>OZ025846.1:120853-721882 GCA_964019425.1 Flectonema sp. DT1601
AGTTTAATCCGAACTTTGCACATAGGGCCGAGTATTTGCCTGACTTTGCGGCTTCTGCTTCACTGGCTGCTTGTCCCGGCTTGTTGTAGTTTCTAGAAGCCCCCGGGTTGACGATCGTCACGTCAAAGGCCCGCCCGACCCCCTCGTTCAACCCTTGCGGACAGTACCAATCTGCGGGTCGCTGCTTGTTGTATCCAACGAGGTATTTGGGTTCCCTCATCGTTGCCAAGCCCGCCGAACGACAGATGCCGATAAACTCTTCCCTTACTTTATCATGCCTGCGGTGGATATCCCCTCCGTCGATGCATACAGAGGCGTGGTACCCGAATGCGTCCTGCGTCTTCTTGCAGGCACGGCAGGCCTCATCCTCTGAGAACAGGGCTGTCCCGAGACGTAATCCGCAGGCGATACGGAATATGTCGGAGCCTATGTAGCACTCCTCATCTGGACATTGTAACCACGCGCTTGCTTTCGGCATGGTGAGAGACAAGAGTCTCTTCTTGTCGGTTGGTGCCGCGTCTTCCAGCAACTTATCTCGCGCGACCTGGTCTAGTCTGGCCGAGGTAAGTCGTTGTGGGTGGTATGTGCCCTCCAGCTTTAGGCTTGCCGGCAGCACCTTGTTCAGCGCCTCTTGGATCTGCGCACCTAGGCTACATTTGTAGTCCCGCCAAAGGCTAACACAGGTATCCTTTACTAGTCCTAGCGAACCTAACAGGGCAGCATTCCTGTGCTTTGTACATGAACGGAGGCCGAGTCCGCCCATCCGCGTGGGGAGCTGTGCCTGGGTCCATCTCGAGCCTTCCAGGCCCTGTCCTAGCACCTCCGAGGCCGCCCATTTGACTACTTCGTCAACCTTCTGCAGCTGTTCTGTTATATCAAACGAGCAACTCCGCATCAGGTGTGTGACCTCACAGAAGCCCGAACACTGTCTTAGAAGGACAAGGGCTGTCTGTCTGTCTTCCACGCCTGCGATCAGCTGGGCCTTGTCTTGCAGCCTACTGACCTTCTGTGCTACGAAGCTCTGAACGTGGGCGATCGATCCGAAAGGTGACCCCAGGAAGTCTCCATTATAGAGGGGGCTCCCCATGCCTTCCAATCCCCAGCCAGACGGGAGCTCGACTGGGTTCTCCTGTAAGACGTACGTCTGGCACTTGGCAGGTCTGAGGCTCAGTCCAATCTTTGCCGATTCCCTATCCAGGGTGCGTAGGGCTTGATCCACTTGCTCTAATGATCCTGCGATCAATCCATCGTCCAGGTAGAAGCAGGCGAACTCCGGGCTGGTTTTCAACACCTCCACAAGTACTGGTTTCAAGGCCAATGAGAACAGCATCGGTCCCAATGGGTCCCCTTGTTGTGCACCCTCAGCGGAGGACAGGGCGTGTTTGCCAAATAGTAACCACGACTGTCTACCGTAGCACCACCGCACCCAGTTCTCGAGCTGCGAGCCCGTCGTTGCTTCGATGAATGCTCCACGATGGACGCAGTTGAAAGCGTTCGAGAAGTCTATTTTGACGAAGACTTTCTCTGCCCCCCAGTTTTTGGACCTAAACTCATGCAGTGCATGGATGGCCGCTTCTGTCCCCCCTGGTACTGCTACACCAAGTTGGCACACTTGCATAAGGTGGACTTTGGCTTCCCGTGCAAATTGGCGGCAGAGGTGTTTCGCCGTCAGTCTCCTCCAGGTTTCACCCACCGCGATTGGACGATATTCCCCTGGTCTGCCTTCTTTCTCTATGGCGGTCAGGTTTGCTCCTGCCATGAGAGGGGCGATGGTGCTTGGGGCTCGGCCATTTGCCAGGAGCTTCACTACTTTTGTTAAAGAGGCCAGAAGTCCAGGGACCTCCCCCCGGTCTACCGCATCTTTGAGATGTTGTGGTGCGAGACCTGAGGGACCCCCACTCGAGCCCCTGTGAAAGGACCGTAGGCAAGATAGTACCGTCTCCTCATCTACCGTGGATTCGGGGCCGGTGCCTTCCTGGTACTCTCCTGACTTCGGCGGGTGCAGAGTCTTTAGTTTTTCCAGCACTTCATCCGAGTGTTCTGCCGGAGGTGGTGAGCTCAAAGCTGAGATCGCCTGCGATATGCGGCCCTCTCTTACCAGTTCGGTTGCCCTCCGATTTCTTGATTTCTGGGACGGCGCCACTTTTGTCTGGATCTGGGTACTCCCGGTCGCATTTGCCGCCCATAGTACCATGAAGTTGCCCTTTGACCATGCCGTCAGGTCCTCGATCGCGCCGTTCAAGGCTGATTCAGTCATCCGTCCTCCCTTTCTTCGTACTCTTCTCAGGGTACAGACTGGTAGCATTAGTAGCAGCCGCCAGGCTTGGTCGTTATTTAAGTCTGCTACCAGATCCGACGTCAGCTTCAGCGCTTTCGCGAAGTGGTGCAGTAGGGGTACTGGAATCACCTTCAGTAGGGGCCTCCTCCGAGTGGCGATGGTTTCGAGGTCCGGCAGGTCTTGTGTCGATAGAGCCATCTCCTTGAACCCCTTGTAGGCGTCATCTAATTCCTTGGATTCTAGCTTTTCTCTGCAGGATTGGTGCATGGGTTGTGTCATTCCAATTACCAATCGGCAGACTGGGCACTCCCGTAGGTTGAGTCTGGAGAGGTGACTGTGTGTCAGGGGGTTCCCACTGAAAGCGTGCTCTTGCGCGTGCTGGAGCAGCTCCGTCCATGACGGGAACGCCGCCTTGTGTCTATCGCATTCCGGTTGTGGACACGTAAGTGAGACATCCTTTGGGCTGGGCGGATGTGGTAGCAAGGGACCTGCTGTTTCCGCGGTATTCATTCTGCCTGTCTGCAGGATCAGGAGAGGCCTTGCTTTATTGAGGAGGGATGTTAGCTTTTCCGGTGCCACTACGACGGGGTCGTAATGGCTCCCCTGCAAGGTGAGTGCGATCACATGGCCCGGGGTTGTCCCGTTCCTTCCTGACACCACTAGTTCTTCCTTTCCAACGAACAGAAGGAAGCTGCACTTCAGATCGTCAGCCATGGCTTGTAAGGCCAGTGCGTCACCCCACGCCTTGTCTGTTCTGAGCGTATTGAGGTATGCTTCCATCTCTGTGTCTGATGAAAAGCATTGGTTGAACGCATCTTGGCTCTTCTCAATAAAGTCAGCCGTCCTCTGTCGTAGCTCTTTGTGCTTGTTATTCCAACTCGTGCCATGGCAAACGCTTCTGAATAGGCAATTCCCGTCCCCTTCCACTCTTTCTACGCGTACGCCTTCTCTGTCCAACACGGTGGCTTGTGGGCTCGTGAGTGGGACTAGGAGTGACTGCTGAAAAGGTAGGAGGTCCTTGCACTTGGTGTGTACCCCCTTGCCGATGCCACAGAGTGTCCAACAAATAGTACAGATTGTTTTGTTGAACCTTCTTGCGATTTCCTCCGTCACCGTTCCCTTGTGCGCCCCTCTCATGTGTTGGTTCAGGTGGTAGACGATGGTCTTGGCCCGCGTCTTGCAGCCATCCACGGGGCATTCCGGAGTGTCAGCACCTCCTGCGAAGTCTCGAGGGCCCGCATACCGTGGTTTCTTCGGCTTGGGTCTCGTCTGGCGTTCCCTCGAGAGCTTCCGCAGCCATCGTTCCCATCTCTTGACCCGTTTCCGGTTCACGCGGTGACTCGGTCTGGTCGTCAAGGCCCTCATCTCGTGATGAAGGGGTGGCTCCGACGGGTGTGTCATTCCTTCCGGTGTCGTTCTCCAGATTGTTTGCCACTGTGGGCCCGGCGTCCAATCATGTGGCGTGTCCGCTGTAGGTGGTATCGGATGCCCTGTCGGCGGTTCTGAGCCATGTGTGTACGGGGGCAGCGTTCTGTAATGGTGTACGAGTGTCTCCGGTCCCAAGTGAGAGCTGTTATTCGAGAATTGTAGTGGTGCAGAGCTTCCGCCACAGTTGAGAAGAGGGGCCAACAGCCACAAGACTACCTGCAGAAAACCCGGAACATCTATCCATCCGCGTGCCGAGCGCAATTGAACCGAAGTCCACGGTCCATTGACCGCTGGGTATGGCGCGAGCATCCCATGGCACCGGGAACTACTTATCCTTCGGGTTTCTGTGGTCGAGTCTGTGCGGTCAGTTGGGACGCCGCTCTTTGTTTCCATGAACGTACCAGGACTGCCCGGTACCCCTTCCGCCGAGAGAATCCACGGTTGCGGTATAATATTTAACCCGTGGCCTTGTTTGTTGATGCAGCATGTAGATGGCTGATTAGAAGAGTTGTGGTGCGGTGGATCTGTGGGTGTACAATGAGAGGAAAGCAGGGAGAGGAGTATTGACAGGGAGAGTAAACTGATTGGCGGTAACATTCTACAGGGGTTGATTAACATACGGGGAGAGATAAGGAAACTATACAAGTGGTTTATGGCGCCGGAGTCTATAGTGCCCCTTGCGCGACAGGTACCCTTTTTTTTTTTTTTTTTTTTTTTCTTTACACAAAGCCAAAGGCAGATGGGTAACAAAGTTTTCTAAGTGGGGCTGGGGAGGGAATAAATGAAACAAATAAACAGTAGGAGATATGGGGTTTCTAAAAGATGAAACGTATTCTAAGAGAACTCGTGGTTATTTATTTAATTAATCTTTTTTTTTTTTTTTTTTTTTTTTTTCTTTTTAAAAAGTGATTTACAGGCACCAGTTCGATCCCCGGTGTGGCTGATTTTTCCGGCGATGGAATGGAGCCGAGATACAAAATAGAGTGGAAAAAAGTAAATGTAAGGGGGTTTGGGGGCGACTTCTGCGACTTCGAAGACTTAGAAGACGCAAGAAGCGCAAGTCACGCACTGACGCGTACACTTGCGGCCGCCGATTTTTTTTGTAAAAGGAGTGAAAATCCGCTTGGTTTCTTGACGAAGCCGCGCAATTTACACCACTGGATGGGATGGGAAAAAACTGGGGGAGGGGAAAGGAGAAAGTAAACAGGGCCTAAACTGCAATTCAACTTCAACCTCGACCTACACTCCTATTCTTAATCTCTCTTTTTCCTTGCGAAGACGCAAGAAGCGCAAGTCACGCACTGACGCGTACACTTGCGGCCGCCGATTTTTTTTGTAAAAGGAGTGAAAATCCGCTTGGTTTCTTGACGAAGCCGCGCAATTTACACCACTGGATGGGATGGGAAAAAACTGGGGGAGGGGAAAGGAGAAAGTAAACAGGGCCTAAACTGCAATTCAACTTCAACCTCGACCTACACTCCTATTCTTAATCTCTCTTTTTCCTTGCGAAGACGCAAGAAGCGCAAGTCACGCACTGACGCGTACACTTGCGGCCGCCGATTTTTTTTGTAAAAGGAGTGAAAATCCGCTTGGTTTCTTGACGAAGCCGCGCAATTTACACCACTGAATGGGATGGGAAAAAACAATAAAGTACAGAAACTGTAGCTTTAGAATCGTTGGTTTTTTTTGATTTTTTCGTATCATTGAGTGAATAAAAATACCTTATATACAAACCAAGGGCTAGTACCGACATACTTTTCACAGCGAAGGCTGTGACACAACGATCACTTGATTATCAAAGAACAGATCGCTGTTACGGACACCACGTGAGGGTGTAGTTCTGAATATTTTTTTTTAAACATGTCCACAAATATGATAATAATAGTGATTTATGACGCATTACCATCGTCGATTGCAGCTGATTTATTTGGACTAATATGGTCAGCTTGTTGAGCTTGTTGGTTGCAAGCAGTGATAATCTTTTGTCGTTGAGACGCTGAAGAAGAAACCATGGTAGGAGGCATACTACCGTTAACTGTGATTGGTATTACTGTGAAGTTTCGGGTGATGACGGGTCCGGGACTTGAAGGTGTTTTGAATGAATTTGATGAAAGGCGCAACGGAACGAGACAAGAGGACTTTAGAGATCTGAATGCTGAATCGTTATTCTCAGACCCAGCAGGTGAATGCTCACACAATCTAGGACCGGGTGTCCCTTCATTAGTTGACGTCTCACCAGAGTATGAATATTGAGGAGATCTTCTGTGTAGTTTATCAGATTTACATCCTCCACAGACTCTAACTGGTGTTTTAGCTACTTCCCTAACAAGAGATTTATACTTTGAACATTTCCAACAATATATCCCACCACACACTCTGCAGTGATGCCTCCTCCTCCAGAATGTAAACCCGCTTTCACATCCTTCACAACTACAGACAGAATTGTCTGCTTTCCAGTTACCAACTGACTTCCTCATGTTTATTTAATGTGAGTGATTACTCCATACAGTTTATAGGTTCCTGTGTTGGGAAATATTATTGACGAGTTCAGCAGTTTTCATTTCTTAGTTTTGTCAGTGGCTTTCTGTGGTGTGTGACTACCTGGTGAGAAGGAGAATAATAATATTTTTTAATAACAACGTAAAGTAAACAAATCAAGTGTATGAGAGATGGTTATCGTTGTGAATTCACAACAACTCAGAGAAGGAATCATTCATTCGGCACACCTGACAGATGAGAGATGGGACGACTCGTCGGTCGCTAAAAATCAAAAGTCGGAATTTCTGCTTCAGCTGCTGCTCTTATCTTAGCCAGACCCTCAGCCGCTTTCTCATACTCAGAAAGGTCGTGGAACTCAGGAAGGGTCGTTGCTGTGGTTCGTTTTTTCTTTTCAGGATTTGAATTACCATTGATGAACGGTCTGAGAAGATCTTCGAGATGCTGTGACTTACTAGAACGCTTTTTAGTTTTAGTTCCGACTGCTGGTGTTGCTGCTGAGTTGTTGTTGGTTGCAACTTTATTGAGTGCCGACAGAAGACTTGTTTCGATGGGGAGTACTGGATCTGGTTCGTCTTCAGGAAGTGATTTACAAACTGTTTCGAATGCAGAAATTAAAAGTGAATAAGCATGTTCTGTACCGGGTAGGACGGCACATATTTCTGCTGCATCTGCTGCTAACGATTGATCTGGAAGATTTCTTTTGAGAATTTTTGAAACAACATTAGCAAACGGAACTGTACATGAGGACGCCACAGACTTAGGCAGACCACCTGCTATGACAGCCAGAATAGCTGAACGACGTTCACGAGATGGAAGAGACATAAACAACGACAACATGGCTTGTCCAGGAGACGGATCAACTGAAAGATATTTCCTAATAATCCGAACAGCTGCTCCACATTTATAGTTCAAGGCTACGACTCTGAGAAGGTCATCAGTTTTTGTTAAATTTCTAGCTGACAGCCAACAACCTGCCTGTTGCAATGCCACAGACTGCAATGATAAGCTTTCATCTTTATCACCCTCCATCGATATAATTTGTTCATCACTCATATTCAATAATAATTTTATTATTATTTCTGCTCCGATGTCTCCACATTTCCCTACGACCTCACACATTTGAATAAGAATTCTATCAGTGTTTCCGGAGGTTAACTTCTCGCGATAATTAGAAGTAATTTCTTTAAAACAGTTGTCTGTAACATATTGAATGCTTTCTTTACAGGCTTCATTTCCTTCAATTGTTAATATTGAGTTGGCTAAGACTGATTGGAATAGTCCGAGAGGACCTTCCTGATAACACATCTTACAGAAGCTGTGGAGTTATTTTTAAAGAAATTCGTAGGGTGAAATATGTTATTTCATACCGACTTATGAAATCAGATTTTCCCCTGGCAATCAACTCATCTTTTAAGTACTGGTCGGGATCGTCATCTTGTTGGTGTTGTTGTTGTCCTGCTTCAAGTTTTTTCTCCTCAGAATCCCATCTTTGACTTGCTGTTTCTTTCCATTTCTTTGATGCCCATTTTAACGTCGACGTATAAAGTCGAAATGTCAATAACCAATCCCTCTCATTTATTAATTGAAGTAGTAAAGGATACATCACCACTCGAATATCAATAGAACAAACTGATGCCAAGTATTCTAGTACCTGTTATTGTTGGTGTTGGGGTTGGGTTGTTTTTTGATAATACATTATGCTCTCGGCATATAAACGCACACCGTATCTGGACAGAAGTACAAAGCAGAATCTCTCAAAGAAGGGTAATATATAAGTTCTGTTAGTTGGTAGTGTGTTGCCATCGATATCGCATTTCTGTATAATGAAATATCGAACTCGTCTGACATCATTTTCTGTGAAAACATCTCACGAAGCTGCAACACCAGTTCTGATTCACTCAGAGTCGGGGTTGCCATTTTCGATTTCAACAGAAACCAATTAAATCCCACACTACCACTCTTCACCGAACGTACTACTTCACTATCCAGTTCGATTCCTAGATTTGATAGCATTTCAGGATCCGATACGGCAGATACCAACCCCTGAAGAAAATTACTATTTGATGAGAGTCGAGTCTGCAAAACCTCCTTCAGCATGTCAGTGATGGAACCTTCTAATACGAGGAGTCTTTGTACGTTGAGTGTGATTAGATCTGAAGCAAGACAGTGACCTGGTTGGTTTATTGTAACAACTCATGATATGAGTTAGGATAAGCCATACCAATGTTTCTTATTACGGATCCATCGAGTTCGGTTATTCTACTCTGACCAGAATAATATTCACACAACAGATGAAGGCTGTCTGATAGGGTGTCGAGGACGGTAGCTGTCGCATCATCGGAAGGATCGATAGAAGAAAATTGAAGCAACTGAACTACACTTCTTATCGAAGCCGATCTAATTCTGATCGATGAAAACAAACACTTTGTAGTTGACGAGATCATTAATAAACAAACTGATGAATTGCAAATACCATTCGAAACTATTTCACTCATTCCATTGAGAGCCGCAGAGCAAACAGAAACATCGCTATCAAGACTATACTCACAAAGAATGTTTATTATAAAAAAAAGAGCTCGTTGGTCATCTCGTAGCTGTGAAAATTGATGACTAGCGCTGCCTAAAGTTGAGATTATTTTTATTATCTTTGATCTGTTAGTTCCGTTTTTTCCATTATTTTTATCTAAAAAATCAACCAACCAAATCAAACACGAAGACATTACCTCTATTGAGTGCTGACATGATAGTTTATAAAGCACATCTAACTCATGTTCTTGCATTAAAATCGAAAGGCATATCCCGAATGATATTTCTCTCTGATCAATTGTTGTCTCAGTTGATTGATGTGTCTTAATCGAGGACATAAACAAAGACAACCATTCACATCCATATTTACGATTTTCTTTGCAAGTTGCAAGCGATTGAACCATCATTGTAATTGATTTTTTTTGTATTGAGATTATGTTTCCCAACCTTAACAGCTTCAGAGATCTCCAGGGATATACCAACACTGATGAGAGATAACCTGACTTTGACGTCACCATTAGAGAACAACACAAACCTCTGATACAAACATAAGCAGACAAGACATCAGACGGTAATCCGTAGTCGTCAATTATAGTCATTGCTAATAGGTATTGTGTCTCTTCACTGGTCAGGGTGGATGTGTATTTCTGTGTTACGATTACTGTTGCCTGGATGTAGTTCAGGAGAGCTGATACTCCTGCTCTCGCGTGAAGTAAATTCTGAACTACTTTTTTCTTATTTAATATATCAAGTAGGGTTGCATAGCCTGACCATATGTCATGGAAGGATTTGTCTCTCTCGCTGTCGTCTTTTCTGTACAATTCCTGAACAGATGTTTGTTTTGCATAAGGGAATACCTTACTCTGTCTTGCAGTACTGCACAGATCACTCATCATTTTTGAAGCGACGTCATCAGTAACGTATCCTGATTGTTCTGGTACTACCGTATGTGTTCGAGACTTACGCTTTCCCGGCATTTTCTGTTTGAAAAAAAAAAATAACATTTTTTACAACGTGATTACTAACCATTAAGAAACGTGTGTACCATAAAAAAAAGAATTAACGACCGAGGGAAGAATTATCAGGCTAAAACACTACGGGTAACTATCTGAAATATGTCATTCATGTAAAATCATAGACTCGTAACTATCGTAAAATATTGTGTGCCTCTGATACGTTATTAACCAACTCCGGGAAGAAGTTGAAAGGGGGAAGAAAAAAAGAAAAACACAGGACAAACAATCATGTGCTGCGTGTGTTTATTTTTATTTAAATAAAATAATTCCTCAAATGAGAAATGCAAACCAAAAAAAAAAAAAAAAAATAAGACTCTCAGGAAGACAGTTTTTCAAGAAAAATAATCGGCAAACTTACATTCTTACTCAACACTTTTGTTTTGTTTGTGCGCAACCCGTCACAAAATCCTAATAAATCATAAAAAAAACAGGATATCTTTCTTTTTTTGCTCGATTAATTAAATTTGTATATCACAACAAACTATTTTACAATCCCAATCCCTTTTTAACAGCAGCAGCAAGTCTCTTGTATCCATTATTATTCGGATGACACTGATCACATGATTGCTTATCACAGAATGACGAACAATCAGCTATTTTTGAATCGTTGAGAGTACAGCCTCCCTTTGGAAAAGAAGATTTGTCTGCACCACCTAATGCATCAAAAATATCAATTGAAAGGTGGGGCAGTCCGTTTTTCTCATTAATTTTTGGTATCAAAACAGGAAGGATATCGTTTATGACGGTTTGGTTCATTCCGTAAATACCTTGTTTCATTAAAGGTGGTGGAATCATCGTGTAGATCTTTGGATTTCCTAGTTTTCTAACAACTTTAATCATGCTATGATAATCTTCTGCAAAGGGACACCTAAGTGACCTTTGAGTGCAATTACGAGGCCAGTTCGGTGGTCCACCGCTACTGTTATCCTTAGCATCATTGGTACCTAACATTATAATAATAATATCCCAAGTGTTGTTTGTTAATGTATCATACTGGGGTCTGTCCCAATAAGGACTGTCACCACTCTTTAGTAGAGTTGATCCACAAGCACCAAGATTTGTTACGTTATAATCATCACCAAGCATTATCTGTAGCTGTCCTGGATATGTGTGATTACCTCCAGTGCTATGAACACCAGCTGTTATTGAATCACCGACACATCCAATAGTTATCTGAGATGGTGTTTCTTTATTTTGATGACATTCAAGTGTGAATTCATCACCGTCGTTTTCTGTTTGAACGCAATCTGGGTATCCCGGAACATTCAGGTTTGGGTTCTTAGGAAGACCATCGTGTGCTACGGCAGCACAGGCAATTGTCGCGAGAACGAAGACTCGCATTGTAGTTTTTTTTTTTTTTTTTTTTGTTTTTTTTTTTTTTCACTGAAAGAAAAAAAAGACGGGGGAAAAAAAAATGAAATACAAGAATAATACTCTGTCTGAAAAAAAAACTCGGATTTCTCACAGGTAGAATTATTTTTTTATTTTTTTATATTTTTTTTCGCCAACAGAGAGTCGACTCCGCTGTGACACAGCACAGTCACAATCTCTTTGTACTGGAAGTTTAATGAATCCTGAAATAAGAGATTTGACTGTGTTTCCTTTCAGGAACAGAAGACAAGAAAGTGTCTTTTCCATAATAAATGTGTCGTTTAGTTTTTTTATTTATCCTATCGTTAAGTTTTTTAAGCTAACGAACGAACAGAAAGACTGATTAGACTGAAGGGAAGTGTTGTTAGACAGTTTTTTAGCTAAAGAGGGAGAGTCTTGAGCTGTTGCTGATTCCACAGCGACAATACTCCTGGGGAAGGAAGGGGGGGGGACTTGGATAAATAAATCAAGGGGGGGTTAACACGCAACAAATTAGACATGAATCATTATAACTGGATTCTGTCAACACAAAATCGCATGCTTTAAATAAACTACCAGAGAAAGAAATGCTGTCAAGTCAAATTGACCCGGGGACCACGCACTACAGGTTGAGAATCCCATGCCCTGCAGGTCGTTACAGCTTGAAAACATTAATGCATTAATGGGTAACCAATAAAAATTATCTGGGTGGGTAGTTAGGGGGGGGGGGGGGGGGGGGGGAGTGAATGTTTGATATTTGTTATACAGCAATACTCGGGGAGGGGAAATGATCCACCCAATTGTTGCACAAGTAGGCCACACCACAGGCAGTGGTGACACAAGGAACAACACAATCGAATAAAGGGCAAGGGAAAACAAACAAACAAACAAACAACAATATCCAGTAAGATATCGCGTAGGTAATTTCTTACCAAAAAAAAAAAACAAAACAAAAAAGAACTGGGGGGGGAGAGTAGAGAAGACAGAGTCTTGCTTTATAATTGTTTTGAGATCGCAGGTTAACTCCAACACAAACACAAGCATAATAATAAACGATATATCAAAGAAGAATTAATAGCTGGTTGGAGAAAACTCCCTTCTTGATAAAAAAAAAAGAAACAAAACAGATTTCACTTCATCTCAGACAACTTAGAAAGTTAAATACCGAGAGAGTAATATAAGAAAGTCATCAGCGAGTCTATCACGACGCTGGAATGATGTGGACTACCGAACGATAATGAGAGAACACAAACAGCCAACAGCGATACCAGTCACTAACAGGGACCTAAGGCCTCCATCCTCATCAAAGAGGAGAGCAACCCCCCCCCTCCCACCACTACATAGCCAGCCGTAGAGGTATATAAGTGACGTAGAAGAAATTAGGCGAAGACTGTACACATTCCAAACACCTAACACATAAAATATTAGATACCTGCCTGGGATTCTTTAAAAAACATCACTTCAAAAGCGACAAAAAAACCACAAGAAAAAAAAAGAAGAAAAAATCTACACTTCAGATTCTAAATACAACTAAATACTACCATCATCAATAGTGAAGGCGGGTATTGCCACATGGGTGAATATCATAACATGACGCACTTAGGAATTGTTATATTTGTTTTTCCACATTAGGAGCTTGTGGAACGTTACCCTTGTTGGGGATTTTAGGCTGGTCGAGGAATTTGATTTCTGTATCCGAAAGAACAGTAGAATCGTCATCTTCAGAACTAGAATGACGAGGAACAGGAGAAAAGGTTTTCACAAAAGAAGCATTTTTCGGTGAAAATGAAGACCGAAGCACTCCAGGTGATGCGAAAGAAGGTGATCGTGGTGATATAGAAGGTGAGCTGCGAGAACGACGTGCTCTTGGCGACGGTACTTCAACCTTTGCCTCATGTGGAGGTATAATATACGGAACTGAAGGAGGAATCGACCTCGGAGGACTTCTCATCGATGACGACAATGGTGAGGCAACATATGATTTCGTACTCGGTGGATTCCCATACCTCACTCTTCCAGGAGAACACCCTCGAGTCATAGACTTTTGATATGAAAATGATCCATCTTTTGCTAAGACAGGAGATCCTCTTGGCGACACAACTCTGGGTGATTTCGATTCTTTTTTTACCATCCTTTCTAATTCTGATATTTTATTACGTAGAGAGAGTACTTCATCACTGTCGTTAGTCTTAGTGTGAGTTTGTGTTAACGGTGATATTTCTAACTGAGCAACTCGTCTTTTTATTTCAGTCAAGTCATCGCTTACGGGAAGAGGACTTTGTTCTAAACTAGAAAGACGTTGCTCAAGTGTATTCATTCGATCAATGTTTTGTTTAGGAGAGTCAGATCCGAACTCTTCAGAGTGTGTTTTATCCAAACGATTAGGTGATGAATAATGAGGTGAGGTTGCTGAGCTCATAATATCATCGCAGTCACGTCCTCCGTTGAGGATCCATACGAATTCTTCCAGTCCGATACAAATATTCTCATCATCTCTCTCATCAGGATCAATCGCACGTACAATGTGTGGCACACAGTGGCTAAGACCAAGCCTTTGAAAATCTTTCTTCAACTCACTTCCAGTCATAACTCCACCCCTCCTCCCCCGACACATATTAGCAAAAGCCCCTCGTAGTGATCCGTGATCAGATATTACAATTCTTCTGACTTCGAACCACCCTTCTGGTGGGACTGTTAATTTATTCTTTCGATTCGATTCAAGTTGAAGGAAGGAATTACAACCAGCGACCGTTTCAGATGATGAAAATTGATCACCGAGCATACAAAGAAGATTTCTTACAAACGAATCCGACACAGTTGTGTTTAAAGTTCTCAGGGTACAACAGACAGCTTCAAGAGGATTGACTGAAGTGATATCATGTTGAAAGTTGTGAAGACCTTTTTGTGATGTTGGCGATCCATTACTCTGAGTTGACGTAGTTCCTGAATTCTGATCCCATCCCCTTTTTGCTGCATATGTTGATGACAGTCGTTTTGGTGTTGTCGATCTCCCGCTTCTGCTTCTTTTAGAATCACTTGCAAATGGTCCTTTCCAGAAACCTCTTTCCTTCGCTAAACTTCGACTCTGCCTATTCGGTTTTCTACTAACCTCCTGAAGTGTTTGACTTACCAATTTATCTGTTGGATTCTCATTCCACATTTTTTTTTTTTTGGTTCTTTTTTTTTTAAAAAAAAAAAAAAGTTCCCTTTTTTTTTCCACCCGAGTGTGACTGAAAAAAATAATAAGAAAAAAAAAAATTAAAAAAATCTCATCAAATCACAAATGTGGATCAGAAGGGAATGAACGTATTTAGATTTATGCTGACTGACAGAGAAAGAATTAAAAATAAAAGAAATCGAGACGAAGGACCAACCTCTTAAACTGTATTAGATACGTTGAGAATAATAAAAAAAACTTGTAAAAGTAAATTATAACATCTCAATCAATAGAAGTGTTAGTTTAAACACCAATCTCGTTTTTTAATGCCGTTTCTGGCAGCAAGTTCACTCCTCACAATCTTTTCTTTTCCCGAATAGAACGATAGCAGCATTCGAAACTGTTTACGATGATAACGAAGAACTAATATTGACTCTTTTTCAACTACCCATCTCTGATAGCTCTCACCCATGAGATAGAGTGAGTGTGAGTAACGTTCAAGTGATTCCAACTGAAGTCTAAAAAGAGTTTCCAAGTGAATAAAGGAACGTGAGACTTTTTGCATTATCAGACTTCGTTCTTCACGTTCCCAAGACTGTTTATCGAGTCTGATGCATTCTTCATGAGATCCAACGGCATTACGACAACCTGATTGAAAATTATCAAACAGATCTACACAACTTGTCGTTGATTCATCTTCGAGTGACTTCCTCAGTGAGATTTCCTCTCTTATGACAATCAACCGAACGCCGTGACTTCTCCGACTGAGAACACCAGTCCAAAACGCTTGAATGTATCTAGCGGCCACGTCCCTTTCTCCTACTATTTCAGGAGGACATATCTCAACTGTGTAGGATGACACTTCTTCAAAATATGATGACAACCCCCCACATCTTATATCTCTGTCTAGTTTATGAGCAACGTAATCAGTTGTTCTTAATTTTAATGTTATTTCTTCGTAGGCTTCAGTCACCATGTGGTGTTCGCTGGTGAAGATTATGTCTGCTGATTTTTTTATTTCTGGATCGATGACTGTCCAGAGCTGATGAGTTCCGAGAGATGAGCAAAGGTTTACTTTCGCAAATGGTCTTCCGTTTACCAGATAACAAGAAACTGATGGTCGTTTTGGTAATCCTTTAACCACGTCACGAATACTCTGTTCTAAAGCATATTGCTTTGGAAGACGGTCAACGGATGTGACTACTTGTTGGAATGGTGTTTCTATTTGTGAGGCTATGTCTAAGTATATATTTCCGGTCGTGTTCTGACTTCGGATGTCAATCCCAGAATTGGTGGCATCAGTTGAAATTGATTTCAGTTTTGGAATAACTTTTGCGATTGAATTTATCTTCTTTCGAAGTGAGTTAACAAATTCTGGTGCCGTACCATCCCACAATCTTCTGGATACCAGTCCAGTTATTGTCACCCAGGCTAGGATGTTTCTTGCGATTTGTTTTCGTTTTTTAATCGACCTCTTGTCGAACTTTGCTCCTGCCGTATCGTTCTTTTCCATTAATATAACGTCACCAGATTTTAAACTCGAAGCCGACGTTGAAACTTCCAGAGCTCCATTTCCTCGTAATTTTCTTTCCAAGTAGACGTTGAGACTGTTCGCAGTCATCACCCGATCCCTGATCGCATGCCCATGGAATCCTTTTTGTAAATAAAACATCAGCATATATCTCTGTGACTGTTTATAAACAGCTGAAAATTTCCCTCCTACGCAATTTGCATCAACGTCAGCGATGCCATAAACTGCAGGACTTGATTCCAACTGCCCCGGAAAAGGGCATTTCGCATCAATGTAGGTGTAGGTTGAATCTGGGTACTTGCAGAGATCACTTTTTTTAATGCAACCAGAGACTTGATTTCCTGACAGTGATGTTGATTTTGTAAAAAGGTATAAATCTTTTTCAGAACTCAGAACTGAATCTTGCAGAGATCCACAATGAGCAAATCCTTGATAGAAAACTGATAACACATCCGAAGGAGGTGAAGGCAGATCATCTGACTGCTGTCTGCTGTATGCATCATTTTCAATTCTAGATTTTTCATTCAATGATGAAATAGTTCCAGAAAGTTGTTTAACAAATCCCTTAATATTCGATACTGTTGGAAGCATGTGATCAGCCATATTATCACTAAGTAGTATAACTCGATAACCATTACCGAATAATATCTGTGACAAGTATTGAGTATCAGATACAACATCTGTGTAACAAGTAAGTCGAACATCATCACAAGAACTGATTCCAATAACCAACGCAGTGTTGTTTGGTTTGGTAGCTCGTGATGACCTACTTGCGTAAGGACTAAGAGCAGAAACACTTGAGAAAACAGATGGGTTTTCACTAAGTGTTTCTGATACTCTACGACGGTCATTCATCATTAATTCAGGTGTGATATTTAAATTCGGTTTACACAACGAAGTACTCATCTCACTGTAAGCTGCCACTGTTGCTGAAGCTACTAATCTCGCTCTCTGAAGGTCACATTGAAACCCTCTTCCAGTTGGAGTCGATGGCCGTCTTGGAGTTCCACTCCCAGACCTCAACGGAAGTGATCTTATTCTTTTTTTCACAGTAGTTCTAACAACTGTTGCTACTGATTTAAAACGTTTTCTAGCTATAGACGCAGTGGATGTGGCTGTGGCTGAAGGAGCAGGCAACGCTAAGCTTTTACTTCTCGGACCACTTCTCACTGTCCTGGCTGAACGAGATATAGACTTCCTGTGACCAAAACCATCAGCAAATAAACTACTCCGAGATCCCCTTCTTAATCTTGGACTCTCATAGCGAAGAGGTGCTGAGATGGGTCTCGTTTCTGAAAGAGGATCAACTAAACCATCATCAGTCCCAAACTTAAAACTACTCTCAAGAAGTTGCTCCAGAATGATACTAAAAGAACTTACAGAGACTACTGCTAAGGATGTGTAGATGAACAGATCTATATTTGATATGAAGTCTGTATTGGTATGATGAGTGTCTTCAGTACATTCTTCTGTTGTTCGTATTGTTGTGTTTAGTAATTCTGAACAATCAGACAGATTTCCAATTGTTGACAACAACTCATCCTGTTCTGAGAGTGAAGGAACCTGACTAAGTATACTTCCTGATGTCTTCACTGTTAGGTTTAGATGTCCAATTCTGTTTTCGATATCTAAATTAATTGTTTGAGTATTCGGACTTCCTACTTGACTCTCACACTCCACAATCTCTATTGTCGATTCAACGAATAGTTGTTTTCTTCTATTACTGTTGTTGTTGTCCTTTTGTTCTTCTTGCAAAGGATGGTGTTGATTACGATTAGTAGACTCGTTTGATTCTTTTTGTAATTCTAATTCAGACACAACATTAGAACTAACTGAAGGAATACATTTAAGAAGTATAATTGAAGTTAGGCAAATCAATATATAAGAAATGGTATCATCCTTTACGATGGCTGTTGTAGGTTTTCGAATATTTCCTGAATGAGTTCGTTTATCTTTTTTACAAACTGATGACTTTTGTTGTTCTACCAACTGAGTAGTGCTGTTTCTTGTACTTTGAGAGTTTCGTCTGATGTTTTTACCAATGACAGGCATACTCTGAGTAGTAGTATCGACTGAATCAGGTACTGAAGGAGGTACTGAAGGAGGTACTGAAGGAGGTACTGAAGGAGGTACTGAAGGAGGTACTGAAGGAGGTACTGAAGGAGGTACTGAAGGAGGTACTGAAGGAGTCTGTTTAGTTTCATTATCTATGACAGTAGTAGTCAGAGGTTCCTCAGACACTAACTTACCACCAAATAGCGAACCATCATTGGATGATGTTTGAGGTTCCTGTGGTAGAGTAACTTCATCACCGAGTTGAGCTTTACTTTCAATCCACGGTTGGATATCTTCTGTAGAAGAGAGGTCAATGTTCTTTTGTTGTTTTGGTGTTGGTGATACTTGCGCAGATGAAACTCTTTTACTCTGCGCAGATCCCACTACAATGTATGATTTCCTTCTAGAATAAGCACTCCTCACAGGAGATGATATCTGCTGATGCGATTGATCTGTTTTAGTTATTTCTGAATGCATCGCATTCGTAACTTCTCCAACACTCTCTTCTTCATTATCGAAGTCGAATAGTTTTGACAGACCAGCTCTACTTGATTGTAGTATCTGAACAGGTGTCCCAACCTGTCCAGATGCCATTATCAGTGTCGTGTGTTCAGAATTGGTTACGTCTAATTGCTGAATAAGAAGATCACAATTATTTTGTTTAGTCTTACCCTTTCGATTTGTTCTATTTGGTATTCGAAACCCTGCTCCTACCGAAGAGCCAATACAATGGCGCTGTTTATCGACATTGCATGAAGGTGAATTTGTATCTAAAATTTCAACTTTTTCACATACAACTCCCTGTTGTGCAACATCACTCGCAACAGGTATGTTAACACTGTTATCGTAAGCAGCGGTTGAATGTGTCACTTGACGTTGTTTCGCATAATTGTGTTGGATTGCACGTTGACCAGGAAGCCTACTAATTAAGTAACTGGAAACCGATAATTGCTTCTTAGGACTCGCTAATGCTCCGATATGCATCTTTGGTAAGTTCCTCGGTCTTTGATATACTGATCTGTTGTAAGGAAGGTTCAGTGGTTTCGGTGAAATCGGTTTTGAGTTGTGCCTTCGATCGTTTTTTTTATCTAAGTTGATAGTTTCACACAATCCAGATCCACCAACTAGTATTGCGAGACTCTTCAGCTTCTTACTGTTTAGGTTCTCAGTTGACTGATTTGCTTGTAATTTTGTCGCATTATTTACTTTTAATAATCTCACTCCTCCGTCAGTTGTTGGGTCAGCTCGTGAAAAGTCGAACAGCAGCGGGTCTGCTGCCTTCATATTTCCCCACAACATGGTGTATTGAACAATGTGGTTCTTCTTTTTTTTATTACATTATTGTTGAAGTGAAATACCTTATCTGAGAATTAACGAGTAATAATTATGAACAGGGAACGAATCACCTCATCAGAAGCACACAAAAAAAGACTTTTGTCGCAAGATTGCAATTTTTTTTTTTTTTTTTTTTTTGAACTTTTTTTTTTTTCTTTCTTGTATCGCGCTTTCCTTCTCATACTTCCGTTCTATCGTTCTAGTTCTCTCTCTCTCTGTCTCTGTCTCTGTCTCTTTTTTTTTTTTTTTTTTCCCCTTTTCTCCTTGTACTTGCAACTGTTTGCCAAAAAAAAGCTATATAACGACACCATAATGAAGGCCCGATGTTGATTGTTCAGTTGGATTTGATTCCCAACCCAGGTGTCTCAACAAGTGAGTAAAAATACTTTTATAAACTTAGAAAGAAAGAAAGAAAAGAAAAGAAGGAAAAAAAAAAAAGAAACCATTCAGATTTGTCTTATATTTTCGTTGAACGCAGCCTTAATCAACTCACAGTTAGGTGAACTCAATAAATCGTGAGACTATTAGAAATAATAAGTTTTCCATCTTGAATATGGTTCTTCTCCGACTACGTCGGTACAACAGAAAAAAAAAAAAAAAAAAAAAAAAAAAAACCGTAACAGTTATATTTCTCAGTAGCCTCACAGAGCTCTGATTTTTTTTTTTTTTTTTTTTGAAATTATCGAAAAAGAGAAGATTCACCTCAGTTAAAAACAAGTAACGAAAAGCAGAAGTAGAAGACGTGAAGCTATCACGTATACTGACAGCAGAGGTCAGGTGATGACTAAAAAAAATAAAATATTTAAAAAAAAAAAAAAACGAGAAGCAAAATACATCAGTCAACACCTCATTGACAATAGTTCGACAGAGCTCGCTGTTTCGAGCTCATCGAAAACAAGGATTAAGAAGAAAAAAATAATTGGCTACGGGATTTCTTACGACTTTGAAATTACACATTAAGAAGTTGATGTAATAAAATGACGTCGTGTAATTCAGACGTCGATAAATGAATTACAGGAGATGGGGTTTTTTTTTTTAAAGAACAAAAAAACTCACACCACAAAAAAAATAGTACAACGCAAAAAAACCTCTTTTTGCGTAAAAAAATATTCCTCCTCACAGGAGTACTCATTCAGGGGGACAGAACCTCATGCTTAACCACTACCACTACAACTTAAGAAGTCTCCTTTGGTCCTTTTATTCTTAGAGGACGAGAACACCACCACCTATTATTATTCAATAGGGAACGTGAGTTGATATTTGTATGTTGACATAGTATTACTTTACGAATGAACATGAACAGTACTTTACTTAGAGGGTCAATCATAAGAGGTAAGCAGAACGAAAACTCGTTTTTTTTTTTTTTTCTTTTTTCTGAGTCATTTCCTTCTATCTTGATTAGGTTTACAAGGAGGTCGTTAAGACCATTGGTATCAATGGTTTCCACGTCAACAGTGTTAGGATTTATTCTCATAAAACACTCAACACAGAAATCACTAATCACTCGTACAAAGAGAAACAGTTGCACAACCAATCCCACAAGGTTCTAGTCTGATTCCCTTAGCCTCATCGCGGACAAGAATTCGACGGAGAGTTTTCCAGTTTGGGCTCATCATTTTTTGTAATGCCTCTCCGGCTACAGCATCTTCGAATAACCGATCCATTACAGTTGGGATCTCTAGGATACCAGTGTGTCTTCGTAGGATAGTCTCAATTCTGTCAGCTACCTTTCTCTTTTCAACAACGTAGTTACTGCAATCTTCATCTCTATGAGGAGTCAAACTGACCCAATTTTCTTGACCTTTTGATGTCATTTTCAACCTCTCTGTTACGTCAAGAAGTTTTAAAAAATCCGTCCATTTAAAATCAGCCAATCCTGATATTATTAATTCGTTACTCGAAGTTTCTTTAATATCTGAACGGAGTCGTGTTGCCTTCACTGGACCAGAACTGTGTTTTTTTGTTTTTTTTTTTATTTAATAAGAAAAAGTGTGTTGCTACTACTACTACGTCAGAATACTTTAATACATAATTAAGAAGTTTTTCATACCCAGTTACACATTCTAAGTCCAGCAAGTCGAGAACTGAAGTGGTTAAACGCTCAGTGTGAGGGTTGAGGACAGGAGCGTTGTCATCGGTGATTCGGAAAACAACTTTCGTCGGACGAAATAACACTTTTGCGACAAATGCTGGTATAGGTTTACAACCAGCATCCAACGATCCTAAGAAATATGTTCTTCGTTTCGCTGGAATTGACGATTCCTCAGTCTCTTCAATAAACTCTGCTCTGACGTTGAATTTTTTTCCTTCCAACGGACTTCCTTCTAAATCAAAAGGAATGATCATTGATATGGATACGTCAAAGAACCTTCTACTTGGAAAATGGTTTACTTTGTCTGATATGAAGTACGTTTTAGTTACTTCTCCTTTAGTTGGTTCAAGAGGAATTCTAATTCCTTCACCATTGAATGTAAGTGATACGAAATAACTAGTGTCGACTGTGCTGAATATTGTAGTTATGACACCGCTGGGACATGATTGCATGTCGTCGTCCATACCGCCTTCAACGACTTGCTCAGCAAGTCGGTGGTATTCATCGTCGTAGTCGTTTTCAAAGTCTGCTGGTCTAGCTCCGATTGGATTATCGTCGAAGGAGTTGTTTGAGAATGATTGTGTTTTGTATCCTCCTATTCCAAAATTTGAGTGAATCTCTCCAGGAGGTCCGAGTGGAGCAGACCTAATACCTTTTGGTAACATATTAGTTTATACCCCCTGAAGTTGGTTTTTTTATAAAATTAATAATTTTTTTAGTGTATATAATAAAATAGAGTTGTTTTTTTGTACTCTTTTTTTTTTTTTTTTTCCTCTCTTCTTTTTTTGTTTTTGTAATACTGAATTTTTTTTTTTTTTTTTTTCTCTTTTAGTTTTTTTTTTTTTTTTCAAACATAAAGGATTTTTTATTTTTAACCTTCATCACAAAAAGGTCTTCAGTATTAGATTGTTTTTTTTTTTTTTTTTGTTTCTGAAAAAAAAAAAAATCAAACAAAGATAAAGAGAGATAACTTTCAGGGACACCTCGTGGGCGGTTTGAATCGATAATTTAATTTTTTTCAAACTTGCTGAACTTTCTTTTTTTTTTTTTTTTTTTTTTTTAATGTTTTTTCTTCTTTGTTGTTGTTAGTTAAACAGAGTTGCGGCTGTGCTTTTTCAGCTATTCCAAAAAATTGCACATAGCGGTTGGTTCTTTTTTTTTTTTTTTTTTTTTTTTTTTTTTTTCTTCTTGTTATTCTTCTGTTTTTTTTGTTTTCTTCTTGTCAAAAATTCCTCAAATTGTATAACGTTCGTACGACCTGCTACTTATTTTTACTTTTCATTTCCTTTATTCTATCAGAAGTCACTTTATTCCGATTTCGTTAAATAACCTTTGGCGACTACTGGGGAGCGAGAAGAAAAATGGGAAAGAAGAAAAACGGGGGGAAATGAAACATTCCCGCGAAGAAAAATCAACTTTAAGATTGGTTTTTCCCGACAACCGGTCGACCTCGGTCAACGCAGACTCTTTGCAGACATCGCCTTGGTCAACGCTAGAGGAACCCACTTGTTTCCGCAGACTCTTTCCCGTCCGAGTCTGAGCAGAAAGTAGGACTCGCTGTTGACCCGATCGAGTTTTACTTATCAATACCCTCTCTTCGGAGTGTACAACGAACAATAAAAAAAAATTTAAAAAAAAAAACATTGGGAAACTCCTCCTGCTTAAAGCTGTAAGATTCTTGTTACCTTCGCCGCTTTGTCTTCTCCACAATCAGATGGTCGGAAAGGCAAGCGGGGAATTGAAAATTTAGGTGAAACATACTACTTGTCATCAAGAGAAACGAGTTAAAAATTCAAAAAAAAAAAAAAAAAACTATTTAGAAAATAAAGGACAGTTTTTTTACCTCGTGAGGCGAAAGATAGGTTACATATACAGACAAACGCCAGTCGAAAAAAAGCAAAAGAAGAAAGAAAGAAAAAGAAAGACCCTCCTCAAGTGTATTGCACAAAAACGAAGAGAAGGACTTGTCAACCATCTAGCTAGCGAGCAGAATGCCAAGCTGTTTGCTCACACAGCATGCGTGTATAATCAACATAAACTGTTAAGAACAAGAGCCAGACAGGTTTTTTCCTCTTTGCGGTGTGACTTTGTATTCGTGGTCATAAACACAACACAAAAAATCGGTCAAAGCTTCACTCACCCCTATCGAAAACTTTTTTTTTTTTTTTTTTTTTTTTAATTCTACTTTTTTTTTTTTTTTTTTTTTTGTATTCACCTTCCGTTTTGAGTGTACATTTATCGCGTCATCGAAAAATACCAAAAAAAAAAAAAAAAAAAACCTTTTTCTGATATAATTTCGAGAGATTTTTTTTTTTTTTAAAAAAACAAACAAGACCAGGAAATGGGTGGCAGATAGCACCTCAGCGGACCCGCAAAGCGGACATCATTTTTTTTTTTTTTTTTTTTTTAAAGCGCAAGAAGGAAAGAAAAAAAAAAAAAAAAAAAAAAAAAAAAAAAAAAAATTCCCTTACTTTTTTCGTGCAGCTTATCATAATAACATGTACACATAAACAGTATGAAAAAAAAAAATAAATAAATAAATAATAAAAATAAAACGAACACTTTCAGTTTGTCGGCGCGTCATTAAATAGTATTATAACTCCCCTCCGACAAACAACAAAAAAAATTCAAACAGAACTAAAACCCCGATGTGCATTGTGTATTCATAACGTTCTGCGTTTGAATAACATAATCAGGCGTCACAGAGTCAACTGTGACTTTCGATTTTGACCGCAAGAGTCAGTAGCAATCTGTCTCGCTCGTTACATAAGATGCAATACTCCAACACAGATGACTAAAAATAATTAATAAAACTGCTGAAGTCCATAATGAAGTTGCTGTAACTGCTGAACTTGTTGTACAGAAGGTAATTGCTGTAAAACTTGTTGCTGTTGTTGTTGTGGTGGTGCTGGAGGAAGTCCAGTCTGTTGATGAAGACTCAATTGCTGATGCTGAAGTAGTTGTTGTTGTAAAACATGAGCAGGATTAGATAACTGTTGAGGAACAGCAACAGGTTGTTGAACTACAGCTTGCTGCACTAACTGAGCTTGCTGTTGTTGCTGTTGCTGCTGCTGCTGCTGCTGTTGTTGTTGTTGTTGTTGTTGCTGTTGCTGTTGTTGTTCTTGGTATTCTTTCAAACAAACATGTGGATGTTCAGTATTTGTAATCCAACAAAACCTTGATTTATGATCCAGTAATATTTCTTTTAAAACTTTCCAATTTGGACACAACACCCTCCTCGTCGCATCCCTCAGCTGCGTGTTCAGCGACGTCCACAACAATTCCATCAAAACTGGTAGTTCCATAGCACCTTCCTTACCAATAATATCCTTAGCGTGATTTATAAGTTGCATTTCGTATAGTTCACTCTTTTCCCAGTGACATGGATCCTTTTTCTTACTGAACATGTCACTAAATACTAAGGTCTTATCATTCGCTATTTCTATTGAATATTTAGTTTGTTTTCGTAGGAAGGAATCCCACTCGGTATCGGGTATTGATTTTCCCCATTTTTGTTCAACAGATGAACGGAGATCATCCGAAATAATTCTGAACACTTTTGCTTCATCTGCAGCAGTCTTATCGTCCTGTTTTTTTTTTTTTTTTGTTGTTGTTGTTTGATTGGTTCTGTTTTAAGAGTCGGAATCTCTATTATTAACATACCTTTACACCTCCTTCATTTAATGCTTCATCGAGAAATCGAAGAAGCGCTTGCGCAGCACCAGTTTGGATCGCAGTTGATTTTGGTAGTGCTTTTACCTTTATATTACCCAGCTGTTGTTGTTTTTTTTTTTTTTTTTTTTTTTAAAGCCGTGTCTAGTCTTGGGGGGAAAAAAAAAAAAAAAAAAAAAAATACATACCTGAGCAAATTTAATAGGCACGGTCTGCGTGTATGTTAAAGGGATATCCATACCGTTGCTCAAACAACCAACATAGTACTCTGGATAAGGCTTCATACCTCCTTGAAACTGTACAGTGATATCCCATTGCTGTAGAACTTCTGGATCTGATTCTACCGCGAAGGGAAGCATTAAAGAAATGCAAACCCGAAATGAGTTACCCGATCCACCTCCGATATTTATAGAGTCACCAGGCATTACTAATTTTGCTGTTTTATTTCCAACCAACTGAAGCTTATCAGTGACTCCGTTAATATCTACGGTAATGAACGGGTTGAAATTACTTCTTTCAAACTTACTCCAATCCATTTTTAGATCCTGCCCTGAATCGAGCATCTGAGTCTCCTGTTTTGATGAAATTATTAACGTAAGGAAAAGGACACCAGTAGTGGTAAGGTAATGAACAGTATCACTTCATCAAGATACACTTCCTGTTGAATAAATGAAAAGATATCAACACAAGTCTCATTATCATAAACCAGCTGCCAGCAGCGCGAACGGTACATCAGCGCCGTGGACCTCCTTTCCCCCTCTCTGTTACTGGGGGGGGAGGTTTCCTTGATTTTTTTTTTTTTTTTTTTTCGAGGTCGGGATTTTTTTTAATTCCTCGCTACCCTCGACATTCCAAACTTCGTTCACAACAAAAGCTGCGAAACGAAAGATGAAAAAAATCGAGGAATAAGAGAACTCAAAAAGGGAAAAGGGTGCCTGAATGAGCTGCTGCGAACAGAACTGAGACAAAAACGAGAACTGCCGCTGAAGACATCAAAAAGGACTTGATAATAAACTACCAGGGTACAGGACCCCTTCGTTCGGATGCTATAGAGATAAAGATTGGGACCGAAGCTCTACTTCGACCTCTGTCTCATCTTCCGCCTACGGCGCTTCAATCTGTTTTTTTATTGTTTTGGTTTTAGTTTTCTCCCCAGCTGCTACTAAAAGGTAACAGAATAAGACAAACCTTTTCAATCTCTTCTTCTTCCACTTGGGGCGCATACCCCTGGGTCTTGGGACCGATCCCATTTGTAGTTTACACAACTGAGAGGGAAATTGAATTTATAAATAATTTTCACAAAAACATAAATTAATCATTACTAAAGAGAGAGCTTAATAGAAGGTTTCCTGACCACGCACTAGTGCAGGTAGCTTCCCATTATTTGTATCGGACCTGGCTGTAGTAGACGAATAACTACTACACTTGGTAACGAGTACTTCAAAACGATGCTCAAATGCAAAGAAACATAAAAACAATAACAGGAAGAAACAAAAAAAATATCAAACAGGAAAAGTGTTTTCATTCCTGAAAAAAGAAAAAAAAAACTGGTCAGATGAAGGCCACCCGACTACTGGGAAAGAATATGAAGGGGGAAAGAAAATTGAGCTGAGTTTTGTTTTATTTATTTGACGGTTCCCTTCTACCGGAAGTGTCAGATTGCACACTTATATTTACTTTCCAAATGTTATCTATATTTAGAAATATAAAAATAACAAAAACAACGAAAAAACTCCATCTTTTCTGTATTTCAGAACGTGTCAGGCATGAAGGATGATTGCCTGTAAGGTAACCATAAGAAGAAACAGACCTAATCATACAAGAGGATAACAGATACGTAACAATTTCCATCCGTTTTTTGTTTTTTTTTTTTCTCTCGAAAACGATCCAACATCGTGTATAACTTACACACAATCAATCATTATCATTTGTAGAAAAAAAAAGAAAAAAAAATAACAATCCGTGAACAACCCAAAAACAAGCTTTCTAAAATAAAGAACTTATTTTTTAGTCTTTTCAAAGACGAGGGAAGATGTTTAATAATAATAAAAAAATAAAATAAAAAGTGCGACAACTCCCTATGTCAACAGGGAGTTTCATTCTTCAACGCTGTTTTCCGTATCACCAATAACAGACGATAGTGACTACTAAATGGGTGACGAAACAAAAGGAGAACCCCCACTAGCATCGGCTCGCATGCTACTGTCCGTACGTTGATCTCTCGCTTTACAAGCGCGGTATCAGGAGCTGCCGATCCGTGGAGGCCCTCTAAGGACTCCTAACAGTTGCACGCGTATCTTTGTCTTGTCATTAAAGAAAAGCATTAGTGTTCAGAATATGAAAAAAAAAGAAAGAGAAAAAAAAGAGATAAACGTGACAAAAAAAACAAAACAAAAACACGAGTACAACTCCGTGTTATGGAAAGGTAATATGAGAAACTGTCGTACAGAACTGTTGTGAGGATTCAAAAGCAGACGTCGCAAAACAAAACGAAGTGTCAATAGGTTTAAAAACTACAGCAGCCACCATAACTGAATAGATAAAGCAATCGAATGACTCTGTAAATCAAAGAAGGCACTCGTCAGGTTGTCTACTTCGCGTCGGAGGTACAGTTATAGCAATACCATTACTGGTCTTTATATGAACAGGTGCGACCAGTCTTGGGGATGGTGACATACCAAAAGGAGAAACACTATGAGGAGAAACAGCTAATTTCACCTGCGGAGACCTACCATTTCCATTCTGCGAGTAGCTTCTCAACGGAGAGGATGGCAATCCCGTCAGTCGATTTGATGGATCAAACGAAGTACCCAATCTATTCATTTGCATAACAGGAATTCTATTTTTCGCAATCCTATTAGAAGGGTCTTCTTGTGTAATTCGTTCATGGTATAGTAGCTGAGGTGATTTAAAAAGCTGTTTTTTTTTGTTTTTTGTTTTTTTTTTTTTTTTACAACAGATTTTTTTTCACTCAAAACAAAAAAACACAAATAATAGAAAATTACACATACAGGTGAAGTTGGAATAGGCGATGGAGTGATCTTCAGACCGACTAGATCTCTGTTGATAATCGCAACTGATGAAGGTGATGCAACATCAGAACCGACCTGAAGAAGAGGAGATCTAAAATTGGGATTATCTGAACGAGGAACAACTGCAATTGGTGTTTGTTTTGTCGGTGATTTCGGATGATGTCTTCTGTTAAATGATGGTGATCGGTTGCCTCTGCCAACTTCTCTCGGAGAAACTGGACTCTTTACATCAGGAAGTCTCGCCTCAACTGCCAAAGCTCTTTGTGCTACAGCCATTTCTGGTTTTATCGCCTTCTTTCCTGAAATGGTTTGGTTTCCTTGACGAAGTTTTTCTCGAGTTTTATTACTTAGACCGTGAGCTGGTTCATCACATTCAAAACACCACAACCTGTTCCACTGAACTTTTTCTAGTTTTAGTGAAGCGACTACACTCATAAGTCCTTTTATCAAGTTTTCTTTCTCTCTAACGTGATTGATCAGTTCTTTGGGCAGTCCATGAGCTGGTTTGTTACATTCAGTGCACCAAACACCAGTTAAAGGAAGTGAATAAATCCTTCTATGAGCATCAACGTGTCGTGAAGGGGAAAGAGGAGAAGGTTCTTCACTGCTTAAGTCGTTATCATCATCAAGAAGTGGAATGGCGAGGCCTGCCACTTGGGGAGGCATTTCACCTGTGAGAATAATACATTAATACTAATAATATTAAAAGGAGAATTGCTACGGAGAAATGTTATTTTTTAGATTTAGATTATGACCTGAAATAATAAATTATTATTATACAATAGCGCTTGATATGTCGATTGTTTTAGTGTTTTTTTTTTTTTTTTTTTTTTTAAGGTTTACTTTTCCAAAAAAAATAAAAAAGTATGTCATCTTTATTTTAAATTTAAAAAAGAAAAATAGAATCTAATGTTTGTGGTGAAGAAAGGATGGAAAAAAAAAATTGGGATAAAAAGAAATTAATAATTAGGGAATGGTGGATGTTTTTTTTTTATTTTTAGTTTGTCATTTTGCTCCCCTTCCCGCACAACTGTCTTGTGCAACGGGTGAATCTATCCTTGGGAAGTTTTTTTTTTCTTTTTTTCTGTTCTTGTTAAGTACTTTACGTATCTTGCTCTTCTAGTCTAGGTATGCTCCTGTTTAAAAACAGAATGAGTTGCAGAGGAGGTTGCTTATGCGTTAGTCGGAGGAGGGCAGTTTTCCTTAGAATTTGGATCCACGTGCTGAGATTTTTTCCATGCCCCGACTTCTTTGAAATATGGACTCCAAGTAGCACGTTTAGCTGAAAGTTTATTGGCAGCCTCTTTCTGACGTGTGTTCTTAACTGTTTGGGCTTCTATTTCTTTTCTTAAACGAACACGTTGCGATTGATAGTCAACGATTCCCTTTTCAGCAGCAGTTAGTTCAGCCTTTCTAGCATCACGAGTCTGCTGAAGGAGGCCGCAGTGTTCCTTCATTTTCATTATTTCAGATGCGAATCCTCCGAACATGGTTTGCGATTTTTCAATACTTTCTTCAAATTCGATCATTCTCTCTTTGTACATTTTAATTTGAGTTTTTAAATCTTTACAGTTTCGTAAAGTAATCAATAACGATTCTTCACAAATTTGACTCCTCTGCTTCTGAAGAGAAGCTTCTTGCTCGCTTCTCTCAAGAGCTAATTTCTTTTGATCAAGGATGACTCCTTTTTCTTCGTGGAGTTTTTGATATTTATCAAACTCAGCTTCAATTGACTCCACCTTCTCAGCTAGTTCCGTGTTCTCTTTGCAGAGGTTTTCTCTGTTTTAATGATATTAAGTGATGGATGGATAAAAAGAGACCTAATCATTTTAAAAAAAAAAAAAAAAAAAAGAATTGGCTTTATCTTCAACTATACAGAAAATAATAATATAACAACTGTGATTTTTTGTTTGTGTCACGAAACCCGTGACACCGACTTAGACTTGATAAAAGTTAAAGGAGGTTTACGTGTGCTGCCCAACATTCTTTTTCGTTCTTGCAATACTTGTCAAATGCAAAAAAAAAAAAAAAAATTCAAACCTGTCTTCACCTCCTTCACTTAACTTTGATGTTATATCGTCGATTGCTGATTGAAACTTTTTCTCAGATTCAAGTCTTTGTTGTTCTTTTTCTCCTTCCCTGTTGTAGTTTTTTTTTATTTTTTAATGAATGATTGTTAGTGGGTAATAAATGGAACGTACATTTTACTGGCAGCCTCTTTCAGAGTTTTTATGTGTTTTTGTAACTCTAAGCATTTAATTTGAGCTTTTTGTTGATTTGTTTTGTGTTCGTTGACTTCGATGTTTTTACGATCTTTTTCTTTAGTAATTTGATCGGTTCTTCTTCTTTCTTTTTGAAGGTCGCGGTTCATTTTATTTTGCTCTTGGAGACACTTTCTAGCTTCCTCTTTGAGAGCGCCTTCTCCGCTTTCGTTAAAAATGCGTAGTCCAACTAAGTTCGGATCTTCTGCAGGTATCGCAGCAGTTGCTTGGCTTTCGTTTTGTTCTTGTTCTTTTAGTTTTGCAATCATGTCGAGGCTGTTTTTCTTCGGAGTGGATGCCTTTTTTGTTTTTTTTGTAATTTTTCCTCCCTTAACATCTTCCATCACGAGCGGATTCTCACCACCGTCTTGCGCTGTTGCCTCTTCGGCTTGGATCGGTTTTTCTAATTCAGACATCTATTATTAGTGTTTTTTTTTTGTGGCTGATAAGAAGAAAAAAATAAATAAATAAATAAATTCAAAGACAGAATCACTTGTTAACCGAGGAGGAGTATTCTGATCAGAAAAAGGGAAGAATATTTAAGGCCATCCTCTCATATTTAAACTATAGCGACTAGCTAAGTGTAAACATCCAATTCTTAAGATGGATGCTTGTAAAGCGACAACAAAAACAGTAGTCAACAGACACGAAAAAAAACAGATAATTTACTTATCAGATTGTTACTCATCCAAGGCTCGTCTGCTATGACAGACATTATTTGGTAACCTAAACGAAAGAGAAAAAGAAAAGGGAGACAGGGTGAGGTAGGAAAAAAAAAAAAAAAAAAAAAAAAAAAAATCCCAACTCCCTTTTTTTTTTTTTTTTTGTCACAAGTATATAATACAAAATCTCTCTCCCTGATTAAGAACATGACTACCTTCTTATACTAATACCAGGACCTTCTCTTCCTTCATTAGAACGAAGTCGTGAAGTAGGAGGTCTATGCAAAGCTAACGAAGGAGTGATCCGTCTTCTTACATTATCAGTAAGAGCAGGTACAACAAGATCAGTCTCAGAGAGTGGAGCACTGATACAGTGATTGAATGATCGAATAATATGAAATTCAGCCCTCGCAGATGAGATGCATTCCTTTAAAACTGATGATAGAGGACGTTCAGACACAATTCTATTCCTGATATCTTTAACTGTGTCATTCACACTTATTATCATTAACCATGGGAAGGAGTGAAGAGATACCAATCTCACATCGTCATCCAGGTCTTCTTGTGCATCAGAAAGTTCTGCGTTTGCGAATTCAAAATGAACGACTTGAATAAGAAATTTATTTTTTATTTGTTGAGGTAGTCTCACTGTTAAGTCGAAACTTGCTTGAAATGGAGCCAATGATGACAATCCAGGAGCAAGAGAGAATGATGAGTTGTGGATATCTGATGTAAACCCGTCGGGTGAAGAAGTCTCAACGCAGACAATGAGACCAACTGAAGGTACTGGAATGGGCTCCAAGTCATCCCAAAAGAATTGAGAAACAGAACTGTAGTGTTCTGACACTTCAAACAATCGAACACGATGAGCAAAAGGATGCTGCTCCGGAGTAGCCCCGCCATTAATTGGAGGATCCATACCAATTCTCTTACCTCTCGAACATACTGCGACATGTAAAGGACTCACTGGAAGTGCTGGTCGTTGAGGACTTGTTGTTGTTGCTGCTCGCAGTTCCATTCCAGTGAAACCAACACATCCATCGTTTCCTAAAATGCAATGTTCTTCAATGAGAATTGCTTTTAGTTGTCCAATCAGTCCACCTTCCGGAACAATTACCCGTAAAGTGTCTTGTAGTTCACCATGAACAGATGACAATACAGCCACTGCTAACACATTATTCTTCGTGAAGGGTCTAGATATTCTCTGAGAAGAATCAATTGATTCGTCTCGTGTAGGTGTTGGTGATGTTATAATCGAATAAAAGATAGTTTTTCGAGCCTTATTCCAACCAAGAGTAAGAGCTGACCGCAACTGATCAGTATCACACAATGTAATAACCTGAGGAAGGTTATCAATCCCGGTACCGAAGAGTTCTAGTGTACAGTTTTGTGAATGCTGTAATGTCTGACACAGTATAGCTTTAACCCTACCAATTGAATAGTTGGTTGGTAACGATAACACAACCTCATCAGGTCCAGGAGAGTACGAAGCAGCTGCAGGTTTTTGAGTAACCGAAAGAGGTAAAAATTTCACATCAACATTTAAAGACTGATCTCGAATCAGAGACCTAGCACCACTACTTACTGTACCTTGAGGAGTACAGAAGACAAGGATGTCACCGTTGCCTAATTCGGCATCCTCAACAGTTAAATCTCTACTCAGATCCTCAAGAACACCTGCTCGCACTTCTTCGCAAACATCACAAAATCTCGGAAGTAATTCAGGAACGTATTTTGTGACTTCTCTCCAGATAACTAACATCGATGCAGACGTGTGCACGACAACTGTCCGTTTCCACACAGGTACAGGAGTCACAGCCTCACTTACGTATATTTTAACAAAAAGCATAACACAGTCTTGAAATATATTTCTCGCATGGACACGAATGTCTTGACTTCTGTCATTACTGAGTGCTGCTACCTCACTCTCTGGGAGACCAATTATGTCATCGGGAGTTGGAATTTTGTGTACGAACAGTAAAACACGATCCTTGTGATGTAGTCTTAGACTGAAGGCTTTCTCAAGTGTTGTTTGATCTGATTTGAATAATAGTTTTGAAGGTCTAACAGTTCCGTTTAGGCGTTCTTCCCATCTCCAAATGCATTGATCTCGTTCTGGGATGTCAAGTAATGTTTTTATCATCTTTTTAAACTCCAGTAGTGTTGATTGTCTCGCACATTTTCGTAGTACACCAGACGAAGACAAATCTCTACCTCCCGTGTTTACTAGTGAGCTGTTGTCAACAATTTGGACGTTTATTACTAAGTGTGCTTCAGCAACATCTTTTTCAACTTTTTTAACATTCAAACGACCAAATCGTCGATGAACCCGTGGCGGTAGTGACACAAATGTTATAGACGGCAACAACCAATGAATGTCACTATTTCTCAGGTAGGTCAGAACATAGGCTGATGCGTATCGTGGAAGGTGACCACCTCCATAATCTCCTCCGAAGTTTTCAGATAAAACATCCCTCTCTGCAACTCTAATAACCCTCTCGTCATCATACCGATACCAAGGACTTGTTAATTGAGGTCTGATAAAAGCATAGTAGTGTCCTGCGTTGAAGTCTCCACTGTGGACTAACACTGATAATAACACATATTTCATTTCCTCGCTTGATGAGAATGGTGTCACGTCAGTCGACCGTGGTTTAGTTGCATAGCTACTGAGGTCTAATTCGAGTGCGAATTCTTGTTTTTCATTTACTTTTGTTTGTCGTTGACCAGCGATATCATAATCAAATCTCTTTAAATGAAGCATCAATACCGGAGGTGCTTTTTGTAGTGTCGTTGACTTTACCGCAGCGTGAAGACCTTTACCAGGAACACGATACTCATTTTCTCCTTCCAAACGTTCTTGAGAAAAGTATTGATCGAGAGAAGAAGTGAGCGTTGGAAATCCTTTCACGTTAAGCTGAAGATCAAAAAACGGTTCTTCAGTGGAGCTTTCATACTGAACCTTACCAGAGCATGAGATGGTGTGTAAGAGAGTTCCTCGAAATAAGCTATCAAGCGTACCCGAGACTTTGGTAGTTTTTAACTTTTCTTCTAAAGACGTGCAGAGCACACGTGTTAACTCGTGGATGTCATGCTGTCGAAAAGCGTCTTCTTGATTCCAACCAAATGCTTGTGTTAATTCTTTAGTAGTTACGGGTCGTTTTTGAAATTGTAAACTATAAAAAACTCTTTGAAGAGCGAGCACCAAGTCAGGTTCATCTCCTTTACTTTCAGGGAGTAGATGGGGACGTTGAGTATGCTGGTGATAGTCATCATCGTCATCATCGATATGGTCGTGAACATCTCCGACTGGTGCTTCGAATACCTTCGCTCTGAACACACTAATATGAAAAAACGTTTGCAATAATGAATTCAAATAACAGGTAGCTCCTTGATTGCTTAATCCAACTGAACCACTTGTTCGAGGAGTGGTACTGCCTTCATCACAATCAGTTGTTTCAACATTTGGAGAGACAGAGATAGAAACTTCAACAGAAAGCCACTCATTCTCATCAAAGAATCCACTGTCTTCTTCATATAATGTTGAGAGTGGTATGAATTTTCGAAAACCCCAATCTTGCAATCCCAGAAAGAATACTTTCTCAGCCTGTCGTGTAACTGAATACGAAGGGTTCACATTCTTTATGGTAAATTCAAAAAATGCTACTCTACTCCATCCTGTTGGAAGCGCATGAGCATTTGCTAAATCTAAATAAAGTGAAATATACCTAACTCCGTTACCGTTTGGGAATAGTAGAAGTCTCCAGGGAACTTCATCTACTTCGAAAGCATCAGAGTACATGCATTCAACCGCATTATGAGAACTTACTGCAGACATTAAGTCTTTTATTATCCATTGGCATTTAGCAGAGGCTCCAGTTGATTTTATTATTCTGAGAGTCTGTTCGGGTACGAAATCCAAAACTGACTCACATCCATCGTTCATGGATGACTTGGGGGGGTACTGTTTGAATTAATATTATGTGGTAACTCACTTTTGATTAGGTTGTCAATGTGAACAGTATCACCTCGTTAAGATACACTTCCTGTTGAATAAATGAAAAGATATCAACACAAGTCTCATTATCATAAACCAGCTGCCAGCAGCGCGAACGGTACATCAGCGCCGTGGACCTCCTTTCCCCCTCTCTGTTACTGGGGGGGGAGGTTTCCTTGATTTTTTTTTTTTTTTTTTTTTCGAGGTCGGGATTTTTTTTAATTCCTCGCTACCCTCGACATTCCAAACTTCGTTCACAACAAAAGCTGCGAAACGAAAGATGAAAAAAATCGAGGAATAAGAGAACTCAAAAAGGGAAAAGGGTGCCTGAATGAGCTGCTGCGAACAGAACTGAGACAAAAACGAGAACTGCCGCTGAAGACATCAAAAAGGACTTGATAATAAACTACCAGGGTACAGGACCCCTTCGTTCGGATGCTATAGAGATAAAGATTGGGACCGAAGCTCTACTTCGACCTCTGTCTCATCTTCCGCCTACGGCGCTTCAATCTGTTTTTTTTATTGTTTTGGTTTTAGTTTTCTCCCCAGCTTCTACTAAAAGGTAACAGAATAAGACAAACCTTTTCAATCTCTTCTTCTTCCACTTGGGGCGCATACCCCTGGGTCTTGGGACCGATCCCATTTGTAGTTTACACAACTGAGAGGGAAATTGAATTTTTAAATAATTTTCACAAAAACAGAAATAACAAAAAATCGAACGCAGACTCAATTTAGTTGAGTTTTCTTAGTTAGGTTCCGTCCACTTAATTTTTTTTTTTTTTTTTTTTGTATAATTAGTTATACCGCAAAAGTAAATAAGGAAATATTTTAGTTATTTTTTTTTTGACGCGTTACGTTTCCTGAAACGGATAAATCCCCAGGTCTGAAGATTTAGGGTACGATGCATCATGTGTTTATATTATTATTAATCCATAACAAAGGGATGAGAAAGGGGAGAAGGGAATAGTTTTCAGGAAATAATGCTTGTCATTATTCCCGTGTGTTTTCGTGAGCGCTAACAACTCATGAAGAAAAAAAAAGGGAAAGTGAAAAAGATCGTTCCAACAAACAGCGAACAGGAGAAGACAACACAAGACAGTTTCGCATGTTGCTATAAAAGTCGAGCGTCTCCCATTAAAGAGAGGAAGATTGTTAAAGTAGTAAGCCGACACCTTTTAACAAGATTTCACACGTAGAAAAAAAAAACTTAAGCAATTATCCCGTATGGTGGTTGTTTTGAATCATTTCCTTACAGCGCATAGCTGCAATAAGAAAATATTAAAGGCAGAGAGAGAAAAGAAAAAAGTAAAAACAAACAGACACACGCGTAGGTTTAAACAAAACTTTTTTTTGGATGTTGACAGGTTTGGTTGCTGTCTGCATTCATTTTTTTTGCCTAGTCGTCGAAGTGTTCTATTTGTAAGTAGAGAAGAAACACGAAATAAAAAAAAAAATAAATAAAAAAAAATATTTTAAAGCTTTGCCTTACCCTTGCTAATAACTCCCCCAAAAGTCGCAGTGCTGGTGAGGAGTGCCTGTTGACGGTCTTCTATGGCGAGAGCTGAGTCAAGACTTGGAGCGTCGATATTTAATTTGAGACCTTCTTTTGTGAGTCGGAGTGCAAGCGGATTAGTCTTTAGCATGTCAGATGCGAGTTTTCTTGCAGCATTTTCAGCGTCAACTAAAGAATCGTGTGCAGTGCTAGCGAGCCCTACCTGAACAGCTCTGTCAGCATCGATGACGTTACCTGTGTACATCATCTCTGCAGCAACTGAGTAGCCGACAATTCGAGGAAGGAAGTAACTAATTCCGATATCGCATCCTGAGAGTCCAATTCTAATCATCTGAACATTCATTTTAGCAGATTTTGTAATAAGTCGAATGTCAGATGCGATTGCTAAAGCGAATCCACCTCCCATCGCCCATCCTGAAACACAACAAATTATCGGTTGAGGACACATTCTCATCGCTCTAACAACATCACTCCACATCAGCTGTCCGTTGTACGCGGCGTCACCCATGTTAAGACCAGCTTTTTTTGCTTTTAAAACAGATACACCTGCTTCTCTCAAATCTAAACCTGATGAGAAAGCTTTCTCTGAACCAGTCAAGATGACTACTCTCGTCTTTTTGTTGAAACGAAGTTCTTCGAAGTAGCAACGTAGCTCTGAAAGAACTTTTGTTGGAATCGAATTCATTTTCTTCTCATTGTTGATTCTAACTATCGAGAGAGGTCCTTCCTCTTCGATGATTACCAAGTTGTCGGACATGTTATTACTAGTCAGTCTGTTTAGTTTATGTTAAGTTATTAGTTTACTTTGTTTATATGAATATATAGTCTCGGGTTATTGTGTCTTCCTCATTACTCTTATCCTGTTGTGTAATTATGATATCATAAAAAAAAAAGAAACTCTTACTACCCAATCACTAAGAAAAAGAAATACTAATTTAGTTGTTTTTTTATTTTATTTTTGTTTTTTTTTTTTTGCGGCAGCCTATTCACTCTACGGGTGCGGCGTGTTATTCAATCTTTGTTTCTTTTTTTTTTTTTTTTTTTTTTTTTTTCCCAATCTCCCTTTTGCTTGTTCTTGACTAAGATTGCGTAGTACGGCGTGCACAAGAACATTTCGGAGAAAGGTGGAAACAGGAAAAAAAAAATTTTAAAAAAAAAAGGAAACAGCCACTGAGTCAGAAGAAAAAAAAATGCTTCAATATAATATATTTACAATGAAAAAGAAGAAAGTTTTTTCGGCCGTTTTTTTTTTTTTTTTTTTCCCCCCTATCCCCCTCCAAATCACCAAACTACTCTTCGTCAGGATTAGGAACAGCAGCAATCTCATCAACCACAGGAGGAGGAGCAACTGCAGGACGTGGCTCTGGAACTGGTGGCGGAGGAGTAGGAGGTCTCATTATTTCAGTTGTACTCTCAGGTGCTCTATCCTTCTCTTTCAGTGCTTCAAATAAATGCACTGCAGACAATGAACTGGCATCTGTTGTCATAGAAACGAATTCCCTTAGTGAGCACAGCCGTATCACCTCTAACGAACCAGTGTTGTTCAACGATGAGATCCTGTTATTTATGTTATTCCAGTATTCAGCAGTAACCTCTTGAGTCCAATATAGTACTTGCTGAACTGTGTTACTGTCAGATGTGTTAATATAGTTTCCTGAACCCCTTTCATTAGTTGGTGAGATGTCTATTACTGTCTCAGATGAAATCTGAATTCCAATTCGTTCCAAAGCAGACAAATGTTTTGAAGCAATCTTTCCACTTGTTAATAAGGTGACTGGTATTAGAATCGGTGCTTCTATCTCTCCAGATATAAGAACTGGTTTAGTGATGTAAATCAATTTTTGTTCATCTCCATGACGGAGGACGGGAATGACTACTCTTGTTTTGTTTGAAAAAATAATACAATCAGCGTCGTGTTGTCCAATTCGAGACCAACGAGCGCCTGTCTCATCAACTGCATGAATACAAAGCTTTACACTGTCGAGAAGTCCTGTAGAGATGTTGGTGTTGACTTCTCGTACTTCTAGTCCTTTGATGTGGAATTCTGGAGTCATTCTTTTAGTATCCGACATCTCACTTAACCATTCCTCAATAGGAGGAAAGTTAGCAATTTGAACTAACTTTGCGATATCAATATTTAAAGTTTTACTTTTACCTAATCGTAATACCTGACCTTGAACCATAATGTCGAATGAGACAACCGAGTCTTCAGTTGTTCTAATGTGAGATGGATGCCATACTCCATCTTCATAGTGACCGTCTTGAACATATGAACCGTCTTGTCCATTCTTGTGAAGGAATATTCCTTTACCAACTGGTTTAAAGTCTTTAAACACACCTGAGTAACGCATTCCACCTGATAGTTTCCATTCACCTGTAATGAACTCGTCTTGATCAAATGTTCCAATAAACTGACTTGATTCTTGAGCTACAGCATAAGTTCCATGACCTTGTTTTTTACCATTAGACCAACAACCTGAGTAGGTGTCACCATTTGGGTATGTGAAACGACCCTCACCTTCTTGTTCATTAAACTTCCATGTGCCGTAGTAACGAGAGCCATCTGAGTGTATCATTCTACCTGATCCAGCTCGTTGGTTGTTTCGCCATTCTCCGATATAAAGTTCACCAGTCTCAGCCCAGTAATAAGTTCCAACACCGTTTCGTTTGTTGTCAGTGTACTCACCGATGTAGGAGTCTCCGTTTACGAATAGAGTCTGACCGAGTCCTGTTTTAGTTCGAGTTTCAACATGTCGCTGTCCCTGGTAGATTCCAAGTTCTCCAATTTGACGAATTTTGTACTCGTCGATACCGTCTTCTCCTCCTAAGTCGTTTTTTACGAGTTCGAATATTGGTGGAGGTGGTTCTTTATCTTCATCGTCTTCTGCGGCATCGGGATTTTCTTCTAGTTCAGCCTGTCTATCTTTTTCTTCTTGTAATCGCTCCGATCGCTTTTCAGCGAATTTATCAAAAACTGTTATTTCCTTTTCGACATCAGAAAATGCGAATGCGGTTCTCTTTAGTTTCTTTATCAACCATTCAACTAATACAAACTTTTGTTGGAGGGTTGCCCACATTAATAATGTTTGCCCCGTCTCGGGGTTTTTGCGTTGAGCTTCTTCGATGATTTCTTCTTCTTCTTTGTCGTTTAAAAATTTTACTATTTTTCCTACTAAAGGTCCAGTTCCTTCAGGAGGGTTAACGTATCTCCATAACTCTGGTAAGACTTCGACCTGTTCTTCAACTTCTCCGTCGATTTCTTCAGCGTCTGCCATGTTATTGTATGCAGGCGAGTCTGCAGAAGGAATTTTTCTTTTTTTTTTTTTTTTTTTTTTTTGAATAAATCGGGTAAAAGTTTCGCAGGAATGGACATGTATTTTTCAACAAAAAAAAAAAAAAAAAATCGACAACCCCCATGAGAAGTTTCATGACAGGGATGTATTTCTATGCTCATTTGCTGTAACAACAGCAGACAAGGGTGATGATATAATCTTAGTGACATCGAGTGACATATCTCCTTTCACCCACATCGTTATCGCAGCCCAAATTTTTGGGACATCTTCCCTTTCAGTTCTTAATATCGTAAAGCGTTCATTGTCCACAACGTATTCTGTAGATCTTATCATCGAGTCTCCAAGGGTGATTCTTATGGCATCGTTTACTAACGTTGAAATGTTCTTTTTATCTTTTTTAACTCCTCTTGTTGTTATTAACATGTACAAACAACTTTTAGCTGAAACTGGTTGCTTGCTTTGGTTGCGTCTTCCTCTTTTTTTGGATCTCATTTTCTGCGGAGGGTAAGTAAGTAGGTAACGTTTGTTCAAAATTAGAGGAATTCACCTTTTTTTTTTCATCTGAGTCTGCTATTTTGAGAAAGTGTTCTGAATGAATAGGAGATAAAATATTATTGATTATTATTATTTTCATTTAGTAATACTTCCGGTAAACACGTCGCGTGTGCTGTTCCATCTCTCAAAGGATGGGGGAGCTGGGGGGGGGAGAACCATCGGCCAGTTCCAAAACGAGTGAGAGAGATGGACTTGGTTTCTGTGTTCCTTTTTTTTTTTTTTTTTTTTCCAATTTTTTTTTTTTTTTTCTCAGGACAGGAAACGTAGATCCATGATAAGTAGTGGTTGCCTGTGGGTCGCCAACTGAAGTGGGTTACGTTATATGTGGATATCATTATCTGCAAACATGACAGACAACGACACTCATGATGAGCACTTAGCACGGGACATCTAGCCTAGATCCCGCTTTGTATTTTATTTTTTTCCCTCCGTCTTTTTCTCTCTTTCCGACCTTAGTTGTTTCAAAAAAAAAAAAAAATACTTTATTCTTGCTTTTTGTCACTTGGTTTTTTTTTTTTTTTTTTTTTTTTTTCTCTTAGCGCTCCTCTCTCATTTTTTTTTTTTTTTTTTTTTGTGATACATACAGAGATGGCTAAACACCCACACGAATAGGGCAGTGTGCGTCCTTCTTCGTGGCAGCATGAATTAAAAGCCTTGATAGTATCAATACATAAATTGCTATAGTACACTGCGGAGGGGTCGTTCCTAGAGTTTATTCATTTTTTTTTTTTTCTTCCTCGTTTTTCAGCAACGCAACAAAAACAATCCCCAATTTATTTATTTATCTTTTTTTTTTAAAGTGCGATATTGATGCGGATAAAAAAAAAAAAAAAATACTTCTTTCGCCAGACAGAAGAGAAATACATAATAGTAATGAAACAACAACAAAAAAAAAAAAAAAAGTAATAGGCAACAAGATGGTATCACACTCATCATTTTGTCCTGCCCAAACCCCATGGGCAGATATTTGCTTGTGATTGCAAGCAACGATCGAATTGACGTCACAAATCTCCAACGAGACTATTTTGTTAAGTTTTGACCGCCAGTAAGAGGAACGTAGCAGAATGAGGAAAAGGGGGGAGAGAGAGAGAGGATGCACGGCACACTACTGGGCGATAACATTTCTCGCGCTTGATGCTCCAGCAGGATTACCTTAACGTGTCTTTCCACATTCTATTGTCAATGAATTCTTTTCAATGAGCACTTGCTTTTGGTTATTTTCGTTCCGGTATTTTTTTTTTTTTATCTTTATTTTTATTTTTTTTTTTTTTTTTTTCTGTATTCCTTTTTTTTTCTCTCCAACTTTTTTTTTTTTTTTTTAATGTTATTTTTTGGTGTCGGGGAAAAAAAAAAAAAAAAAAAAAAAAAAAAAACAGGCACTTGACAAAATTAAGTCAAACGAAAGTCGAAGTCAGTGCAAGAAGACAGCAACTGTCTGGATTGCAATAAGGTGAATTCGTTGTTGCTTTCGTGTATCACACATGGGGACTTTTCGGAAGACACTAAAATATATCTATCCTCTAGGTTTTACGAGAAGGGAAAAATCAACATGGTCACCCACGTAACAACCTCTTTAAAGCTGAGAAAAGGAGCACACTATCAACATATGGGGAAGGGAAAAAAAGGAAAAGGAAAAAAAAGTTGGCAACACTGTTTTTTTTTTTGGGGTTTTAAAAAAAAAGAAAATTTTCTTTCGTACTAAGATTTTGGGGGGAAGTCAATGCAATTAGGGGGCAATTCTGAGACATTATCACCAGAAAAAAAAAGTATTTTCATTTTCTCTCCTCTTCCCCCCCCTCTTATCATATCAAGCATCACTAATTTAACTGAGCAACAAATATGTAAAAAAACAAAAAACAAAAAAAAAGCGAAGGGGGATATAACTCAAAATAATGGGCAGGCAGAGTTTACATTGAATATACAAGATGTGTTCCTTTTGCCAATAGAGTACCGAAATAAGATGGTTTTGTGTGTGTGTTTTTTTTTTTTTTTTTTTTTTTAAAAAGAATATCAAATGCGTGTGGGCAAAACAAAAAAAAAAAAAAACATAACAAGATTCGAGCAGTCAGGTTGGGCAGTTATACAAAAAAAAAAAGAATAACAAATCTTTTTTTTTTTTTTTTTTTTTCTATTCATCATCTGACTCTACCCCACAACCGACAGTGCTAGGGCGAAGTTGTTGAATTTGCTTGGCTGTATACAAAGGGTTTGGAACTGCAGTCTTACGTTTGGTACTGTGCGATGATACGTGAACAGCAATACGAATATCGGAATTGTTACAAGGCATTAACAAGTACTGTTGTGCTGGTTTGCAAGCAATCTCAGCCAGATCAATGTCAAAAGGAAGTGTCTCAGTCAAGGACCCATCCGGTAAAAATTCAATTAAGTTCATAGTAAGTAAGTCTGGTGTCGGATTACCCCGTCTTGGTAGTCTCACAGTTATTTTAATTTTGTGATGCCAATTTACTACACCATTGCTGTTGATTGGTCTTCGAGGTGTTTCTAAGGTTTTTGAATGTCTCTGAGCAGCAACAGAATAGAGTCGTTCTCTACTGTCCGCTACACCAGCCATACCTTCGATTATCAAATGAAGTCTGACGACAGGTCGGAGGACGTCAACAGGTGCTATTATTTCCTTCTTCATACTTGGATTAATCGGAAGAGGAATATTAGAACTTAATAAGTATTTTTGCATTGTGACTAACTCGTGTGTCCACGATGTTATTATCCTAGAGCGAACTGCTTGAATTTTCTTTAATTGGATTTCAGAAGGATCGTGTGGTGTCAATCGATCAGCGATTGCTTCAAATCCCTGTACACTTGAGGTAAGTGAATCATAGAGAGGTTTTATAGCTGGATTTGCTCTGAGCAGGGCCTTAGCTTGTTCACAAACAAGTTCACCTGATTCAATCATCTCTTTTCGCATGTCAACAATCGCTTGTTTGCAAACTTGTTTACGTTCTTCTGCGATTCGTCTGCTTTCCGCTGCTTTTCTTTCAAGTTCTTCGAAAACCTTCTTTTGTGCGGCAGCCATGGCGTTTGCTTTCTTATTCATCTCACCTTTTTGGCTATCGACTCTGGTTGATAATTCAACTTGTTTCTTTTCTAATTCAGATGTTTGTCTATCGAGGACGTTTACTTCTCTATTAAGTTCAGCAATCTCATCGTCTAAGTCTGCCGTAGACATTGTTCTCCAACGGTTAAGTTCATCAGTCATTTGATTCTTTTTAGCAACCGCATCTGAGTGAGTTTGCATAACTTGTCCGAGTCTTGATCTCTCTTCTTGAATGTTTCTATCGGCTATGTGATTCGCTGCATTGGAGATTCTTTCATTCTTTTCGTTTTCAGCGTTTGCAATGATTTCCTTCTTTCTCTCGAGAGCTGATTTTTCTCTGTCTACGATTGATCTGCTTTCTTTTGATTTCACTCCATAAAGCATTGGACGATAACCGTGAATTGATTTAGCGACTTCCAACTGACACGCAAGAGAAGCAATCTCACTGTCCATCTGAGACTGTTCGATATGTAGATGTCGAGAGTACAAACCCTGAATAGATCCCATCATCTCCATGAACCTTTTAGTACATGTGAACGAATGAAATGCTTCAAGTGGTTTAGTTGATTTCTTATTGAGCAGCAGAAACACCATCGTTTTTGGAAGGGCAGCATTCTTTCCGGCAATGGATCTTGGAGAGCTGGGAGATGCCCGTCCTGATAATTCTTGTTTCTTACGAAACGATGCATGTTTGATTAATTTTATCTCATCTTCACGTTCTCCTGTTTGCCGGTACGGTATTCTCAAAATAGAAGTAAGTCGACTCGCAAGAAACGGAATACGTCTTCTCTTCAATCTGATGGCCGTAAGTAGTTGGAGGATACCGCAGTTAAGTTTTTGAACTTTCTCATAACGCGAAACGTCAACTTGAGAAAGTGCTCCAACTGCTTCAGGTCTACTGGTGTCTGGGAGGATTAAAAACGTTGCGATTCCCCAATTAGATGAATGTCGGTCACTTAGTTCTGTGGCCTCACCAGCAACAGCTGTTAGAGAAATGACTATCAGTTTGTCAAAGAAAGGTTCGGGAATGTACGCATCAACACCTTTCTTTGGGCTTCTTGGGCTATCAAATCCAAGGTCGACTTCGTCACCTTCCCCGTCATCCTTCTTTCTAAGAGACATTTCCTCACTTCTTTTTTCAACAGCTTTAACTTCGTCATTGCGCACACCGTTGACCTTTTCCTTAATGGCATCCAGAGTTTCAAAACACTCTTTTTCACTGTGGACGCAGACAGCTGTTTTTTTTTTTTTTTTTTTTTTTTTTTTGCTTTATAAGACAGGAATCAATAATGACCAACATATTGGATTATTGCATACCGTGAAGACCAAGTAGCTCCGCTCCAGCTCGCTTTGCATCCGCATCACGGAGCTCTGCTTGCGAGTCACTTGTTGTCAAATCAGTGACTTCATCACCTCTAGGTTTGTATGAATATGCCGTTATTATAATATTGAAGCTTTCAACGTCCTGTTTTTGTTGGGTGTTTGGTTTTGTTAATTCTTCGTATTCTTACTCAACCCCTTGTCCTCTCTGATATAATACATACCTTACACTTGAATAGATCTCTTGCGAATAAATGTGTTAAACCTTCTTTGCTGACATTGTCACCGAGAATGAGACCTGTCTTACGAGTTTCTTCTGAACCAACTGTGTACACGAGAGAATTAACACCATCAAGAAGGGTGTCAGCTGAATTAGCTAAGTATTTGTTGTACACAATTTTTGGACACTGCGCAGAGTCCGAAACGTCCTCGTCGTGAGGTGTGCCTAGCTGTGCTTGCTTTAACCAGGGGGTGAACGACTGTTCGTGTGCTCCAACTTTATGAAATTGTTGTTTCATTTCAGGAGGCACTGCGAATTTTACATCTTTACCATCAGTCTCAATGAGACTCGTCCCACTGCCGCCATTCAGTAGAATAGCGGCATCGCAGTCCATCACACCATCGCATGCTGCCATGATGAATGCCCCCCAACCTGTTTGTAAAGAAAACTATAAACTAATCATTACCCTTCGTTGTATTGACTGCTATGAAGTATTAGTTCAACCTGAGAACCAGATTTACTTCAAAAGAAAGAAGAAAAAAAAATCAAAAAAAAACATCAACAAGGTGACTAGAAACAGAAGCTTACACAAAAAGATAAGTAGAAAGTTTAAAGAACAGTACACTCATTAAGTAACTGACTTAAATATAAAGAAAATTATTTGCCTACTCGGGCTACCAGAAAAAAAGAACGAACTTTATCCGATTTTTTTCTTTTTTTTTTTTTTTTTTTTTTTTTTCTTCTTCGTTCCTTCTTTCCCCCGAAATAAAAAAAAAAAAAATAAAAATAAAAATAAATTCCCCCCCACAAAAAGTAATAAAGAATAGAATAACAAAACTAATGGAGGAGGCGCAACAATAATGAGAACGTTTTCTTTTTTGGATCTTTTTTTTTTTTTTTTTTTTTTTTTTGAAATGATTGTTGCTGCCGTCTTTCTGATTATATACGAAGGATTAAAAAAAAAAAAAAAAAAAACAATAAAAAATAAGGTATCGATAATCAAGTTCTATTTTGACCGCAAAAAATTGGGGGAAAATTCATCCCCCAACGTGAGTTTTGTGATACAAGAATCACTCTAGAAATCAATTTGTGTTGCCAACAGTCGTTAGTATAAAGCCTACGAGTGACTATGTTGTTTTCGTTTTCCAATTTTACTCCTCGCAATCCGTCCCTCTTCATTCCACTGTTTAATCTCAGCTGTGGTTAGGGGTAGAGGAACACTCCACCGATCAACTAAATTATTAATTAATTCCTCGATATGCAGCAGACTTGCTACCCATCCAGACTGGCTAAGAATTGCTCTTGGAACATATTGCTGTTCATAAAGATGTTGAGACACTAATAACGAATGGATTGTTTCTTCAATATGATGAATCATTGTAGGGATGAGAGCAGACCCCAACAGATCGCGTTGCCGAGGTGGACGCCACTTCGATCCTGACAAAGGAATGCAACAGCATTTAACTATACTAAACATCGTTCCCAATTTATTTGTTTTATCAACCTCCAGTAAGTCAGCAGTACATATGTCTGATGATATAGGAACATAGTCACCTAACACTCTTCGATAACAATGTCTAAGAGGCATTTTATTCAATGCTATGAGTAAAGCTGGTTGATGTCTCTTTACAGTTGTAGATTGTGTTGCTTGTCTTCCCATAAGCTCAATGAGATGTTGGTATGCTTGAGTTATGAATGACCCAGGGTGGTTTTCACCAGTTGGGTTCCATACATAAATAATAACATTTGATTGCTTGACAGCCATGTGTTTTAGTAACTGGTTGCATGCTATTCTCTGAGCTGGTGGAGCATTACTGTTATTGACGCCTTCAGTGTCTAGTATACATATGTTATAAGACTCAGTACTCCCAAGTACACCTGACATCGTATGCGTCTGAAGTGTGATCCCGCTTGTCGCTGGTATCAAATCAGAAGTCTTTCTCTTGATCAACATTTCTAATAATTGTGTTTTTCCAGATTCCGCATCACCTATAACTGTGACAACATGACTTAGTTTCCTTGATGACGATTCTATTTCCAATTCTTGCAGTGTTTTCTTATCAATCACAACTTGAGGAGGTCCCGACTCATCGAAACCAAATGTAACTAATTGTCTGACTGCTGTTGGTGATGGTGATGGTGATGGTGGTGGTAGTGGTGTTTGCGGTTTATTTTCATTCGCACATTCTGCTCTTCTCATTTACATGTTTGAAAGGTTAGTCGATGACAGGGGCTAACAAGAAGATAACTTTAAAAAAAAACTAAACACACAAAAAGTACATATCATCATCTTAAGAATCTACGACACGGAGATTGACAAAAAAATAAGACCAACAGAAAGGAAGAAAGCCATGAGCTCTCCCCTTCTATGTAAGGATGACAAAATACACTCATCTACATCACACTGTGTATTCCTGATAACCAATAATGAAGTTTAAAAAAATACTTTTCCCTTCAAAGTACAGATTATCATCCTAAGAATCTACGACAAGGGGATTGACAAAAAGAAGACCAACAGAAAGGAAGGAAGCCATGAGCACCCACTTTCTATGTAAGGATGCATTAATCAGGTAAAATAATTTGTTTGTGACAGTCAACAGACTTAACTGATTCTTTCACATTACAAGATTGCAACCTTTAAAAGAAAACAGGACAACGAAACTACAAAACAAACATAAAAACTGACAGTGCGTACATAAAAGACACACATTCTATTAAAGTACAGAAGAAAAAAAAAACTCCCCCCTGAGAGGATGGCTTGTAGTCGACTGACTGGCAGGTAGAAAATAAATCATTCGAATATCACAGATTGAAAATTATTAATTTCAAAGCATGCTCTCACGAGTTTGAATGCGTTGCTTGTCAATCTCTATTTCAAGCTGTTTTGTTGTTTTTTTTTTTGTATATTTACATAATAGGAAAATCAATCAAAGAACAAAGAAACATACATGTTGCAATCTTGTTTGAAAATCATGAACAGTAGTTCGAAGAGGAACAAGCGGCTGATTAGCTGCTGGGTGATGACTTTGTCCCTCAGGAGGAGCCTGTCCGTTGATGTGTTCCAGTTCTCTTGCGTTTGAATCGAGTTTACGATCCTGGTCTTTGAGGCTTTCACCTGCTTGGGTCACATCATTTTTGACGTCTTGACGTGTTTTTCCAACATTTGAAATCTCTTCATTTAAGTTTGCGTATTCCTTCATTCCCAAGTGTATCTTAGCAATCAGTACCAGCAGAGCTACGAATATTATTCCTACTATGATGAGGACTATGAGGAGACCAATTTCACCGCCTGACAAGCCGTCGTCGTGGCTGTGGTCGAGTCCAATTATTCTGCAATCAACCCCTTCACAAACCCAAACCTCTCTTGGAATGAATGGGGCAAGAGTCGTTTCCGGAACTATGGTAGTTGAAACAAACGTCTGCGTTACTGTAGATGTTGGCAGAGTGATAGTTGATGTTGCTGTCGGTGTCGGCAGCGTAAACGTTGCTGTTGCCGTCATATTGATGCAGCAATAACTGGGGGGAAAAAAAAACATTACAAAAGAATCCACAAACCCCCACAACCAGACAAAAATTCGGTTTTCTTCCCATCATCCAAACAATACTATTAGCTGTAACTGAAGAAACTAAGAACAGATTTAATAATAAATAAATAAAAGCAGTTTTAACAAGTAGGAATCCTGTCAAGAATTATTCTATAAAAAGACGTAAAAATAAATTGCGGCACCAAAACCCGTCTGATGCAGAGCAGCTTGCCTAACAATTATATTTCGAACCCTAAACTACGAATCTCCATTCTCAAGTATTACCCTCTCTCGCGAAAAAGCGTTAATTCCCTTTTTTGAAAAGGTGTGAAAAAGAGAGAGATTCCGTCACAGAATGGAACTCAAAGTGAGGCAAACGAATATAATTAGGCTGCTTTTCCATACGAGACAAGTTCGATTCCGGCCGCCGGCACAGATGAATAACAAAGTACTACATTTGTTATTCCCTGCTGACTACGGCCTTTTTGCAACCCATCTATTCCTTATTCAATAGTTCTCAATGAAACTTTTTTTTTTTTTTTTTTCCCCTACTTTCTTTATTTCTTTCTTTAGAAAATAATATAAAAAAATAAAAAGGATAGCTTTTCAGAGACCAGGTGCGGCAAGCTTCTCCGGTATATGTTTTGGGAGGGTGGACAGGATTCACGGAGAACCAATGTCTCCTGACTTCTATAAAGTCAGCCATCCAAAGTCCTACTCAACATAAGTTTTATTGTGTTGCTCAACTACAGCTCTTTTTGAATTAGATCCAGTAGAAACCCAATTTGTGGTACCTAATTTGTTTTAATTATTAATTTCTTGTTAAACAATTACTAGTGCTGTTGTGATGAAACACCTAACTGCATACCTTTCCTGTTTCAAGCTTTGAAAATAAAAGCTTTCCGTTGAGGACAACCTCAAAGGCTCCCGTTGATAATAACTGAGAAGACACAGTCTGTTTGTTGTTGTATTTGAGTTGTTCACTCACACACTCTGTGATATTCACAACATGGTCGAAAAAAACATTACATACATTTAACAAAAACAACCCCATGAAAGCAGCTCCTTTGTTTGTTGTGATAAACTCACTTACTTGAGTTGGGAGAAATACATGAAGCCCGAATATTCCAATAACAAGCCCTCCCCAAAAGCAGAGTTGTAAAGCAATAGCTATTGAGTAGATGTGTGGTGCTGGAAGATGCTGTTTTGACGAAATCGAAAGATTAGGGTAGTACTTCCTAATCTCACGAGAGTAGTCGTCAAACAGCTTTCCATATCCTCAACTGGTACAGATGGAAACGACCATGCTACCACCATTCACCTTTGGTTTGCCATTAGAAGTAGTTTTGCGGATTCCTCCAATGGTTGCTTGTAGCATTCCCTGCAAGTTCTCTTGATCATCTATAGCCTGCTCATCAACTTCAATACCGCGTGATGTCAGTACAGCTCTCATTTCTTCAGCAGTCAACAAATCTTCTATTGCTGTAGAAGCAGTCGCTACAATCAGTAAACAGCACACGATTGCGACCCGCATTTGTTAAACAGCCCGCCCCTGTTGATGGAAAAATTTTTTTTTTTAATTTTATTAATTATTTTACTATTTGTGGTTAACAATCAATACTGGTTGACGACCTCTAGGAGGGTCTTCTAAGGCTGATAAATAGGCGACAACACGGCCTTTTTTTTTTGCGTTTTTTTTTTTTTTTTTTTTTTAAATTATTGCAGTTCTGTTTTTCTTTCACTTTTGTCGCCTTTTTTTAGATGCGTTGATTGATTTGTCGTCAACGGTCCTTTTTTTTTTTTTTTTTTTTTTCGAACTTGAGCGAAGAAGAGGTGGATTTCCCCATCGTGGCGTACACATGATCTTTCAGAGTACTGTTACGGTACAAGATCACAGATTGATTTCTAAAATGTGCTGGTTTAAAACTACTTCCATCCTCGTCCTTGTCAGCATCAACTGAACAGATATTTTAATTTTTTTTTTAAATTATTTTATTTTCCATGTCAAGTGTCAGCAATAGCTAACAAGACGATCCCCTAACTGGTTATCACTACCATGGGATGAATGCAAGGTAAGGGAACTCAATGACCTCTCTTTTTTTTTTTTTCACATCAGCAACAGCTGACTTATAAACAATAACAAAAAATAAAGGTAAGTAAGGGGAAAAAATGCTACTGTTGTGACACAGTTCTCAGACTGTAAAAACGTAAAGCCATCTGTAACTAAAATAAGACCACAAACTACCTCATAAGAGATGATGACTAAAGAAATACTTAAATTACGTATTCGATAAATACAAACAGAAAGAACTAACCAAAACAAACATAAGAAGGACCTCTTTTGATCTTTTGACATATCATCCAAACAGTTAAACCTTTGGATTATTATTTCTTAGCAGCCTTTTTGGTTTTTTTTTCAGGTGCTGTTTTTTCCTTTTTAATTGTCTTCTTCGGAGCTTCTTTTTTTGGTTTTTTTTCAGCTTTAGTTTTAGTTGGTGTCTTCTTTGTGACCTTGACCGGTGCTGCCTTCTCAGTGGATTTGCTCGCTGAGGTATTTGCAGTTGTCGGTGTCTTGGTTTTCTTGTCGGATGATTTCTCAGTGGTAGTCTTGTCTGATGTGTCAGCTGTCTTTGAATCGGATGACTTGCTGTCGTCAGACTGGTCATTGGATTGGTCTTCTTGTTCTATACTTGCTTCTTCTTTACCTGCTCTTGCAGCAGCTTCAAGATAGTTACTGTAGAAGTTTTGTTATTGTGAATCACTTTACTTGGTTACAAGGTATAATTATAACATACGTTAAGTCTTTCGAAGCGAAGGGTCTTTCTCCAAGTATCTCAACGAGACCCTCTGCTGTGATTTGCTCTTCCTCTAAAAGTTTTTTTGCTACCAAATCAAGTTGATCTCTGTGTTTAGTAAGAATCGCCATGGTTTGGTCGTTTACTAATCTCACAGTTTTTTCTACCTCGGCATCGATGACTCTACCAGTAGCCTCAGAGTATGGTTTCTGAAGAACGATTTCACTGCTGCTGCCTTCCGGGAAACTGACGTGACCGACCTTCTCAACACTGAAACCGTATTTTACGATCTGTTTTGTTTTAATTTATTTACAAAAAACGAATCGGGCACCACACTAAATAATTCTCACACTTTGTTTTTGTTTGTGCGCAACCGAAAACAATCCTATAAAGTAAAAGGGTGTTAACGTTACGCTGCCTCTTGTCGCTCGTAAAACATGTCTTCGAGATGAAAAAAAACATACTTGCTGCTGAGCCATTTTTGTAACTCGATTCATGTCACTGGCCGCTCCAGTTGATACCTCTCCAAACTGTAACATCTCTGCACAACGTCCACCCAGCATTTTAATCATTGCTTGATGTATTTCAGTCTGTTGTTGTTGTTGTTGTTGTTGTTGTTGTTGTTGTTGTTGTTGTTGTTGTTGTTGTTGTTGTTGTTGTTGTTGTTGTTGTTGTTGTTGTTGTTGTTGTTGTTGTTGTTGTTGTTGTTGTTGTTGTTGTTGTTGTTGTTGTTGTTGTTGTTGTTGTTGTTGTTGTTGTTGTTGTTGTTGTTGTTGTTGTTGTTGTTGTTGTTGTTGTTGTTGTTGTTGTTGTTGTTGTTGTTGTTGTTGTTGTTGTTGTTGTTGTTGTTGTTGTTGTTGTTGTTGTTGTTGTTGTTGTTGTTGTTGTTGTTGTTGTTGTTGTTGTTGTTGTTGTTGTTGTTGTTGTTGTTGTTGTTGTTGTTGTTGTTGTTGTTGTTGTTGTTGTTGTTGTTGTTGTTGTTGTTGTTGTTGTTGTTGTTGTTGTTGTTGTTGTTGTTGTTGTTGTTGTTGTTGTTGTTGTTGTTGTTGTTGTTGTTGTTGTTGTTGTTGTTGTTGTTGTTGTTGTTGTTGTTGTTGTTGTTGTTGTTGTTGTTGTTGTTGTTGTTGTTGTTGTTGTTGTTGTTGTTGTTGTTGTTGTTGTTGTTGTTGTTGTTGTTGTTGTTGTTGTTGTTGTTGTTGTTGTTGTTGTTGTTGTTGTTGTTGTTGTTGTTGTTGTTGTTGTTGTTGTTGTTGTTGTTGTTGTTGTTGTTGTTGTTGTTGTTGTTGTTGTTGTTGTTGTTGTTGTTGTTGTTGTTGTTGTTGTTGTTGTTGTTGTTGTTGTTGTTGTTGTTGTTGTTGTTGTTGTTGTTGTTGTTGTTGTTGTTGTTGTTGTTGTTGTTGTTGTTGTTGTTGTTGTTGTTGTTGTTGTTGTTGTTGTTGTTGTTGTTGTTGTTGTTGTTGTTGTTGTTGTTGTTGTTGTTGTTGTTGTTGTTGTTGTTGTTGTTGTTGTTGTTGTTGTTGTTGTTGTTGTTGTTGTTGTTGTTGTTGTTGTTGTTGTTGTTGTTGTTGTTGTTGTTGTTGTTGTTGTTGTTGTTGTTGTTGTTGTTGTTGTTGTTGTTGTTGTTGTTGTTGTTGTTGTTGTTGTTGTTGTTGTTGTTGTTGTTGTTGTTGTTGTTGTTGTTGTTGTTGTTGTTGTTGTTGTTGTTGTTGTTGTTGTTGTTGTTGTTGTTGTTGTTGTTGTTGTTGTTGTTGTTGTTGTTGTTGTTGTTGTTGTTGTTGTTGTTGTTGTTGTTGTTGTTGTTGTTGTTGTTGTTGTTGTTGTTGTTGTTGTTGTTGTTGTTGTTGTTGTTGTTGTTGTTGTTGTTGTTGTTGTTGTTGTTGTTGTTGTTGTTGTTGTTGTTGTTGTTGTTGTTGTTGTTGTTGTTGTTGTTGTTGTTGTTGTTGTTGTTGTTGTTGTTGTTGTTGTTGTTGTTGTTGTTGTTGTTGTTGTTGTTGTTGTTGTTGTTGTTGTTGTTGTTGTTGTTGTTGTTGTTGTTGTTGTTGTTGTTGTTGTTGTTGTTGTTGTTGTTGTTGTTGTTGTTGTTGTTGTTGTTGTTGTTGTTGTTGTTGTTGTTGTTGTTGTTGTTGTTGTTGTTGTTGTTGTTGTTGTTGTTGTTGTTGTTGTTGTTGTTGTTGTTGTTGTTGTTGTTGTTGTTGTTGTTGTTGTTGTTGTTGTTGTTGTTGTTGTTGTTGTTGTTGTTGTTGTTGTTGTTGTTGTTGTTGTTGTTGTTGTTGTTGTTGTTGTTGTTGTTGTTGTTGTTGTTGTTGTTGTTGTTGTTGTTGTTGTTGTTGTTGTTGTTGTTGTTGTTGTTGTTGTTGTTGTTGTTGTTGTTGTTGTTGTTGTTGTTGTTGTTGTTGTTGTTGTTGTTGTTGTTGTTGTTGTTGTTGTTGTTGTTGTTGTTGTTGTTGTTGTTGTTGTTGTTGTTGTTGTTGTTGTTGTTGTTGTTGTTGTTGTTGTTGTTGTTGTTGTTGTTGTTGTTGTTGTTGTTGTTGTTGTTGTTGTTGTTGTTGTTGTTGTTGTTGTTGTTGTTGTTGTTGTTGTTGTTGTTGTTGTTGTTGTTGTTGTTGTTGTTGTTGTTGTTGTTGTTGTTGTTGTTGTTGTTGTTGTTGTCTTTTTTTAAATATACGAGTGTCATTATTGCAGTAAAAAAAAACATACCTGCGTTTGGATGTATTTGTCTTTTGGAAGGTGTTGGGTGTATCCAAGTCTGTCACCACCACGTGGGATAATTGAGACCTGTTGGTGGTGTATAAGTGATTGATGGTGATTAATATGTGGTTGTTTTTATAATATAAAAATAAGTAATACCTTTAAAATAGGATCAACAAACTCTAAGTGCCATCCACAAACGACCTTTCCAGCTTCATGATAAGCGATCGTTTGTTTTTCTTTTTTAGTTATTTTCTTTCCCTTTTTCTCAAGACCACCAACGATTTTTTCAATTGCTTTTTCGAATGATTTTGATCCAACGTATTTTTCATCTGTTCTCGCAGCCATAAGCGCAGCCTCATTACAAGTGTTCATAATGTCTGCGCCAGAAAATCCAGGAGTAAGAGCAGCAAGTCTTTCTGCTATGACGTGTCTCTTTGTATTGGAATGAAGAGTGAGTGGTTTTAAATGAAGATCAAATATTTCAATTCTGTCAGCTAGAGGAGGTTTATCTAACGCGATTTGACGGTCGAATCGACCAGGTCGAAGTAGAGCCTTATCAAGGATGTCATGTCTGTTGGTACCAGCTAACACAACTACTCCTGTCTTTGAATCAAAACCATCCATTTCCACTAGGATGCTGTTCAAGGCGGATTCCTGTTCGCTGTCGTGGGATCCTTTTCCTGAGGTTTGTCTTTTTCTACCAATCGCATCGATTTCGTCAATGAAAACGATACAAGGAGCTTCCTTTGCTGCTGATGCGAATAATTGTCTGACTCTTGCAGGTCCGACACCAACAAAAACTTCCATAAAATCAGATCCAGCAACTGAAAAGAACGGAACTCCACTCTCTCCTGCAGTTGCTTTTGCTAACAGCGTTTTACCGACACCTGGTGGACCAGTGAGGAGGACTCCTTTTGGAATTTTTGCTCCGAGTCGTTGGTATCTCGCTGGGGCTTTTAGAAAGTCTACCACTTCCATAATTTCTTGTTTAGTTTCTTTAAGTCCTGCAACGTCATGAAACTTTGTTTTGACGTTTGTTTCTTTTTCAAAGTTATGTTTTTTTCCGTTTGATTTTCGACTAAACATCTCTGATTGCAGTGACTTTTGAGCTCTTGGAAAACGATAAGCAAAAATATAAAATACGATTAGCGGAAGACTACACTGCCACACAACACTCATTAAGCCATGCTCATGTGATCGGTAGACTATCGGAATGGCATGCTGCCATTCATGACCAGGAGGGTTTTCAGCAAGGCATTCAGCTTGTAGTGACTCTAGTTTAAATTCGAATACGTCAGAGTCACCAATAGTAGTGTAGTACATCAACTCTTCCTCACCATCATCGTTGAGGACTGATAGCTGTGCGATTGTTTGATCGTAAATGACAACTCGCTTGAGTTGATTATTTTTTATTAGTTCAACAATCTTATTCCAATCTACAGGGTCACCATGAGGTCTACTTGACCACCAGCTGTATATCATATATCCAATCAAACCTGCTCCTAAACTGATGAATATGTAGTGGGAAACGTCGTTTGATTCTTTTTGTTGTTCTCGATCTTTGTCTTTTCTTTTCTTCAGTTCGAGTTCACTCGCGATTCGTTTTTTGTATTCGTCAACCGCGACAGGAAGGCTTGGATTTTCTTGGTTGGGATACCATCGTTCGAAACCCTTAGGAACTTTATCGGTGTCTTCCTTAGGTGATTTATCATTATCGTTGCTGTTGTTGTTGTTGTTGTTGCTATCAGGACTCGCTGTTGCTGTTGTGGTTGAGTCCGTTGTTGTAGAGGAAGAAGAAGAAGAATCACTCGGTTTTTCACAATCTTTCTTATCATCACCACCACCAGGAGGTTTCTCTGGAGGTGGTGTTGGTGGTGTTTGTGGTGGAGTAGGAGGAGGTGGTGTCTGCGTACAAAACCCACGTCTTGCCGCAGTCAAGCAGCGAATTCTCGCATCAAGCCGCGCTCGTAACACTGACCTGCGAAGCATTTCTGATGACTGAAAAAAAAAAGTAACAATTTATAACAACTAAACACGCACTTCTACTCAACCATCAGTGCTACAAGATATCTGTAAGAGGAGAATGAGATATAACGATACTGAAATAATAATAAACATATCAAAGTTTTATAATTTCTAATTCTAATATTCTAATTACTAAACTACCAGCAGAAAGAAGCACAGGCAGCTAAGGCTGCATACTCTGTTTAGTTACAAAATGGAAACAATAATAACAACAAAAACTAATTTAAAAGTGAATGCTGAAGATCAGCGAGATCCTTTTCTAATTGAATGAGGTCATCGTTGAGGGAAGGACGATTACTATTTTCAGGAGATTCGCTTTGACAGGTCGGTTGAAATCTTCGATCATGCGGATGAGTTTGCTGATGAGGCCGACTGACGGATCTGACTCTCGGAGTTGGGTCAGAGTGTTTTAATATTCGATTGACTACATGATTCTTATTTGAGAACAATGAATTACTCACATACTTTGAATTATTGTTTTTTTCATTACCTACATCATCATGAGGACAACTCCTCCACTCAGTCGTTAATTCTCTCTCCATGTGTTGCCAATCAGATATACTGCAGTCAGGATCAGGTTGCTGTGCTCTGAGATTATTAATTTCCTCTCTTGCACTCGCAAGTTGTGTTTTATACCTTTTAAGGTAATCTTTATATTTTATAATAGTTTGTTGTGAATGTGATTGTTGGGAACTCAATTCAGCATCCACCCTTGATTTGTCTCTAATCGCTCGTTTTAATGCTCTTTTATGTTTGGATGCGGCAGTTTCAGCAATCAAGACTCGTTGTCTGTGTTCAGATAAGATTGTTTTTATATCATGAAAATCGCTACTCGGTTCGGAAGACATTACGGGTATGGAATAAACCTTTGATAGAAGTCCCTCTAAGATATCGGCTGTGCTTGATCTGCCCGCCTCATGCAACGATCGTTTCAACTCATTAATTATTTCATCTTTTACTAGCTCACCGCTCATCGCAGTGTTGTGATTTCTCGTTGAATTCTTGTTTTGTAATTTTTCTTTCGCTTTTTCATATTTTTTTCGAATGTCCTTAACTTCCTGTTCTAACCTACCAACCTTGGATGCGATGAGTTTGTTTGTTTCTTTACTCTTTTCGTACATTTGTTCGTATAGTTGGTTTCGATCTTGATCCAGTCGGCCACCACACTGGCTGCACCGAACCATTGGTTATGTCATTCTGAGTAGTTTAATGTAAGAAATAATAATAATAAAAAAACTAGAAAACCGTCAAAAAAAAAAAGCAACAACAACAACAACAATAACAACAGATCTCACGATCCAGTTAGAGAGACCGTCCAAAGAACTGGTCGATCAATAGTAATTTGAATATCATTATTAATAGCTTCGTTCGATGATGTCCATAACAGGGATTCATCATAACCAATGAGAGCGTTATCTAAGTTCCATTTTAATCCTTTTGTGCTTACAGTAGTCGGTCCTATCAGAGGAAGAATACCAACACCCGTATCGTAGGGTGGATCCACTGATATGATATTAATACCAGGTTGAAGAGGGTGGAGGATGCTGGTGGTACCCACTAAGATTAATCTCGTTGGGAAAGTATTTAATGCTAAGCGAAGGTTGAGATGTTCGTGATCTCTCCTTCCTCCAAGACCAAAACAAACAGTTATATCACCAGAGTATTTAATGTCTTCTTCGACAACTTTTAAACATTTTTGAAAATCAGTTGAATTCTGACAAGTCACATGTTTAACTATGCCTCCTCCTTTTTCAAATTCTGATAGCAGACTTTTATCAATCGAATCAAAGTCACCCACAACATGTGTCGGTTGTTTTAATAAATGTTCTCTCACTTTTTTGAGAGCTCCATCTGCACAGATTCTCGTTTTCGCACCATTCCAACTAGCAATGGCATCGCTATTGACACCACTTCCATTTAACAAAATTGCTACTTCTGTTGAAAGCAGCTGGCGGGCACTCTTTATGACAGTTTGCATTCTCCTGGAGAGTGAAAGAGAGTGAGAAATACAAATTTAATAAATTACCGAGTACCTCCATATGCCATCACTTACTTCATCATTATGAACTAGTTGGGAGGTATGAAATATATTTCTCACATAAAACACTAATCAAACAGACAGTTAAATATAAGCGACGGTCCAGGCAGGGACCCCATACAGAGAGAGAGGATTAGTCAGAATAAAATAATAATTCCAACTGAAATTAGAGCATACGATTTTAGGTGAGGTAAAAGAAGTACAAGCCGACATTCACTGCGTTACGCCTTCGTTGAAAAAAAGTTGAGATCTTAGTTAAACACACATATTTATAAAAAATCTCAAAAAAAAGATACAACGAAGACAAAGCCGTGGACAGCTACATGTGTAGAAATAGATTTAAAAAAAAAAAAGAAAAAGGAAATACTAACTTAACAAATAGACCTTAAAGCGATTTATAAAAAGGAGACTCTGTTTTGTATTGACCAACCAGTCTTGTCGTTGTTGCGAAGACCAGGAATAAGATCCTCAACGACAGAAATAATTACCTGATTGACGTTTTTACCAATTTGTCTTCCCCGATGACAGACAGTTCGAGCTCCCCAGACTGCGATTCCACCGTCAATGAGAGAGCGATGGTTGGCTCTCTCTTGAGAACCAATGCCGCTTACAACACAAATAGCTGTTTGTGAAAGTTTCATTTTCCATTTTCTTGATATCCTCAGAATGGTATCAACAAGTGGTGCTCTACTTGACCCTCTAATTGCACATTCTTGAATTTGTTTTGTTTTGACAGAATACAGAGCGGCAGTGTCACCTCCAACACACTCACAGGTCACGACTAACAGATGCGTGGCAGGTTCTGAAAAATTTCGAACCCTTGATTTACTTCTAACTATTTTATTACTTCGTTCATAATGAATATCAGACCCTGGATGTGCATTACACAAGAACTTATTATGACTACTGCGAGTGTGTTGAGTTAAACGAAACGAGCTAACCGGAGGAGGCGGTGAAAGACATCTACAACTTCGTGTTCTTCGAGAATGATTCCTCGATCTAATTGGGATATTATAACTAACGGTATCAGATGTTAACTGATTACCTTGTTGACTTCCTTCAGTGCTATCAGTCAGTCCTCCTTGAATTGATCCTTCCGATGCTGCCGTGTGATAAGAATCTGATGAGTGAATTGGGTTGAGGCTTCGATTGTCACCGCCGGAGTAGAAGCGTTCAGACTCTGATCCTTTTAAACAATAACATTCATTTTGGATTACTAATCCACAACAATGCCCGCAGACAATAACTGTCTTCGGAGAACTACTTTCTGAACATCCACGTCTTATGCTGCACTGATGTGATTGATCATTCTGATAACTGTCACGTTGTTGTGGTACAGTTGATGTTAATAATCTACCTCCACACTCATAGTTGTCTTCTCCAGAGAACAACTGTCTCTTTGCCGACTGTCTGGTAGGACTTTGTAACGTATTCGGTGGAGTCACACATATAATTCGCTCAGGAGTCGTATTCAACACTAACGGTGATTGTGATAGACGGCTTTCAACAAACGGTTCTACAGAACAGCGACGAGAAAGAAACTCTTCCTCCGTAGATGATTCAGTGTAGTGAAGTGGACGTCTCTTTCTATATATCGTCGGATTTGATGCTCTGCGAACACTTCTAAACTCTTGTTCTGTCGCAAATGTCGATGCCGGTGATTTTAAACTGTGGTTTTCAATTGCCGATATTAAATCATTTTTTACCGATTTCATTTCTGAATGAAGCATACACTTAAGGGTTTCGGTCATTGAAGGTGATTTACTATTCAAACCTTTCTTTGTTCTAATCGAGAACAAGTAGGCATGGAGTTTTCGAAAGTACTTTCGTCTGATAATTGTGTCAGATTCAGACAAGACGCTTCTCATTTTATAAATTGAGAGTTTGGCGTATCCCTCTCGGAGATTTTCTGCTCCATTTTTATGAATTTGCAAAAGTCGAGCTTCTTCTTTTGCAGAAGCTCTCTCAACTTGACGAATTCTGTCTTCCATCTCTCGCGCGAGTTCCTTAGCATGGATGACTGCCGCATCTGAATTCTGTCCTGTGGGTATGCTTGACACAGAATGGTGTGGTTGACCGTCTTTCATACGAGCAATTACTTTTAATCTTTTTAAATCACCGAGTGACTGTTGCTTTCTAAGCTCCTGAACAACAGCGCTGTGAAGTTTGTCCTCACCTTCGACGTCAATTACAGAAGTACGTGACTCTCCATCATAGGTGTTAATCATTTTTTTATTATGGAAAAAAAATTTCAACTTTTGGGGGGAAAGAAAATCATTTTAAAAAAAAAAAAAACACACAAAAATCAACACACTAATAAGATTCTTCAAGCCAAAAAACTATCAAGTATAATGATAAGCTTAGAGGCGATCGTTGTGATTGTATCATCGAAGCATAGCACACACACGCACACACACCAGGATAATGTCTGCTGAGGTGATGATACATAAATACGAAGAATATTAGTACAGAGTATGGTAAACAACAGCGACTATAGCTTCGGTGGGTACAGCTGTTTGTGCAGAGCAGCTACTCCATTCTCAACCCTCTTAGTGATTGCACTGTAAATTTTTAATTTTTGTTCCTCAGTCGTAACTATTTGGTATTCATTCCATTCTTTTGTTACGTCTATTTCATTCCCTGTTAGTACTTTGAGTTTTGCAAATCGAGGATACATCTTAGTCTGTGCTTCCGGATACATAGTTTCCATACCACTATGCGCAAGAGGTAGTACGATGGGTGGTGATTTAGATGTGGCGATTAACTTTCCGATACCCCATTTGAAAGGCATTATCTCGCCTGACTGGTTACACATTGCTTCAGGGAATAGATGGCACCAGGGTTCATATTTTAAAACTTCTTGCATTTCTGAAATCGCAATTTGATTGATTCCAGCTCCTCTAACAGTTGGAAGGTTCTTACCGAGACCGAAACCAGCAGCAGTTAGACGGTTGGAGTGGCATATTTCTTGTGAAGCCATGTTCCATCGAGCATTCGAATGGTCAGAGACAGACCACCACCAAGGTAACGCTCCCCATATAACGGGATCGTCTATAGTGCCAACATGGTTGCTTATGGTGAATATATTTCTGTTTTCAACTTTTGCACGTTCAACTGCTGCTATCAGTTTCGTCGTATCAAACTCACCGCCTCCAATCCCTGAGAATAATATTTTAGAAATCACACCCGCCGTAGCAACAGCAGCAGTTCTTGCAAAACGATACCGATAGGGTAGATTTTGCCACGGTGCTCTCATTAATTTTAATTCACCTTCATATAATCCGAGTTGTTCTCCTCTTCTAACAAGTTCAGCAGCACTCTCTTTTGAATATCGTTGTCCCAGCCATTGAAGACCATCTCGATCACGGACACCAACCATCTGGTGACGTGTACTCTGAATAAAGGAAAAATATGAACAGCGGGATTTAAATTGAAAAATATATTTAAAAAAAAAAAAAATACAGCATAACAAGATACAGGTTAAATTTCAAACTTCAAGCGCTTTCTTCTTCTTCGTCGCTTTCTGTTTCCCAATCTTCGGTGTCTTCATCTGTTTCGTATTCAGTAGTTATCATTAAAGAAGTACTTCCGTCTGGTAGTTGTAGGTTAGGATCAGACCCAGCAGAGAGCAGAGTCTCAACAATAAGAATATTATGAGAACGAATTGCAATAATAAGTGGAGTGCCATGGACGTCCATTTGATTTACATTTACTCCCGAGACGGATAGAACTTGCTTCACATTCGAAACTGATTCCGAAGCTGTAGCACAATGAAGAGCAGCATACTTCACATCAGTGAATTGCTTATTAATATCATTTCTTATATCAGTGAAAGACAAAAGGTATTCCAGTGATTTTCCAGATGCAAACGCAGCAACACAAATCGGAGAATCTCCCTTTTCATCGAGACTCTGAAAATTAGATCTCCCACTTTCATAAAATATTTTCAAATGCTTTACATCATCACGAGCACATGCATGATGCAATACAGTAGGGTGATTTATATCTATTCTGTCAACAGAACAGAGATACTTAACAACATCAGTCTTGTTTGCTTCACATGCAGCAGACAGAGGACAGCAGTCGGGTGATATAAGGTTCACATCGACCGCCTCGAGAGATGTTAAATATTTTATAATTCCAATCCTCCCATTTTGACAACCCAAAGCAAAAGGAGTCCAACCAGCATTGTCAGCTAGATTTAATTTAACTTTTGAATTTTGACACAAAATTTTACTGACTTCCAAGTGACCCTGAACAACACTAATATGAAGAGGGGCCATACTATCAACAATATTTACTCTCGCCTTTGGGTGATTTGACAACAAGGAAACCACTTCTGAATGCCCCAGAGCAGCAGCAAGGTGTAACGGGATCATTCCCCTCTTCAATCGATGTTTGTGAAGATCAATGAGGTTTTTATCAACCAACGGCATCAACACTTCAACACATTTAATGAAATTCTTTTCAACTGCGTTCGCGAAAACATTTTGCAATACTTTTTTGTTCAAGAATCGATCATCACTCAGTAGAAATGACAAAACATGATCGTGTCCCTCAGTGACGGCAACTTCAATACCATTAGCACCTTGGTTGAGATCGAGATCGTCAATTTCAAGTAGCATTTTAACTAAAGGTAAGTATCCCTTGTGAACGGCAACTGTGAAAGCATTGATGTTGCTTTCAACTGCGGATTCATTTATGTTTATATTTTTATGTTGAAGTAGTTTTTTAACGCTGGTTTCATCATCAGCGAGGACCGCGGCGATCAATGGAGGAACGCTATCGGTATTCGGGTCGAGATCATCACGCGATAAGATGTAGTCGATATCACTGACAAGTTGGCATTCGATTGCGTATCGGAGAGCAGTACCTCCGTCGACGTGTGGTTCATTTATGTCGCTTTGCCTTCGTAATAACAATGAAAACATTTCTGTAAAATTATTGCTGGCAGCCACTGCCAACGCTGTGGGATTTCCGTTGACGACGTCGCAGTCTCCTTTTGATAAAAACCATTTTACGAAATCGATATCCCCCGACGACGCTGCCATCATAATCGGAGACTCTCCATTCTTGTTAAGAATATTAATACCAGCAGAGTTATCCAAAAGGTACTCAATGATATCTCTACAGCAATATCTGCAGGCCTGTTTTTTTTTTTTTCCTCCTCTTTTTCCATTGACAGTCTTTTCTTCAAAAAAAAAAAAAAAAAAAAAAAAAAAAAAAACACATACTGCGGGAAGTAACATGCTGGTATCTCCAAGACCATCTTCCAAATTTGAAATCAGATATCGTAAGATGACAAGACCGTGAGTAGGATTACAACAAGCTGGTTGAAGAAACTGATCAAGAGTAGTGCTGTTGTCTGATTGGATGAGAGGTAGTAGTTTTTTAACCATATCAAGATTACTATATTGACAAGCATCCGACACGTCAGCGATGCAAACTAAATAGCCTCTCGATAACATGATGTCAATACGTTCATTGTCGTCTTCAGAATGTCTCCGAAGTAGTTCTGCTATTGGTCTTGCAGTGCTGTCAGAATTGACGTCAATTGTCGGAAAATTAACGATCTTTTTAAATAATAAAATAGGAACATTCACATTATGACAAAGTCTAGCAAGAGGAGTGTTTCCGTGATTGCTTTTTGTGTTCAGTTCGATTCCCTCTTGATTCGCAAGTAATTCAACGATTTCAATACAAAAAGAACAAGCTGCACATGCATTACTGAATGCAGTATTTCCTTTGCTGTCGGGTAAGTTTAGGTTTAAGTCTGGCAAGGCAAGGAACTGTTTTAATATTTTAAAGTCACCTCTTGCAACTAACATGTGAATTGGTCTTCTCTTCATGTTATCTCTGAATGTGAGAAGGCTGTTTACGGACATGCCGTAGTTTATAAATGATTGAATGGCGGTAAAGTCAGATTGCAATAAATATTTTTTAAAATGTGTATTCTTTGGTTCAGTTCCAAGCAACGTCTTTAACCTTCGATGAGCATCTCCATGTTTTGATAACACCACTTCGATACGAGACATATTCTCAATTCCCAAATCGGTTAGTTCTTTTTTCTCATCCAACAGCAATCCTTCATAAACGACGTCGAAGCTCTTTATTTTTAATTCTTCTTCTTCTGAAATTCTTCTCTTCAGATCCATCACTTTATCGGTTGCTGCAATCTGCACATCCAAAACCTCGTTTGACGGCAGAGTCACGATTATTGTCAACATTTTTAAGATACTTCCCCAACCCGCCCGTCCCCAAACTGAAATTAGAATGAAGAAAAAGAGAATAATTATTTTAGTAGTCGTAATATAGACACAAAAGATGAATACCTGCGGTGAACGAATCCTGAGGAAAAAAAATAGAAAACCCCCCAACTAGACATCATTCACAGAGAAAGTGTGCGTACAATAATGTGTAAATATTTCTTTTTTTTTTTTTTGTTTTTTTTTTGTCCCCCCTTCCGAAATGGAAGTGTAATAGGTTCTCCAACAACGTGCATTGTAAAAAAGTAGAAAGTACAATTGATCCACCAATTTCAACCGTCGTTGAGTGAGACTTTCTTAAAAAGAACTCCTCAACACGTATAAGTGAGGCAAATTTCAGATCTTTTTTATCTAATTACCACCTTCGAGAACCAATCCCAACGACTGAGTTCTTTGTTAACCAGCTGGCTTCTTGAATACCGCTGTAGAACTCGTCTTCTTCTTCAGGTAATTCAATTCCTCTGGATTTCTGTTTTTTAAGTTTTATTTCATTATCAGAAAGTGAATAACATGACTGTAAGTGATTAACCATACCCATCCCCTATTCTTGTTACTGATTCGAGTCATTTCAGGAAGATCGGAATCTCTGAGGTCGTATTCAGGCAGGTTTCCGCGTTGAAGAAGTTCAGCGTTTTTACGACGTCTGTGGAGTTGTGCTTCGTACCATTTGATTTCTTTATCGCGGTGAGATGCGTCGCGAGTGATGCCACGAGATTTACGAAGAGGCTCATCTATTGGATTTGATTCAAGTTCGTTATCATCGAAAGGTATTTCATAATTATCCAGAGGATTTGGTTTACGCTGCGGGTAGAAAGACTCATCAGGTTCAGGATCGTATATAACTGCGATATCAGGTTCTGATTCAGGTATTTCAGGAGGTGGTCCATGTTCTCTCTTACCACGAAGTGACTTTATACATAACCGTGCGCCATGGCATCCCATTGTGCAAAGACAACCAGCAGCTGCTGACGTTGGAATGACAGCAGTTGGGTGCATTCCTAGGGCTACAGCTTCTCCATCAGCACATAGTAGTCCCATGCATGCTCCAGCACCACACGCTTGACAGCTGTATTTTTTAGTCTTTGATTTCATGTATGCCTTCTTAACATCGTACCAATCTTCTCCCTTGTTAGCTCTGTACACTAGTAGTTGTGTCGCCATCATCACTCCAACTCCTGCTACGCCTCCAAGAGCACCGGCACCCATGCCCAGGAATGTTGCTGTTGCTGCAGCATCCATCTCTCCACCTGAAGAAGATAATTAAGTAAAGTAAAATACATAAATAAATAATAACATTATAACATCGTAATTTTTTTCTATGAAGATGTAACCTGGATGGTTACTACTTTTGTGAGGAATCTACATCCCACACTCTGATGTGTGTGTGTGTGTTGTTGTTTTTTGTTTTTTTTTTTTTTTTTTTCTTATTAAAAAAAAAAAAAAAAGAAAAGAAAAAACCACCGACTGACCAATATAGTCACATCGATCCACCACTTCCCCGAATAGCGGGTCAGGCAATCAAAGAGGAGATATCAACAATGGGAATAGGTGAAGGGAATGTTTTCCTAAAAACAAAAAAACAAAATAGCTTTACTCCCCCCCCTCTACTATTAGTCTGTTCATCTACTTCTGCTACCATCACAAATTTGGTATTAAATATTTCTATATTATTGATTTGCTTTGTATTCTCACAAGTCACTCGCGCACAACAATAGAAGGAAGAGAAGGTTCTCTGGGAAGAAAATACACGTTTTTTTTTTTTTTTTTTTTTTTTCGTTTGTTTGTTATCTTTTTTCCCATGAGAAATTCCAAACAACACAATTCAACCGTGTCCTAAACCAGAAGCATGAACAAGGGGGAAAAAAAAAAAAAAAAAAAAAAACTCAAAGAGAGGCAAAGTTCATCATTCACAAAGTCGATAGATGACTACATAAAAATAACAACCAAACTGACACAAAACTGGAACACTAAAAAAAGCTTGTCTTTTAATAGTTTTAAAACAAATTTTTAAAAAAAAAAAAATAATCGAGTGAAAAATAATTGACACTGACAATTCGAGTCCAAAAAAAAAAAAAAAAAAAAAAAAAATTGTACCTGGATAGCTATAAAAATAGGGATTGGGAAAGCACAAAGTTGAAAGGATGGATGAAACCTTGACAAAAGAAAATTATTGGTAGTTGGTAATCAGAGAAACAATCAACACAAGACAGAGGGTAGGCTTACTAAGGTCAACGAGAGCAGTCTTCAGACCTACTCTCGTGACATTCGCGCAGCGATTCCTCAGTCGCGTCACAATCTAAGTATCGTTAACACAGAAGAAAGGGGGGGAAAAAAAAAAAAAAAAAAAAAAAAAAAAAGAGGGGGGAAATGGGGAGATAAAAATAGGTAAATTATGAAACATAATAAAGATTTTAAAAAGAAAAGAGTTGTTGCTGCTGTTGTTTGTTTTTTTTAACATGTATGAAACAGAAAAAAGAAAAGAAGGCAAACAACCAACAACTAACCACTACTACAACAGCCAGTATTGATATTTGCTGAAGACACCTTACCGACACTTATTGTAACCGTTCACAAATAACCATGTGACTACAACCAAGCACAGTCTCCATAAATATAAATAGTCAAAACTCGAAGTAAACCAACGACCTTCAACAAACGATAATAAGAAAAAGAAAAGAAAGAAAAGATGGGGGGGGGACAAAAGTAAAGTTGAAGTAAAACAAAACATGTTCTCTAAATTGGGACATGCACAAGGATATAGATTGGGGAAATTTAAAAAAAAAAAAAAAAAAAAAAAAGAAAAGCCCTAATTCAGAGAAGGAAAAGCATAGCTCTTCGGGGATTCTCATACGTACCCTTGCCCTGCACATCAATCTGGACTACTACAGGCTCAAGGTATGAATTAAAAAAAACAAAGTCTGCTCCAACCCGACAAGAAGAAGTGATAAGGGAAGCAGCAATTAATCTATAACAATAAAATTACAGGCGCCATCCAAGCCTATAGTACACTGAAGCTGTTAATGAGAAGCTGAAACAAACAACACGCTATTTATTTTAAAATAAATAAAAAAGATCACAATAAAAAATAAAATAAAATAGACCACAGAAAGTTCGTGTAGTAAAAAAAGACTCTCACAGTCAAGACCATCAGCAAGCTACAGCAAACCGACATAACAAACGCAACGACACACACCTCGTGGTAGTAAAAAATTGAAAATAAAATAAAAAAAGACTTTTTTTTTTTTTTGAACAGAAGGTTCGGCTATATATTTATTTATCGAAGTCAAGGAAGCCAAACTTCGAGGACTTGAAGAAGCTCACGGGATACCGTGAGCTTCTCGCAGGCCAACCCAACCCTCCAACCAAAAGACAGAAATTCAGAAAAAAACAGAAAAACAGGTATTCCACATGCGACATCAACACTTGAATTGTAAAACGAAAAAAGGAAGGGGGAAAAAAATAAAAAAAAGAGAAGACTTCCGTCTGAACAACAGATGCAGGACTACAATACCTCGTTTAAGGAAAAAAAAAAAAAAAAAAAACCAAACAAACAAACAAAAAACAGATATAAAAGTAGCGTTGTTTTGTTTTTGTTTTTATTTTTTTGAACCCAACAAAAGTGTGAAATAGAAAGAGAGAAAAAATAAAATCTCCGTGAGTCTTTTTTTTTTTACTGCTGACGGATTCACACAGTAGACCCCAAGCTCTCAAAGTACAAAAAAAGAAGTGACCGTTTGTATGGGTAAGAAAATAGCAAAGCCGCTCCTTCATATGTGTTTTTTTTTTTTTTTTTTTTTTTTTTTTTCCTGATCCCATGCGTGAGGCATAACACACACAGAGCACACACCAATGGTAACACACATTCTCCTGGCGCGCTCGTTAAGCAGCAGCCAAAGAACAGAATAATAGTCTGCATAGTGATGAAAAGCTTATCTCTTATTCATGAGAAGCTGTGTTTTATTTTTTAAAAGTTGGGGGGGTGAGGCCACAACTTTGGCGATAAATAGTAATGGGGAATTTAGAACTTTCTTTTTTTTTTTTTTTTTTCGAAATTCGTACAAATGCTAAAAAAAACTGCTGCAGGTGAAGAACAGCAAGAAGAAGAAAAAAAATATAGAAACTCTGAAAAGCCGCTGCAACGTCTAACCAATGCGCGCTGTAACTTAGAAAAAGGAAGTCAATAAAGAGATAGATTTTCAAGGAAAGATACGAATGTCTGATGTCGTGATGCCGTAAAACTCAATTCATGAGACTACGCGAAGTCAAGTCTCTCTCTGCATCTATCGCTTGAGAGTTTTGGAAGAGTGAGGATAGTGTCCGTACCATAACCTGGCATGTTATTTAGTTGAACATTTCCACCTAAATATTCGATATAACAACGACTAAGCGGAAGACCAAACCCCCATCCTGCTAAGGGCTTACTGTCTCTGTCTTCCTCATTATCATTTTGGTGAGTCATCCCAGGGAAGTATGCTGACACACCAGATTTTGGAGCAGCGTCTTCCGTTACGGTTGTGAATCCGTAGACCCAGATCTTTTCTGCGATTGCAGGTGGGATACCACCACCCCTATCATGAATTGATATTGTGATGTCTTCTCCATGACAAATTCTCATAACTACTTTTGGTAGTACTCCTCCCTTGTCTTTATTGAAGTTAACAGTTGCTCTCATACTATTTTTAAACAACTCATACAACACATAACTTAAGTGTGCATCAATATACTCTAGAGATGTAGACGTGTCTCCCTTTACTGCAAAATCAGGTGACGCGCCTAATTCTGAATCACATAAATATTGAATTTTTGACAAAGCATCCAGCCCCAGAAGAGAAGGTTTACATTCAAGGTTAAAAACTCCATTGTAAAGCATTCCTTTAGGTTCTTTTAAAGCCAAATGAGTTTCAGCTAATACCCTCCAAGAGATTCTCCTCATAATGAACTGAGTTATGAATTTATCGACGTAATCGAAATCGACTGATTCTGATGATGGCAACGCTCTTATTTCATGAACACCTTTTCTTAGGTTATGCATGACATCACCGTGATCTTGAAATACTTGAAGAAGGTGGTTGGTGAATGACTCTTCGAGGTTAGAGTTCGACACAACTCCGTTTTTTTCAGTCCAATCCTGAAGTGATGTAAACCAATCCCAACATTTAATATAAACATCTTGAATCTTTGGATTTATACCAACAATATAAGGAAGATTTTGAAACGATCTGATACTCCTCGCGAGTCTCACAAGCATTTCTTCTTGTAAGAATGCAGCACTTTCAATGAGTAGGTCCTGATTTCTCATCACTTTCTGACCCATTAAAAGTTGTTCCTGCACAGTTCTCCTTGTTGGTTCTTTACCTGCATACTCCGCTACTTGATCTGCGTATCTACTAAGATGAAAATGTTTCTCTCGTTGAATTGTTAGCTCTTCAGCAGAGACGTAGTATCTTCGAGGCATTCTCATACACAGATTTCTCATCTGCTTCATGGGACACTTTTGATAAACTGACATCGGAATGACACCTGTTGTGTGAAAAATAATAAAAATAACTCAAAATTGATGTGTATATGAAAAAAAAAAAAAATTACGGCAGGTGATTAATCGCACAGGGATAGAAGGCAGCAGTGAATAGTGATTAACCCTTAATGTTAATTATATCAATCAAACCGTGGAAACGGTAGAAGTCGCACAAACGTCATTAACGAGATTCTTCAGCAGCGATCTCGAGTAGCAGTTGAATGTCAGTGTAGCCTCTAATCTGAGCATAGTCTTTAGCAGTGAGACCAGAGTGACTCTTAATATCAAGTCTCGCACCGTGTTCCAACAGTAGTTTTACAGCAAGTTCTCTACCGTAGCTGACAGCGTAGTGGAGAGGTGTGGCTTTAAAACCAGAACTTTTTTCAAATCTGTATCCCCAAGTTTTCGACGGTTGACCCATCGAATTTATGTCTTCTCCCATTTCGATACAGCTTCTCAAACATCTGACATCTCCTTCGATGGCTGCCCAGAACATATCTTTCACAGTCTTCTCTGTTCCGTGAACAATATGTGTCAGCATTCCTGTAGTCGTTATACATTGAAGGTGGCTGTGATAAGACATTTTGACTGCTTATCTGAAAGGATTAAAACAAAATGAGTTAACCAAAGCGAAGATTTACATCAAATCTCATCTCCTATTCAACGACACAGAACATTAACTGTTCTGTGTTATGTAAATATATATTTTTTTTCATGGATCAAATATATGATGTCAAGGAGTGCGATGGTCTAGTTTAGGATTTAAAAAAAAAAAAAAAAAAAAAAAATAGAATTCAAAATCTAAACGAAAGCAGAGATCCCAACACAATTTGAAGAAGACTGTCTGATTCGTAACTTGACTACAAAGAACACAAACATCTCACGAAAGAAAAATTAGTAAATTTTTTTAAATGTTGGCTGTTTTTTTTTTTTATGGGTTACAGCCACCCCTTTATTATCATTATTTTTTTTTTTGTAATATAAATCTAAACATAAATAACTAACCCAATACAATATAAATAAAATAAAATAATAAGGGAAAAAAACTGCTACGTATTCCCCCCTTCTCTCTCTCTCTCTCCCCTGAAAATAAAAACAAAAACAAACTAACAGAATGACTGTACTAAAGTTGTTATAAAACTATTAGTTGTATGGATTAGTCGGGGGTCTCTCAATACGAAATGATTCAGATGATGGAACATGAGATTGTTGAATATTCACACGATGATTATTAACAGGAAGTTGAACGAAGTCGCAATGATTTGATTTTTGTTTTATTGGTCTGCTGTTTGTACGAGGTCTTCGAGTCGGAGGAGGTGTTTTAGTTCTACTTCTCAATACATGTTCACTTCCAATGTGAAGTAATGAGTGTAGTCGAGTGCTGGAAACTATATCAACTGCACAGTTTCTTGGAACACATGCATATCCCTTTCCTGGTTGACGTGTTTTGTTTTGAATTGATCGAGACGTGTGTCTCATAAGACCGTTTGTTTCAAAGCTTTCTTTTTTTTTAATCGCAAGTGCTTTTGCCATCGTTTCTACTTTTCTTCCATAACTTGCAACTGTTTGTCGATTCAAACCTGTTCTCTCAATGGTTGGTTTACGTCTGGAGATGGAGACGGACCTACTCTCTCTAATTGGTTTCAATGCAGATGGTCCTTGTGGTAGAGATCCAGCTCTGTTTTCTTGATTTGCTTGCGAACTACATCGCTGTAAGTCTACGACGGTAAACACATTCGGAGGTGAAACTTTTTCTGGAACAACAACATGACGATCATTGTCATCACCGACTTTCAACGAAGTCCAATCAAAATCTTCAAAAAAAATATGATCACGGAACATCGACATATTAACAACCACTCCAGTCATAAGCTTCTCCATCAAATCACAAGAACTGTAAGACAGGTACGGTGGAAACACAAGAGACGTTTTGTTTACTAAATTTTGCTTTGATTTTTTTATAATTTCTTTTTTTAATTTTTCTTCCGAACTATCAGTACCAGCATCGCTCATACGCAAACCTGAATCGCTGGAAGAATCTGAGTCACTGAGATTGTCATTTTCAACGGCCGTTACGTTTGAAAAAACCGGAGATGAACCCGACAACAAATAATACAAAACAGCTCCTACGCTATACCAAAACTGATTATCTGATTCTGTGACTTCATCGTTGACATACCTTTGATAATAAGGAGACAACGATGAACAACTTCTCCGAATATCTGTGTACACTGTCCCATAACCAAAAGATGTTATAATAGCGTTGTTCATCTCATCGAGACGTATCTTTCCCGGATGAAGAAAGTTAGACGGAATTGATATTCCATTGTCCTGAAGGAACACCAGACCTGACACTATTTGAGCAATTTGGACTCTGGCGCGAGGTTCTCCACATCGACCTTCGAGTTCTTTTGGAATGTAATCAGAGATAATCCAGCAGTCTGATTCTTGAGTATAAAGTGCCGCATCATGATCAGTAGAAGCAATTATATGAACAGAATTTAAGAACAGACATTGCTCTGATAGTTCGGCTATCTTATTAAACGATACCTGGGTGAACTCTAATTCAGTCACGGTTGATCTTTCACTTCCTGAAGTAGACCAAGGTACTAAACTGTTCGAATGAATGATTCTTACAGAGAGTTCTCTTTTATTTTTATCAATTATTGTCTTGCGAACACATCCAAAACTACTTTGAATTATCTTTTTTTTATCTAATAAAAGATCTTCAAATTTAATTTGATGGGAACAACTATAATCTGTTACTTCCATAAACTGTTTTATTGTTTTTGTTTTTCCAACAACAAATTCAATCTTCATAAACGCTGACAACCATTCAGACGGATCCGCAGTATGAATAATAACAACAATTTGATTATTCAAAACCATCCTCATTGATAATGTTATTGCAGTCGTAACATCATTCAGGTTTATAAAGTCTCCAGGATACGCAGCTTCGTCTTCCCGTCGTTGCGATGTGTAATGAAATAATTTAGTATCGATCAATTCGAACCATCTTTCTTTAAATAAAATACCATTACGGGGTTCTCCAACTTTGTGAATCTCCATTCTTGCCCAACCGGACATTGATGGCTGGGTATTGCCTTCATGCATTTGGTTGAAAAATTCACCTGATTTTGTTAAAAAAAAAATAAAATAGTTAGGCACGAGGGAAAGTAATTCATTATGACTGTAAGAAATGTTTAAATTTCCATGTTCTGTTCGCCTTGTGACGTTGTACTTGAGCATGCGTACATCAGAGAAGTCCATTTGTGATTATCAACATCGTTAGTAGTCACGCCTTCGTTGAGTAGCTGCTTTACCATCTCTGGACAGCTTCTCCTGACTGCGCATAAAAGTGGAGTCGTTCCTTCCAAAGAACAACAGGTTGGAGAAGCTCCATTTTGCAATAACATAAAAGCAACATCAACCAAGTCTCTAAGACATGAAAACAATAAAGGTGTAACGCCATTAGTATCACATATGTTTATATCAGCTCCATGTTTTATAAGTAGTTTAGCTGTTGCTGATCTTCCGTGTTGACACGCTAGTAGTAACGGTGTTCTGAAATCTGAACCCCGACAATCAATTGCAACACCAGCTTTAAGCAACCACAAAACTTTAAAACCCCCTTTATGAGATTCCCACAGTAATGAATTTGCGGTTGCTGGGATGGAGCCAAGCTTAGTAAGGGCTTCTCCTATAGATGAAAGACTCATAGTAAGCTCATCGCCGTTATTGATTCCGAGATCTAACAGGCTAGTGATATTTTGTAATATACATCCTTCATACGAAAGGTCAAACCGCCTTTCTTCTATTTGTAATTCCTTTTCAAGAACTCTCTTCACGTCTAATACAGTAGTGTCAATCTTAATAAAGACGCAATGGCTATTTCCATCAGTCTGAATGACCGAAACAAATTGTGACATAGTTTTTTTACCTGATTTTGAATAATAAGAAATCGAAGCAAATAAATCATCGCACTCGTCTTTGTTATAAAAGTTAATTACGAATCTTATTATCGGGTGGCTTTCTTTAATAAAAGAAGCTTTTCTTTTCCTTTTAAATATAAAGGGAGAGAAGGGGGGCAACTTCAGAGTGTAAATGTACCACATGTTAAATTAATATCCAACATAACTAAACCCAACAAGAAGATTTATTGTAGCGGAATATTGTTAAGGGACGTGACCTAAAGAGTTAGTCAGAGAAGAAGGTTCTCCACTCTCGTCGTATTCTTCACAAGAGTCGGATTCAGAGTGGTCGAGAGATTGATATTCCAAATAATTATTAAGTTCAATGCAATTTTCATCATCTCGTTGATCGTCATCTTGTTCTTCGCAATCGTTGTCAGCCCCATCATCAAGTGACCTGCCATCAGAGAGGGCTTGTAAAAGTACTTCAGCTTGTTCCCTCATCCAGGCTTCTCTCTTTTTGACAAATTCTGGATTTTCATTTTCTTCTTTTTTGTGATCCTCGTACAGCTGTTCAGACTCCTGGAGATGAGAAACAATTTCTAACTTTTCTTGGAGATCATTCAAATTTACTTTCCTTCTCTCGCATTCTCCATTTTCCTTCGTCATTTCAGCGAATTCAGATCCGTCGCTATCGTAGTAGAGAAAGGGAGTGTCTGGCTGATCTATTTGAGTTCGAGATCCTCTAGTTAGGTCGTGGGCTGCGAGTTCATCTTCATCGAAGTTAACGTGTCTGCTGTGAGCCATCTGCGTGAATGCTGTGGGGGAACTTGGATAAATAAATCAAGGGTTAACACGCTGCAAATTAGACATCATTGTAGTAGGGGGGAATTGACAATATACCTTCCTCTGTTGAACCCTTCCTTTGTGATGGTTAACCTGTCGCGATAATTAAAAAGATGTAATGAAACTGTCGGAAACCTGTTGTTGGTGTTAAGTCTTTCTTTCTTTATTTTTTTTTTTTTATTTCTTTTTTCTTTCTTTCTTTTTTACTTTACTAAAAGCACGTACTGTTACTACATTTATGAATGATCCAACTTTTGGGAGCCGTTTGGGTGAGTTTTGTTAAGGGCTCCTTCGTTGATTCATTTCATATCACTTAGAGTATGGATGTTGTTGTTTTTTTTTTTTTCTTTTTTCTTTTTTTTGTCTCACCAATTTGAACGCCACCATTGCACAGATCGACACGTACAAGACAGCAAACTGATGATTACAAAAAAAAAAAAAAAAAAAAAAAAATGATAATGCGTGTGCGGTATGTATATTTTTTTTTATGTTATTTTTTTTGTTCTCGTTGGTTTTGTTTTGTTTTATTATGAGAGAGATAAAACAAAAAAGTTTTTTTTTTTTTTTTTTTCATTTTTATTGTTTCTCTTATTTTTGTTGTTGTTCCTCTGTTCGTCAGCTGCTAACCTTCTCTGACACATTCTCAATTCAGTTAACTTGGCAACGCAGCTCAGTGAGGTAGGAGACTTGTTTGTCAGTTCTTACCTTCGGAGTTCTAAGTTCTGAGTAACTTTCTTCTTCTTTTTTTTTTTTTTCTTATACTGTTTTTTTTTCAAAAAAAGAAATACAAAGGGAGGTTGGACCAGGGGGAAAATAATTGGAATTTCGGTCTTTTTTTTTTTTTTTTTCTATTTTCCTTTTTTAAAAGGATGGGGGGGAAAAGAAAAAAAAAAAAAAACTAAAAGGAAACAACAGCCAACGCTGTCGCAACGAAAATATATAAAAAATAAGTAATGTCCGAAGCTGTTAAAAAAGATAGTAGATACTTACATGCAAACAGCGGACTTTTTTTTTCGTTCTTTCTTTCCAGACTATTCCTGGTTGCTAAATACGTATTAAAACTAACAGAACAACGAGGGAGCACACAAACAAATTCAATTTGCGTCCTTTTTTTTTTTTTTTTTGGTCTTTTCCCCTAGAAATAGAATAGCCTTCGTCCTTAACAAGGTTCTCAACGGGGTTTTGTTAGATATCCGGATCGCAGGCATAAAAAATAAATAGCTTACGTCATTTTCATAGACAGTAATTACTTCATATTCTTTAACGACATAAACAATTAAGGTAAGCTGCTATTGATAATAGCACTTTGTTAGTGGAGAGGTACACACAGTTTACATCTTTTCTCAGCAGCCAAACGTGTGTATGTGTGTGGTTGGTTTTTTTTTTTAGAATTTTTTAATTTAATTTATTAATTTATCATAGTCAGGGAAGTGAAACTTCTGGAGAGTTCAAAGGGTACCAGATAAGAAAGTTCGCGTCTTGTTGATTTTTTTTTTTTTTTTTTTTATCGAAGTCAGAAACCAAAACTCTGTAGAAAAAGCTCACGTGAAACCAGTTATTTGGTACACCACAACCGTGAGACTCTCACAGGCGAGAAGAGAGAATGGACTGACCAGAAGTAAATGGCAACTGGACCAAGAAATATACAACAGTAGGTATCAATCTTCTACAGCTCCTTGTGCGAAAAAAGGCATACGAACACGGTTTCTTCATTAGTTTGTTTTTTTTTTTTTTTCTAATTTGAGCAACAAACAAAATAAAACCAATGCTGTAGCTTTTTCGAGTGACAATTCGTTAAAAGACATTCTATTTTTCTAACTGGAGATTATTTCTTTTTTTTTTTTTTTTTTTTCGGTCACAGGACACTAAAAAAAAAACATAGCAAGTCTGAAGAGAAAAGTGAAAAAAAAAAAAAAATAATAATAATAAGGAAGGAAGATAGCTGGCACTTAAATAATAATAAATTTTGTTTAAGATTATAAAAGAAAACACCAACAAGGTTTTTTTTTTTTTTTTTTTTTTTTTTTTTAGTAGTTCATCTCTCGTACCAAGTCATAAAGGTTTTCTTTTTCGGCCACATAATTATTTCTTATTTCACACAAGGGGGGAAAATATGACCAACTATAAACAACGGCATCGGTGAAGATGTTGTTTGAGAGACGAAAAATAAGGTAAGCTCACAAGAATAAATATGAACAGACCGGATTGTTAGCCGTGGGCTCTCACTGGTGGTAAGTGACAACGGGTCCAAGGCAGGTTTGTAGTTTTTAAGTTATAAATATTTTATACACGTGCAGTTAGGTTTCTTTACGCTAACAAGAACAAGTCCTATTAGAGACAATTAGATTTGCACGATCATCCTGTCATTGGCAAGATAAAAATAATTTTTTTTTATTTTTTTGGAGAATTCTCCGTTGCCTACATAAAAAAAAGTTTTTTCTCCGTTGCCTGTCACCTTAACTTTTTTTTCTCCGTTGCCTGCACCCAAAAAGTTTTTTCGCTGTTGTGAACAACTCTTTTTTTTTTTTCTCTGTTGGGTACCAGCACTTTTTTTTTTTCTCTAAAAAAAAATTTTTTTTTCTGGAAAAAAAAAAAAAAAAAAAAAAAGAAAAAAGAAATAAGAAAAAAAATCAGAGGTAGAATCTTCACATCTTCTCACATTCTTGACAGTGTTTCCTTGTTAGACGAAAAGTTTTATAAAGCAAGAATAGAAAACACTATAAATGAATCAGATGATGACCTTGCATCGAAAAATATTAAAGCTCATCAGATGATGAACTTGAATCACACTTCTTTCTCTTTCCGGATATCCGGTTTCTCCTAGTCGATGTATCGACAGTCTTCTTGGGGGCCGACTTCTTCGCTGATTTCTTGGGGGCCGACTTCTTGGGGGCCGATTTCTTAGGGGCTGACTTCTTGGGGGCCGATTTCTTAGGGGCTGACTTCTTAGGGGCCGACTTCTCGTGTAAGGGGTTTTTACACGTAGTCTTATTGTGGCCCACCTTACCACAACGACTACACAAGTTCTTTCCCTCCCCTTTGGAAGGAATCCTCTTCGTGGGGGCACCCTTCGGCTTCTTCGTTGTTGGCGGTAACAGTTCAGTCTTCGCCGACTGAAACTGATACAGCCCAACTGGCCGTACTGGGTCGTCATACGCCTTTCGTAAGGCTCCCAAACGAAAGCAGGTTGGAACGTACTGCATCTCGTTGAAACCAAGAAACCTGTTTATTTAGTCCAATTAATTCGCCACAAGTAGCGTTGACCACGACAACAAAAAGACAAAAAGAAGAAGTACCTGATAGCCGCACAGGTATGAACGCATGGCAAGGCAGTCTGCTCTGGGAGCAAACAGGTGCAAGCCATTTCTTTACCCACCAGCTTGACCAACTCCTGCCTCTGTCCATGTACAACGTTCGCTGTTTGTTGTTATTATCCCTGCAGATGATTCTACAAGCCCCGAGAAAGATACCATACCTTCAAACACTTCGCCTTCGTGCATCACTGGTTCAACAGTGAACACTGCTGCTTCAACGGCAGCCGTCTCCACGATCTCTCGCACCCACCCCAAAACCATCTCGTCATCACCCTCTGCATCGTGCGCACTACGCCGTCGCTCGTAGTGCCACTTCTGCACAATGCTGACAATGCTGTTAAGCATCCCCAACACATTCTTGTCCCTGGCTGAAGAGATAACATTGTTAAACCCTTCAGCCAGGTTGTTCGTACTTTGATTGTACGTCCTAGAGCGGATTGCACCGCGAGCCCAAGTCTCAGGCTCCTTTTCATCCAGGTATTCGTGGAGTACTTCAAGCTCGTTCTCCTCCGCAGACTCACCAAGAGCATCAAACATGGGTAGGAACCTGTATGAAGGTGCCGTACACAGATGTTTGAACCTACCAAACATCTCCTTGCTGAACTTGGCCTTGATGTTTCGACCCATGTGTTGTGTGCATTTGAGGGCAATCACATCGTTGTAATCCCCACGAAGCACCGACAGTAGGCCCTTGTCCTGATCGGCCATAAGGCCAAACCCTTCGCCCAAAAACTCCGGAACCTTCACCGCCGACTCCAGCTTCCCAAGGAAGTACTTCCACCCTTCGGCGTCTTCATTGCCTATCAAGGCGAAACCCACAGGGAATTGACTTCCCAGTGGGTCCATTGCAACAAATGTAAGCAATGTCCCCAAGTAATGTGCTCGTAAGAAGCACCCATCAACAACCCCAAATCCCCCCGGACATGCACCTACACCCTCCAGCGATGCCCCCAAAGCAAGGAAAAAGGACTTAAACCTTCCACCCTCTTCTTTTATGTCCCACTGGGTACCGGGGTTTTGTTCCGCCAGTGAGGTGAACCAGGCCTGTAACCAGGCAAATCCCTCATGGGGGTCACCATTGATCTCTTTATCGGCCTCTCCGAGGGCCCGGTATACAGTATCCTTCCCTACTGTTATGCCGCAAGACTTTAAGTCTTGTACAAGGTGGGACTTTTTATATTTTGTACCCAACTCCTTGTATTTTGCCAGGGAAAGGTAGGCTATTGTGGTCTTGAGCCCGTACACCCTCCCCTCCCCAGGGTTGCAAGCGTCCGTATGCCGCAGCTGTGACACCGTCACAGTTCTCTCTTCACAACTCCCTGTAGCGCACACCCTCCACTCACATGAGTCGGATGTGCAATGGAACGATATCCGGTTCTCACGCTTTTGTCTGCTAAACCTCCTTCCAGTGGAGCAGCAGGCGAGGGTGACGCTTGCCAGGAGTGCACTCTCGCTAGGGAAGACACGTCCCAGGGTTGGTGTCGGAACATTGAACACCGGCACGTTTATGGTCGGGACAGGTGTAACAGTATCCTCAGATGCGATCACAGGTGCAGTCTGCGGGGAGTCCATGTTTCCAGGCATTTGGTAGTAGGTAGGTAGGTAGGTAGGTGTTGAGTAGTTATTATCTGGAAACGTAGAGTAAAAAAACAAACAAACTATCAAGGGGACCTAGGTCCAGAACAGCAAGAAAAAAATGAGAATCCCTAAAACCACTACCAAAATTTATTTTCAGCCACAAAGTTTCCATGAACACCCTCTCACCTTAAGCGCACACGGATGTTGAGATAACGTTTGTACGATGTTCATCTGGCTTGACGAGATTAGCAAAGACAAGTACTCACGGAAAGGTTGGGTTGTTCGTCAGGTCTTGATAGTGTTCTCAGCCTCTGGGAGTTTTACTACAAGTGCATGCAAAGAACGGTATGTGTGCAGGGCTGGGTCACCTTACAGAGAACTGTTGTCCTCTTACACGTCATTCCAACCGAATTTCAAGGCCAAGACACCTGCGAGTTACAGACAGCCTGGTCGCAAGCGACACTCCTGTTTCTGACCGGGTTATCAGGGTATCTAACTCATGCAAGCATGAGAGCTTTTTTAAGGCTACCTTAAATTATCAAGAGCGCAGTACTGCCCGAAGGGTTCCCGCGTGTCAAGATGCATTTGCGTGTACTGAGCAGAAGTTCCAGAAGGAAGATTACTTTTATCATTTCCCAAGTCATCACATCCTTAACCGTTTGTGTTATTAGCTTTCAATCAATCCATCAGATGAGTGTATGGTATCTAACTAACTAACCAGGTAGACAGGTGCACAAAAAAAAAAAAAAAAAAAAAGGAAAAGGGAAAAAAGGTCAAGTGACACACAACAGAGAAAAATAAATATAGGTGGCACACAACAGCGAAAAATAAATATAGGTGGCACACAACAGCGAAAAATAAATATAGGTGGCACACAACAGCGAAAAAAAAGTTTAGGTGGCACACAACAGCGAAAAAAAAAAAGAAAAAAAAACACAACGGAGAAAAATTCTTTTAGGTGGACTACAACGGAGAAAAATAAAGTTTTGGGGTAGCAACGGAGAATTTTCCTATTTTTTTATATTTACACATATTCAGATTGTTTCCTTACGATAAAAAGAACAAATAGGATCCAAATCAAAATACACACACTTGGTAAGTAGATCCTTGGACTCTCACTGACAGTGGGTCCAAGATAAACCTGACTGTAATTTTTTTTTTTTTTTTTTTTTTTTTGGTTTAAGGGGACAATTAGAAATTGAATAACAGCTGCCTTGCTCCTCTTGTGGGAGTCAAGAAAAGCTAAATTCCCTTATGCTATAGATGCCATTTTACGGACTCTTACTGATAAAGGTCCAAGTTGTATGAAATAGATAGGTAAGTTCTTAAAAAAATAAAAATCTTTTTTTTTTTTTTTTTTTTTTTTTTTTTTTTCCCCTTCTCCTTGTCGTCAAGCTCAATACGTAATCCGACATCATTGAAGTCGCTTGCTTGTTGAGACACTTCACTACGTGACGTGTGTTGAAAATGAGGGGAAAAAAGAATTTAAAAAAAAAAATATCAATGAAATGGCTAAAGATAAAAAAGAATTGAGAGGAAAAACAAAAAAAAAAACAACAAACTTACATTTTTATTATGAAAAAAAGAAAGAAAAAATAATTAAAAAAAAAAAAACGACAAAAGGTAAAAAAAACAATTGTTTTCAGGTTGGTAGTAAACTCCATGTACATATGGAATAATTGCGATATACGGCTTCTCATGGAGGTGTTTTTTTTTTTTTTTTTTTTTTTTTTTTGTTGCTGTGATTGTTGTCTTTTTTTTTTTAATACACTTGCTGTGGTCAAAAAAAAAAAAAAAAAAAAAAAAATAGGAATAGGAATAGGAATAGAGGGATGGGGAAAACTGAGAGGCTGGTAACGCCAATCTCCAGGATGGAAAAAAGAAGAAGAAGAATTAGAATATAGAGAGTTACTGTAACCGATGAAAGGGAGAGAACCAAGTGTTTGCAACAAGTATGTTGTGGTCACGGGAGGGCTACAAGACGAAGTATGTAACACGACTATGGGAATTAATAACCAACTCAATTCAAAAAAAAAAAAAAAAAAAAAAAAAAAATCGTAGGACAAAAAATTTCGAGGCTAAAAATTAAAAAAATATATATTCAGACCATTCCTCCCTTACTCAGCCCTCTTCAACGAAGAAAGTAAGGGAGACACCCTCATCGCGTTTTGCCCTTTCTCATCAAAAGAACAACATGGTTATTTATTTTACCATATTTAACATTAGTATCATTCTCTGGTTGGAATATTTTGTTTTATTCATTTACGAAGCCAATAATCAATAAAAGCTCAACAGCTAGCTCGATATCAGCCACCCGTGAGACCCATATAAGTTTATTATTAAGTAAAACAGCAAAACGCATTACTGATAACTACGAGGGGGGTTTGGGTAACCCGCATCAGTAAGGAATCGCGAAGACCAGCTTCCTCTTTTTGCAATTTGAGGGGGAAAAAAAAAAAAGGGGGGGAAAAATATTTACATATGAGCACTCAGTCAAATAGAGCGAATTTTAAAAAAAAAAAAGAAAATGTTTAAAAAAAAAAATTAAAAAAAAGAACGATACAGGGAATGGGAAACGCAGCTCCATCACCGCAAAAAAAAAAAAAAAACCAGCTGTCCTTAAGCACCACGTTATGGCAATTCTAAGGAAAACTAATCATGCTATAGGGTTAATCATTTTTTTATTTTTTTTTTTTCAAAAATGAGTAGGAAGGAGGAGGGAAAGGAAAAAAAAAAAAAAACTGTTTTAGTGAAGGGAAAGAACGACATGGTGTGTGTGTGGGAGATACGCATCTCGCCGATACTACGAGAAAAGAGGGGGAAGTGAAGTGAAACTTTAACAATGTAAAAACAACTTTTAGGGTATTAAAAAGAAAAACAGAATTAACATCAAAGTACTTAAACACAAAAAGGGAAAATATATTATCAGATACTACGAAAATGGGAATGGAAAAAGAAGAGCAGGGAAAAAAAAAAGAAAAAAAAAACAAGGGAAAAAAAATGTCTTCATTATTTTTATTAGTAACATTTTAAAATGTGTGAAACAATTAATTAAAAGCTACAACAGAATTATAAAGGGGAAAGATGAGACATTATACCCTGTTTTTTTTTTTTTTTTTTTGTATGGGTTTTCATTCAGAGCAAGAGGATTGAACGCGAGCTGGGTTTAAATTTAACCCTACCCCCTCTTGACACATGTTATAAAAAAAGTAAATCAGTACTAACGAGAATTAAGGTATCACTGAGACACAAAGAATGATTATTTTTTTTTTTTTTTATCGAAGTTAGGTAAGTCAAACATGTGGTCGGGTACCGTTCTTTCGATACCACAACTGTGAGACGCAGACCAGAGTAAATAACTTACCTAGACTCCGCATGCACCAAGATGGTATGGGATACTTCAAAAGTAGGAAAGTAAGTTAACAAATACAAAGACAGACAAGCAACACGTCGTCGTCGCCTTTTTTTTTTTTTTTTTTTTTTTTTTTAAAATGACCAAAGCACATTCACATCACCTTGCTTGATATACTTCACTTTTAATGAATTACTACAAAAAACTCAAAGAAAAAATATAACAGTCACTACCATGCTCATGTTTTGTTTTTTTTTATATTTTTTTTTTTTTTTTATATATAATTCAAATAAAACCGTGAAACCTAAAAAAAAAAGATTAGTGTGAACTGTCAATACTTGTAACTGACACATTAATCAAAGAGGGGGGAAAAAAATAAATAAATAGTAGTTTAATGTAATAATTTTGGTTCAAAGAAAATACTATGAACACACATAACAACAACACACACGATCACTACCCCTCTAAATGGAGGGGGTGAAACTTTGACAATGTAAATAACAGTAACAACTTTAGGGTATCAAAAACAAAAATTAATATCAAGTACTTGACTGAAAAATTATTTGTAGTTGTTAATCAAAGAAAATTACGTTTAGAAAAAAGAAAAACATAAAAAGAGAAAACTATATTTTCTGTCTTACTGACCAGAAGACGTTGTCGAATCTGGTAATTCAGGGACCACGTACTAAACAGGTTGAGCGTCCCATGCCCTGTAGTCCACCCCTCTAAATGAAGGGGGAAAAAGGGAACAACTTTGCCGATAATCACTAACGTCTTTGCCACCTGACTAACTTAAAAGCGTAAATCAGGTATCCATTCTGGAGTCGCTCATAGGTTGGTTGCTGCGATTACCAACATACATAATAAAAAATTATAAAAAAAAAAAAATAAAAAAAAAAACTGCGAAATAATTAACAGAAGATAAGTTAAATATTTTTTTCCTTTTTTAAAAAAAAAAACAAGACAGAACTAGAAACGTGGACAACCTAATACGGTGGTACAAGTTCTTATTAATCAATGCTGCCGAGTGTAACTTTACCTGGGGATTGATGGAGAGAAGAAAAAAAAAGGGGAGTAGGGAGGAGGAGGAGGAGGGGGGGAATAAAATAATTAACGGAAAAGAGATAAATTCCAAAAACAGGAAAATGGTTTTGAAACATTTTTTTTTTTTTTTTGTTCTCCAAAAGAATAAGGGGAGAAGGAAAAAAAAAAAAAAGAAGAAGAAGAAGAAGAAAAAAAAAACCGAAAACAGGAATGAGATAATACATCATGTGACAGTTCCCATCTTTTATGTTGGCGAAATCTTCACATGAGTTTTTCCACTTGAGAATAGTTGAGAAGAGGGGAGTATACTCATAAAGGATTCTTCAGCGAGTGACTTGTCCTCTATTTGACTGCCTTAAAAAAAAAAAAAAAAGGAAAAAGAAAGAAATTCTTCTGCGCTCCTTTTCTTTTTCTTTTTCTTTTTTTTTTTTTTTTTTTTCTTTTCCGAAAACAGAGACGGGGGGTTGGATTTTTTTTTTTTTGAGGGGCGCACATTTGATTAAGTCACCTATGCTTGGTAATAACTAAAAAAAAGGAACTCGATAACACAAAAAAAAAAAAAAATCAAGATTCGCACTACCATAATCACCATGGAAGCATCAGCGTACGTAGCAAACAGTAATGCAAGTCATAACAAAATAACACATCACTTTATGAAATGGCTTAATTAAACAAGAGAAACATTATTTAAATAAACGACAAAGAACTCCTCTTACATCACAGATTGTGCATCGCTGATACAGCAAACTAAAGAGCAACGGGTTAACTCCCTAGAGCTACGAGGCAGCATCAACGTAAGTAGACCCAATCTTTGTTAAGATTGTTTTGGAATAGCTTAGGTTGGAATAAGGTGATGAGAGGAGAGGAGGGATAAAGTGGAATGGAAAAGAAAAGAATTATTATTAGGATTTAGCACAAGAAATATGCAGAGAGAAATAACTATGCACGCTGATCTGTGAGCAACTTGTTCTACGCAAGTATACGCATGTGGTTGATTACCAAAAAAAAACAAATAAGCCATCACGTCCACTGTCTTAATCCGAGGAGGACCGAAGGACTGATGATTTCCCTTTTTTTTTTTTAATGGTTTGTTTTGTTCAAACAACAATACTTCGGAAACCATCCCTTTTTTTTTTTTTTTTTTCTTGTTTTCAATTTTTATGTTTTTTTTTTTTTTTTTTTTTTGTGAGAATAATTATTTCGCGACTTGAATGGAAAATATCGAATTCTAAAGGGATTATAATTTTCACATAACTGGAGAAAACAAAAAAACAAAAAAAACAAAAAAAAAAAAGGCAGGATTTGTATAAAACTGACAGTTTCGAACTTTAGTGTTGGAAACAGAGTTTTTATTTTATTTTAACAACAGGCTTATAATTGAAAGTTAGCAGGTGGTACGTGTGTGTGTGTGTGTGTGTTGTGGTGTGCGGGACTAATACTTTTCTTTTCTTTAAATCCAAAGGTGAAGGTGAAAAGTGATAATTTTACATTACGCAACAACAATCTTCTTCGCTCGACTTTTTATCCTTCCTCGTAATGGGGCTTAAAATACAACCCATTACCCACTCCGAAGTCGAACACGACACCCCATACGACTCGATCATATCTATGCGCTTAGTGTTATATGTTTGACACTTGTAACCTTTTCCTAAATACTTAGCGAAGAGTTTAGCATCTGTGTCAGTGCCGTATGGTATAAATGAAAACATAACTTGACTCTTATTTTGAATAGTTTTTTTAAGTTGTTTGTCGTGGGATATTCTCCTATCAGTGAACACTAAGCATATCGTCGGTAATGAAAACAAACATGATTTTCCAAAACTATTTATAGCATCTAACAAAGACGCAGATGACGTTGATAATGTTGGTTTCTTATTAAGCTGATGAGTGAGCCTGTCGTCAACAGAAGACACATTTAACACGGATGCATTCCGATGAAGGAAATGAAAATCAATGCCGTCAACAAAACCAGACATTCTTGAAACCAACTGCGCATCTCTCTTCACACCATCCCATCTTGTTTCGGGTAATCTATCTCCGACTTTCATCGCAGATGTCGATCTGTTCATCGAAACAGAATCATCAATCAGAACTACAATTCGGTAGTTTTCTAATTTCTTTATATCGGAAGTCGTACACAACGCAAACGCTTCATTTGACACAAATTTCTGACGGTACCAACCGGCTTCGACTGTCGGTTCTCCTGTTAACATATTTGTGTGAATCTAATTAAGATGTGATAAGTAACTCTAACGATCTCATCCACTACTCTTTTGGTGAATATAAAACCAGTTGTTGGATAACTTCATCATGTTTTGTGAAAAAATGGTAAAAATAAAGAAATTTTATTGCCAAACCACAACAAAACACACATCATCAGAACAGACGGTAGATGAGAGATTGACTTGCAGTGTGGGTCGTCACCAAACAAGTAAAGAGAGGAAACTGTCATGACTACAACAGCTACTGTGGACTAATCAGATTCACACAACTCCGAAAACCACGGCGGCTCAAGAGGAACAGAATCCGGCTGTGAAATTGGAGGTGGTGTTGGAGACAAACTCTCTATGAGCATATCACCAGCACAAGGATCGAGCTCATCTCCAGGAACTGGATCAAAACCCGAGAAGAACGTATCAGCAGCAGGTACCATGTGACTGTCAGAAGGATACGACATTTGAGGTACTACTTGTGGTTGAATCACATCACTAGATTGTAATGTTGTTGTTGGTAAATCATAAATAGTTGGGTACATTGGTTGTGGTGTTTGTTGTGGTGTAAATGAACTCGATGACTTCATTCCTCTCGTTTGATAACGACCAGTTGATTCTTTTAATTGTCGTTTTATGTGTTTTCCTGATGGACGAAGATTAGCACCACCCTGCATCAATTCAAGGAGTTCACGATATCTGGTTGGTTTCTCGATATGTTCGACCTGATTAAGGTCGTCATCATTTGTTGTGTCCGCAGCAGTTACTGTGAGAGCGCGACGTCTAATGTCTGATCGACTTCCTCGTTTTCTCTTTGGAGGAAACATTGCTAAGATGTCGAAGTTTATAACCGTCGAATCCCCTCGCTTTCCTTTCCTACTTCTGAGTGTTCGAAATCCACTCGTTGATCCTGTAGAATAATTAAACCGAACACTCCTTCCGTCAACCGAAGAAGGTGGTGGCGGAGGAACCACTTCCACATTCAACGCTGCTGGATTCTTTCCTGCTCCTCTCGCCACTAAGTCACTGTTGAAGTTCGCTCTCTGAGTAGCTTCTGCTCTGGCACCTCCAGTCCAGCGAAGCATTTTCGTGAAATCTTCTGTCTGTAAACTTCAAAAAAAACAAAGAACTGGAAATTCTGTCTCAAAATTCCAAGTTGAGGTTCTCCAAGATTCGTATCTCTGAGTCTGATTAAAAAAAAAAAAAAAACAATAGAAAGTAAGTTGCGCATCTAACCAACTCAGGGATGACAAACAGATAGTAATCTCTGTAAAGAGATTTAATAAATAATCTAAAAAAAAAAAAAAAAAAAAAAAAAGCATTTCAGGCATTGACTAACTCCCACAATCCAACAGGTGATAATGAAGAACAAGATAAGATAATATAAGTCACTAATCAACTTTGTAAACAGATCCTTGATATTGATGTAAACGATGCTGGTTTTGAATAGCTGGTAATCGAGATAATGAATTGTAGTGCTGTCGGTAGCTGGATACCCAAACCTTAGCCAGAGATGAAGCACTTTGAGCGGCTGATGTTGTTGATGTCGTTAGTGACTTTGAACTTGAATTTACTTTACTTGGAAGACGTCGACCTGTTGTTGTGATTGTCGAATCCCAATCTTTTATTTTAGTAATTGGTACATTATTACACGTTGGGAAGAAAGATGCACCCTCAGCTGCTGAGCAAACGTCAATACACGATGCATCAAAGTCGTACCAATAATCAGGTGGTGGAGGCACACTTGGTCTTTGAACTTTAACAGGTGGTTTCGCAGGCGATCCTCCCAACTGAGGAGGAAACAACACCGGAGGAAACGATGTTAGTCTCCGACAGTGGTTATCATTCCCAATTATGTTTTGAGTCACTGTTTTATTACAATTTGAGTTGGGTGTTGTTTTTATTGTCGTAGTTTTTGCTAACCTTTTTAACACGCGTACGCGATGTCTGCTACCAAGAATCTTTTGACCATTAACGTGTTTTATTCGGACGTACCTATCGTATTCACGATGCAGATGATCACAACATAAACTGTCGTCGCTTTTTATACTTTCTTGACTCGGTTGTTTTCGTACTGCGCTTCTAATTACATCAGCGATGTTAGCAGACGACGGTTCAAAGTGATGACCGCCATGTTCTTCGTCTTCTCTTTGAAATGCTTCAATCGGAAGAAGAAGATTAAGAGTTTGCATGTTGTGTTGTGTAATTCTTGAACCCTGCATGGAAGTATAAATATGAATCTATTATAAGTATTTTAGATATATAAAAACATCGTATGTTTAGTTTTCATTTTCCATTTCTTCGTTGTATTTCTTAAATTCAGCGACTGACCTGTCAACATCCTCTAACGTGTGATGCCAAAGACCTTCCATTTGTGGACCACAACTGGCGATCATCATGTCTTTATTTTGTAAAGGACCATCGAGGTGATTGTAGAATTCTTGTACTTCTTTGTGATCTTTTCTGACTTGTTCTGACAAAGCAAGTTCAGCATTCTTACCTTTAAGGTATTCATATGCATATAAATTTACTTTAGTTATTTTAGGTACGACAGGTTCTCCCTCTACAATTGTCAATTTAAAAGGATAATTAGCTTCGTTTAATTTTTTAAAATTTTCGTATAGGTCAAGAATGACTTCTGGTTCACCACTTGTGATCGTTAGAAGTTCTTTTATTTGTTCTTCGTTGTCCCAAACGCTCTGCATTGCCATCATTAGTTGATAGTAAATCCCAGCACAAATATCAGTTACTTTTTTATTCTCATCTTCCAGCCAAATATGTGGAGCGCTTTCATGATACCATTCCTTCACAGGTATTAAACAAACTCCCTTAACGGGAGTTACCTTTATTCCATTTCGAGATGCTGCTTCAGCTACTAATAAATTGCCGTAGGCACCTCCAACGCTGTTGACGAATTCTCTTTGAAGGTTTACTGTCACTCTTCGACATATCAGACCAAGTATTGACATCTTTATTATTTCTGATTTGATAAAATACGAACGTATTATTATTATCCTAATTAACTTCCACATTGGGGATGTAATACGGTTCTATGTGAGATTTCGATTTCGGTCGGACTGCTTTAAAGAAAGAAACGTAAACATTAAAAATTAATTCCAACAAAGAACCAAAAAAAACAAGTTGTGCAAAGTAGAGCACATGGGTAATTAACTACACACTACCAACCGATACTGACAGAGCGGACGGACACAAAGAGAAAGTCATTCGCTTGGATGGTTCACCTCCAATGCTGTTGACGAATTCTCTTTGAAGGTTTACTGTCACTCTTCGACATATCAGACCGTATTGACATCTTTATTATTTCTGATTTGATAAAATACGAACGTGTTATTATTATCCTAATTAACTTCCACATTGGGGATGTAATACGGTTCTATGTGAGACTTCGATTTCGGTCGGACTGCTTTAAAGAAAGAAACGTAAACATTAAAAATTAATTCCAACAAAGAACCAAAAAAAACAAGTTGTGCAAAGTAGAGCACATGGGTAATTAACTACACACTACCAACCGATACTGACAGAGCGGACGGACACAAAGAGAAAGTCATTCGCACGGATGGTTCATAATATCCGAAGCAATTTTTTTTTTTCTAATTCCCCTTTTTTTTTTTTTTTTTTTTTTTTTTTTTCATTCCGAGTGTGAAGTTAGCAACAAAGAAAGTAATCCACCCCAGTAGTAGATTAGTAGATATTTTGCATGTGGAGAACACCAACGAAAAGAAGAAGGGGGGGAAAAAAAAATTGTCTTCGTTAAAGTAAAGTGTGGAAGACAAGGCAAAGAGATAACCAAACAAATACATAACGACATCCCTCTCTCTGGTGCTGGAAGTTTGCTTGGGTTAGAAATAAGAAAACTCTCCGCATGCCATTTTCTTTTTTTTTTTTTTATCAAAACAGTTTTCCTTCGCAATGTTTGTTGCTGTTTTTTATCTTCCCACTACACCAGCCCTGTTTTTTTTTTTTTTTTTTTTCGATTTTGTCCTATTATTTTCCTATTTGCGCTACGAACAGCAGTTCGAAAACCGACTGAAAACTGAAAAAAAAAAAAAAAATGTTTACGTCATGCTCCACCAGTATAAAAAAAAGAAGAAAAAAAACACATACTCTGTGTTAACTTTAATGTTCGATGTCGTTGCTTGCAAGTCTGCAATAATTTGAGATATCCTATACTGTAATTCAGAGTGATCAGTAACGAATAGTTGTCTTAGAAGCTTTATACATTTCTCTACTTCGGGTTTACCAGAGAATTCCGAAGGTAGAGACTCAATCATTGAATTGGTCGAGGGAATTGAAATATTTTTTTTTAATGAAGCGAACACTTTAATATCTGAAGTAAGAGTACTTAGTGTAAACAACCCCTGTTCGAGATCTGTGCTTGGAGGACTGTCGAGCATAGCTAGAATATTATTAACAGAAGACAACATGTTAACTTTGTCAGTCAGATCGATGCTAAGTTCGTCGTCAACTTCATCTCCTGAATTGATTTTTGTTACATTCGACATTCCTAAACTTCTGTACTTCGCATGAGCGCTGTTGTAGTTTTGAGCTTTGTCAGCGTATTCCAGTCGAACTCCTTTTCCAACAACCCAATCAACCATTGTTAAGACTGATTTGTTTGCACTCAAATCCATTCCTGGAGTGAATGAGATGTTACCTCCGAAACCAATGTCTTTGCAATATTCCAAAAGCCCTTTCATAAATTCAACTTCTGTTTCTGATTTTAGAACAGCTCTGTCGGTCGGTTGCCACCATCTAATCTTTTGATCTTCCAACCAAATTATCATTTCTTGAAGTTTTGAGATAGTCACGGTCGTCTCATCCCAATTATAAGGATAGCGCAGAGCTTCTAATTTACGAGCGAGGCGCTGCATTTCTTTCAAAAAAAGTTTGTTTTTTTTTTTTTTTTTTTTTCTGAAAAAAAGGAATTACAGTAACTGCATTGCTGTATTTATTAAACCTGCTTACAATGGGACTCGTTGACTGGTCAGAAAAAGGTCATCTTCACGAACTACAAGGTTTTAATCACAAAATCAAAAAAAAAAAAAAAAGAAGAAAAAAAATTCGGTGTACTGTACTAAAGCTATTCCAGTACTTCCATGGTAGAATCAATAAAGAACAAAGAAAGGGAATGCGAAGGTAATTATTTAGTTTGAATGAGTGCATTGACCAGTACCACCACAGGCACGACAAGAACCGGTCTGGTCACAATCACCATCGAGAACACATGGAGATCCACAAGGAAGTCCCAGACCACAATGTCCAGAAGTGTTTGTTGCTAACCAATTGTTTGTAGGAAGATGGACTACGCTGCTTTCAGCAGAGGATGGACAGGTACATGAATCACTTCCGCAATTACAACAAGCAATGTTACCAGGACATCTTTGTGCTGGAATGGATGGGTTACAACAAACAGCACCAGTTACACACACCGTACACTTAGCAGGTGGAGGAGTTGGTGTTGGAGGAGAAGGTGCAGGAGTGTTTCCTGTTATACATCTACTGCACAGTCCTTTACCCTCACCCATTGGACAGGCTCTTGAGTCCTTACATGCTGTTGCTGGACAGCTTTGGGTCGAATTACACTTTCCGTATATGCAATAAGAACAGGTTGGGTTTGTACTACAGTCACTGTCTGCACCACATCCCATTCCACATTGTGACGCAGCACACATCAACATCACTGACAAGAATAGTTGGAATCTCAACATGTTGGATATGTAGTCTTCTGAAAAAATAGAAATTACGAAAAAAAAAAAGAAATTATTAACAAAAATTTTCTATTGGTCTGTTTTATATTGTGGAATTCTGCTGGCGAGTTTTTTTTTTTTTTTTTTTTTTTTTTTTTTTTAGCCAAATTTTTGTTTAACGACGGAATAAAACTTCAATTTTTTTTTTTTGACCTTACAAAATGGTAACAATATTATAATAGATCGAATCAATGCAAAAAATAAAAAATATAAAAAAAAAAAGGAAAAGAAAGAAGGAAAAAGAAAAAGGCAAGACAGGGCAATGTTACCAACTGAAAGTATCAAAAAAGACAAAAAACTGTGTTTTTGTGCACCAAAGCTGTAAATGACAATACACGTGCGACTTAACACACTTTTTTTGTTTTTCTCTCTTACAAATACTTTTGTTGAAGAATGAAAAAAAAAAAAAAAAAAAAAAAAAAAAAAAATCTTCCTGAGCGAACCACCGTCAGTTTTCGTTTTCATCTTGCGTGACATTACACATTCATTCATTTTTTTTTTTTTTTTTTTGTAAAAAAAACAAAAAAAAAACCCATCCAATGGGTTCATAAATTTCATAACTAACAGGCTCACATAACAAACAGAACAAGCAAACGGGTCAAGTTCTTTTTTTTTTTTTTTTGTTTCTTTATCATTTGCAACACTTCTTCTTACTCTGATCAGCACAAAACAACATTAAAAAGAACGTCAACAAACCAGACAACAGTCCAACACAAGTCGATGAAGTGGTTCGTGCAATAAGTCAGAATTTATTATTTTTTCTCACTTAACAATAGTAGGTATCGATTATATGAGTCCGAAGAGCTTTTTTGGTTTACCAGCCGTGTCACCGGTTGTTGCTTTTCTGTATCCTTTTACTCCTCCGATCCCAGAAACGAGTGCTACGATGTAAGTCACAAATAGTACAGCGATCTGTGATGTTTGTGTTGTGGTAATTCCAGAGTAATTATAGAAATTAAAAAAAAAAAGTTAATAAAACAAACCTTAGCACCTGTGCTCATGCCTCCGTCATCACTTTTTGGAACGATTGGGATCGGTGTTGGAATTGGATCGAAGGCGTATGGTCCCCAGAAACCACCATTACGAGTAGGTTGTGAACATGACATCGTGAGATTGAGTTCTTTTCTCCAATTTGGAGCACGTCCAAATTCGATCGAAGTATTGTCGAGTTGCAATGCACGTTTTAACATAGAATTGAAGTCATCCGGAAAAGTATTTCTAAGATCAATCATCTCACTCGGATCTGCAGTAATATTAAACAAACAACCATCAACACAATCACAAGAAGCATCAAGAGGAATGGATGATGAGGTGTTCGGATACAGTTCACTTAACCAAAGACAGTTCGCTTGTCTACCTCTGACAAGTTTTAAGTCATTTTGAATAAGAGCTGCAGAACCGGTATAGTTCTTACCGTAGAATAACAACGATGAATGAACTGATGATAAAACTAGTTCTTGTCTCGCAGAAGTTTTTGACCCTCCAATGAGATACTGCCACTGATCAATAGAATCAACTTGAGGTAATCCAGCAGTAACAGCAGCAGCATCTAACGGGTCTACTCCAGCGAGTTTACAAAAGGTTGCGTACCAATCAGTGATATGAATCAGACCGTTTAGTTTAGTTCCTCTTTTATCTTGTGGAATGTGACCTCCACTTACGAATGTCGGTACTCTGACACCACCTTCCCATGAAGAACCCCTGCCACCTTTTAATGGATAATTATTAGCGAAGTTTCTTATTGGCTCTCCACCAGTATCGGATGTAAATAAGAATAATGTTTTTTCCCACATCTGTTTTGACTTTAATTTATTTACAATGTTTGAAACAAGGCTGTCAACTGACGAGACCATTCCATTGTAAGCTGCGAAGTCATTTGTCTCGTTTTCGTATGCTTTTCTGAACCTATCGGGTTGGAGTGGAGAACCAGCACCTTGCGCACCAACAAGTAGAAATAGTGGAGTTCCTACATTGTGAACTGTGAGGATGTTATCGACTTCACTGGAGTAGAGATCACTGCTGTATTTTGTGTCATTTTTCATATCCGTTGCAGGATTTTTTGATCTCCACAAATCCGTAGCATTTGTTGAGCAACCACAACCTTTATTCTCTCTGGTGTAGTGATCTTCTGTGTCTCCCAAGAACCCAAATGACTGGTCAAATCCTCGTGAGATTGGAAGACCGAGTTGATCACCGAAGCCTCCCAGACCCCATTTTCCAACTTGGTGAGTTGCATAGCCAGCACCTTTTAATTTATCAGCGAGAGTCGCCATCCCAACCGGGATAGATCCTTGGTAGGTACAATAATGATTTTGATTTTCAGAAACGTGAAGAGGTAATCTCCCAGACAGCAGTGATGCTCTTGTTGGAGAAGAGCTCATATGAACGTAATGTCTGTCCAGTTCGATTCCCTCACTCACTATTTCATTCATACTTCCTGTTTCTGTATGACTGTCATGCCATCCAACGTTTCCCCATCCAATATTGTCACCCATGACCACGACGATGTGCGGAAGGGCATTTGCCGCCTGGAGTGACACCAGCAGTGTGAACACTCGAAACATTATGAATTATCCTGATGAGAGGAAAATATAACCCTAAAAATTAGAAAACAGTGCCGACCGATGTTTTCAAAACATACTCAGAGAACGCATCGAACTGTTTTTATTTCTTATGGTCCAAACGTGAAACGAGAAGTTCTCTTTTTCTCTTTATTTTTTTTTTTTTTTCCTCTCACATTCTCAGAGTAACCGCTCGTAAACACACATTCGGCATTAAAAGGGTTCTTTAAAGAAAAAAAGAAAAAGGGGGAAAAAATAGATCGTTACCATTACATGCATGTGTTATAAAAATTACTGTCTTGCAAACCCCCTCGCAGTAAACGTTGAGAAGGTAAAGCAATCATCCTTTTTTTTTTTTTTTTTTTTTTTTCCTTAAATTATATATTGGTAGGTTAAAAAAATCAGAACACCAAATCTGACAGATATCACCTATCCTGGATAAATTGGAGCAGAGAGAGAAAAAAAAAAAGAAAAAAAAAAAGAAGAAGAAAAAATGGGAATGAACAGAAACTGTAAAGACCAAGGCGACTTACAGTATCAGTTTGCGATAAGAAATATACACTGAGAAACCTAACAGTCCAAAAAAAAAGGGAAAAAAAAACACACTTTTTTTTTTTTTTTTTTTTAAGAAAAAGAATAAAAAATAAAATTATGTTAAGTAAAAGGAACGAAGAGTTGTTTAGAAAATAGTCTATTTTGCAAAGATGTGGAAAAAAAAAAAAGAAGAAAAAAAAAAACCAGGGGGAAAGGAGGGAATCTCCAACACATTCTTTTTTTTTTTTTTTTCCCTCAAATTGACCCGCCTCCAAAAAAAAAAACCAATCAGGTATGGCTCTACAGCAAAGGCAATCCTCTTTTCTTTTATCTAAATTAAAATCCAGAACGACTCTCAATTCAGAGTCGGTAGGAGTCTGGTGTCTGTCTCAAAAGCTCACATTATTTTCTAATTATTCTGACCACTTAAACTCAACAAGTAGTGTTTTAACGAGGGAATGTATTCCTCTTGAGGAGAATGAATAGATATCTGTTTTAGTTTAGATTTGATTTGGTTGTCTTGTCAAAAAAAAAAAAAAAAAAAAAAAAAAAAAAAAACACAAACCATGCACTGAGAAGGAGACAGCGAGTCGAATGCCACTTCGATTCCGATAATATAATCCATGACAGTTGATAAACTGTAGTATAAGTGATCCTGTACTGATCCAGTGGTCGAGTTATTCTCACTTCTCTTCGCAACAAAACAGAACCTGTTCGCTTGTAACAACGCATCCAACGTCTGTTGAGTCAACCCAGAAATAGCAAACTGAGTTTCATTCGTAATACTTTTCCATAGGTTTAAAAATTCATCTTTTCCAAGAGGACTGTTAGTATAAAAAGCCATGGAAATATTAAATTGAATGGTTGAGAACGACACTCCAAAGTTAGTCGCAAATGCCACATCAAGAGAATAAACATTCTTTCCATCCATCGCAGTCGGGTTTAACGAACAACCAATTTGCTGTTCAAACGTCTCTCCCGGTGCAAGAGGTGCCGGTACTGTAAGTAGGTTTGTTAGAGTCAAACCAAACGAGTTAACGTTGACCTGAAGCTTTAAATCGGATGCTGGTAACTGATTGTTGTTCGTAATTTGAATATCAAGTACGAGTCCGTGTTCGCGAACAGTAACAAATCTACCATTGAGAGCAACACCGTTATTGTTATTCGCAGGGAACCAAACAGAAAATGGTTCAGATTGTTGTTCTCCGTAGTAGGCTTGACGTTGAAATTGAGGAAGGGATTCATCGACTTCGACTTCGATGACTTCTTCTTCGAGACTTTCCTTATCATCATCGACATCGTTTAGATCTGCTTTGCCTCCGTGATAGTTCAAAACAAATGTCTCTGGTGGTTTATGATAAACTGACGCAAGCGATCCAACGTGTGGCAGGACTGCAGATACGATTTTAGAATCGAGAATGGACCCCTTTCCTTCATCAATGGTTTCCTTTTCACCGAGAACAACTGATGATGCAGCGGTTGGGTTTAGTGATAGCAGTCTCCAATAAACGTATCCTCTGTCTCTAAGGTCAGGAATATCAGATTCTGAAACTGTTTGTAAAACTTTTTGAAGGAGTTCTTGTGTCGCGTCAGGTCGTTTTAAAAACAACTTCACGATAGCAGTTAAGATTTGAAGCTGAACATCGACTGCTTCTTCAGCAAAAGAGTCTAAGAAATCATCGAGAAGCTCATCTGCGTTTTCAATTTTTTCAGCGTATTCTCCAATAATCCAGATCATGGCAGCCTTAGCGTCAGGTTCGTCCAGCGTTTCTAAAGATTCGCATAAGACACCGATAAGACCTTCGTATCTTCCTGGATATTTTCTAAAAACGTCACGTACGACTATAATAGATTCTTGAACTACATAATTAACACGAGTTTTAATCAGTTGAGATAATTGAGCTGCGCAATCCTCAGCTGCAGATTCTATTTTAATTGCTGTGACACCGATGGCACGAACAGCTCTGCGTACGAATTCAACGTCGACTTCCTGGGCATATTCTGCGAACTCGTTTAGAATACCTCTGACGTTGCTGGCGTTTACTAGTTGCAACATGATATCTAATTTTTCTAACTTAATATAGATTGGATCGTTATACTTAACAAAAAAGACTCTAACTTGACTGGATAATAGTTCCGGAAACCTCTGAAGAATCAACGAGATATTTCTTAAAGCAACGTAACGAATTTCAAAATCAGTTCCACCCGAGACCAATGACACCAGAGGCGGAGCAATAGCCTGCACTCGAGACTCAATTTCTTTGCCTCCTCCTTTACCCCATCGTTCAATGTAGTTCATTACAATTCTGACTGTTGTCAATACGACAGCAGCATTCCCATGTTGTAATTTTGGAAGGACTCTGCTGCATATTAAATCAGCTTTATCTTGTGTTTCAGCTTGGTATTGTGCAAGGCACTCAAGAACATAGACTTGACCCCATTCGTTGCATCCTTGAGTGTCAGATAGCGTCTGTAGAAGATCAGAAACAGAAAGGTTTTTCATTATCGATCCAAGTTGATGTTCACGACGATCTCCCTGTGAAATTTGTATCTCATGAAGGGCACAAACAGCAGCAGCAATCACAGTTGGGTTGCTGTCTGATAGTAGCTCAGCCAGGTTTTCAATAAACCCACCGTCTTCCATACGCTGACGATTAATTGCGAAGACCTTCGCGACAGCTGTTGCTGCGCATCTCCTAACATACGGATCGCTATCTTTAAGTGCCTGACGTAATGTTGATGTGATGTGATCAGTCATCTTCTCCACCTGAACAGCTGACATGGATCTGATTGCGAGACCTCTGATGATCGGATTTTCATGCTGAGCGTCCTTTACGAAGTTTCCAGCCAGTAGAGCAGCCTTGTCTTGTTGTAACTTTGCGTTAGCAATGATATACAAATAGACTAACTTTTTTGTGTCTAAGTGTTGAGATGAAAACAATTTCGCAACGTCAGAAAACAAATTACTAACATCACGACCCACTGTCATTATCGCAATCACTTTTCGGAGGGCATTCCGTTGTTGTTCCCATCCGTAACTTTGTAGATCTTCCTTTAGTTCTGTAGTCTCTCCCCTCTTCACGACTTTAGACATGTTGTTGGCAACCCTTTTAAAAAAAAATAATAAAGGATTTTATTTTTTAAAACTACTACGAGATGTCATTATTTTAGATAAGTCTGAACTCAAATCTTAAAAGCAGAATATTTTGAGGTCTGTTGCAGAAGAATTAATTGAATTAAAATTTTTTCATAGTGGGCGAAAAAAAAAAAAAAAAAAAAAAAAACGAGTTGGGGCAATTTTATTTTTGCCATTTCTCTCATAGAGATTTTTTTTTTTTTTTTTTTTTAAAAATGATGTCACATATCCATAAGCACATCTATGCCCCAGAAGCTACGTTGTAGGACACATCAGTAAAGTGATTCCATTTGTCAGTGCCGTCTTTCACCTTTGGTTCACCAGTCATGATGTTTATTCCCTTATTTACGTTGTACGCATTCGGATCGGCGAATGTTCGGATTTCAACACGAGGATCACGTGATCGCGGGTATCGTCGCTTTTCCGGATTGAAGTTAAATAATTTTCCTTTTCCTCCTTTTTTAACCTTCCAATAAGCTGCTTGCATTTTATCACTAACGGCTTGGCGACGGAGATCTCGAGCTGCGAAGTTGTCTTGACGAGAAGTAGTCTCAAATTCTGATAAGTCACCAGCCAAAGGTCCGGTTAATCGGGATAGTGGTTCGTTAGTTGAACGCAACCTGGTGTCTATTTTCGATAATTTGTATCGTCGATGTTTTGCAGTTGTCTTTGAGTCAATAGTTTTAGATTTTATATTCCATACCCTCAGCGGTTTATTTGGATCCTCAACTTTCTCTTCTACTTCATCATCTTCTGTAGTTGCAGTTGTAGGATCGCCACCGAAGGGTTTCGGTTTTTTTACCAATCGCTCTCGCTCCTCAAATCCTTGTTCTTTTCGGTATCGAATTGCCTGCATTATTTCCTCTCTTTCCCCTCTCATCTTTTGCTCTGCTTCGAAGCATTTTCGAATATAAGGAGGTGCTGTTTCGTAGTTGCCGTCCGATATTTCTGGAATCTGGTCCAACGTAATCCTCCCGAAGCTTCCCTTTTTAAACCCGTCTATTAGACGCATTGCGACGATATTAAATGCCAGTTTGTTACCTGCTTTGAACGTTTCCTCATTATAAAAAGGAAGCTGATCACGTGCTATTGCTCTAAGCATATTCATTGTTAACGCAGCCCGATATGAAAATTCTGTAAAGTCTTTTGGAACAGGATACGGCATTCTGAACATCGTCATAGCGCCAAGTTCGAGTCCGTGGTTAACTATAGTAGCGTACACCACCTCCGCCATAAACATTAGGTGGTCTTCTTTTGTTCTGCTAAAGTCAGTTAGTCCAGCCATACTCAACTTTTTAGCTTGCAAAGGAGATATAAGTCTCGGTGATAAGATTCCTGGAGTGTCGATGAATACCAGCTTACCTTCCTGATCAGGTAACGGAGCCGTAACAACTCCAATTTTTCTAGTTATTCCCGGTACCCCACCCTCTTTTACAATTTTCATTGATATTTTTCTTCGAATGCCATGACGAAAACCCCACGTTGGAGTGAGCGCATCAACGAAGTGTCTTCTAAGTTTATTAATGACAAATGACTTTCCAACGTTAGGCATTCCAATAACCAGCACGACTGTGTCTCTTCTGCTGTAGTATGTTGGTATTCTTGTTTTCATTATGGAGCTGAATATTTTCGTGTATTCCTTCTCAGTGATCCCCGACCCGGATAACATGATTGCGTAAATTCCTAGTTTTTCATAGAAATCGAGAATTCTCTTATTCGCATGGGTGTCTGCTAGTTCAGCTCTGTTGAATATAATCACTTTTGGTTTCGAAACTGTCAGTTTTTCTAATTCCTGGTTGTATGAACTGAACGGTACCCTCGCATCTCTGATCTCGAGAATGACGTCGACTTTACTCAGTTTCTTCCTAATAGAAATGATTGATTTATAATGAAACGATTCAAACCAGTGATATCCTCCATAAGGTTGATCTCCTATACCATCTACACGGTCCCAAAAAGACTCCAGAACTGCAACACGTTTTGGTATACTTCTGCTTAGACACCTCACCTGCTGTTTGATGTGGTTGAGGAACATTTTCTTTTTTATTATTTTTTGTTCATTCTGTTTAGAGGGAAAGGGGGGGACAAAAAATAGAAATTCAAATCCACCTCATATTTCTCTGTTTAGAATTTTTATTGGTTTGTTTTTATTGTTTTTCGACCTATCCATGCGCCTGTTTTAAAGAAATATGTGCTTTGGAGTAGGTGAACAAGACAGCAGGTCACGTCGCCGTGTTTTGAATTTTCGCGAAGAAATGTGGTTGACCCTCAACAAAACAAGTGTTCAGAGCGAAGAGGTGTCATACAAACAAGAAAGATAAAAAAAAAAAAGGAGAGTCCTCGTTATCTATCTGAGTTTCGTTCTGCCATTTTGAAACTCGTCCTGTCAGGTAGCGTTGGGTTCGTATAATTTAGTTATCGGAGATGACATAACATTAATACCAAAAAAAAAAAAAAAAAAAGCCTCCCCATCACATTTAGTAAAGAAACCATGTTCTCGTAGACTCGGTAGGATATAAGTACCACCGCTGCATTTTTTTTTTTTTTTTTTGAAAGAAGTTCTCAAAATCTCCATTTTTTCGCAGCATTTCGCTCCCATTTTTGCTCCAAATCATGCCAATCACAATGAAGGGTAGAACAGGCTTTGAGATTCTCATTACCAACAGCATCATCAGCAGGGTAATGTTCAACACAAAGGGATGGTACTTCACAAGACTGTTCACAACAAAACGGATCCAAACCTAAAGAGTGATGAGCAACGATATCTACTCCGAACTGTTCTCTATCTCGTGTAACTGATGTATACCAACCCATGAAGGCGGGAAGGTCCCAATGCTCTCCTTGGATGTCATTCTCAAAAGAGAATCCACCAACAACCCTACTGCCAGTTGCAACAGGTGAAATCTTAACTCCGCTAATCTCCTTTGCTCTCATCCCCGAGTGATCAAGAAAATACAACATTCCAGTGTGATTATGAATTACCACTTCGAGAATTTCTTTAAAACCAGCGATTCTCTTTAAAAATGGAGTGACTTGACAACCACTCAACGGCTGGTATTTTTCAATACAAAAAGAATCATTTCTAGTACAAGGAGAAGCTATGACGTAAGGATAAGGACCAGGAATATCACCAACAGACGAGTGGAATAACTTCAGTACAGGTGGTATCTTCAAAGGGCTGATAAAACTGGCTGGGGGTTGAGGGTTTTCACCCCCCCACACGAATGACTGGATACCAAGAGCAACGTTAACAGCTACTAACATATCCTTACAGACTAACCTCCATGGGATTAATATTTTCCATGTGTTTTGTGTAGCGGATGCCATAGAGCCTCCGCGAGGTCTAAAATTAGAACATATTCGTTGTAATGTCAACGGGTCTCCTACTAGAGGATGCTTCTCACGAGTTTTCAATCGTTTTCTGTCCAGTAATTTCAAATCTTTTGGAATTTTAGTCACCGTGTCATTCACTTCGTCCCAAATAGGTATTGATGGCCATCCAGTGAAGAACTGTTTTGTTATTTTTTCACATTTATCAATAGTATTCCAACACGGTATTTACTTAACATACCAATGGTCTTGATGGGTTTCCGTATCCCTCAGGTGGGACTAAGTCGCTGTCTTTTCTAACGATTTCCACATCCAACACCACAAGTTTTGGTACTTGTGGAACACTGTTTATGGTTTTTGTTTATAAATATAAAAAAAAACAATTTTTAAAAAAAAAAAAAAAAAAATGAAAATAACACATACCGTGGAAGAGATTGGTCTAAGAACGAAACTACGTCGTCTTCACCAGATTTCATTATTTTTCTGATGGTTTGAAGCCATACAGGAGTCTGATCAGACTTGTTAATATTATTGTAATTATTCCAAAGTTGATTTCTAACAAACGAATCGACAGCACCCCTTCCAGGATCAGCCCTCACAACGAGGTATTTGATAACAGACTTTCCTTGAACCTTTTTAGGTATAAGATCTCTTGAGATTGCATTGCCAGGTAGCTGACACAACCCAAGACCGAATTGTAATAACGTTCTGAGTGTCTTGTGAGCTGTTGATCTGTATCCGTTGATGACTCGTTCTTGAGAAGGTTCTGATGAGAATAAATAAAACACAACACACTCACCAAGAACTCCTTTCCAAGGACACGGAGGATCAATTTCATGTTGCGTTATCGTAACCCAGTCTGGTGGTAGTGGTGGAAGACAATTTCTAAACGCCTGATTAAATTCTTTTGACAAACTACTAAGTTCCCTTCTAGTCAATGAAGGGAGTCCCATCACTATTGGGATTCTTCCGTCTTGAGGAGGATCACAAACCCAGTCTGGTGGTGGTTTTGGAAGCCACGCTTTCCAATATCTGTCTTCAGATATTATCAAATCTTTTCTAAAATCTAATTCAGTTGTTGGTCTTCCTAAGATCTCTCTTAAATGAACTTCCATCACTCCCACTAACAGTCGACCTGATCCGTATGCGTTGGCAAAACCTGTCAAAAAGTCAGGCACATGCTGAGCTAACTCACCCATTGGATCGACCCAGTACGACTTGTAGTCGAGCATTGAATCTTCTGCTTGAAACAGTCTTTGACCAAAGTGATATTTCAGAGTAGAATCAGTCTTTATATTTATACCAGCAGACTGTTGAACTTTATTAGAATTATTAGCCCTTGATAAGTAGATTGCTCTCGCCCACCTGCAGGAATTCTGAAGTGTACTGAAGTAGGCTTCGTAGCTGTCGACTGCTTTTGCTGTTTCTAAATTATCAAGTCTACGGACATGCAGTCGTCTGTTCCTCCATCGGTGTTTATCTTGATTGGGTAAAGCATTATCAAAGTACAAACAGGGAACATTCTGAAGAACTAATTTAGCATATGCATTGCCAGTTCGATTTCCGTCTTTATCTTCAACGTGTTTAATCCAAAGTAGTGCCTGCATGTCACTTCTGAAAAGAGATTTCATCGATATAAGTGACGGTGAGTCAGCCTTTAACGGAGGCCATATTTCATGAAGTACGATCTTTAGCAACGCACTTCGAAGAAGGTCGGCTATGTCAACAGCTCTTTGACAGCTTTTTAGTCCGACTGTCTTTCCCTGTTCGTCAAACCTACCGAAATAAATACAAGCTCGCTTTGTCGCTTTTCGGAGATATAAAAAGTTTAAGATTGCTGGGATACATGTCCTAGCTGTGTATATCATTTGGAGCACTGGATCCATTTTACGTGTCAAATCAGGTCGAAAGCTCAATATGTGAACTCGTGTTCCTCTCACCATGACTGAAACAGATGCCTTTGTTGCTCTGATTTTTGAACGAGCACATTTAGAACACAAATCGTAATTACATTGTCTACATCCGTAGAATGATCTCGCGTGTTGTGAATAGGCTTCAGCGAGTTCCCAGTCACTTTGAGATGCAAAGTTTTTTTTTATTTTAAATTTTCTATCTGAAGGATCTCGTCTCTTATCAGAACAATATGGATTACAGTAATCACATTTATCACAAACAAGTCGTAGTCTAGCCACCTTTGTAAAGTGATCATCATAACATGTGAGTCGTCCAGAATCAAAACAATGAGAACAGAATATCATATCACATTTATTGCAGTATTGAACTGGTGAGTTTGCGCTGGTTCTGCTGGAATGGCCAAGTCCATGGCAAGAGTCACACATTTTTGATAATTCAACAAGCGGGTGACCCATAACACATCTTTCTTGTGTGTCTAACCAACTTCCTTGGTAGTACTCTCCTTCAACTTCTGTTTTACTATCTTCACGAGGAAAACCATCACTGCTGTCATCCATGTGCCAATCCATTGTTGGTTGACTTGTAATCTCTCTCAAAGAATCGTATCTTGGAAGTCCATCTTCAGACTCATCGTCATTCTTCCACTGAAAGAACAACGGCAGAAGTTTCGTCCCTCTCGGAGTAACAGCAGTGGCATTGTTATCGGGCGGCACCACAATATGTGATGTTGCATTGGAAGTTGAGGTATCAATTTGTATTGAAGGGATGCTCATATTATTATTATTATTATTGGTGTTGTCATTTATGTCTTCGTAGATATCTGTTGTTGTCAAATTATTTTTTGTGAGAAAAAAAAATTAACAATTTAAAATGAAAAATAAAACAAGAATAATGGTCATCACTGATATGCCAAGCAGCTTAAATTATCAACCAAAACAGTCGTCGTAGCAGCAGCGACGATAATCACGAGCGAGGAAATTACAATAATTTTATAATAATCTGATGCAGGATTCTTTGATGCGGAACTTTCATAATTCGATGATTGTGAAGGTTCTGATAAATACAACTCCCACTTACACCCGATACCTAATAATGAAGTGAAGCAAACAGGGTCTACAAATGAACGATGATCACTTATGAACGGCTCGTATGGAAGTGGAACACGTCGAAGTGACGACATAATATTATTATCAATGGAATAGCAGTCTGTGTCGTCTACATCAATCCCCTTAAGTGATGAATAAACAGCTGGTTGTAAATATGATTTCCAACTCTGTGAAGGAATCACAGCTGCGAGAGTTGCCTGTAGACATGGTCTCTGACCATCAACATCGATCTGTATCATAACTTCCTCAAGAACCTTTCCTTTACAATATTGTAAGAGGCTTTTTACGTCAACTGTTGATTTTGGAATGTAACAAAAGTTACACTCCCCGAAGACCATCATTTGTAGAGACCAGGCCCATGATTCAATCCAGCCTTTTGCTCCTTTGTTTCCAGAGCTGGATCGTTTCTTTCCAGAAAAACACTTTAAGATTGATGATAAAAGGGGATAGTTAAGTATTAGTATTCGTTTGTCGTAGTCAGGAAACCAAAGTTGTTTTCCTTTTTTTTTATAAGCATTCCAAGTATTAACGCAATCATAATTCACAACACCCGGTACGATATCACTTCCTAACAATAACTGTAAACTGCTGTAATCAATTGCAGAATAGTATGGTAACGACCATTCTCTTAGGACTGAACCTGTACTGACGACGGTTTTGGCAATTGGATCAAAGACACAACAATTTAATAAAGGTTGCGAAAGCATTGAAAGGATTAAATCGCCGTCGGTTCCGACAATACAGATCTTGGAAGCTTTTATTGATTGCAACCATCGAGTTATTTTTAATTCACCTTCTCCAGCTGAGTCGTCAGCAGACAGAACGTGTGATGAGAGCTGATGTCGTTCTGAGAATTCAGAAACCCATTTTTTCAAAAATCTTTTCAACTTCGACATGAATTGAGTCCCAGGAGTAAAGTTCAACCTGTTAAAAGAAAGCTCTTCCTCATTGTATCGAAGCCTCCTCTCTCTCTGAATTGCTAATTTTGCTAGAGGAGGCTGACCATCGATCACAAGTAGTAGTTGTGTTCCGTCGACAACAACATCACTTAAAAGGTTATTTAAAAAGTTTTTCGTATATTCAAAAATCCCTTCACAATCATCAGCACATCCAGCAGCCTCGTGCAATATTGGATTCACTTCAACAGCCACAGCATCAAAACATTCTCTTTCTCCATTATTAACTTTTTTTATTAAATTTTTTGATTCATTTTTGAGTCGAGCTCGGACTCCTCCCACACCCATCTTACTTAGTGTTATTTGTTAGAGGATAGGAGGGGGGAAGAGAGGAAACACATTGTAATGTTGTACTCGTTTATCTTCAAAAAAAAAACTGCAACCAAGCCAATAAGGTATCTTACTAGGTTGGGGTAATAAATTTACCTTCTCGTCAGTACCTCGGAATCTAACAAAAAATAGTGGTGGCAGTGGACAGAAAGGATAGGGAATTAGTCCTTTTAGAAATAAACTTTTTTTTTTTTTTTTTTTTAAAGATGTTCATTCCATCATCGTATCTCACGATCAGGTTGTTCACAACAAAAGATACTACTCTCTCTTGATTATAGAAAGTGTTACTTTGGTGTCACCTTAGCTTCCCATTCATCTCTCAGATCGTGAAGGTATTGAAGGTCTCCATCTGAGGCGTATTTCTTTTTTAATCGTTGGTACTCCTTCCTTCCGTAGTTGATGAGGCTTTCTTCAGAACTGCTACGTTCCTGTGAGGTGATATTTCGTTTTAAATTTTATCGGTTTGGGGGACTTGGATAAATAAATCAAGGTTAACACGCAACAAATTTTATTGGTTTGGGGGAACTTTGATACGATACGAAAAGATTTATCTGGGAAGAATACTGCAGGTCTTTGGTTTGGGGGAGGTAACTTGATACTAATATTAAATGGAAAGCAACTTGAAACTGGCAAAAACGAGAATAGGGTTCGGCCAAACCTGGTTGCAATATAAGAAATCAACAGTTGGTATCGATAAAAAATCCCATATGTGCTGTCGAATATGGGGATTCGGGGGCCACGTACTACAGGTTGAGCGCCCCATGCCCTGTAGCCCGTTACAGCTTAAATAGTATTCCTTCACACTTCAAAGGTAAATAAATATTAAAGGAAAATTAAAAAAAAGGAAAAACTATTTTTGCAAAAATGGGAGGGGAAAAAAAAATCATACCATCATCCCAGCAATGTCAGCGATTATTCTCTCAGCAGTGCCCTGTTCCTCACGTAGACACGCATCGCTATCACCAACCTGTCCTGTTAAGTATTTTAATGCCTCGCTCATTGGAACTCGTTTTCCAGAAGGGGTTACTGGTGTTTGACTTTTGTCTTTGCGCCTACGCTCAATGAGATCCTTTATTTGTTTGCGAGCAGCATTTCTTTTTTCTTCTTCTTCGGCTTGTTCTTGTTCAAGGTAAGTGTTGAAAATAGAACTGAGATATTGAATGGCTTCTTGTTGAACTTGTTCAGTAGTGTCGCAAGTAATGTGGTTACCATCTGGTGAAACCTCCCACCCAGCGACGTCGAGTAGGAATTCTTGGCTTCCGTGTCTCGACCAACACTCTGATATGAATTTTGGTGTTAATTTTACTTTTCTGTATTTATTATCCGTGTCATTTCCGTTTGCCACTCCTTCAATCACTTTTTTCATCCATTTAAATTTCTCTTCAAAATCACCACACGAACACATTAATTCCGACTTAGTAAATCCCGCAGTGTTTCCATTTTTTTTATTATCTTCTCGTTTTTCCATTCTGATAGATGCTTGAAGTTTTTGTTTGGCTTCTTTGTTTGCATTGACTTCTCTAATGAGGGGGACTCTGGCTAAATGTGAAATAATATCCTCAAGGTTCGCTGGAAGAACATCAAGGACATATGTTCCAGCGTCAGGGTGATGCTGGAAGCCGATGGATTCCAAGAAGTCAACGACTCCATCAACTGGAAATAATCGAGTCGAGAGACGTTCATTTTGAAGTTTTAAAATTCTAAATTTCTGTTCAGTCGAATTCTTCGCAACATTTCGTAGTAATGTAATCAACAACTCAACAGCGTCGTTGACTGCAAATCCAATACTGTCGCTTGAAACTAAAGCATTAAAGTTAGCATCCACTTTAATTGGAATGGCAGTCTTAGGAGCACTGGAAGGAGTGCTGTTCTCACTTCCAATAATCTTCTTTTTAGCTTCAAGAAACTCTTCCTCGCTTAGAAGTCCTTCCTTCTTTAGTTCTGCGAGTTTCAAAAGTTCATCAGCGAGACCCATTTTATTTTTTTTTATATTTCTGAGTTTTTTTGAATAAAATATTTGTTGCTGGTGGTGAGATTTAAAAAAAACAAAAACAGCAGATAATTAGATCGTTTTTCAGAAGAATAATTTTTCTGTCACCTCCGGCTTCATCCCTTGAACATGAAGCGAGACCAAAGGATCGTTAGGCCATGCTTTCACACCGTGGATCGGTACTGAAGATCGCGTATCGAGCAAGCTTTTACCCTTATGCTCTACGTGAGATTTCTGTTCTCACTGAGCTTGCCTTAGTTATCCCTGTGGTAATTTTTCTGTGACCTCCGGCTTCATCCCTTGAACATGAAGCGAGACTAAAGGATCGTTAGGCCATGCTTTCACATCGTGGACGAGCCGAAGCCCGTTTGTCGCTGGAATCGGAAAAGCCACGAGTCCGAGTTCTGAGTTTGTTTCCTGTAGAAAGAAAATGAAATTATCACAAAAAATGTGGGGAAAAAAGTTGCTTCCACTTAAGCGAGACGCCGTTCCATAGTCGCCAAACTGACAAGCAAAGGAATGGTGAAATTGCTGCGTTGTTTAAACTTTTTGTTTAATTTTTTTTTTTTTTTTTTCGCTGAATCGTATCTATGTTTTTTTTTTTTGGTTTTTTTGTTTTTTTTGTATTTCTTTTTCAAAAAAAAAAGGGAAGAAAAGAAAAGAGAGGAAGAAAAAATAAAACAGACACAAAAAAATTAATTATTTTTTTGTTTTGCCTTTTTGCCTACAGATGTATGTTGGATTGGTGTTATTCGAAGAAACAAATCAGAGCACTCATTACATCTTTCATGTTGTTCTTTCTATCCTCTTCTTTTTTCTTTTCTTTTTTTTTTTTTCATTTCGTTATTTTTTCTTGCTGTCTTTTTGATCTACTATCAATCTAAGGGGAGAAATGGTATCTAGATAGGGTTGGAGAAAACGAAAAAAAAAAAAAAGGGAAGTGGGGGAAAAAAAAAAAAAAAAGGAAGGAAGGAAAGTTTTTTTTTTTTTTTAAATATCAGCACACACAACAATAAATTAACTAACGAACATCAAAGTACAAAGTACGTTTTTTTTGAAAAACATAATTATGCAGGGAATGAACTCCCCCTTTCTTAATATCCATACATATTTCGACGCTATAAATTGCACCAACAGCTTTCTTCTTATTGAAGGCTGGTGAAATATGCGTCAATCGTTTTAAATATAAAAAATGAATTGAAAAAAAAAAAAAAAAACCCTAAAGAAAATGTAGTAAACGACAAGAGGTAGCTATACCTTATGCGGAAAACTTTTTTTTTTTTCTTCTCTGAATTGAAGCTTATTTCAAAAACAACGAAAAATGTATTGTTCATGCATGTTATATAAGTAGCATTCAACGAGTAAACGAAAACATTGACGAGTCTGAAAAGACCACCGAGCGTGCCGGAAAGATTCGGGCCAACCCATTGCCAAAACCCGACAACAGTTTGTCGTCTTATTTTTTTTTTGTTTTTTTTTGTACTAAAAAAAAAAGACAAAATAAAACACACAGCTACCGAGCTGCCTGGTTTTATGGGGAGAAAAAAAAAGATAAGCAGTTTCGGCATAAGTTTGCCTGGGAATTAGAGCTTTACCCAAAAAAAAAAAAAATTAAATAAATAAACCGAAATTAATGAAAAAAAACCGTAGCCAAATAGGGGGCTACCAATAGGTATCGCGACGCGACTTAGAAAAAATGAAAAATGAAAAATAAAACCGAAAAGCGGATGAACGTCTGAGTGGTAGAAATGAAGGCAAACAGCTGCTCGTCATTCCGACAGCCACTAACGTTCCGTTCAATGGTAATAAAAAAACCAACAGTGTTATATAGGTAACAATAAGTACAAATAGTAATCGAAAAAAAAAAAAAAAAAAAAAAAAAAAAACTGTTCACTACCACCACATCTGAATTGACCACCATAAAGCAGCCTCAGTCACAAGTTAGCCAGGGAAAATTGGGGAACAAAAAAATCATCATTTTGCATAAAATTACCAAAAAAAAAAATACCTCCCTTTCCCCCCCCCCAAGTTTAAAAGCTATGCACACTGTGCTTTACCGCTTGAGGTTGAATAATGGGTAGAGTTACAAGGTATTTATTTTTTTTTTTTTTTTTTCCACAAAAATTGTTTAACGAGGACGAACTAGACCTCTCATTTGATGAGAGGTTCTGATACTTGGCGACACACACCCCCAAGCCAGTCGTTTTATTAAATAGAGAACAAGAAATTTAAACATCAGTTACGATTGTCTCCTTATTTTTTTTTTTTTAATAATGTTTTTTTTTTTTTTTTTTTTTAATCATATAGGTATTGTCTCTTTTTTTCTCTTTTCTCTTTTTTTTTTTTTTTTTTTTCTCTCTCTTATTTGTATTTATATATCAGTCATTCCTTTTTTTTGCGAACAAAAAACACCATTTTCTCACCGCCTGAGCAAGGTTACACGATATGTTACTTTTGCTCGATTTTTTATTTTTTGGAATCGGGGAGGGTGCGATCTGTAAAATTAGGCATAGGGATATACTTTTAAACATGGTAAGTGCTGCTAAAAAGAGATAAACGTCTCTTTGCAAAATTTCCTTGGTACTACTCAATGATAAATATTAATCCCAGACCTGGAATGGAAAGATCGAGAAAATCTGAGTAAAAAACACCCCTAATTTTTTTTTTTTCACTATTTTTTCCCCCTTCTCCCGCACTCAAGAGATATGCACCTTTTTACTAACAAATCAACCCTAGTAGCAATTATGTAAGGAAAATGTTGCATCTGTGGTGGTGATAATGATCATTAAGTATCAAAGTAGGTCCAAAAAGACAGGTAGTAACAATCTGCCTCACCGGCACATGCTTAGTACTCTTTAATATATTTTTGCTCGATTATTTTTTCTCTGGATCCCGCTGGACCGGCAGTGTAAAATTAGACCCTTCGATTAATTTTTAGTTTTGGTACTTGTCCACGGCTGAGCTGATTTAGTAAACCACAAAATCTCTTTTCTCAATTCGGGTGACAAGTATGTGATGCCAACCTCCCGATTTCGGACGGAAATGAACCCAATGATGCAGCGCATTAAAATGCCGCTTCGATCGAAAATTTTACAATTTTTTTTTGAAAATCTTTTTCAATGTCTAAAATTTGTTCGCAAAAAAAAGGAATGACTGATATATATTTTTTTTTCTTTTTTATTCTTCAAGTTTACCAGTTGTGATGAAATCGTATGCGAACCTGCTGGCATCCAAGATTTCAGCAGGTGACAAGTTCGATCTCATGGGTGACTTCATTACAACTGAAACCAGTTCTGATCTCAATTTCTCGCTTGCAAGACTCTCTTCAAGCGCACTTCCAGTCAAAGGTTTCCAGTTCACAATTAAATATTTGCTTACAGTGCATGAGATGATCATGTTGGCTTTTGGTTTCTGTTTTTTTTTTTTTTTTTTTTTTTTATTGTTTTTTGAACATGTAAAACCAGGTTTTTTTTTTTTTAAAGATAAAAACGAACCTCAACATCATTCAAATCACATGTTGGAATTTCTAAGCGAGCACTTACCAAGGAGTGATCTCTTGTGTTTTCAAGACTAATGCTATAAACAGAAACAGGTCCATCGAATACTGTTTGTCTTTGGCCTACACCGTGAACATTCTTAACTACAGCAGTAAGAAACTGAGTGTGTTTTGGAGCATGCGACTCAACTGATTCCATCACACAGAATGGTTTTTCAGCTCTTTCAGGTTGCGAGTCGACAAACAGCGGTTGTACGCCAGAGAAGACCTCTCGTACGGCACTGACACTCGCCATCTGTGTTGCGAATCTCCTCGCGACAGTAGTAGTTCCTGATCTGAACATTTTTTTTTTTTTAAAGAATTAAAAGGTTTGTGTTTAAAAATATGGGAGGTTTTAAATGATACCTGTTTGAGAGAGAGAACGTGTTTGGATAATAATAATAACAAGAGGAGGGGGGGATATAACTCGAAATAAAAAAATATATCTCATAAATTGTTGTTTTTAACATCGGAAGCGAAAAAGAAACAACTAAAACTAAATCACTCACCACGAAGAAAATACCTCATCATTGGATCTCCGTCTCACGAACGAATACCTGGTAAAGATAGAAACTCTTTATCCAAATTGTTAAATAAAATAAAAAAAAACCATTCATATTTTTTTTTTTCTTGTTGATCGCAGACAGTAATGACTGAACACAACATTAAAATAAATAACGGAGCTGAATCTGAATAGTTTCTTCTCCGAGTTCGTCGGTTGAAAAAAAAAAAAAAAGAGATAGAGGGGTAACTTTATCTGATGTCTCCTTTACTGGACACAAACATATATTTTCTGCCAAAGAAAACGATTAGTTCGAAGCTGATAATGAATAGCTCATCAACCTCTGAAGGAAATTTTTTAAAAAAAAAAAAAAAAAAAATACAAAAAAAAAATAAACTTTTGGCTTTCTGTTATATCTCATTACCAACAACTATTTTAAAAATTTTTTTTTTTTTTTCGTGTTGTAGGAAATCGGAATCTTTTTTTGAAGGATCACATGCGTTTTGCTAATTTTAAATTTAAAAAAAAAAAAAAAAAAAAAAGTACGTTTTGATTATGTTTGTAAGCGATAAAACGATAAAAGGGAAAAAAAAATAATTTTTAAAAAAAAAGTACCAAATGGCTGTTCACTCATGTTTGGTAATCTCATACAGATATCGAATTCGTTTCAGCAAAGAAAACGACAGCCTTGGCTGATAGGTCAATTGGACTTGACTGTAGCTCAACTGAACAGTCTTCTTCGATGGAAACTGTTGTACCTGCTGGGAAGAGTGTCGCGCTTCCAGGTTTGGCACAACCAGACTGACCATCTGCTGAGTATTTAACTTGTCCTTTAACAACTAACATAATAGTAACTGAGTGTGTTTTGTGTTTAGATTCAGATTCAAATAAGTCACCAAGTCGATGCATGGTCAGCTGAAATTCCGATATTTCTTTTGGAGGATTGAACGCAGAAATTTGATTACTTTCATTAAACGGAAGAGACATTTCTTTCAAAGCATCTGAGCTGTACGTCATCATGTTTAAGAGAGTCGTTGCATCTTTGAATTTCGGTGTCAGACCAGCTCTTACCACGTTATCACTCTTCGCCATAATCTCAACTCCGTTGCCGGAGAGGTATGCGTGGGGTTCGTTTGGTTTTAGGTAAACACCTTGACCTGGTTTTAATGTTAATAAGTTCAACAGATAAACCATCAGGGCACCTGAATCACCTGGGAACTGTTTGTTTAATTTCAAAAACCAAACGTCTTCGTTTGACAGCTCACTAGCATCCATGGATTGTAGGGCAGTTTGATGAGGTTCAACAAGTAAAGTTCCTTCTGATCCTAGTAAAGAACTCATTATAGATTTCAAAGAATTCTTACTCGGACTTAAAGATCCAAGAGTTGGATATTTCCCAATCAACTTCTCAATGTCACATTCTTTTCTAAAACACGCCAAAGCATTAATTTCTGTAATCGCCACTATAAGTTCAGGTTTATGGTTTGGATCAGGGTAATTCTTTGGATCCCTCGCGTGTAATTTCTCAGCATCAGGCTTTGTCGGATGTGCCTGAATAGACAACGCTTTGTCTATTGAAAGAATTTTCAATAAGTAAGGCATGTCATCTCCATAGCCCTTACTACTCATTATTTCTGACAACGGTTTATCGTCAATCATTGATGGGCTCTTTGGATGCGTTCCAATCCACATTTCTGCATAACGCTCATCGTCATCAATCCTAAAATCATTGTCACTCGCGGATTTTAATCTTGCCACCATCGAGTCGCTTCCTAGCTTTCCCCATCCATAACACTGAACTCCATACGTGACATTCATTGTTTTCAACTTTTTTGCTTGCCTTATTCAAAAAAACTACTTATAATACTTAGATAAACAAAACAAAGCTCTCTTGATTACTATTTTGGAACTCAATGTGATGCTATAGGTGCCTATGTGGGGGGAAAACTACTTAAACTAAGAAGATGACAAGGCTGCTCATAATAAACTCCAATCCGACCCACTAACAGACAACACAACTAGAGGGCAGGGAATTTATATAAAATGCCTCTTGATTTGACTCACACAGGATGAATTAAGATTCTATTCCTCAGGGATCTCAATCTGACCATCGTCGATCTGCTGCTGGATTTCAGTTGGGTCCTCTCCGTTAACAGTGCATCCGATAGAGTTTGCTGTTCCCAAGATCTCCTTGCAGCACAAAGCCAAAGACTTGGCCATGGATGATGGCCACATAACGCGGGCAATACGGATGATCTCGTCCATTGAGATGTTTCCATCGTGCTTGATGTTCTTCACCTTCTTACGGTCTCTTGGTGGTTCCTTGAGCGCCTTCACGAGAAGGGATGACGCAGATGGAACAACTGACACGGTGGCCTGTCTGTTCTTGACAGTCAACTTGACGGTGATCTTGAGTCCCTGTTTTAATATTGTGGTGGTTGGAACTAAATGTTCACTAAAAAGTTCGTCGGCAAAAACAAAAGTCCAAAACTCATACCTTCCAGTCCTTGGTGTTCTTCATGATGTCGTCACCGACCTTCTTCGCTGGAAGACCAAGAGGACCAACCTTTGGCGCCAACGACGCAGCTGCTGGGGGTTCTCCTCCTACGGCACGGAGGATGACGATCTTCACATCATTCGGGTCAAACTTTGGAGGCATATTGAAGTTTGTATTTGATATCCTTGTGGTGAGGTGAAGTTAGATAATTATTTTAACCTGTCACATAAGAATACCTTTGACCCCCTGAAATAACCCAAACAACTGTACGAAAGGATACATTTTGTTTTATTTTATTTCATTTGGGGGGAGAATAAAAGTTAAGTACCGCAAAGTCTACAAATGTTATTTTTTTATCACTAAGGAAGGGAATGATGCTCCTCTTTTGTTTTTTTTTGGTTTCATCTGCTTAAGCTTCTTTTTTTTTTTTTTTTTTTTTTTTTTTTCCCGCCGCTGTTCGCTCTGCTCGGCTCTCAAACGATTTCAACCCGTCCCGACACACTGTGGACGACTTAGCGAAGAAGAAGTTAATCAGAATGATGATATTAAAACACAGCCTAGAGAGGAATTCTATTCCTCAGGGATCTCAATCTGACCATCGTCGATCTGCTGCTGGATTTCAGTTGGGTCCTCTCCGTTAACAGTGCATCCGATAGAGTTTGCTGTTCCCAAGATCTCCTTGCAGCACAAAGCCAAAGACTTGGCCATGGATGATGGCCACATAACGCGGGCAATACGGATGATCTCGTCCATTGAGATGTTTCCATCGTGCTTGATGTTCTTCACCTTCTTACGGTCTCTTGGTGGTTCCTTGAGCGCCTTCACGAGAAGGGATGACGCAGATGGAACAACTGACACGGTGGCCTGTCTGTTCTTGACAGTCAACTTGACGGTGATCTTGAGTCCCTGTTTTAATATTGTGGTGGTTGGAACTAAATGTTCACTAAAAAGTTCGTCGGCAAAAACAAAAGTCCAAAACTCATACCTTCCAGTCCTTGGTGTTCTTCATGATGTCGTCACCGACCTTCTTCGCTGGAAGACCAAGAGGACCAACCTTTGGCGCCAACGACGCAGCTGCTGGGGGTTCTCCTCCTACGGCACGGAGGATGACGATCTTCACATCATTCGGGTCAAACTTTGGAGGCATATTGGGTTCTTTTTGATGTGACCACAGGCTGGGAAAAAAAACATAATCGAAAATCACAGAAACACAAAAAGAGCTTCCTAATAAGGAATTCAGGCGGTAATTTAAAAATTGCCACCAAAAATAAACCTGACTATAACGTAAAGATGGCGAGATAGCAGTTTCACCTGCTCCTCAATCTAATTTTCCATCACCAAGTCCCACGGGGATATATTTGTGACAACCACCATAGTCTGCACTTATTATCTCCCGTTCTGGCTGTGGTGTCAATGATATCATGTTGTTGTTACTGAAACGAAAGAAGAATAATAACATATTCATATTCAGTACACTTCATGGTGTTCCAACCCACTCAGGGAATGAAAACTTGACGATTGGTCACATCACAACTGAAACACAACTGCAAGAGGAATTCTATTCCTCAGGGATCTCAATCTGACCATCGTCGATCTGCTGCTGGATTTCAGTTGGGTCCTCTCCGTTAACAGTGCATCCGATAGAGTTTGCTGTTCCCAAGATCTCCTTGCAGCACAAAGCCAAAGACTTGGCCATGGATGATGGCCACATAACGCGGGCAATACGGATGATCTCGTCCATTGAGATGTTTCCATCGTGCTTGATGTTCTTCACCTTCTTACGGTCTCTTGGTGGTTCCTTGAGCGCCTTCACGAGAAGGGATGATGCCTGTGGGTAGATTTTAATAACACGATGTAAAGGTTGGTTATGAGATTATACAGCCACACAGAACTATATAAGGAAATCAGTTGGAATATTCCCCTCTCAAGACAAGCTTTTATTCTAGAGATACTTACGGTACCAGGGGGAGTACTTACGGTACCAGGGGGAGTACTTACGGTACCAGGGGAGTACTTACGGTACCAGGGGGAGTACTTACGGTACCAGGGGGAGTACTTACGGTACCAGGGGGAGTACTTACGGTACCAGGGGGAGTACTTACGGTACCAGGGGGAGTACTTACGGTACCAGGGGGAGTACTTACGGTACCAGGGGAGTACTTACGGTACCAGGGGGAGTACTTACGGTACCAGGGGGAGTACTTACGGTACCAGGGGGAGTACTTACGGTACCAGGGGGAGTACTTACGGTACCAGGGGGAGTACTTACGGTACCAGGGGAGTACTTACGGTACCAGGGGGAGTACTTACGGTACCAGGGGGAGTACTTACGGTACCAGGGGGAGTACTTACGATACCAGGGGGAGTATATTTTAGATTTCTACAGAATACTCTACATACCGATGGAACAACTGACACGGTGGCCTGTCTGTTCTTGACAGTCAACTTGACGGTGATCTTGAGTCCCTGTTTTAATATTGTGGTGGTTGGAACTAAATGTTCACTAAAAAGTTCGTCGGCAAAAACAAAACTCCAAAACTCATACCTTCCAGTCCTTGGTGTTCTTCATGATGTCGTCACCGACCTTCTTCGCTGGAAGACCAAGAGGACCAACCTTTGGCGCCAACGACGCAGCTGCTGGGGGTTCTCCTCCTACGGCACGGAGGATGACGATCTTCACATCATTCGGGTCAAACTTTGGAGGCATATTGAGTGATGTGACCGGGCTGAAGAAAGAAACACTAAAGAATTATCAAATAAGCTACGCAAAGCAAAGAACTGTAATTGCATTTTACTTCGAACCTCACCTACTTCGGACACTATCATTCTAAGCTGACAGTCCCCCAGCAATAAAATATTTCAATAAAATCATATGAATACATTGCTGTGAAAGAAGAATACTACTAAAAAACCTTAACCCGATTCAAGATACAGTGAACAGCTGGGCTCAAACTGAAAAGCTGAGCAGACACCAAAATAAATAGAAGGTGTCAAAGTAAAAGTAAAAGAAGAGGAAATAAACCAGAAACAACAAGAGCGCTTTTCTTTATTATTATTATTATTTTTCTTTATTTTTTTTTTTTTTTTGAAAGAAGGTGAGATGATCACGTAGAAGGAATTACCGACATAGATTTCCTCTTATTAGCTATAGTACCAAGTGAAGCGAGTTGGATGGCTTTCTTCTTTAGCATTGACGGTTTAGTTCTGTGAATATCACCGTTAGCAACACCAGGAGTTGGCGCATCTAAACTAAGACCAAAACCTGACGGACTTACATCTGCAGACGCGTTTATAAATTTCGCATTTCGTTCTTTCTGAATTTGATCTAAGGCAGCCTTACGTCTTTGGTCCCAGGATGCCTTTTGTGCTGCTTGTCGTTCTTCCATTGCCTGAATAGCCCCATCGTCGAATACTGATCGGCGTTTTTTCTTATCCTGGCCGAGGGGACCCAGAGCTAGAAAGGATTTTCGCTGAGAAGTGTTTGTGATGGGAGCATTCATACTGTAACCGAGCTGAGGAGACTGAGGATCTCCCGTGGGTGAGTTGGGGTATTGGTGTTGGTGGTGATGCTGGTGTTGGCGGTGATGTTGGTGCTGGTGGTGATGCTGATGCTGATGCTGATGCTGGTGGTGTTGTTGGTGGTGGTGGTGTTGGTGGTGGTGGTGTTGGTGGTGGTGCTGTTGCTGGTGTTGAGAAGGCAAATACTGCTGAGCGGAGTGTTGTTGCTGATGATGATGATGATGATGATGATGATGATGCTGCTGCGTTTGGTGGTGTTGATGATGCGAATACTGTTGAGCTGAGGAGTGTTGCTGATGATAGTGAGGGTGTTGCTGTGTTTGGTGTTGGTGTTGGTGTTGGTGGTGCTGATGATGAATATTCTGCTGGCCTAAGTATTGCTGCTCATGTTGATCCTGACGTTGATTCTGCTGAACAGAGTGCTGGTGTTGCTGATGATGCTGATTCTGAGTCTGCTGAGCTGGGTATTGTTGTTGATGCTGACTTTGCTGACCAGAGTGCTGGTTGTGCGGATTCTGCTGCTGAAAAGTATGTGGATCGTGTTGTGCGTGCAAGTTTTGATTGGCAGATAAAGAATCGCCAACACCGAATGCACTCAGTTGATTGCCATAATTAACTTCGCGGTCTTGATGCTGCATTTGTCCCGCATATTGTTGATGCCCTTGCTGCTGCTGTTGTTGGCGAGGTTGGGGTGGTAATTGACCAAGTTGTTGTGTCTGTTGAAATTGCTGTCGTATCTGCTGCCGCTGCCGCTCCTGTTGATGGAGTTGTATTGGTGATGGTCGCTGCAATTGTTCCTGCAGCTTTGAACTCCGTGATCGACTCACCCGATCCATTTCCTGATGTCCAACTTGACCTATTTGATCAGCTGTTATCAACGGGAAGGATCGGTCCTGCTGGGATTTATTCTCCGACCTTGGATTTCTTGACTCTCCGTTTTGGACTTCAAGTAGGCGACTTACTTTATCAGAATTCTTGTTCATACCGTGTTCTACCGAAATTGGCATCAATCCTCGAGGTGCAAGTTGGTTCTCTTTATCAGGATTATCTTCTTTCTCCTGACGCTGGTAAATTGAAACAGGACGATCCTCTTCTTCGCTAACATCGTCTTGTTCGTCCACTGTATGGCTAGGCGTCTTTCGAAGTTTTTCCTGTCGTAGCTTTTTCGCTAAATGACTGCCGGTTGACTTGAGAGATTGCTTTAAGTCTGTGGAGCTGCCAGAGGGGGAGACGCAACGGCTATGTTGCACTTCGATATCATCTAATTCTTCCGAAAGTAAGAAACTTGTTTTACTACGACTACTTTTATTGTTAATAAAGAACGATTGCGCCGTCGGAATTTCAGGAAGGATATCATGCTGTGATTGATGCCGTCGGTTAAAAGGACTACGAGGGGTAACATCACTAGCGTCTGATTGCAGTAATCTCTGACCATCAAGTACTGTAGAATGTTTTTTCATATTAACAGCTGAAGGCCGACGATACGATTCCAATAAATTACATTTTTTTCTTCTCACCAAACTACCTTGAGCATCTTTCACCAATGCTACCGGGACAGCTTCTGATTGCACTGGTTCTTTTTTGGAAGTTGACATCTCTTTTTGAACAGTTGGCAGCTCTTGATGATCAAGTTGAGCCTGACTAATGGCACCGACTCGTATTTGTTTTGGTCGGAAATCTCTCATTTTGACTGGGGCAAACGACAGTTTTCGAGTTTTTTTTGCAAAAGTGTTACCCTGCTTTACTAAATCAAGTGATTTTCCGTTGACATCTCCGGAACTTAACGGTGAAGCAGGTGTTTGCAAGGTAGAAGCTGATACCGATCCTATCTGCAGACCGTCTAACTGCTGAGGAGAGTTAGTTTTAATCTTCCATAAATTAGACCATGCAGTACGAAGCACGTTAAACAGTTTCTGTGGAACTGATAACGGCTCTGAACCAATGGGTATAGAAACCTCATCATTAGTGAGTGAAGTCGGCACAGGTGGAAGTGGTATCTGCATCTCTTCGTCAGAAGAAACCTCCTTCTTATCATTCCATAGCAATAAAGTCCTATGTACGGAAGCTAAGAAATTAGACATACATTCACTGATGTACTGAATACGACTTTCAAGTGAGCGAGTACGCCTGCGGAGTTTTGCAGTTTCCAGTTGTTCTTCTTTTAATTTACTTTCAAGTAGCCAGAGTTTGTTTTCAACAATGTCGAGATACTCTTGTTGTGAATCAATAGGAAGGTTGTGATTAATAACTCGACTACGGTTTGCGTCAACATCGTGGTGAGACATAAGCGTATTCTCAATCCCTGAGAGTAGGCTGACCTGTCGAACAGATTGCTCTGTAGCACGAGTGACAATTCTGATCCATTTCCCTTTTTCATCAGACAGTAACCTCGACGTGATTCCCTTGTCAAGAAGATGATATAAACTGACGATGAGTGAAAATGCCACGAGAAACAGTCTCCGATGAGTACAGCTGCCTTCATCAAGTCTGCAGCTTGCAAAACGAGAATTCAAACCGTTGGTTCTAATCTTCGAAGGATACGTCGGTGATGGCGGAGGAATAGAATACTCAGCACCTAACACATCCATTATAGAATATAAGTTACTGAAGAATGATGAAGACTGCATGACATCAGTTTCCTTACTGAAATTAGCAGCCGATGCCGTATCAAGGACAGAGTCTTTCAACCTGAACGGAATCCATGTTCCAGATAGTTCTTCATCATAAAGCCTCTGAGCTTTGTTAATATGTTCTGATGAAGCACATAAAGAAGCGTTCATCTGATAACCTGGACCCTTTTCAAATAATGACAACGATGATAATATCGATTCTGGATCGACATCTCGAACACCAACGTTACGAGATCGAACTTCCCGCGCTCGCCTATTCATAAAAACTGATTTGGCAGCCGCTATTAACTCTACGGGTATTTCTTTTTGAACGGAAAAATCAACCTCCCGAAGAAGTCCCGCTCGTATCTGATCAGCTAACCTTTCATTATCTGCAACTTCCCGTTGTCTTCCGATCTCCCGCTTTCTCTGATCCTGAATTGTAAACTTCTGTTTAGCCTCCGAAAAAGCAGCCATTTCATATCATCTCCTGTAAGACAAAAGTATCTAATGACTAGCAATGTTAATTAAAAAATACAGTCACAGAAAGTTGTTAAGTTGAGGTTCTGGAGGATACATCAGCATATCAAATTACATTACTCCAACTGGAAATATTACTGCGTTGAAAAATTAGTTCGGTTTTTTGCAGATTTGGATATTAGTGCGATTTTTTTCCACGCAGTAATATTTCCAGCCGCAGTACAATGCTGGGACACACCCATGAGAATGAGGTTGTACAAGGGAAGAACATACTCAGTTGTGAATGTTCACAAAATTATTCGATCGAGTGATTTAACTTCTCTTTAACAAATGATGCAGTCGTTCAAGATCATCTTCTTGAAGAATTCAGCAATAGAAGACGTAAGTGTCATCGGTCAATAAGAAACTACTTAGCCTTATTTAGTTGCATTGATTTACCTTATTCTTATGAAGCCTACGAGATCAAAAGTCATAAAAAACTTACAGAGAAATAGCCGGATCGCTACCAGTAAACACGTGACTCTCACAGACGATAAGAGACATAGAATAATCTGAAACACATGACTACTTCCGTCACAAACAGTCAGCGTTAGAGACTGTTGATTCCACGCCAATTTTCGTCTAACAACAGAATACGTCACAACAAATTAGAAAATAGAAATAAAATATTGATTAGAAAAAGTTATGACAAAAATAAAATTAAATAAGACAATCACACTGGAAGAGAGAAACGTACTTTCAAACTCACGGTATTTCAGAGGAACCTTAACTCACAAAAAATTATCCATCACGCTTTTGATCATAAGGATCTCTCTTCTCACCTTCATAGTCATCCTCATCACGCTTTTGATCATAAGGATCTCTCTTCTCACCTTCATAGTCATCCTCATCACGCTTTTGATCATAAGGATCTCTCTTCTCACCTTCATAGTCATCCTCATCACGCTTTTGATCATAAGGATCTCTCTTCTCACCTTCATAGTTATCCTCATCACGCTTTTGATCATAAGGATCTCTCTTCTCACTTTCATAGTCATCCTCATCACGCTTTTGATCATAAGGATCTCTCTTCTCACCTTCATAGTCATCCTCATCACGCTTATGATCATAAGGATCTCTCTTCTCACCTTCATAGTCATCCTCATCACGCTTTTGATCATAAGGATCTTTCTTCTCACCTTCATAGTCATCCTCATCACGTTTTTGATCATAAGGATCTCTCTTCTCACCTTCATAATCATCCTCATCACGCTTTTGATCATAAGGATCTCTCTTCTCACCTTCATAGTCATCCTCATCACGCTTTTGATCATAAGGATCTCTCTTCTCACCTTCATAGTCATCCTCATCACGCTTTTGATCATAAGGATCTCTCTTCTCACCTTCATAGTCATCCTCATCACGTTTTTGATCATAAGGATCTCTCTTCTCACCTTCATAGTCATCCTCATCACGCTTTTGATCATAAGGATCTCTCTTCTCACCTTCATAGTCATCCTCATCACGTTTTTGATCATAAGGATCTCTCTTCTCACCTTCATAGTCATCCTCATCACGCTTTTGATCATAAGGATCTCTCTTCTCACCTTCATAGTCATCCTCATCACGTTTTTGATCATAAGGATCTCTCTTCTCACCTTCATAGTCATCCTCATCACGCTTTTGATCATAAGGATCTCTCTTCTCACCTTCATAGTCATCCTCATCACGCTTTTGATCATAAGGATCTCTCTTCTCACCTTCATAGTCATCCTCATCACGTTTTTGATCATAAGGATCTCTCTTCTCACCTTCATAGTCATCCTCATCACGCTTTTGATCATAAGGATCTCTCTTCTCACCTTCATAGTCATCCTCATCACGTTTTTGATCATAAGGATCTCTCTTCTCACCTTCATAGTCATCCTCATCACGCTTTTGATCATAAGGATCTCTCTTCTCACCTTCATAGTCATCCTCATCACGCTTTTGATCATAAGGATCTCTCTTCTCACCTTCATAGTCATCCTCATCACGCTTTTGATCATAAGGATCTCTCTTCTCACCTTCATAGTCATCCTCATCACGCTTTTGATCATAAGGATCTCTCTTCTCACCTTCATAGTCATCCTCATCACGTTTTTGATCATAAGGATCTCTCTTCTCACCTTCATAGTCATCCTCATCACGCTTTTGATCATAAGGATCTCTCTTCTCACCTTCATAGTCATCCTCATCACGCTTTTGATCATGAGGATCTTTCTTCTCACCTTCATAATCTTCCTCACGCTTCTTTGCAAGACGTTCTTGAAACTTTTCACTGTCACGCTCACCATGATTCATGCGAGTAATGATGTGTGATTTGCCTCGAATCATAGCTTCAGAAGAAAGACAAACGGCAATCAACGAAGTAAATAATATCATACGTGAAAACATTTTGTGTTTAAGTAGAATCTATATGCAAGATAACGTCAGCTAAAAACAAAAATAGATATTGAAGTTCGTCAATGATGAACTTCAAAAATAGTAATTTATCTAAAAGAAAAAGAAAAAGAAAAATAAAATTCTAAGTGGGAAAACACTAAGCAGATATACAAAATACCAAGGTATAATATTCAAATGAATTTTCGTTTCAAAGAAACGAACAGAAATAAGAGAGAGGCAAAAAAAAAATATAATATGAAGAGGAAATAATCAAACATGAAAAAAAAAAAAATAAATAAATAAATGTTATATGAAAAAAAAATAAAAAAAAAAAAAAAAAAGACCAGAAAGGTGGTCTGTTATGTCATAAATCTCATTTAATTTTATCATTCATTTTACTTTCCGCTGTTTCCCATCTACATTTTATTTTCAAATAGTTCCGGTCTGTCTTAAATTTTAAATAAGTATTAAACTAGTTCAATTGATCATGTTAACTCAATTTTTCCGTCATGGTCATGACATTCTTTTTTCTTTTTTTTTTTGTGCGAAAGAGATACCGATTTCGAAAAGGGGAGAAGTAACAGACTGGGAGCTTTTGCTGCCCTATTCCCGATGTAAACTTTCTTTTTATTTTTATTTTTTTGTAACAGGCCCAAAGGGCGACAATGACAGATGACACACACGAGATACCAACACATACGAGATACCAGCACTCCCGAGATACCGACACACTCGAGATACCAAGACACTTAAGATACCAGCAAGGACAGCGAGAGGTAGAAGGAATACTCTCCTCCTTAATAATTAATTTAAGTCCGATCCTGGTGTCTTATGGTAACTTGGCAGTGTAATGTCAACTTTCTGCTCTTGTATATGTGTTCTCTCATGTAAGTGATCTTAACTCCTGTTTAAGAAAAAAAAAAAAAAAGAAATTAAAAAAGATGAATTTTCAAACGAAGTTATAACAACCCCTGCCGCCCATTCAGATCAATTCCGCTTGTTTTTTCTTTTTTATTGTTGTTTTTCAAGTGGCGGTGATGCTCTTCACTTATATGATGCAAGAGATAGCAGCGATTAATTTCTATTTTCCGTCCTGGTCAAGACGCTAAACTGATTGTTTTTTTTCTAAAAAAAAATAAATAAAATGAATTAAAAAAAAAAAAAAAAAAAAAGAATAAACAATAAACAATAAACAATGTTATCATTGTTTTTTTTATCGATCGACTCTGTCGACTAATTTCTATTTTCCGTTTTTTTTTCTTTAAAAATAAATAAAAAGAATTTAAAAAAAAAAAAAAAGAGAATAAACAATGTTATCATTGTTTTTTTATCGATCGACTATGTCGATTACTTTCTATTTTCCGTCCTGGTCAAGACGCTAAACTGATTGTTTTTTTTTCAAAATTAATAAAAAAGAATATAAAAAAAATACAAAAAAAAGAATAAACAATGTTATCATTGTTTTTTTTATCGTTCGATTTTGTCGACTAATTTCTATTTTCCGTTTCTTTTCTTTTTAAAAATAAATAAAAAGAATTAAAAAAAAAAAAAGAATAAACAATGTTATCATTGTTTTTTTTATCGATCGACTATGTCGATTACTTTCTATTTTCCGTCCTGGTCAAGACGCTAAACTGATTGTTTTTTTTTCAAAATTAATAAAAAAGAATATAAAAAAAATACAAAAAAAAGAATAAACAATGTTATCATTGTTTTTTTTATCGTTCGATTTTGTCGACTAATTTCTATTTTCCGTTTCTTTTCTTTTTAAAAATAAATAAAAAGAATTAAAAAAAAAAAAAGAATAAACAATGTTATCATTGTTTTTTTTATCGATCGACTATGTCGATTACTTTCTATTTTCCGTCCTGGTCAAGACGCTAAACTGATTGTTTTTTCTTTAAAAATAAATAAAAAGAATAAAAAAAAAAAAAAAAAGGAATAAACAATGTTATCATTGTTTTTTTTTTATCGATCGACTATGTCGATTACTTTCTATTTTCCGTCCTGGTCAAGACGCTAAACTGATTGTTTTTTCTTTAAAAATAAATAAAAAGAATAAAAAAAAAAAAAAAAAGGAATAAACAATGTTATCATTGTTTTTTTTTTATCGATCGACTATGTCGATTACTTTCTATTTTCCGTCCTGGTCAAGACGCTAAACTGATTGTTTTTTCTTTAAAATAATTAAAAGGATTTAAAAAAAAAAAAAAAAAAAAAAGAATAAACAATGTTATCATTGTTTTTTTTTCTATCGATCGACTATGTCGATTAATTTCTATTTTCCGTCCTGATCGAGACGCTAAACTGATTGTTTCCTTTTTTTAAATAATAAATAAAAAAAAAAAAAAAAAAAAAAAAAAAGAGCATCTCCCTGCTATCCCTCATATCCCCACAATAATATTATACCTTTTCATTTTCTCTTTCCTTTTCTGGTCTTTTTTTTTTTTTTCTTTTTTTTCCTTTTTCATACAACGTTTTTTTATTTATATTAGTCATTCCAAAAATAACCGGCCGCGAAAACCAGTTTTGCTTCGAGCAGCCATTGGTCAAAAATGCATCCATTTTCGAGATTTTTTACGAGGTGGAAAGGTTCGGCCCCAATCTCTCATTTTACGCGGTGGGATTATTTTTTTTTCACTTTTTTTACTGACCGTTAGAACCCGACAGGTGCGTTATGGGTACTAAGAGAATGTCACTGTCGGCATGGAAAAGTTAATCCTGTTGCTGCATTTAATTTTTTTCTGGAAAAAAAAGGGAAATGCATCAGAGATTGGCATTTTTTCTCGTAACTACACTTATTATTCCCTTAAGCACCAGCTTAAACTTCTCTCAATGAAGTGTCACACGTGCCACGAGATGCCAGCTGAGTGCTCCTCAGACAACTACAACTGCACCTCGCACACTAACGCGAAAAGACGGAATCCGAAGTTCAACAAGCTTCTTGAGTAACTTCGCGGTAGTCTTGAAATCCCGGCGTATGCTCCTCTGCGCTCAATCTGCAACGCTTGCTACCAGCGAGCAAAAAGGCTGACTAGTGATCCGCATTACGCATCCGTCAGTATCCCTGCAGAGCCGATCAATCCGGAACCGCTCTCCGATATTTTTGAACGCGTGAAAGAATCAGTTCCTGCTGTCCGTTCTCAGTTTTTGAGACTCTGTCTCACGCTAGGCTACACTGATAGCCAGATTAATGCCCATGTCAGGGATTCTTCAATGCGTAAGCAGCTACAGAGGCTGGAACAGCACGATCCCTCCCAATCAGTAAAGCAGCGCAGCCAAGACAGAGATATCTGGAACTTCTGGATTTCTAATGCACGCCCTGAGTCAAACCGCGTGGTCCTCAGCAAAGACTACATAACCGGCGAGACAAGTAAAGAGACAGTCCTCTATGTAAGAGAACCATACCTTGCCTTGTGGAGTGCCTTCTGCAGAACTCACACAGCTATCTCATATGCTCAGTTTTGTGACAAAAGGCCTGCTCATGTCAAATCTTGTCCGAATAACCCTCGATGCCGTTGCAGGTGGCACATGCAAATTGCACTTATCCTTCCTGCTTATATAAGACTTGTGGGCCTGAGAAGATTTCAGCTAACCCGCTTGAGTGACCTACCACTCATACTATGTCGAGACCCGTCTTACAACTGTTTCTTTGGCCACTGCAACCAATGCAGGCCGTTGAACTTATTCTATCCCAAGGCGTTAAAATCCTGCTGGCTGCTTTGTACCGATTGATGAAGATGATCCAAATGTGGGGGTTGGTGCGAGCCAACTTTCAACTGCTACCAACACTGAGAGTGAGTCTATTTCAGAAACAACTGAACTCACCTCAGATTCTGGTGAGTCTTCTACTGACTCTTGCTCTGTTAGTGAATCTAGTTCTAGTTCCAGTTTCAGATCGCTGCGTTCAACTAGTTCTATTATCGGTTCATTGCCGGTAGGAAAACGAAGAAAGCCAGCAGTAAAAGTTGCCAAAAGAGCTAAGCCTAATCAAAAATAAAAATAGGCTAAGTGTAGTGTAAGATGTACAAGGTACTGTTTTGCTTCGAGCAGCCTTTGTAACTGTTTCAGAGTAAAACATCCGACCAGGTACGGCCGGATATAGAACCATATACCGATCTTTCATTTTAGCACCCGGGGCAGCCGATTAGACATCAACAGTTCCATTATTCAAAAATTTCACCACACAAAAATGTCACAATTTTTTTGAATTTTAGCTGCATATTTTTGAATCGCAGCGGGAATGAAATCAGCGGTGCAAAAGCGATTAAAATGGGTATTCGGTTTTAAGTTTTACTCCCTATTTTCACCTATGAAATACTGGAACCCTAAAATGGACGGTTATTTTTGGAATGACTAATATATATTTTTTTTTTTTTTTTTTCATGTTTGATTATTTCCTCTTCATATTTTTTTTTTTCTTTTCTTTCTTTTTTTTTTTTTTTTCTCTGCCTCTCTCTTAATTCTGTTCGTTTCTTTGAAACGAAAATTCATTTGAATATTATTCCTTGGTCAGCAACCATCATTGTCGCCCTTTGGGCCTGTTAAAAAAAAATAAAAATAAAAAGAAAGTTTACATCGGGAATAGGGCAGGAGCCAAAAGCTCCCAGTCCGTTACTTCCCACTTTATCGAAATTCGTGTAAGGTGGGGAACAACCTTGCTACCAATTTCCCTCCAGAATATTGCTGCATCCTTCTTCTGATGTGCTTTCTTTTGCCTCTCTACTGTAGCTGTTGACAACTCAGAGATAAGGGTGGTGCTGAACCCATGTCTTACCAGCCACCCTGCAAAGTAAGGCTGCATCAGGTTCTGCTGCTCCTCATTCAGACCCATCCCCTGCATTGCCCTTAACATCTTAAGAGCATCAAAACTGAAGTTAGACACAATGCGGGTGTTCAGGGACTGCAGTGCACTGCTTACCAATTTTGATACCTTTGGATCACTTATTGCTTTCCATTTCCGTGTCACATACTCCAGCTGTCCCAGCACATCCTGCAACCCTGCCGAGTCACGCTGGAGGTTATCAGTTGCATATGCAACTGGCTGCACCAATTTTGCAGCAGTTTTCATCTTCTCGATGTCTGCTGCACAGCAAGGAAACAGGTTGTTTCCCCTTGCGTTTCAGCAGGAGATCTTCGAGTCTCACTGCCCGAACCCAGCAGTCGTATACTGTGTTCCATCGGGTACTGCCTATGCGTTTAAGTTGCAAAGGGCTTCCCTTTCGACCCTTCTGCACCTCAAGGAACAACTCCTTCCTTTTGGGGGTTGCCATCTCCTCTGTCAGATCCTTCACCTTATTGTATGCCGTTGAGAGGAGGGGGGTACCATTGATGAGATCCTTCATTAACAGCTGCAATGAATGTGCTGCACATCTGATAGTGAGGAGCTTCTCCTTCCCTGCAGCCTGAAGCATCTGCTCTAGAGCATCTGCGTCAATGCCCTCTGGGTCTTCTTCTCCTGCACTTTCACAAGATGCTGCACTGTCATTGTCAGTGTCTTCTTCAAGACTCTCCATCTCTGTGATGGTTTATTAAATCTTAGTTTGTAAAATGTTGGGCAGCAGGTAATGTTTGCTTTTTTAGATACATACTAACTGGAAGTGCTGCTTCCTTCAGGGCATTCTGCATGCTCTTTGCATTGTCAGCACAGAAGGCAAGTGGGACAACATTAGCTTCAAGTAGCTCAGTAGTGATGCTTCGAAGTACCTTCAAGGCATCTGCAGCAGAAAAGCTAGTAACTACTACACTTCTAAAAAACAGGGCCATATGGCCATTGTGAATACTGAAGTTCAGCACTCGTCGCTTTCCAGGTAGTGTCGCCCCATCAAACATAATTGTAACATCATCACCTTCAAACCGCTTAAGCAACTTCTGACGGCAGGTATTCCCAAGCTTCTCAATGTGGGCAAGCAGACTCCTTCGCGTAACACCTGCAGGTGCAGACGTAATGCCAGTGAAAGTTGGATCTTCAACCACTTGCAGGGCTATCTTATTTTGGCAGAAGAACACAGCTATTTTGTCCATCATGCTCTGTTGGTGTGAGACATTGTACAAAGAGTTGAATTTACCAGGTGAGATTTGGACTGTTAGCTTTTGGCTAAGGCCCTCCCTGAAGAGCAAGAACAAAAAAACTACTCACACCTGAAGAAAACATACACAAAGAACACACTGTAAGCTGTGTGTGTATTTTGTGTTTGTCACAACAGGAGAGAAAAGAAAGAATGTCAAGGTTGGTCACCTTGCCTATCAACGCACAACATTGGTGGTCTCTACTAGACCCTGAGTGATCCCACTGGATCTCTCATCGTTCATAGTACCTATGTGAAGTTATAAAATCAAAGGTAAACTATGAACTACAAATGACTTAGCCTGTTATTATAATGCCACAGGCAGGCCCTGCATTCAGCAACTATCCAGCAGTGCTTGGATGTCCTGATCTTCTTCTAAAAAAAGAAAGAAAAAACAAAACTGTAGCTGGGATCACTCAGGATCAACAGACTACCAATGCTACCTGTTGTACTTGCTCACTATGGGGGGTGATGCCAAACACCCAGAAGTACTTAACTGCTTTCCTTCTTGCTGCCCAGGAGTTTCTGACCAGAACTAATAGAAAATAAAAAGTAGATGGGAAACAATAAAAAGTAAAATGGATATAACTGAAGTTAAACAAGACAAATGAAGTAACAGACCAGAACAGAAAGAGAATAAAAAGAAAAGATATAGGCAAGAGTGATTGTAATAGAAGATTACAAATAAAAAAATGCAAGTATCAACACATGATCAAGATACACCAGCAGCTAACAAACAACATAAAATTGAAGATCAGTTGCCAGAGTATTTCAACCATGGTAGAATACTCGCCCCTCTGGCAGGGATTATCCCAGACTTGTCCTTTAATTTAGTTGGACACCATGGCTTACAACCCTTCCAGAGGGAAGCACCATTATGACTTCTATTTTTTTTCTTCAAGAAAATCATAAGGTGGGAACAAAGAAAAATGCTAAGAGGAACCCCTTATTAACACCTAAGACATCTAAACTGCAGCCCAGCTTATGCCCAATGCACTAACAGGTCATTCCCTCACACTCAGATCAAAAAATCAAAGTTCAGAGTGCATCTTAGCATGAATGAGAGAAATTTCTCATCGCTTTTTTTGAACAAAAGGGATAGAAGAGGGGATAGAAAACGAACATAACAATTAGATTCTAAGTGAGAAACACTTAGCAGAAACACTTAGCAGCTTTTAAGGAGCTGAAAAGCAAAAAAAAAATCTAAGTGAGAAACACTTAGTAGAAACAATTTGTAGCTAATTAAGCTGAAAATAAAAAAATAAAAAATTTCTAAGTGAGAAATACTTAGCAACTTTTAGAACAAACATTTCAGTAAATAACCTGTAATGATTAAACCATTACAGGTTTGATGCCAAGACTGACAAGGACTGAGTTGAATTTACCAGGTGAGATTTGGACTGTTAGCTTTTGGCTAAGGCCCTCCCTGAAGAGCAAGAACAAAAAAACTACTCACACCTGAAGAAAACATACACAAAGAACACACTGTAAGCTGTGTGTGTATTTTGTGTTTGTCACAACAGGAGAGAAAAGAAAGAATGTCAAGGTTGGTCACCTTGCCTATCAACGCACAACATTGGTGGTCTCTACTAGACCCTGAGTGATCCCACTGGATCTCTCATCGTTCATAGTACCTATGTGAAGTTATAAAATCAAAGGTAAACTATGAACTACAAATGACTTAGCCTGTTATTATAATGCCACAGGCAGGCCCTGCATTCAGCAACTATCCAGCAGTGCTTGGATGTCCTGATCTTCTTCTAAAAAAAAGAAAGAAAAACAAAACTGTAGCTGGGATCACTCAGGATCAACAGACTACCAATGCTACCTGTTGTACTTGCTCACTATGGGGGGTGATGCCAAACACCCAGAAGTACTAAACTGCTTTCCTTCTTGCTGCCCAGGAGTTTCTGACCAGAACTAATAGAAAATAAAAAGTAGATGGGAAACAATAAAAAGTAAAATGGATATAACTGAAGTTAAACAAGACAAATGAAGTAACAGACCAGAACAGTAATTGTAGTAAAAGATAACAAATAAACAAATGCAAGTATCAACACATGATCAAGATACACCAGCAGCTAACAAACAACATAAAATTGAAGATCAGTTGCCAGAGTATTTCAACCATGGTAGAATACTCGCCCCTCTGGCAGGGATTATCCCAGACTTGTCCTTTAATTTAGTTGGACACCATGGCTTACAACCCTTCCAGAGGGAAGCACCATTATGACTTCTATTTTTTTTCTTCAAGAAAATCATAAGGTGGGAACAAAGAAAAATGCTAAGAGGAACCCCCTATTAACACCTAAGACATCTAAACTGCAGCCCAGCCTATGCCCAATGCACTAACAGGTCATTCCCTCACACTCAGATCAAAAAATCAAAGTTCAGAGTGCATCTTAGCGTGAATGAGAGAATTTCCTCCCGCTTATTTTGAACAAAAGGGATAGGAGAAGGGATAGAAAACGAACATAAAAATAAAATTCTAAGTGAGAAACACTTAGCAGAAACACTTAGCAGCTTTTAAGGAGCTGAAAAGCAAAAAAAAAAACTAAGTGAGAAACACTTAGTAGAAACAATTTGTAGCTAATTAAGCTGAAAATAAAAAAATAAAAAATTTCTAAGTGAGAAATACTTAGCAACTTTTAGAACAAATATTTCAGTAAATAACCTGTAATGATTAAACCATTACAAGTTTGATGCCAAAACTGACAAGGACTGAGTTGAATTTCCAGGTGAGATTTGGACTGTTAGCTTTTGGCTAAGGCCCTCCCTGAAGAGCAAGAACAAAAAAACTACTCACACCTGAAGAAAACATACACAAAGAACACACTGTAAGCTGTGTGTGTATTTTGTGTTTGTCACAACAGGAGAGAAAAGAAAGAATGTCAAGGTTGGTCACCTTGCCTATCAACGCACAACATTGGTGGTCTCTACTAGACCCTGAGTGATCCCACTGGATCTCTCATCGTTCATAGTACCCTGTGTGAAGTTATAAAATCAAAGGTAAACTATGAACTACAAATGACTTAGCCTGTTATTATAATGCCACAGGCAGGCCCTGCATTCAGCAACTATCCAGCAGTGCTTGAATGTCCTGATCTTCTTCTAAAAAAAAGAAAGAAAAACAAAACTGTAGCTGGGATCACTCAGGATCAACAGACTACCAATGCTACCTGTTGTACTTGCTCACTATGGGGGGTGATGCCAAACACCCAGAAGTACTAAACTGCTTTCCTTCTTGCTGCCCAGGGGTTTCTGACCAGAACTAATAGAAAATAAAAACAGATGGGAAACAATAAAAAGTAAAATGAATATAACTGAAGTTAAACAAGAATGTTGGTCCTAGACAAGACCTTAAACTGACTAACCGGTCTTAATTTTAACTAAGTGTTAACCTAGTTTCCTAGTTTCTAATATGAAATCTTTTTCTTTTTTTTTCTTTTTGAACAAAATGTAATTATTAATGTAAAAAAATGAAGAAACAGACCAGAACAGATAGAGAATAAAAAAGAAAAGATAATTGCAAGAGTTATTGTAGTAAAAGATTACAAATAAAAAAAAATGCAAGTATCAACACATGATCGAGATACACCAGCAGCTAACAAACAACATAAAATTGAAGATCAGTTGCCAGAGTATTTCAACCATGGTAGAATACTCGCCCCTCTGGCAGGGATTATCCCAGACTTGTCCTTTAATTTAGTTGGACACCATGGCTTACAACCCTTCCAGAGGGAAGCACCATTATGACTTCTATTTTTTTTCTTCAAGAAAATCATAAGGTGGGAACAAAGAAAAATGCTAAGAGGAACCCCCTATTAACACCTAAGACATCTAAACTGCAGCCCAGCCTATGCCCAATGCACTAACAGGTCATTCCCTCACACTCAGATCAAAAAATCAAAGTTCAGAGTGCATCTTAGCGTGAATGAGAGAATTTCCTCCCGCTTATTTTGAACAAAAGGGATAGGAGAAGGGATAGAAAACGAACATAAAAATAAAATTTTTATCGATCGACTATGTCGATCACTTTCTATTTTCCGTCCTGGTCAAGACGCTAAACTGATTGTTTTTTTTTTTCGAAACTAATAAAAAAGAATATAAAAAAATTAAAAAAAAAGAATAAACAATGTTATCATTGTTTTTTTATCGTTCGACTTTGTCGACTAATTTCTATTTTCCGTTTCTTTTCTTTAAAAAATAAATAAAAAGAATTTAAAATAAAAAAAAAGAATAAACAATGTTATCATTGTTTTTTTTATCGATCGACTATGTCGATCACTTTCTATTTTCCGTCCTGGTCAAGACGCTAAACTGATTGTTTTTTTTTTCGAAATTAATAAACAGGAATATAAAAAAATTAAAAAAAAAGAATAAACAATGTTATCATTGTTTTTTTATCGTTCGACTTTGTCGACTAATTTCTATTTTCCGTTTTTTTCTTTAAAAAATAAATAAAAAGAATTTAAAATAAAAAAAAAGAATAAACAATGTTATCATTGTTTTTTTTTATCGATCGACTATGTCGATTACTTTCTATTTTCCGTCCTGGTCAAGACGCTAAACTGATTGTTTTTTTTTCAAAATTAATAAAAAAGAATATAAAAAAAAAATAAAAAAAAGAATAAACAATGTTATCATTGTTTTTTTTATCGTTCGACTTTGTCGACTAATTTCTATTTTCCGTTTTTTTTTCTTTAAAAATAAAAAAAAAAGAATAAACAATGTTATCATTGTTTTTTTATCGATCGACTATGTCGACCACTTTCTATTTTCCGTCCTGGTCAAGACACTAAACTGATTGTTTTTTTTTTTCAAAATTAATAAAAAAGAATATAAAAAAAAATAAAAAAAAAAAGAATAAACAATGTTATCATTGTTTTTTTTTTTTATCGTTCGACTTTGTTGACTAATTTCTATTTTCCGTTTTTTTTCTTTTTAAAAAATAAATAAAAAGAATTTAAAAAAAAAAAAAAAAGAATAAACAATGTTATCATTGTTTTTTTTATCGATCGACTATGTCGATTACTTTCTATTTTCCGTCCTGGTCAAGACGCTAAACTGATTGTTTTTTTTTTTTTCAAAATTAATAAAAAAGAATAGAAAAAAAAAAAAAAATAAAAAAATAGAATAAACAATGTTATCATTGTTTTTTTTTATCGTTCGACTTTGTTGACTATTTTCTATTTTCCATTTTTTTTTTTTTTAAAAAATAAATAAAAAGAATTTAAAAAAAAAAAAAAAAAAAAAGAATAAACAATATTATCATTGTTTTTTTTTTTTTTTTTTATCGATCGACTATGTCGATCACTTTCTATTTTCCGTCCTGGTCAAGACGCTAAACTGATTGTTTTTTTTTCAAAATTAATAAAAAAGAATATAAAAAAAAATAAAAAAAAATAAAAAAAAAAGAATAAACAATGTTATCATTGTTTTTTTTTTTTATTGTTCGACTTTGTTGACTAATTTCTATTTTCCGTTTTTTTTTTTTCTTTTTAAAAAATAAATAAAAAGAATTTAAAAAAAAAAAAAAAAAAAAGAATAAACAATGTTATCATTGTTTTTTTTTTCATCGATCGACTATGTCGATTACTTTCTATTTTCCGTCCTGGTCAAGACGCTAAACTGATTGTTTTTTTTCAAAATTAATAAAAAAGAATATAAAAAAAAAACAAAAACAAAAAGATTAAACAATGCTATCATTGTTTTTTTTTTATCGTTCGACTTTGTCGACTAATTTTTATTTTCCGTTTTTTTTTCTTTAAAAATAAATAAAAAGAAATTAAAAAAAAAAAAAAAAAAAAAGAATAAACAATGTTATCATTGTTTTTTTAGCGATCGACTATGTCGATCACTTTCTATTTTCCGTCCTGGTCAAGACGCTAAACTGATTGTTTTTTCTTTAAAATAATAAAAAGGATTAAAAAAAAAAAAAAAAAAAAAAAAAAGAATAAACAATGTTATCATTGTTTTTTATCGATCGACTATGTCGATCACTTTCTATTTTCCGTCCTGGTCAAGACGCTAAACTGATTGTTTTTTCTTTAAAAAATAATTAAAAGGTTAAAAAAAAAAAAAAAAAAAAAAAAAAAAAAAAAGATTAATCAATGTTATCATTGTTTTTTTTATCGATCGACTATGTCGATCACTTTCTATTTTCCGTCCTGGTCAAGACGCAAAACTGATTGTTTTTTTTCAAAATTAATAAAAAAGAATACAAAAAAAAATAAAAAAAAAAGAATAAACAATGTTATCATTGTTTTTTTTTTATCGTTCGACGTTGTTGACTAATTTCTGTTTTCCGTTTTTTTTTTTTCTTTTTAAAAAATAAATAAAAAGATTTAAAAAAAAAAAAAAAGAATAAACAATGTTATCATTGTTTTTTTTATCGATCGACTATGTCGATTACTTTCTATTTTCCGTCCTGGTCAAGACGCTAAACTGATTGTTTTTTCTTTAAAAAAAAAAAAAGGATTTAAAAAAAAAAAAAAAAAAAAAAAAAAAAAAAAAGAATAAACAATGTTATCATTGTTTTTTTTTATCGATCGACTATGTCGATCACTTTCTATTTTCCGTCCTGGTCAAGACGCTAAACTGATTGTTTTTTTTTCAAAATTAATAAAAAAGAATATAAAAAAAAAAAATAAAAAAAAAAGAATAAACAATGTTATCATTGTTTTTTTTTTATCGTTCGACTTTGTCGACTAATTTCTATTTTCCGTTTTTTTTCTTTTTAAAATAAAAAGAATTTAAAAAAAAAAAAAAAAAAGAGTAAACAATGTTATCATTGTTTTTTTTTTATCGATCGACTATGTCGATTACTTTCTATTTTCCGTCCTAGTCAAGACGCTAAACTGATTGTTTTTTTTTCAAAATTAATAAAAAAGAATAAAAAAAAACAAAAAAAAAAAGAATAAACAATGTTATCATTGTTTTTTTTTATCGTTCGACTTTGTCGACTAATTTTTATTTTCCGTTTTTTTTTCTTTAAAAATAAATAAAAAGAATTTAAAAAAAAAAAAAAAAAAAGAATAAACAATGTTATCATTGTTTTTTTATCGATCGACTATGTCGATCACTTTCTATTTTCCGTCCTGGTCAAGACGCTAAACTGATTGTTTTTTCTTTAAAATAATAAAAAGGATTAAAAAAAAAAAAAAAAAAAAAAGAATAAACAATGTTATCATTGTTTTTTATCGATCGACTATGTCGATCACTTTCTATTTTCCGTCCTGGTCAAGACGCTAAACTGATTGTTTTTTCTTTAAAAAATAATTAAAAGGTTTAAAAAAAAAAAAAAAAAAAAAAAAAAAAGAATAAACAATGTTATCATTGTTTTTTTATCGATCGACTATGTCGATCACTTTCAATTTTCCGTCCTGGTCAGGACGCTAAACTGATTGTTTTTTCTTTAAAAATAAATAAAAAGAATAAAAAAAAAAAAAAAAAAAAAGGAATAAACAATGTTATCATTGTTTTTTTTTTATCGATCGACTATGTCGATTGCTTTCTATTTTCCGCCCTGGTCAAGACGCTAAACTGATTGTTTTTTCTTTAAAATAATTAAAAGGATTTAAAAAAAAAAAAAAAAAAAAAAAAAGAATAAACAATGTTATCATTGTTTTTTTTCTATCGATCGACTATGTCGATCACTTTCAATTTTCCGTCCTGGTCAGGACGCTAAACTGATTGTTTTTTCTTTAAAAATAAATAAAAAAAAAAAAAAAAAAAAAAAAAAGGAATAAACAATGTTATCATTGTTTTTTTTCTATCGATCGACTATGTCGATTAATTTCTATTTTCCGTCCTGATCGAGACGCTAAACTGATTGTTTCCTTTTTTTAAATAATAAATAAAAAAAAAAAAAAAAAAAAAAAAAAAAAAGAGCATCTCCCTGCTATCCTCATATCCCCACAATAATATTATACCTTTTCATTTTCTCTTTCCTTTTCTGGTCTTTTTTTTTTCTTTTTTTCCTTTTTCATACAACGTTTTTTATTTACTGTAAAGGGAAATATTCTCGCGGGGAAATATTCTTGCGGGGAAATATTCCTGCGGGGAAATATTCTCGCGGATTTGGAGATTTTTTTTCAAACTCGCGGGTTTTTCCCCACAGGAATTTTATTTTTATGTTCGTTTTCTATCCCTTCTCCTATCCCTTTTGTTCAAAATAAGCGGGAGGAAATTCTCTCATTCACGCTAAGATGCACTCTGAACTTTGATTTTTTGATCTGAGTGTGAGGGAATGACCTGTTAGTGCATTGGGCATAGGCTGGGCTGCAGTTTAGATGTCTTAGGTGTTAATAGGGGGTTCCTCTTAGCATTTTTCTTTGTTCCCACCTTATGATTTTCTTGAAGAAAAAAAATAGAAGTCATAATGGTGCTTCCCTCTGGAAGGGTTGTAAGCCATGGTGTCCAACTAGATTAAAGGACAAGTCTGGGATAATCCCTGCCAGAGGGGCGAGTATTCTACCATGGTTGAAATACTCTGGCAACTGATCTTCAATTTTATGTTGTTTGTTAGCTGCTGGTGTAATTAAACCATGTGTTGATACTTGCATTTGTTTATTTGTTATCTTTTACTACAATAACGCTTGCTCATCTTTTCTTTTTATTCCCTATCTGTTCTGATCTGTTACTTCATTTGTCTTGTTTAACTTCAGTTATATGCATTTTACTTTTTATTGTTTCCCATCTACTTTTTATTTTCTATTAGTTCTGGTCAGAAACTCCTGGGCAGCAAGAAGGAAAGTAGTTAAGTACTTCTGGGTGTTTGGCATCACCCCCCATAGTGAGCAAGTACAACAGGTAGCATTGGTAGTCTGTTGATCCTGAGTGATCCCAGCTACAGTTTTGTTTTTCTTTCTTTTTTTTAGAAGAAGATCAGGACATCCAAGCACTGCTGGATAGTTGCTGAATGCAGGGCCTGCCTGTGGCATTATAATAACAGGCTAAGTCATTTGTAGTTCATAGTTTACCTTTGATTTTATAACTTCACACAGGGTACTATGAACGATGAGAGATCCAGTGGGATCACTCAGGGTCTAGTAGAGACCACCAATGTTGTGCGTTGATAGGCAAGGTGACCAACCTTGACATTCTTTCTTTTCTCTCCTGTTGTGACAAACACAAAATACACACACAGCTTACAGTGTGTTCTTTGTGTATGTTTTCTTCAGGTGTGAGTAGTTTTTTTGTTCTTGCTCTTCAGGGAGGGCCTTAGCCAAAAGCTAACAGTCCAAATCTCACCTGGAAATCCAACTCAGTCCTTGTCAGTTTTGGCATCAAACTTGTAATGGTTTAATCATTACAGGTTATTTACTGAAATATTTGTTCTAAAAGTTGCTAAGTATTTCTCACTTAGAAATTTTTTATTTTTTTATTTTCAGCTTAATTAGCTACAAATTGTTTCTACTAAGTGTTTCTCACTTAGATTTTTTTTTTGCTTTTCAGCTCCTTAAAAGCTGCTAAGTGTTTCTGCTAAGTGTTTCTCACTTAGAATTTTATTTTTATGTTCGTTTTCTATCCCTTCTCCTATCCCTTTTGTTCAAAATAAGCGGGAGGAAATTCTCTCATTCACGCTAAGATGCACTCTGAACTTTGATTTTTTGATCTGAGTGTGAGGGAATGACCTGTTAGTGCATTGGGCATAGGCTGGGCTGCAGTTTAGATGTCTTAGGTGTTAATAGGGGGTTCCTCTTAGCATTTTTCTTTGTTCCCACCTTATGATTTTCTTGAAGAAAAAAAATAGAAGTCATAATGGTGCTTCCCTCTGGAAGGGTTGTAAGCCATGGTGTCCAACTAGATTAAAGGACAAGTCTGGGATAATCCCTGCCAGAGGGGCGAGTATTCTACCATGGTTGAAATACTCTGGCAACTGATCTTCAATTTTATGTTGTTTGTTAGCTGCTGGTGTAATTAAACCATGTGTTGATACTTGCATTTGTTTATTTGTTATCTTTTACTACAATAACGCTTGCTCATCTTTTCTTTTTATTCCCTATCTGTTCTGATCTGTTACTTCATTTGTCTTGTTTAACTTCAGTTATATGCATTTTACTTTTTATTGTTTCCCATCTACTTTTTATTTTCTATTAGTTCTGGTCAGAAACTCCTGGGCAGCAAGAAGGAAAGTAGTTAAGTACTTCTGGGTGTTTGGCATCACCCCCCATAGTGAGCAAGTACAACAGGTAGCATTGGTAGTCTGTTGATCCTGAGTGATCCCAGCTACAGTTTTGTTTTTCTTTCTTTTTTTTAGAAGAAGATCAGGACATCCAAGCACTGCTGGATAGTTGCTGAATGCAGGGCCTGCCTGTGGCATTATAATAACAGGCTAAGTCATTTGTAGTTCATAGTTTACCTTTGATTTTATAACTTCACACAGGGTACTATGAACGATGAGAGATCCAGTGGGATCACTCAGGGTCTAGTAGAGACCACCAATGTTGTGCGTTGATAGGCAAGGTGACCAACCTTGACATTCTTTCTTTTCTCTCCTGTTGTGACAAACACAAAATACACACACAGCTTACAGTGTGTTCTTTGTGTATGTTTTCTTCAGGTGTGAGTAGTTTTTTTGTTCTTGCTCTTCAGGGAGGGCCTTAGCCAAAAGCTAACAGTCCAAATCTCACCTGGAAATCCTTTCCCTGCCACAGAGGATTTTTGCAAAAGCAAGCCAGTTGATCAAGAATCTAAGAAATCTTTATGCTCCCATCAAGTGCCAGGTGGAAAAAATCATTATTTACCAAGCAAACACATTAAACAACTACCATACTGCACAATAAGAATAATTCTTGCTGAAACTTTCCTTTGTAGCACGTATTTCTTTATAAAAAAGAACAAAAAAAATGGCTGGGAAAAAAGTATGCTTGCAGGGAAATATTCCCGCGGGGAAATATTCTCGCGGATTCAGAAAAAATAATAAAAACTCGCGGGTTTTTCCCCACAAGAATATTTCCCTTTACAGTATATTTTATTTTTTTTTTTTTTTTTTCATGTTTGATTATTTCCTCTTCATATTTTTTTTCTATTCTTTCTTTTTTTTTTTTTTTTTTTTTTCTCTACCTCTCTCTTAATTCTGTTCGTTTCTTTGAAACGAAAATTCATTTGAATATTATTCCTTGGTCAGCAACCATCATTGTCGCCCTTTGGGCCTGTTAAAAAAAAAAAAAAAATAAAAAGTAAGTTTACATCGGGAATAGGGCAGGAGCCAAAAGCTCCCAGTCCGTTACTTCCCACCTTTTCGAAATTCGTTTATTCTTTTTTTTTATTTTAAATTCTTTTTATTTATTCTTTAAAGAAAAGAAACGGAAAATAGAAATTAGTCGACAAAGTCGAACGATAAAAAAAACAATGATAACATTGTTTTTCCTTTTTTTTTTTTTTTTTATATTCTTTTTTATTAATTTTGAAAAAAAAAAACAATCAGTTTAGCGTCTTGACCAGGACGGAAAATAGAAAGTGATCGACATAGTCGATCGATAAAAAAACAATGATAACATTGTTTATTCTTTTTTTTTATTTTTTTTTTTAATATTTTTTTATTTTGAAAAAAAAAAAAAACAATCAGTTTAGCGTCTTGACCAGGACGGAAAATAGAAAGTAATCGACATAGTCGATCGATAAAAAAAACAATGATAACATTGTTTATTCTTTTTTTTAACAGGTTAAGTTACTGTAGTTTGACAGGGAACTTTGTAAGACATTTTTTAAGAACCTGGGGTGGGTAAATTAAAGAGGGGAAATTTGGATTTATGCAGTTTTGACACCTCTTACCTTATATCCTTGCTCTGTTCACAGATTTAGCTGCTAATATACCAAAAGACCCCAAAAAAACCCAAACAAGACTGGTTACTAGCTTTTTTAATTAAAAAAAATTTTTTTTACTCCCCTTCAAGTAATTTTTTTTTTGTTTTTTTACATTCTGAGAGAATAAATTTTTTTTCAAAAAATTCAAAAAAAATGCTTTCGAGCTCCACAGTGCCAGTTTCTCAATTTTCCACTGCTTTATTTTCAACAACTTTCCATTTTTTTTCTAAAAAAATTCCAAAAAAATACCAAAAATGTCCAAAAATGAGGTATTTTTTATTTGAAAATTTTTTTTCAAAAAAGCTAAAAAAAGCTAAAAAAAGCTAAAAAAAGCTAAAAAAAGCTAAATAGCTTTAGCTTAGCTCTAAAAAGCTTAGCTTTAGCTTTAGCTTTTTGCACAAGTATGCTCCGCGGAGTGCGCTGCCATTGCAGCTTGGGCAACGAACGCCATCTCGTTCGTTGGTGTTGCTTGTCCTCTTCCGGCCCCTGGAGTGAGGGCTACGACGGTGTTTGGGTCGACGCCAGACATTTTTGTTGATCGCAGCTAGTTTTACTGGCGCACAGGGAAATAGATAACATGACATAATAAATAACGGCTCTTAATCTGAATAGTTTCTTCTCCAACTTCGTCGGTGCAAAAAAAAAAAAAAAAAAAAAAAGGAATAAACAATGTTATCATTGTTTTTTTTTATCGATCGACTATGTCGATTAATTTCTATTTTCCGTCCTGATCGACGCTAAACTGATTGTTTCCTTTTTTAAAAAAAGAAAATTTTTTTAAATAAAATAAAAAAAAAAAAAAGAGCATCTCCCTGCTTCCCCCATATCCCCACAATAATATTATACCTTTCATTTTCTCTTTCCTTTTCTGGTCTTTGAATTCGATAGAGTGGGAAGTAACGGACTGGGAGCTTTTGGCTCCTGCCCTATTCCCGATGTAAACTTTCTTTTTATTTTTTTTTTTTTTTTTAACAGGCCCACAGGGCGACAATGACTGTTGCTGACCAAGGAATAATATTCAAATGAATTTTCGTTTCAAAGAAACGAACAGAATTAAGAGAGAGGCAGAGAAAAAAAAAAAAAAGAAAGAAAAGAAAAAAAAAATATGAAGAGGAAATAATCAAACATGAAAAAAATAAAAAAAAAAATAAAATATAAATAAAAAACTTTGTATGAAAAAGGAAAAAAAAGAAAAAAAAAAAAAAAAAAAAAGACCAGAAAAGGAAAGAGAAAATGAAAAGGTATAATATTATTGTGGGGATATGAGGATAGCAGGGAGATGCTCTTTTTTTTTTTTTTTTTTTTTTTTATTTATTATTTAAAAAAAGGAAACAATCAGTTTAGCGTCTCGATCGGGACGGAAAATAGAAATTAATCGACATAGTCGATCGATAGAAAAAAAAACAATGATAACATTGTTTATTCTTTTTTTTTTTTTTTTTTTTTTTTTTTTAAATCCTTTTAATTATTTTAAAGAAAAAACAATCAGTTTAGCGTCTTGACCAGGACGGAAAATAGAAAGTGATCGACATAGTCGATCGATAAAAAAACAATGATAACATTGTTTATTCTTTTTTTTTTTTTTTTTAAATTCTTATTATTTATTTTTTAAAGAAAAAAAAAACGGAAAATAAAAATTAGTCGACAAAGTCGAACGATAAAAAAAACAGTGATAACATTGTTTATTCTTTTTTTTTTTGTTTTTTTTTTATATTCTTTTTTATTAATTTTGAAAAAAATAAAAAAACAATCAGTTTAGCGTCTTGACCAGGACGGAAAATAGAAAGTAATCGACATAGTCGATCGATAAAAAAACAATGATAACATTGTTTAATCTTTTTTTTTTAAATTCTTTTTATTTATTTTTAAAGAAAAAAAACGGAAAATAGAAATTAGTCGACAAAGTCGAACGATAAAAAACAATGATAACATTGTTTATTCTTTTTTTTTATTTTTTTTATATTTTTTTTTAATTAATTTTGAAAAAAAAAAACAATCAGTTTAGCGTCTTGACCAGGACGGAAAATAGAAAGCGATCGACATAGTCGATCGATAAGAAAACAATGATAACATTGTTTATTCTTTTTTTTTTATTTTAAATTCTTTTTATTTATTTTAAAGAAAAAAACGGAAAATAGAAATTAGTCGACAAAGTCGAACGATAAAAAAAAACAATGATAACATTGTTTATTCTTTTTTTTGTATTTTTTTTATATTCTTTTTTATTAATTTTGAAAAAAAAAAAACAATCAGTTTAGCGTCTTGACCAGGACTGAAAATAGAAAGTGATCGACATAGTCGATCGATAAAAAAGCAATGATAATATTGTTTATTCTTTTTTTTTTTTTTTTTTTTAAATTCTTTTTATTTATTTTTTAAAGAAAAAAATGGAAAATAGAAAATAGTCAACAAAGTCGAACGATAAAAAAAACAATGATAACATTGTTTATTCTATTTTTTTATTTTTTTTTTTTTTTCTATTCTTTTTTATTAATTTTGAAAAAAAAAAACAATCAGTTTAGCGTCTTGACCAGGACGGAAAATAGAAAGTAATCGACATAGTCGATCGATAAAAAAACAATGATAACATTGTTTAATCTTTTTTTTTTAAATTCTTTTTATTTATTTTCAAAGAAAAAAAACGGAAAATAGAAATTAGTCGACAAAGTCGAACGATAAAAAAACAATGATAACATTGTTTATTCTTTTTTTTTATTTTTTTTATATTTTTTTTTTTAATTAATTTTGAAAAAAAAAACAATCAGTTTAGCGTCTTGACCAGGACGGAAAATAGAAAGCGATCGACATAGTCGATCGATAAGAAAACAATGATAACATTGTTTATTCTTTTTTTTTTATTTTAAATTCTTTTTATTTATTTAAAGAAAAAAACGGAAAATAGAAATTAGTCGACAAAGTCGAACGATAAAAAAAAACAATGATAACATTGTTTATTCTTTTTTTTGTATTTTTTTTATATTCTTTTTTATTAATTTTGAAAAAAAAAAAACAATCAGTTTAGCGTCTTGACCAGGACTGAAAATAGAAAGTGATCGACATAGTCGATCGATAAAAAAGCAATGATAATATTTTTTATTCTTTTTTTTTTTTTTTTTTTTTAAATTCTTTTTATTTATTTTTTAAAGAAAAAAATGGAAAATAGAAAATAGTCAACAAAGTCGAACGATAAAAAAAAACAAGGGTAAAGGGGTCTTTCCTACACAAATAGTTTCAGAACTAACCATTCATTACAAAATCCAAAATGGCTGTAAACCGTCCAGTTCGATCCTGGGTGAGGGCATTTTTTTTTTTTCCCGATTTTTTTTTCAGGTTGGACTTTGTACGGGGAGGTTGGCTTTTATTAGTGGCTCCCCCCCCTTGGGGGGGGTTGGGGGGGGGGCTTGCGTCCCGCCAAGAATTTGGCGGACGCAAGCCCCCCCCTTGCACTCTTCCCCAGCTTAACATCCATTAGTAGCAAACTTGTTTTTTCAGGTTGGACTTTGTACAGGGGAGGTTGGCTTTTATTAGTGGCTCCCCCCCCTTGGGGGGGGTTGGGGGGGGGGCTTGCGTTCCGCCAAGAACTTGGCGGAACGCAAGCCCCCCCTTGCACTCTTCCCAGCTTAATATCCATTAGTAGCAAATTTGTTTTTTGAGGTTGGACTTTGTACGGGAGAGGTTGGCTTTTATTAGTGGCTCCCCCCCCTTGGGGGGGGTTGGGGGGGGGGCTTGCGTTCCGCCAAGTTCTTGGCGGAACGCAAGCCCCCCCTTGCACTATACCCCAGCTTAATACCTATTCTGGGTGAAAAAATCCGGTGAAAAAAAAATGACGTTGGTCGGGATTGAGCCTGGGCATCGGGTATCCAAGGTCAGTGCTCCCTCCGCTGAACCACATCCGCTCTTAAAGACAGGTGCGGGTCTCGATGCATCCCATATACAGTTTTTGGGTCCCCCAGCCATTTTGGATTTTGTAATGAATGGTTAGTTCTGAAACTATTTGTGTAGTAAACACTAGTTTGCCCAAAAAACAATGATAACATTGTTTATTCTATTTTTTTATTTTTTTTTTTTTTTCTATTCTTTTTTATTAATTTTGAAAAAAAAAAACAATCAGTTTAGCGTCTTGACCAGGACGGAAAATAGAAAGTAATCGACATAGTCGATCGATAAAAAAACAATGATAACATTGTTTAATCTTTTTTTTTTAAATTCTTTTTATTTATTTTCAAAGAAGTTTTCTTTTTTTTTCCATTTTCATATAACGTTTATTTGTTTTTATTTTATTTTTTTTTTCATGTTTGATTATTTCCTCTTCATATTATTTTTTTTTTATTATTTTTCTGCCTCTCCCTTAATTCTGTTCGTTTCTTTGAAACGAAAATTCATTTGAATATTATTCCTTGGTCAGCATCTTTCATTGTCGCCCTTTGGGCCTGTTAAAAAAAAAAAATAAAATAAAAAGAAAGTTTACATCGGGAATAGGGCAGGAGCCAAAAGCTCTTGAAATTCCATTTAGGTAATTTGCTACCATGTCCTAAAGCAGCGCCGATGATAAAGAAAACATAAACTACCGAAATTACTTTGTGTGTATTTTATTCCACTTCTCTTACCTCGTGCATATTATATATTCGGCGTGAGTGGTACTGTTATTAGTTTTATCGTTATTATCGAACTTCTTCTGCAGTTCACAGCCACTCACCCACTTCCACTCTTCAATTCAAAAGGGTTAGTGTACCTTCCGGGTGGCAAGCAGCTTGTGGAGAGATTTGAAAATCTCAAAGGCCACCTCATGTGCATGAGTTCTGTTGCGGGCTGGGAGAACGAGCCGTGGTTTGTGAAGCAGGGGAATGTTTTGCTGAAGCAGCTGCGAATGCAGCATATGTTTCGAAACTTAAGCACATCAGAAAGAAGCTGCATCCCCATCATCACCTCGGTATCAAAGCTGCCATCAATAGCCAAGCTGTCATCGGTTACAGACACTCGACGAAGCATAAGCGAAGCAGAAAGGGACCCTGTTCACATCCTCTCAGCCACAAAGACACTGTTACTTTTAGGTGCTCAACGGAGTCAAAACACATTAAGCCGGAATCATATCCCAATCACAAGTTCAAAGTTGATATCAATAAGCAAGTCAGAACGGAACCCCATTCACATCCTTTCAGCTACAAAGATGCTGTTACCTTTAGGTGCTCGAAAGGACCGAGGCACATTGAGGCGAAGCCATATCTCAATTGTACAGTCGGTAGTAGATGCTCGACAAAGCCTGAATGCAGTAAAACAACAAAGCCTTGTCCTGAAACCCAAAGACAAGCTATTAATTATAGAAACTCGGCGGCGCTTAAACAAGTTAATTCTGAGACGGAACTCCACAAGTTCAGAGCCTCAGGAAAACATGGATACACGAACGAAGCTAAGCCCAGAGCTCAAGGCATCAGGCAAGAACTTGACAACTCAGGAGCCAAATTCAAAGGAATCCAAAGGATGCCCAGTTCGTTCAAATACTCCACCAAAAACCTATTCAACGCACTGCAGAATAATAAGAAGTACCGATCGCACAACAGACAGAATGCTAACGGAAGGCTCACAAGAAAATATTGTTGGAAATATCCTGCTGAACATGATGGAAGGACCCAACGTGGCAAAAAAGAGTCACAAGGAAGACAGCGTGAGCTGTGTCGAGGCAACAGAACTGTTGCAAGGAACTATGGAGCAGATGTGGGCTGCCAAAACGACCTCCAACAGGAGAAATCTTTGGCGAAGATTTCAGAATTGGGCAAGGGAAAGGAAGCAACCAGTAACAGCGAGCACGGCAGTGCTCTTTGTCATGGCAACTGGAGTAGCACTGCAGGGACTCTTGACTTATGCAAAAAACCTCTCAGCATTAATGGGGAGAATGGGAATGGACAATGGACCGCTCCTAAGTCTGGCTGCAGCACTGAGAGCATCAGGTGCAGCAATTCCTCTGGAGCAGGCCTTGCCAATAACGCATGTCGACCTGATAAACTGGGCAAAAGTGCAGAACAAGCGGACCTGCCTGGCAATGTTGGTTTGTTGGAAGACAGCATCAAGGTGGGGCGAGACTGCTGCTTTATCAAGGAATCAGTTCATAGTACTAAGGCCGTACGAAATAATAATCGATTGGTTTCGCACACCCAAGGGAAGGAAAGCAAATCCATACTCGCCCAGCAGGTGGACAGTCATCAGTGGAAGGCATACCGATCAGATCGAGACTCTGGTAAGACAAATGGGAGACTTCGAACAACTCCACCCGTGGGATACTTCAAGACTGGTGAAGGAATTCCAGAAGGACAACACCATGAAGAAATACACCGCCCATTCGATAAAGCGAGGTGCCATCAGCTGTCTGTTAGAGGTGCTCGCAACAAGACGACGACAGTCAGGAATCAGCGAAATCCTGATAAGCAGATTAGCAAAGCATGCAGGGACTTCACCGATATCGAGCACAACCCTCAGGTATGGGGGAAATCCTATTGCGATGGCCAGGGCACTGAGGACAGCGGATGTCACTCGTTTCTTATGAAGAGTGATATTGGACGGTCAGATGAGCGAGAAGTGATTCGAAAAATGTCAACTCAATTCACGCATCGTTCCAAAAGTACACGTTTGCCCGTCACACCTGATGAACACGCTGCACCGCTTCATGTTTCAAAGACGGAACCTATGGATGTACCTTTTTTATTAAAGAGGATGCTACCTAAGGTTAAGCAGCGCTTTCAACATGTGTGGTCGTTGACCTTCCCAAGTCCGATTTCTACTACAGATTCCGCAATATCAATTGAGAGAGGTTTTCAGTCGAAGTTTAGCAGTAAGCATGCTTCGGAGTTGGTGCAATGTGGGGTTGCAGTCCCTTTCAAGTCTGTCCCGATCTCTCATAATGTACCATTCACAGTTTACGAAGAGAGAGAGACTGGTAACAGGCAGAGGTTCATTCTTTGGACCAAGGCACAGAATAACAAGTTGACCTCTGATATCTATGTACCTTATGTACCTTTGAAACATGTGTCTCATTATCTCGGAGCTGTGCACTCTGAAGTTGCATCTTGCAGAGATTTTAAAACTGGGTTCTATCAGATAAGTATTCCAGTAGAGTCTAGACCCTTTTTCGCTTTTTATGACTCTTCTGGTAAGTCATATGCTCTTACTCGTTTACCGATGGGACATGTATGTGCACCTGAGCTTATGAACACCATTGCGGCAGTTGTTGCAGGCGACCCGCTTTTTGTTTTAGAACAACATGCAGAGAGAGATGTCAGCATTCATTGGTGGATCGATAATATTCGTCTCTTTGGACCAAGACAGGCTGTTCAGGCTGCCACTTCAAGAATGGATGACCTGGCAAGGAGGGCAGGAGTGACATGGAAACCAAGTGACTCGATTGATTGTTCTACTTGTTATGAGTTTCTTGGTGTTCTGTTTTCACATAAAAAGAAAACAGTGGGATTGGGTACCAAGATTAAGAGGAAGCTTCGTTCCACTTGCCTTTCTTCTTTGACTGCTTCTCAATTGGAATCTTTGGGGGGTCGCCTTCTTCATGCAAGTACAGTCTCTGGTGTTTCCCCAGGGAGGTACTGGTTTGCATTGAAATACCTCCGAAGAATTACAAATTATCTGAACAGGGGGGTATTTCGGATACAGGATGTTTTGAAGATCCCACACTCTGTTGAGAAAGAGCTTATTTCTTGGATTTCTTCTGTTCAGATTGAAAGGGAGATAATCCCTAAAGAAAAGAAAGGAAAGACTGCAGATGTTTTTGTTGATGCCTCATTGCAAGGATGGGGAGGAGTTGTTGTTTGGGATACAGGGGAACTTGTTATTGTTGGCTCATCATGGCCGCAGGGGGAAAGCCGGCATATCAATGTTCTTGAGGCTGATGCCCTGGGACAAACTCTTAATGGAATCAGCAAGGCTGACCACTTATCTATTTGGGTAGACAATACCACAGTATGTGGTGCTTTTAGAAAGAAGATGTGTGTTCGGTCACATGCTATTAATGAGTGTTTAATGTCTGCAGTCAATTCACTTTCTTCTTTAAAATGTTCGTATAATTTGGAGTGGGTCAGCACTAAGTATAATCCTGCGGATGTACCGTCCAGGGAACCCATTTCTTCCTCTACCAGATCCAAGGTGGAACAGGCGTTGGGGGCATTCTTCAACTCGCGTCGGGGTGTTGGTGCCGGTGTCCCGTCAGGACCTGGCACTACCCCAGCGCGGTGAACCTATCTAAGATTAGGATAGGGTCACATGAATGTCCTTAGTATCTGTTCTGCCAGTTGTGCGTATTACTTTATATTCTTTATTCAGGTGCTGTACAGACATGGAAAGCAAATTACCAGTCCGTTACTTCCCACCTTTTCGAAAACAAAGGCTGGAAGACCTTCCCACCTTTCAGAAACAAATGAAGAAGAGGTCTTAGCACACCTAAGGAACTTAAGAAGGTTTGGTGCTTGAATCAACAGTCTGGTAGTTAAGGCCACAGCCAAGGCCATATACTACAGAAATGACCCACAAAAGGAAATTACATTCACAACTGAATGGGCAAAGAAGTTTATGGGTGCAAGAGGATTTGTTTGGCGCTCAGCAACTGCAAGTAAAACCCTTCAGGAGAAGAATCTCCTTGAAGCACAAAGGGAGTTTACAATGGAACTAAAACAGGCAATACATGACTGTGAAGTTCCACCCTGCTGTGTATTAAATATTGATCACACAGGGCTACAGTTAACACCAGAACCAAAGAAGACCTTGGAACAAAGGGGGGCCACTCAAGTCCCAATTACTTGTGCCAATGATAAAAGGTTTCAATGACAACCTTTCGTAGGATGAGAAAAGAAGAATTCCGCAAACTGGCCCGCCGAACTGATGTTTGTAACTACTGCCTGGCAGGCCAGTCAATCAGGAAGAAACTGGGGAAGCTCCTTAAAAGTGCTAAAGGGAAGTCCGGTTACTCGATGAGTGTCTGGAATGTCTCTCGCTCAAGTGGTCTTATTCTCCAGTGCATGCTCAATTCTCCTGGAAGTGTACCCCAAAATATTAAACTTCAGGCTGCAGAATACATTCAGCAACTCGTAGAGATTGATCTTCACACTGAGGAATTCCGACGCCAGAACGCGATTTACGCTGAAAAAACACAAGACCCAGGTGACAGTCTGGTGATCACCCTAGACTACAAAGAAAAGGGTAGGTTCCGCAGGAAGGCAACAGCCATTTCTACGAGCAGGGGAAATACAGTTGCATGGGGGTTTGCATTCTTCCCGAAGCAAACTGTAACAGTCCAAAATCTTTCTCTCTCTGGTATAACCAGTATCCTCACTTACCGAAAGACTAGTGATGGGAAGATATTTATAGCCACATTCTCCGATGAGAAGAAGCACTTCGAAATAGACCGGAGCACGACCAGTACTAACTTCGAACATGTACCGAAGGTTTCTAACAAACTTCCACTGACCCCTAATGAGAAGGCAATTATCGGGGATGATGCGGAGAAGAAAGAGTTGAAAATGGAAGAGAAGATCAAGGAGTGGCAGGAGGTGCTGAGGGAGTTAGAGCTTGATGAAGAAGATGCAGCAGAAGGGCGTAAAAAGCGATTGCTGGTGAAGAAGATAAGGGACCTAAAGGAGAACATCGCAAAAGCCGAGGCCCGATTGCTGATTTTGACACAGGGGAGTACAGTGTCGGCACAGTTGGAAGGACTTCATCTCAGCTCGTCTGGAAGTCGAAAGCGACCCGCAGAAGGAGAGCTCCCGAATAACGATGTGAAAATGTCAGCATCGCCTGGCCGGGATCGTGATGTCTGCAAAGTTGACTTCTTGATTCCAAACGGGGCATCCATGATTGGTTTGCGGAAATCGATGTTTGAGTTGGCTCATGAATACACTGCCCATGAACCGTTGAATATTAGTTATCACACGGAAGAGAATGCGGCAATCAAGGCTGGCACCTCCTTGCGAGTGATGGTGCATTTTCCATCTTATGACTTAGCAGCAAAGATGTTGGCCACCGCTAGGAAGCTGCTAGAAAGACAATACAGGTCTGCCCCCCCTCCGTTAGACTTTGAGGTTCGAAGGTCAACTGAAAATCTTGGCCCTCAAGTTTTTGCAGACCGCTATCGCTTGCAGCCTTCCTCTCCTAACCGTACTATCTGGAATGATGTAATAGAACCAGCGCCTTCTGATACAACTGCCGAAGGTACATCGAGGCTTACCGTCGAAGAAATCAAAACGCAAACACCAATGGATCCGAAAATGTTCGGAGAAGGTGGAGCCAAAGCAGAATGGGCGCATATTAAGGAATGGTCTAAGGATAATTGCACCCACCAAGAAGGCGCAGATCCAAGCAATAGATTGATTTTGGATCCAATTCACCATCAGATGTATGATGCTCGCAGGAGAAGGAATGTCTGTGGTGTTACATTTTTTATGGATGAAAGTGATTGCAACACAAGAGAACAGACTACCTTACACGTTTTGTATGCCAATGCCGATGCAGCGTGTCTATCAAGAAGCCTTCACAATGCAACTTTCAAGAGCACCAATCACTATACTGTTCAAATCCAGCACCCTGAACCTCAAGAACTCCACAGATACTTGAATGCACGACACAACAGGAATATTCGTGAGAACGAAAACTTCAAGAGATACCTTCCTAATTAGTAGATTAAAAACCTAAACAGCAAAGCTTACCATCGAAGTTTTACTTTCATTTATAGCGTTTGTTTTTTACCATATCTGTGTTTTCGCTTGTTACCTATACTTCTCTACAGCAATACAAGTAATTTCGGAAATGAGAACAACTAATACAACAAAAACGACTCGTAAAGACATAATAACAGAGATATTGGTCAGTGAGTAATCCAACGTTATATCTGTTTGCTTACAAAGTTATACTACAAGAAAATGTTTCGAAGGGTTCTGCCTCTTCTGGGGGTATTGTCGTTGTTGACGGGTATGATGGCTGCTGCGGTTGAAGAATTGTCGCCATGCCAAGTTGCAAGAGGCACACACACGGTGTACCTCGACCGACAGACGCCTTCGTGTTCGACTGGAAAACTGATGAATGGATTGCACTTTACGGACTCTGCTTGTACTTGGGGTTACATGCGGTACAAGTCGTACTGTGAACCCAGCGGAACAGCTGGTGCGTGTCGAAGTGTCTCATCTGACTGTTTCCCAGTAGGGTGGGCCACTACGGACGTGTTGGATGACCAGCGAGCGCTGATCGATTGCCCTGCTGGCCAAGCGTTGTCGAGTTTTCAATTAGTGCATTGCTCTGGGGGTAAAATGCGTTACTCTGTTTCCTGTTGTGATGCCTCTCAATATGAAACACTAAAGGAGCAGGTTCGATACACGTCATGTCAATACATCGACAAGACACCGATTGACTACCTCGACCGTCACCTGATCAAATGTAATGACGACGAAGTACTAACGCGATTGAGAATGGTAACCGACGGATGTGTGTCTCCAAATAAACGCTTCGAGTACTACTGCGCACCACCTAGCAATGCTGTTGCTTCTGTTGAACAATGGGGATCGTACTGTCAGTTCGCTACTTCTTGGGCTGTCTACCTGGACCGCCACAAGGTCGAGTGCTACACGGGAATGATGAATGGATTTTACATGTCTTCTCTTACTTGCGCTGCCAATCACTACCGATACAAGGCGTCGTGTGAAGTTTCTATGACGGGTGGCAAATGCACAACTCACTACACGGGATGTCTGTACATTGACGGAGCGAAGGGAATCGAACACCTCGACCACACGAGCTTCGGAGTGCAGTGCCCTGCCGGAAAGGCGGTGACGGACTTTCAATTAATTAGATGTTCTGGTGGTCATCAATATAAGTTTAATTGCTGTGGTGTACCTGAGTATGATACATCACTTTCATCGTATCAATATTCTGCCTGTTCGATTGCTGAGGGCCGCTTTGCTTCAACGATGGAGCGCCACTATGTGAAATGTAATGACGACGAAGTATTGACGGGATTCCATCTATCGGGTGGCTGTCCCGTAGTAGGGGATAGAAGGTATCGCTTTAAGTGTGCCCCTCGCAGGCCATTGAAGTATTATGGTTGTTATGAAGATGGTCCTACTAGAACTCTTCCTTTTTGGGTAACTCCTAGCGGAAGTTCTTCAATGACGATTGATACCTGTGTGAGTGCCTGCAAGTCTCGAAACTACTTGTACGCTGGTCTTCAATACTCGAGCTACTGCTTCTGTGGTAACTCTCTGCCAATTGTAAAGAAGCCGACCTCTGAGTGTACGATGGCGTGCAGCGGGGATGGGTCTGAAATTTGCGGCGGTGGATACCGAAACTCTATCTACGACTCAGCGCCACCAGCTACGGCGTCTCCGCCAGGCGCGACACCTGCACCGATTACTACTCTCAGCAATGGGCTGATTGTACACTACGAGATGAATGGAAATGGTCAGGATAGCAGTGGCAACAACCTCCACGCTACGATAGTGGGTGCGGTATCGACTGTGGACCGTGAAGGAAAGGCTGATTCCGCGTACTACTTTGATGGTGCAAATGATTACTTTGGGTTGGGCACATCAATCACAGGCAAGGCTGTCTTCTCTATGTCAGCCTGGATCAATATCGACAGCTATCCATCAGCTGCTGCTTCTATTGTTTCAAGTCGAGAGATGGCTGATGGGAGACGTGGATGGTTTGTACAGATAAACTCACAGGGAATTCCCCAGGTTGGATTCAACCCGGCATTCTTTTGGACGCAGTGGTTGAACGGACAGACCGCGATACCAATCGGCGAATGGGTGCATATCAGTGCCGTGTTGACAGGAAGTGGTGTGCTGCTGTACGTGGATGGCGCAGAAGTTGCAACCTCGTCTGTTTCTGGGACAATGGTAACAGATGAGAGCTTAGCAGACACTTCTACAATTGGAGCAAAAAGTACGGTGACACAAAACTTCTTCCATGGAACAATTGATGATGTCAGGATATATGACAGAGCACTTAACCCGACAGAGGTATTAGCGACGAAGGGAAATGCTGTTATTTCATCCGGGTTGGTTGGACAGTTTGACTTCTCCGGAAGTTTGACTGATGCATCTGGAAACGGAAACGATGGGAGCGGTGTCGGTACCATTTCGTACTCACGAGGTCGAGATGGTTCTGCTAACACGGCGTTCTCCCCTAGCGGATCCTCTCATGTGGTTGTATCGGCCTCCTCGACAGCTACTTTTACCATCGCAACTTGGGTGAATTTTCATGTCAACGGGGGAAGCATCTACGAATCAAAAAGAGGAAACGCTCTCGGTTATGAAGTAAAGCTTAGCTCATCGAATGAACTGATTGTGTTATTGATGGTGGGTACTCTGCATACGGAGAACACTGGTGTTAATTTAGTATTGCATCAATGGTATCACATTGCCGTGTCCTTCTCGGGTCGTAACCTGTTGATATATGTGAATGGCGCTAGGGTGAAGCTCACTTCAATCCCAACTGGATCCCTGTCGACTTCCTCGGGAGATGCAGTCATCGGGCGAAACCTCAACGGGTTGATTGACTCGATTAATGTGTACGCAAATGCACAGGGGCCATCAGTGATCGCTGGCCTCTGCGCACCTGTTGTGTCAGCCGCGTCAGACGATCTGATTGCGTACTACCCATTCGCCGGGTCTGCTTTGGACATTATCACAAGCACCACTGCAACAGTGACGACTGCAGCACTGATCGAAGACAGGTACAATGTTTCGGACTCTGCTTACGCTTTTAACGGTCAAATGGGATCGATTAACGGTGGAAGTAGGACACTAACGACATTCTCGGTATCGGCTTGGGTAAACAGAATTGCTGTCGAGAACAATGGTGTGGAGACGATTGTTGCTCACAAGAACACCGGGTTCGCGATTGGATTTGATGTGGGTCGTCCTTTTCTAAAGGTTTACAACCAGGCGACTAGTACAATGATGACAGTGACATCGGCAACAGCTGTGCAGTACAGCGACTGGCACCAAGTGACCGGAACATTTGATGGTTCCGCAATGAAGTTATACGTAAATGGCAGTCGTGTGGCATTCGCGGTAAACAGTGGAGGACCTCTGAGCAACGCCGCTGCAGACCTCATCATCGGGGCGAAATCTTCGCAAGACGGTGACATATGGCGAGGAATGATTGACGAAGTTCGCGTGTACGGCGTGGCGCTCACGGCCGAGCGGGTAGCTACTATGGGGAACGGATTCTACAGAAGAACGCAGTGCATTCAATCGCTATCCCAGGGTGTAGATGTTAGCGGAGAGCAGATGAAATGCACTTCGAACGAAGAGGTGGCCTCGTGGTCATTCTTTTCGGGATCGTGTGCAGCTGACAACTACGTTTATGAATACAAATGTAGTGAGTTCTCGTCTCCTGTAGGCTCTACATTCACGAGGGAAAACGCTGATTGTATCTACGCACACAGTTTCAATTCTTTCTTGGATCACGTTAGCAGAGAGTCGGCTTGTGCCACATCCGAGAAGATGACGGGCTTTGAGATTATTTCAACGGCCTGTGCAACTCACATGTTCAGGTTGCGGTATTCTTGCTCATCATCAGTAGGAAGTGATGGGTTAATGGCATTCTACGGGTTTGATGCGGCATCGATGACCGACCTGAGTAGCGTAGCTGGTACGGGATTGCTTTTTGGTGGAGTTCAAAATGTAGCTGACGTGACGGGTACTGCTAATAAGGCTATCGATTTCGGTGGACGTGCCTATGTAGATATTGGAAACAACATTGATGCTCCATATTTTACTGTCATGGCTTGGGTAAAACCGTCACGGTTGAACACGGGACAAAACTTGCTCACTATTGTTAGCTCTCGAGAAAATGAAGACGAAGGATTCGTACTGAGGATGCGGGGGAATCGCTACGAGGTATCAGTGAATCCTGCGAGGAATGGTTTCTCATGGCAGACGGCCGGTGCCACCAGAAATGGAATTTTGGATTGGGAACACATTGCAGCAACATACGATGGTAGTACACTGAAGCTCTATCTGATGGGTGTTTTAGAAAAGTCGTACTCTCTACCAGCAGGTCCGCTCTCTGTTGTGACAGGTAAGACTGTAATAGGAGCAAGGTACCATTCAGTAAATGGATTCCGTGATAGATTCCCTGGGATAATTGATGATGTTCGTATTTACAATCAACCTCTGGATGCTGCACAAATCCTAGCTCTGAGAGGGGCGTTGCCGGCATCTGTGGTACGGGCGGGGGCCGAGCTGGTTGTAGATCTCGAAGCCACTTACCTGATGTGCACTCGTACTGCAATTGATGAAACACCACCGGGGTTCTGTTGGCGTAAAATTAATGAGGATTGCTACACCGGATTATCTGATTGTGGATTTGCAGCGTGCAGCTACAGTACCTCATCGTGTGTTTTAGAAATAATTGCAATGACATCAAAGGCATCAAAGGGTGTAATCACACTTGCGTCAAACTTCGTAGGACCCCCAACCGTCTTATCATACTCAATGAACAAGTTAATTAGTGCTGGGTATTCAACTAGTGTCGCAATGGTTGACAGTGGATTCCAGAGGGCTAAGGACTACTGGAAGAATACTGATCCTGCATTTTTACCAGCTCGTGTCACATACGCGGTAGCAAAAGTTAAAGAACTGATGCCGTCTGACATGAGATTGAGATTATCTGATCAACAGATTACTGACACCTGCACTGCTGCCGTTAATCAGGTCCATTGGCAGATGCGTTCTAAGACTTCTGCAAGTAGGGGGATGTCATTTCAAGCTGCTAACTCCTTAGGCATTGCATCGATTAAGACTGACTGTGGTCGTGTGGCTCAGGGAAACCCTACTCCAAATGAAAGAATTGCGTGTGCAAAAGCTGCTCTCAGATTAGCTGAATTGGTCGATCCTACGGGATTAGCAGCAATTGCTTCTGCGTTCCTTCACCCAAATTGTCCTTAACTTCGATTTGATACTTCTTACGACTTTAATTTGACTTTGTCATTTCCCTCTCTTTTTAATATCAATTTTAGAGGCATTCTGATATTATTATTTTTTTTTTTTTTTTGGATGCCCCCGATGTACGAGTTACAGTAGACAATAGCAAGTTGTTGTAACTTCGCTTTTTAAAATTCACAGTAATCAATGTTGAAAATAGAGGCACTTATCGACTACAAAGGAAACGATTCTTATAAAGTTAACTTTGTTGTGTAATGCCCCATGTGCATGCTGTGAACTCTTTTTTTTTTAAAAAAACCTTTCCCCTCCGAATTCCTTTTTCATATTTTTTTTTAAAATCGTTGTTGTTGCAGTCATGTGTTGTCCTCCTGAAAATAGAATTTTTATTTTTATTATTTTTTTTTACTATTTTTCATCGTGAGTTCAGCAATTTAATTTTAGAACCGCAACTATCTGATTTGAATAATCATTAATATCACTCTGTGCCTGTCACTGAAGGTGTAATCTTCCGTCCGTTCTGTTCAAGCCAGTTGACTGCCTTAATATGAGTTATTCTTGTAAGCAAAAAAAAAAAAAAAAAATCCAACGAGTTTATTTTTTTTCCTCCAATTTTTCACAAGATTCCTTGTGAAGGAAAAGAAATATTCACTCCACGATTTCCCCCCCTTTTCGTATCGTATCAAAGGTCCCCCCTTTGCACAAATTTCACGAGAATAAGTCCTCACAAGAAATATTCTTTTTTACGGTATTTCACCTATCACAATGGACGGTTCTTTGGAGCTCTTCTGTTTTTTGTAGAAAAAGTGACGTCTCTTCAGCATTCCATATTAGAAACATGGTTTTGCTGTATTTAGTACATCACACGATATATAGGTGTATACTCAACGCCTTATAATTAAATGAGGTTCTATAAATGAAAAGAGATTGGCTTCCCTCGATCTCACACCCCACCCAAATGGATACTTCCTCTCTGTTTTCTCTACTAACTTACTTATTGATAATAAGCTGCTGTTATATTCGATTTGTGTCGTCTGTTTTGTTGTATGAAATATATTTTCTTAATACAGCCTAAACAGTTTAATGAAATGAATATCTGAGAGAGAGGAACTTACTAAAATAACTAATTCTTTAAACAGTCAAAGACTATGAAGGAAACTGATGGTCGTGGTATCTGAAGGTGGGTCTCTACGACATGCTGTCGCATACTGAAAGCAGCTCATGTGCGGAGCCAATCGAAACGATAGAAACACTTTTACAAGTTTTACAAGAAGGATGTCATAATCAAAAAGAACAGATCCTAAACGGAATAATTAAACAAAAGGGAACATCAGGAGCATGGATAGGTTCTGGAGTAGGTGAAGTGATATTATCAATTCTTGTCGAGGGACGTGATTCCTGTGGTGACATGATCTCACTTAGTTTGTGTCGACTACTCTCGGATGCGTTATTACACATACTCAGACCAGTTGACAGAGCTATCAGAGCATTCTTTCAGCAAGTCTTGTCTATTTTACGCTCTCCTACAATCTCAGTCACATCACTGTTGTACACATTGACGTACTTGCTTGCGTCTGATCCAGTGGCTCTGCGTATTTTCTTAGCTTGTGAACCTGTTCCTGTCATTCTTCACTTATATTGTAGCAGACTAGCACTACCTAGAGTAGTGTCAGTTGATCACGACTCTGAATCTGTCATCAACGATTCGCCGACATTGTGTAAGTCAAATAATCGAATGAGGGTTCTTCCTGAAAAAAATAAAATCGGTCAGAGTGGAGAAATTGACTCTGCTGTTGCTGGTTCCTCATCAGGAGCTTCTCAACAACAGCACAGAGAACAACAAAATCCTGAATTAGAAACTCAAACACGAAGGGATTGTCAAGAAGCTGAACAAGATGACACGACAAGAATACAGGGGGCTGGTGGTCTGTCTATTGCACTGCCAAAATTGAAGTTACCAACACAGGAAGTGTCTTCAGGATTGGTACACCCTCAGACGTGGAAACTGGTGACGAAATCGGGTGATAATCGACCGCAGTTATCATCCTGTCGAGTAAGTACCACAGATTTGAGACCAATAGGTCAAGATGGCTACCAGAATACATTGTTGAATCTAGGTCACAAACTAGGTCAGTTATATGTCACAAAAGACTTACCGGTATTGTTAAGACTAAGAAGACAGATATGCATTCCAGTTCAAGCAAGTCCTGGTAGGATATGCAGAAAAGGATTCACTCCTCATGGTCGAAGTGATATCAGTCATCAACGTCATCCTCAACGAGATGTTATTTCGACTGCTGACGAAGCCTACGGAGAAGCTTTAAAACGTGGATCAAATACATCAGTGTCTGATATAAGAATATTAGTAGTCAATTTAATGACTCTTATCGTGAGAGAAGATCCTGGAGTTGGTCACATCTTTTTTGATACTTTCATGGTTGAAGTAGATACAATAATAGAGTCAGAGTTAGAACAGAAGTATAGTTCTCTTCTTGAACAGTTACAAGATATCATAACTGCTTCTTCGATCTTTGCAAGTCCTTCAACGATCGATCCGTTCTTTGGGAGATGGTCGCAGTTGGTAACTTCTCTGCTACGACGGACTTCATGTACTATACGATCCTGCACATCTTATATTCGTTCACTCAATGGTCACATTGCAAATTTCGGTTTTGGAGCAGCCACGAATTTTTCATCTATCGCGACTGCGGTTGTCGCTATCGATAGCTGCGTTGAAAACGTGATTTCTATGTTACTTTATTGTATGACTTTTGATTGTTTCGCTGTTGATAATTTTACACTTTGTATTGAAATTATGAAAGTATTAAAGTTACTAATAGAGAGTGAATCATTAACACCATCCACAATAAATATATTCTCATATATATTCGGTCTTGGTACCGAATCTAGAAAACAAACAGCCATCGCATCATGGTTGGTGTGTATATCAAAAGCTGTCTTGGATTGGAATCCTTCGCTAAAGTCATCAGGAAGTGAGGGTAGCATCATTAATCATGTCTGTGATGATCAATCATGTATTGTTGTCATAACTTTTTGGACTGGTTATATAAAAATGTTATGTAATTCGGTTCAAACACTCAGCAAATCTTCTGTTGAATTGTTGTCGTTTTTATATTCTCCTTTTCAAGGAGTTATCTTAACCTGGTTAGTACACGATCAACTATTTCAGAGGGTCATGTTTAAGGTTGCTCTATTGGAGTTGGTTACTCAACTGACGTCGTTACCACCTCGTCTTTCTCCTTTCAACGAAACATCATCAGTAACACTTAGTTATATCCGTCTTCACTATACTACTATGTTACAAGTATATCACCACCCGCAATTGTCCTTTGACTCGAATCATGTTTTATTGTGTGCTCTTCATGTTCAATGTCTTGTTAACATTTTAATCATCGGAGGTGATAATTCAAAGTCAAAGTTAGTCCAACTCGGAGCAGGGGAAGTAGCGTTAGAAGAGATTAGCCTTGAATTAAACGTTGAGAACAAGAGATATCAATTATTACAACAGAGAGAAAATAAAGAACGCAGTCAGCGTCAAAGCGGAACTGAATACTTCTGCGATACGAAGATTGAGTTAAAAACAGATGGGATGATCACGCCTCAGACCACTGCTCCAATTATACCGCTGCTTAGAATCGGTAGAACAACACCAGCTAGTTGGGGGATTATGGAGGGATATGAATTAAATAACAACAATGTGGTTCCCCTTCAGGAGAGTACTAAGACAGGGTCTTCCGAACCCAGGAGACTTCAGAAATTAACGATTCCGCCACTTCGATTACCGTCTACTCCTATTGCAGTATCGCCTACAGGATTACAACAACCGATTGTACCACCTCTTAGGTTAAGCCCTTTGGTACAGTCTGATGGTCGTCCTCAGTCACCTATTGATCATGTTGAGAAAACAATCTGTCCTTCATTAGCTAAACAGTTGATTAGTGATACGATTCTTCATACTGCTCCTTGTAGAAAATTACCTGGATTACCGGTAGCTACTGAGGTGGGTCACAAGCGTAATCTTCGGACTTCATGTGAACATGACGTAGAAACAGTACCTCTTAGAGTAAATAACATGTTTAATGTTGGAAGTAAGAATCTTCTTCCTTTAAAAAACCGTCCTATTGGTGAGGTGAAGGAGGTGAAGGATAATAAACAATTGTCGAAAATAACATCTCAAAATGGTGGGAAGTCACCAGAGTCTCCGATGGAATTCCGACGTTCCAGTACTACTAACTATTTTAATGTCCCTGACCGAAGTGAGAATCAACAGCGAACGAACCTGCGTCAGTGTAGCACTGCGAGTGACTTTACTAAACAAAATAGAACTGATGTTGAAGAACATGTCTCGCAATTATCTATAAATTCAAGGAACTCATTGGTACAGGGAATCCACTTTGAGAAGAAAGATACTCAAAATACCATTCTGAGCGCCCCGTCAATGAAATCATTACAACTGCAGTCCTTGACTCCCTTTTCGAAGAAGGAAAGTCAAAAGGAATTAAAATCACCTGGAGGCTCGTCGAAACAGTCTGACCAGAGTTATGTAAACCCTTGTCAATCTGCTGTGTCTCTTACAGAAAGTCGTTTTTGTGAGAACAATCAAACAGAACCCCCGCAGACACCGAAATCATCCATTTCATCAACTGAGGAGAGTTATTCAAGTCCGCAGGTCCAAATTGAAAATCAACCGACGGCTGTTTTAGGAACTTCTGAGCTACCAGTCAGCTCTTCGAATTTATTAAATGAAAATAAACTCGACCTGTTACAATCTCCTGGTAAGTCTTCGAGAAGCTCAAAAAGTTTGTCTTCTCTCTCCTCACGACGGTCTTCAATTGATCCATCGCGAGATGGGAATGAAGAACCATTGGAAGATGCTTCAGTCTCACCAGGGAAAAAGAAGAATCGGAAAAGAAGTTCACGTGCTGGTAAGTACCGATCACAGAAGTCAGTTGATGTTGAAGAGGTAATTGGAATTCCAAAGAAATCGAGTCGAAGATCTCGGCGATTAAAAAATCGTCAGCGGCAATCGGGCGCCTGTCACTTAAGTGAACATTCCGAAAACGATTCGAATGTTTATATTTCTGTGTTGGATACGAAGAGTGCAGTCACAACTGACATATCAGTAGATAGCCTGGCTGTGACTGCTGGATCTGTTGTATCTAAATTATCAATAACTGGATCTGATTATAGTTGTTGTACTGTACCAGCATCTCCAATTGGAGATAATTGTTCAGCTAATGACAAAGTAAGGTTAGTGAGATATCAAAACTGTGTCTTTCCAACAGCAACAGAAGGTGCAGTCTCTCCCGTGACTGCAGATCTTGTTCAAGAGAACGGTTTTCATCCACCAAGTGGGAATGAATCACATGTTATGAATCAATCAGAACCTCCAATGGCAAGACGTACAACGAGAGTATCAGAATCACAAGTAGATCATCCCAGTAGTCCAACTGACACTGGACGTTTGAGAAAATTATCTGCAAACTTAGTACTCGCAATACCCACTAAGAATATTATAAAAGATGAATACCCGATTGATATTCTAGAAGATCCTGACGCATTTAGAGATTGTGAAAGAGAAACACGTCCTCTTTATCGATATCCAGAAATCCACACTTGGTTTGTAGTCCTGGTCTTATCAATTATGAGTGACGGTAGTGAACATAAAACACTTTCGACTTCTTTTTTTGAACCAAGTCATTATTTTGAGATTCTTCTAGCACATCTTAATGACCCAAATAACAGTAACACGATCCCCTTAATAATCCAAACCATCAGTACACTACCAAAGTGTATCAAAGGAAAGCTACATACCGTAGTTAAGTTACTTACAGCTATGCTATACCCTGGATCATCAGTGTTTCAGCCACTTGATAGAATTGGGATTGGTGCTTACGGATCGGTATCAACGTGTTCTCCGAAGGGAAGTGTTTCTACGGCAATAAAACAAGTCACGGCTTCGAGCAGTAATTTTCTCGAGGTCTGCAGTGAAGTTCTTATTTGTAAAAAACTTCGATCTGCTGGAGTACCGGTGCTTCCAATTTTAGATTTCGGATTTGATGGCTTCAGTTACTGCATAGTAACACCACTGGCTCAGAATTCACTGAAAGGTTATTTATGTAGTTGTAGTAATGATGGTTACACGCTTGTTAAATTATTTTCAAAGGTAGTTCGAGCAGTAAAGGAAATCCACAACAATAACGTCATTCACATGGACTTAAAGTGTGAGAATGTTTTGGTTGTTGGATGTCAAAAAACGATTCCTGAAATTAAAATTTGTGATTTTGGAGAAAGCGCATTCGTTGATGAGCTACGAAGAGTAACATCACGTCCTCGAGGTACTGAATGCGTTCGACCCCCAGAGATGTTGATTGCAATGGCTAGTGATTTCGACCGTCGTAAAGGTGAGCAGCCATCATTTTTCACTCAGCTAGTTGACGTTTGGGGAATTGGTTGTCTTTTATTTGAGTTGCTGACCAATGAATATCTGTTCTCAACTGAAGACTATCCCGCCTTCTATGCTCACGTTACTTTATCTGAGTATCCAATACTGCTACCTGCAGCCGTGGTAAAGTGTAACAACATTGTGACAGGTTCGTCTAACGTTATACAAGCAATACTAGTCAGACAGCCTACCATGAGAATATCAATTAAGGAGGTCGACGTCATAGTTGATGAGCTATTGCTGACGTTGGAACCTCGTAGGGAAATCGAATTACCGGTAGCTACTGGATCATCGAAAAAAACAACAACAACTCAAAGACCAAGTGTCGTTGCGCAGAGTAGTTTTACAGAATTACGATCAGCAATGTGTTTTCAAATTAGAAGAAATGATTCTTCTTTTCCAACACTATTCTCATCAGAATCGATTCCCCCGACACCTCTTTCGACAACTGCTGTCTTCGCTGAAGGTACTTCTTCAAGTGGAGATGGAGGATCTTTATTTGAGGTGTTGCCGAACATATTATTCGGATCGACTTCTCATCAGGTCCGATCAGAGTTAGATATTGGAGGTCTGTCAGCTAGTTGGGTGATTCCTAAGTATAAAATAAAACACGTCGTCACTTTGTGCAGCACTGAACGTGAGAAATCTTATTTACTTAACTACCTCAGAGTTAAGAGTTTTACTGTTGACTGTACTCACTTGGGATTAGATCTGGTCTCGTGTTTGACTTTGAAAAGAGGAACACTACCATCAGTTGGTGTAACAGCTGTTAGTCAGAAATCAGCAACAGCAAGTTTATCGGATGCTGTTAGAAGATGGGAAAAATGTCTTCTGGATATCGCAAAATGGGCATCACTGGGAGAATCAACAGCCATCATCGGGCCCCTCGACAAGCTTTGGTTGTTAGCTGTTGGTTACTTATCGAAGTGGTATGGACTTTCGACAATTGAATCTGCGTCAGTTTCCGCCACAAATTGTCCAGCTTTCACTACTCAAGTACGTGAAACCGACAGACTGTTGGGGACATCATCATTACTCCACTCGGGATGGAGTTATCACACTGAGTGTAATTTATTTAAGGAAACTGATGATCATCGCTCTCGATTTCAATGTATTTGTGGAGAATGTTGTTATTCAACTGACGATACGGGTAACCAGTTAAACCTTAAAGAGTCAGCAAGTCTTCATAATTGGACATCAACTTATGTAAGTCAATCTGATACAGTTTGGCCTCACCACATGCATAATAGTTCAAATCGATTCGTCCTCTTGTCGGAAGATAATTTTAAATTTAGTGGTAAAGTAGTTCTTGTTAAACAACATGATCAATCGTCGTCATTCTTGATTCCTCCTCCGGAAGGGGAATGTAATTACTGTTCAGAATGTGGTTATGTTACCTACGTTATAATAAAATCAAATCCTACCTCCTTGGTACTGGTTAATACTTCTATTCCTGTTGTTGAAGAAGAGATTCATGACAGGAGACCTATCGTTTTAATGAAAATGTTGGACATGTGATTTGTCACCATTTATTATGCTGTTTTGCGCTGGCTCTTAATTCATTCTTCGCCATTCCCATCTGCAATTAATTTACACGTTTTTTTTTTTTTGTTTGTTTGTTTTGTTTGTTTAATTTTTGTGAGTGACGTAAGACTGTTCATTACATTCTTTTCTCTCAGATATAATGAGATAGTTAGATAGGGATGAGTGAATTGTGTGGAGGGTGAAATTTTATTTTTAAAACCTGTATTTTACTGATAGGCATCATTACTTGTTCAATATGTCTACTGACGAACTTGCCTGCACCTACGCCGCCCTCATCCTTCACGATGAAGGATTAGACGTGACCGCTGAGAAGATCACAACTATCACTCGTTCATCTGGACTGGAAGTTGAGGCGTTCTACCCAACTCTGTTCGCACAGTTCTTGGACACCAAGCCAATGGGAGGACTTCTAAGCAATGTTGGAGGAGCAGGTGGTGCCCCAGCTGATGCCCCAGCTGCCGGAGGAGACGTTGATGCCCCAGCTGCCACCGGAGGAGACAAGAAGGCTGCCGCCCCAGCTGAGGAGTCCGAGGATGGTGACATGGGATTCGGACTTTTTGACTAAACACTTTCTTAAAGTATTTCCTCTTTATTACTCCTTATCTAAGTCACCACTACTAGAAGCGGGACTGCAGACTATCAACTTTCACTACTGAAGCTTCAGCAACCGGTCCCATAAATAACGGGCTGAGAAAAGGAATCAACAAAAAAAATAAAGAGAAAAAAAAAAAAGAAAGATAAGTGGAAGGCAAAAAAAAATTAAAGCAAAAAAAAAAAAAAAACAAAAAAAAAAAATTTGCATGATTCCTGCATTTCCTAGACGCAAAGTAGTAAGTTTTTTTTCCTAAAAATATATTTTCTGCAGCTGAGAATTGAATGCACTTCAGAGACTGAGAGACGTCGGGTTTGATGGGAAGAACCCTTGGAATCCTAGCGTGGTAAACTATTTCACAAATTTAATTAACTTTCCAGAAAAGAAAAGACCAAACAAGGAACCAATGGAGTCTTTCAACTTCGTACGTGCCTTAAAGAAGCAAATGAATAAAGTCTTCCAAGGCCAACCCATTGGGCGGTATCGACAGGTGTGGGAACAATTGCAAATCTCTATAGAAGGAGAGAAGGGTAAAAATAAAAATCCAAGAATACGGGTTCCGAGAAACATGTCAGAAGTGAGAAAAAATTTAAAGGTTTGCCTTTTCCCCCCCTTCCCTATCTTTGAGTACAGTTACTGTTTTCTATATTGTCAAACTATCACTCCATCTTTGATTAATTCTACGCGTTGTTAATAAATATCATCGCACGTTAACATCGTACGTTCCCATGCCTTAGTAGCTGCCCAAACCTCTTATGGTTCTGGAGTGGTATTCCCGGCTATGGAAGATCACGTGTGTGGAAGAATGCGCATTTGCAGGTCGCCACTTTTCACGCGTAGAGAGGGGTGTCACCCATGCCTTAGTAGCTGCCCAAACCTCTTATGGTTCTGGAGTGGTATTCCCGGTTATGGAAGATCACGTGTGTACGCGTAACAAACTTTATAACTACTAAGTTCCAACAAATACCTCTCAACAAACAGATTCTAATTGAGCTTCTGGTTGACGAAATGAGAGACAGACACTACGAACGGGTAGAAGGACGCGTTCAGATATCTCGAGGTGGTCAGTCAACAGCTCCTCCGTGTTATGAATTTATATTAAGAAATGAAGTAATAAAAACCTTGTGCAGATGGGCTAAAGAACCCGGTCTTGACTTGATAATGATTCATCACATTGTTGACATCACGATGTTTGTTTCTCCAGCTCTTCTATCTCACTTTAAACAGGTATGTTGTTTTATAATCCATTATGCTGTATTTCTTTTCCCTCTTTCTTTTTAAACCAAAAGTAAAATAAAATGAAAAAAAACAGGCAACCGAGCCACTAATTGATTTGCTTCAACACACTGAAAGTCGACTCCAACTGTGGGCTGTATCCGATCAGCGAGACGTAAATCACCACACGAGGTGTCTCAGTCACGGCTTTATTCAATTATTATATTGTATTGCGAGTAAGATATCAGATAGTATGGTTTATTTACATTTGTGGAGGGTTTTTTTTTTTTTTTTTTCGGTAAAAAAAAAAACAAAAACAAAAAAAAACAGTCACTGCAGTTGATTGCGTGGAATTCTTCTTCGTCGATGTCAGAAAATTTCAATTTTGTGAAGAATTAACTGCCAGCGCTTGCAGTCAGAAACAAATCCTCACTTTACTAGATTTTGCCATTCCTTACCTCAAAAGGAGAGATGAGGTTTGTTTGAGTTACCCCACCCCCCCTTTTTTTTTTTTTTTGCACCCCGACAAAGTTATTAAAACAAAAAAACAAAAACCCAGGTTGTTGCAGCCTCAGAGATTGATTATACCTGGGACCTGACTGACAGAGACAGAACTTATCAAATATACACATCTGAGATTGCTGTCAAAGTTCTTTCGGTTATTTTAGGACTCCAGCACTCTCACGTCACGAGGTATCTTGACGAGAAGGCGGAATTCGTTTCGATGTTATTTTGCCAAAGTATACAGGACCTATGTCTTGAATTACTTGACACGGAGTCTCACTGTGACGACGAGTATCGAACTAAAGACGTTCTCTACGACAACGTTCAGAGAAGGCTTGAAATTTTAATGATCGTTTCACTGACACCCGATAACCGTTCAGATTACGTGAAGGAATTTCTCATTGCTTACGAATCAAAAATAATAACTGAGATATTTGAAAAGAGAATGTCCGCGTCCGGAGATGAAATCTCCTCCGAGTTGATTGAATTGTCAGTTTTCTTATTGGAAGGCCTTCCTCAAAATCCGTTTTGTTCAGCTCTCTTAGATGTCATATTTAAAGATCCCATAAAAAATAAACTTCTAAAGGGAATCATGTCAGACGATGCTGACTTAGTTTTTATATCACTTCGATTGTTTACTGTCATACTGAAAATTGATCCTTCACGTGGTCTTAATGGATTTGTATCTGGTTATGTAAGCAAGCCTCCCCCTGAAAGAACCAGTGATGTTACATCTGATCATGTTGATGCGTTGTTTCATTCATTATTATTTATAAGTAAGGGTTTTGATCAACCGAGTCTTGAAGATGCTCATGCGATGCATGGTGTCATACGGGATTCGTTGTCGTTCGAGTCTATTTCAAAAACGGAAATAGAAAAGTGTTCTGATGATGATGTTGTTAACCAACTCCCGTTTCTTACAATTCAAAGATTCACAACTCTGTTAGATCAGCCGCTGCGGATAACATTGGCATGTTTATTTTACTCTATGACAGGGGGGAGGGAGACTTTTTTTTCTTTTATTTTACAAAAAAAAAAAAAAAAAAAAAAAAACAGTCACTTCTCGATCTCGTCACGACGATGGTTCACTTAAATTATGAACCTCTGACTCACTATCTCTTTGCAGTGAAAAACGATCGATTTTTAACCTTAGTTCAGGTATACTTAGATTTTCGTATTTAAATAATTATTTTAATTATAAAATCATAAATAATAATAAACTCTCAACAGGCATTGCAGTCTCTAAGGACGGTTATCGACGGAACGGTTCAACAGTTGGGGACCGCTGACTTTAAAATTCGCTACGAAGAAATGAGGAAACACATGGGAGTGGTTAGCGCAGTACCTGGTCATGTGTGGGAAGCACCAGACACGGAGGAGTCAAAAATTATTGAAGCGAGTGTTCTATTGGAAGAGTGGAGGAGAGAGTTGAGAGCGACGCTTCAAGCAATTACAGATTTCAAACTTCTTGATGGTCTTCGGATACCTTCGGCGAATACTGAGGTTGCTTGAAGTTGATATATGTAGTTTTGGGAGGAATATTTTTATTTTGTTTTCTCTTTTTTTTTTCTCTTTTCTCTCTCTTTTTTTTTTAAAAAAAAAAAAGAAAAAAAAAAAAAAAAAAAAAACAAAACGTACGATTATCTCCCAACGACCAACCATCCGACTCTTTTGTATTCAATACCCGTTTTATGTCCACAACAGCTTCACCTGTTGTTTTATGTGCTACTTTTATTAGAAATTATTATTAAAAAAAATTCAGAGCTTTTTTAAGTAATTGCAGTTATCGTATTTTAAGGAAACAGCAACCTGTTGTTGTCAGGTAGCTTTTTAGGTTACAAAGTCAACGTTGAGAATGGATTGATTTCTCTTGTTGACACGTTGTAGGTATTTTTCTTTCTTCTCTTTCTATTGTACGTTAAGTCGTTTCTTAAAACAGTGCTCTTAAGTATTAAAAAGAAAGACACAGACATGTTGATAGTTTTTAACCTAAAAGACTACTCGTGAATCCGTTACAATTGTCTTCCTTTGCATTTGCCGTTCCACTTAAGTGAACGACAGCTGAGTGTTACTCCGACTATCAGTCTCTGAATTCATTATTTCGTTTTGTTTGTTGTTCGTTTTTTTTCATAGCCCCGTTTCGTCGCCTGTCTGTCTCGGGTTGTATTCTCTGAGGGGATTTGGTGCCATACTTCGATATTAAATATCGCTTTATTTTATATTATTTCTATTCATTAATTATCATTAATTTCCAATACATCCAGGGTGCTATCCTTCACCCCCCCCCGCCCCCCCCCCCCCACCAACTGTTGCTATCCCTTTTCTGAGATATTATCAATCAGAAATACGAAAACAGTCAAACGACATGTCAGACGAGTTAAACTCGCATTCTAAGGAAGATGTTGAGGATGTCAATGGAGGTAACCTAGTAAGTCAATATTCATCGTTAAGAAATATGTTAAGTAAACAACAAGAAGAGCAATCAGAAGACGATGCTGAAGAAGACGAAGAATATGAAGAAAGCTGCAGTGGAGACGACTCTGAAGACGCGCTTGGAGGTACTCAAAAATATTCATCTCTTCGAAAGATGATGAGAGAAGACACATCAGCAGAGAAAGGTTCGAATAATTGCAGCGACTTCCTCGACAACAACAACAACACTACTAATATTAGTAATTCTAAAATGCATAACAATAATGACACGATGCTTGTTGCATGTGACTTCCCCAGCAGCAGCGATGATGCGACCAGCACTCTAGAAGACGATATCATTCCTGATCCAGAGAATTTCCATTCTTACGATCCAGGTTTGTGTTTTTTCTTTTATTAAAAAATAACAATCACATAAAAACTCATAATATCAATCAACTAAAACAGGAACTATTATTCGACTACATGACAAAGCTACTGTAATGGGAGCTCTGAATAACTATTGGTGTCCAAGTATAGAACCTCTTTGTGGAAATACAGGAGTGGTATGTAATTATCTTCTACGAATAAAACAACTTGTCTTAATATGAAATACTAAAATTAATTAACAGGTTGTTCGACATCAAATAGATGCAGATGCATCATCTCAGAAGCTTCTGTTCGTACGTTTTGAAGTTAAAACTGCTTGTGCAGATGACGACTCATTTTTGATTATTTCTCACACATTTCCTCAATCAGCAGTTTCTTTTGTTTCTGCTCCTGAGTTGGATGGATCTCCTTCATTGGTTCACAATGTACGTCAGCCTAGTCCCGTTGGATCACAAATAATTCCTGGTAGAAATCTACCAGTCACAATTGACGCTTCGTAGAATACTTTTTTATCTCACCTCCATTGTATTTGTAGCAACAATAAGTGAGGTCGTTTATTCACTCTAATGTTAAAACGACCAATGAGACACATGTCGTGCTAACAAACCTATAAGAGTTTTGTAGCACAGTGATCTCTTTAAAAAAGAGTAGCATTGAATATGGCATTAACCCCCCGCCCTTTTTCTTAAAAAAGAAAAAAGGGAATGGTTTAAATACCATCACACAAATCTTAATGTCAGACTACTGCATCATCTCAGAGTGAGATTTCCTCTGAGGTAGTGTGGCTGATGTGATGTGTGAAAGAAGGAATGTAATCCTGATGGATAGCAGTCGTTGTCTCGGACGGATTTGTGAAAAAAAAAAAAAAAAAAAAAAGTTTCGTTCGAGTGATTATTTGAAAAGGAAAAAAAAAAAAAAAAAAAAATATTAACCTCCGTTCGCTCTTACGTGTTCTCGTTGTTTATTTTAGTAGAAGAATGCGTGTTTTTTTTTTCTTTCTTTTTTCTTAGGACATGTTGTCCATCTTTTTCTTGTGAGTTCCGTGCTACTTGTCTAGCCATGGAACTGCATGATTCACTGCCAATCTGACATCGGATTTTCGAAGGGGGAAAAAAAAAAAAAAAAAAAAAAAAAAAAGGGATGCACCCTCAAGGCACATTAAACAGTTGTGACCATCTTCCCTACTTACATCCCTTTTTTAAAAAAAAAAAAAAAAAAAAGTAACAAACAGGCCGATTGAAGACTTTGCCGATATTGATGTCTCCTTTTTATTATCATTCCTGTTTTACAATTGTACTAATAAGATTATTGTTGCAGCTAATAAATAATGAAGACGTTTTTTTTTTTTTTGTTACACAACTAAAAGAACAAGTTCTGTTACTGTTTTTATAGCAACTTATTATCAAACTTCTTACCTTGACTTCTCGCTGAGGAGGGATTGAGGTGAGGAGTTTTTTTTTTTTTTGCTGGAAGAAAAAAAAAAAAAATAATTTCAAACTTGAAAAACAGTTGTTTTTCAAGATGATGTCTTCCATGTTTTTTTTTTGTAGTCGTATTATTATGAAGAAAAGAGAATGGAAAAAAAAAAAAAAAAAAAAAAAAAATGCTATCCGAAGAGCAGTCGATTGATGCTGTTATTGTACTTTCTGTTTTTTCTGTTTTTTTTTTTCTTCTTCCATTTCAAAAAATCTTTTGCGTTCTGACATAATGGATTTGTAGGACAGAACCCGTTTTTTTGAATATCAGCTCGCCTGACATAATAATTGTAGGAATTTTCAGAGATGTACGAACCTTCTTTCTGTCTTTTGTAGTTCCCCCATTCACCCTTTCTGATTGCAGTTTTATCAAAAAAAAAAATCTAAATCTTTCTTTCGGTTAACACATCAACTAGTTTACTGTAAGAATTCAAAAAAAAAAAAAAAAAAAAAAAAATATACCTTCCCAATAGTGGTCATGATTGTGGTTCTATCCATTCAGTATCGACACTAGGTAAGTCGGTTCACAGACAATTGTCCCGCCTCATATGTTGATGCTTAGCAAGAGTCCCTTTTTTTTTTTTTTTTCTTCTTCCCTTTATACCAGCTCTTTTGTTTATAACGTTTGTAGCTGTGGCTTGCCAACTTTATTGTTGTAACTTGTGAAGGGAAAAAAAAAAAAAAAAAAACAAAAAAAAAACAAACAAAACAAAAAAAAACAAGTGAAAAAACATGTTATTTTTTGAGAAAAAGTTGAAAAAAGTTCCTTCTGTCCTTTTGTTTCTCACCAAATGCCCTGACTACATGGGGGAGGAAAAAAAAAAAAAAAAAAAAAAAATAAAGAAAAAAAGGACGTAAAATCCGACTGTAAGGTAAGTCAACCGCTTTGTGGTAATTTTTTTGTGTTTTTGTGCGTTTTTTTTTGAAAAAAAGTGAATTTCTGTTTTCCCTTTCCCATTCTTTCACTCTCTCACTACCCTCCTCCACTTGTTCCTTAATCCCATAATCCAATTAGTTTTTCAAACATAGTTACGTGAAAGCGTCCGATTCCGTGTTGTTGGTTTAACGTACGACAGCTTACTATTCCTTGAAGGCCTCTCATAGCACCTCACCACTCAGATAGGAGTAGTTGTGTAATACTGTTCTAGCTTTCACCTTGAACTGCTATCATTGTTTATAGTCAGCTGTTTGTAACGTTTTAACACCCGTGGAGTAGGACCATTCCTTTTTCTTTTTTTTAAATTTTTTTTTTTTTTAATTTTTTTTTTTTTTTTTTTTTTTTTCCCCCTTCTTCTTTTGTCCAGTTCCATGGGGGAAAAAAAAAAAAAAAAAAAAAAAGAGTGAGAAGTTCCTTTGATATGTTTCTTCTCTTGCAGTCGGACGGGGCGGGTTTTGAATATTTTGTCAACTTCATCGTTGCACTGTTTTCAGTTTCTCGAAATAAGAACTCCCTTGCCAGATTTATTTTGTTTATCCAACTGTGAGAAATAAATAAGGGAACGATCTCATCTTGTTGAGGGAAAAAAAAAAAAAAAAAAAAAAAAAAAAAAAGAAAGTCAGCCTGGGACTTCAGTAATTTCCCTACTAGTGATTCGTTACTGCAGCAATACAGTTTTATAAGGTACCCATTGTAATTAATTAAAACTAATTTATATATTCAAGTATTCTTCACACAAAAACAATGCCGTACACAAAGGAGATGGATACCTGACTTATCTATTATCCTTTCTACAGAAAAAAAAAAAAAAAAAAAAAAAAAAAAAAAAAACTTTTAAACGAAAAATGTCAGGAAGTGAACGTCCTCCTCTAGACCCATGCAGTATATTTGATTTGCCTGTACTAACTGAAGCATTGGGTAGTCTTGGAAAGAACGCCGACCACGCGAGAACTATTCAAAAACACGCACTTAAGAATCATGGTAGACCTTGGGAAGAAGTAAGTGAAGGACAAGACCTCCCAAAAGCAGTCATCCAAATGTTAAAAGAGGGATTTGTTAGAACAACAAGTAAAGTTGTTGAACGAAGAGAAAGCAAAGACGGAACAATAAAAATGGTCGTCCAACTTCAAGACGGTCTTGAAGTAGAAACTGTTGTAATCCCAATGTCACCTGGATACGCCACGATCTGTATTTCAAGTCAAGTTGGTTGCGCAATGGGTTGTACTTTCTGTGCTACTGGAATGCTTGGTTTGAAAGGATCACTTACGGCTGGTGAAATCGTTGAACAAATCGTCCACGCGAGAGATGCTTGTCCAAAAGGAAACATTCGGAATGTTGTATTTATGGGTATGGGTGAACCTCTTATGAATTATGATGCTGTTTTAACATCTTGTTGTACGTTGACAGATCAAAAAACTTTTTCAATGCCGTCATCCAGCATCACTATTAGTACTGTTGGTGTTGTCTCAGCCATTAGAAGACTTGCTAGAGATGCTCCTTGGGTTAGACTCGCTTTCTCATTACATTCACCTGATCAGAATGATCGTAAAGTAATAATTCCATCAGCTAACAAGTACCCACTCGGTGATATTATATCTGCTATTGAATACTTCAGTGAAAAGAGTGGATCTCGTGTGATGATTGAGTACACAGTCTTACAAGGTACTAATGCTTCAGAGAGTCACGCTGAAGCCGTCGGTAAACTCCTTGAAGGAAAACAAGTTGTTGTAAATTTAATCCCGTACAACCCAACCTCTGTTAGTGAAGCTTATCAAGTTCCGCCACCAGAGGTTGTGGAGTCGATGTGGCAAATCTTAGTTAAAAAATATAAAATAAAAACAACGATTAGACAGCAACACGGTGTTGATATTGGCGGTGCTTGCGGTCAACTCGCATTTCAACGCGAAGGAGGAACAGTACTACCAGATATGGAAGCGTATGCTAATAAACCAAAAACAAGTAATCAGAAAAACGTTAAAAATAAGACTGTTTCCAAGAACACTACAGAAAATAACAATCAACAGATTGTTATTTTCGTTCTGATCGTCGTCTTTGCTTGGTTCTCACTCAACTATGTTCAGTAGCCGCAAGCGGTTCTTCATAACTTATTAATTTATTTTTTCTTTTTCTAACCCTCATGTTGTTACTGTCGTCGCGCTTATTTATCAGCTGCAATGCGCCGTTTTTTTGTCCAAAATATACGCGGACAGATATCATGTTTGTCTGCCATCAGCTAGTTTCGTTCAGCAACCAAATATTATTATTATGATCCACAATATTCTTTTCATCTCTTCTCAACAGGTCAAGAAACCATCATGTATACTTTTAATAGTCAAGCTTCACGTATCAATGTGATGCATTAAATATATTTACACAGTGAGGTCATAAATAAGAAACATGGACCCCGATAGGTATGCTGCCGCACTCCGAGCAGCAGGTGGAGACAGAGGAAGTCTAAGCGACTGGTATACTTTATTGATGTTGACCAACGTATCAGAGAATCAAATAATTCAAGAAAAGAGTGAACGGCATCAATCAACCGATGACCTTTGGACTCAAGTGTTGTCCTACGCGGAGGAACATCTAAAATCCGCAGACCTCAAGACGATGTTGGCTACTGTTGTTGCTGTAGAAACATTACGACAAACAGAATACATTGGACAATCGACAACTCCTCTGAATGCTGTTGGTGCTGTCGTTGAACTTTGCCTAAGACACAGCGACTCGAGTAAAGTTCCAAATTTCCAAGACATCGACAGAATAGTATTCGGTTCTCAGGCTGGAGAACCACCAACCAGTCCAAGCAACGCCTCTACTCCATTAAAAGATAAAATAGAAAAGTGTCTCACCAGTTGGATACCAAAACTTCCTCTAACCACAGCAGGTGCCTCAGCATATCGAAGAGTGTTGGAAGTACTAAATTATTTATTTAATAGGTCACCATCATTGTCAACATCGTATTTAGAGGCAACGATGCAAAAACTACTCACCTACGATCCGTATCGGTGTTCTCTACTTCAGATGAATATTGGAAGGAAAGTTTTTCATTCTTTTGTGACAACTTTTTTTAAGAAACATACAAATTCATACCTACCTGTTGAAGAGGCTCTGCAAACACTAAAACTAATGGCGTCTTCTGGTAACGATGATGAGTTAGAGACGGCAATGCATGCATCTGTAGTCGGGTGGTGGTCATGTCCTGAATGTGACTTTTACATCGAATCAACCTCCAGAGGAATGTTAATTACATACAGAGGATGGCCTGATAAGGTTATATCAACTGGTGTGCTCCAACTTGCGACAGGTCCTGCTGGATCTTCTCAGGGAGTGCCAGGCTGCAGTAATCCAAATGCCAATCCAGCATTTAGCTGTTTGATTGAAGGTTTTACATCGACTGACAACACTTTAAACAGAACTATCTCAGTATGCAGCAATAGTGGAATGGAATCACCCAGAGGAGGTGGAGTTCGACGACACTCATCTATGAGAGGGTCTGCTATAAGTACTTCATTTAATACCAATGACATCTCTTCATCAACAGATATGATGCTCCGACCTGTTAGGAAGTATGTTTATATTGAAATAAATCCTCGAGAACAGAACTCCTTATCAACCTACATTCAGGTTGATGATTCGGACAATGCGAACAATCTCCCAAAACATGTTATTTGCCAACGCGATGCTATCGCTTCTGAGGGACGTATACTTCAAATGGTCAGAGTCTTGGAATCTATTTTAAAGAGTGCGATATCTTTACGACCTCCTTCAAATCGACTTGAAGATGATTTATATGTTACTTTTACATCAATTCCAGAATTAGCAACCGCTTTCCTAAAACACCTAACGACAATAGGAGGTGATCTCATTCGTAATACTGATGATCTTGGGTCACAAGTGCCATTGGTTAATTATAACACTGAGTCTTTAGCTATATTTTTTCATGCCGCATGTAGGGCTGATGAACGTAAAAGAAGAAGGTTGTTTGATTTGTATTTTCCCAGGATGGCTGAATCTAAATCATTTTCATCACTCTTGGCAACCGTTGGAACTATTTTGTGTTGTGGTATGCAAAGTGAACCGAAAGGAAATCAAGCGAATTTAATCGTGAATTTGATAAAGAAAATCATCTCAAACACCTACCACACTGGAGTTGGATTGGATCCCGGCTCACCAATCTCAATATTGTCATCGCTGTCGGCTACCTACAGAAATGAATACGACGGTTGTTGGTCATTACAATGCAAGTCAGATGCTACAATACTCTTAGATTGCATTATTATTTGTGGTAGTCTAGTATGGGTTAACGCTCCCACATTGGGCTCTGTATCATACACTCCGTTGTTTAAATACACAGACCACTCTTTAGTTATATTTCTCGAACCTCGACAAAACAGATGTCTCGAATTGACTACAACTAACACGTCACCGTCATTGGCTGCTAAAAGGAAATCTTCTTCGAGGAAATTCAATATACCAATTGAAGATCCAACTCCTTGGATAGTTGTTAATGGATTGCTTAATGGAAAACAGTGTATTCTAAGAAGAGAACCATCAAGAAGAACAACAACGACACCAACAGCAACGCCATTCATCGGATGGAGGTTCACTGCTTTGCAATACTGTTCGTTAGAACTCGAGACTATGATTTCAACGAGTAGTTCTGTTCTACTCGAGGTTCTTGGAAGGACAAGAGGAAGAGAATCAACGGTACTTCACGCTATAAAGCTTATCTTTAAAAGAGATGGTGATGGTACTCCTCAAGACCGACTGATGCTTCGACTTTGGGAATGCTGCTGCCAACAACTAGTCAGTACCATCGCTCATCAAAACACTACCGTCAAACATCTCGACGACTACATCCTCGGACCTGTTTCTGAATGGCTATCAGATTCAAGTGTAAGTGAACAGTTATTTTCAGGGAGCTCATGTGACTCGATTCAGAGAAGTGCATATCAAATAGCTCTCTCAGCTTACTTTGATGCTCGTCCATTAGCATGGAACGAACCCCCAGTTGAGAATAAACTACTCTCCATACTGGTAGACGAGGCATACGACGGTGCTGTTGGTTTCTTAAAAGCTTCAAAAAATGCTGTCGAAAGTCTCAAACGACGTCTCTCGAGTAGTGAGATTGACATCCAGACTTATGAAAAAATAGCTGTAAAAAATGACTACAGGAATATACATATATCGAATGGGATTTCGTTTTCAGATAAAAGCGGAAGTGGAAAGGATACGTTTCCTGACACTTATAAGCAAACTCTGTTGAAAATACAACATATTCACACGATGTTATCATTTTTAGTGGAATCTTGGAATGTCACTGCTGCTGCGACCCTTCAAGAGCAAATAGCCAGAGTTTTGAGTGACCATGCTACTCTTCAGTTAAGGGTTATGTTATCACTTTCTGAAACAGCTTCAGAAAAACTTGGTATTGTTTTAGACAGAAGGGAAGTTGCTTTGAGTTACATCGTGACAGCGTTCTTTAAGAAACGAGGATCAGTTCCTCTTGATCAGTTGAGTGATACTCTCAATAATATTAAATTTGAAATATCGAATATAAAAATTACGGATTGCATCGCAAAGTGTTTTCCAACCGACATGATTGATGATACGGCAGACTTAAGTAATCGACATGCTCAGGCTGAGATAAAACTTTTATTAGATTTTGGATGTGAACCGAAAGTCGCTGAAGAACTAGTTCTGTCAGCTATTCCGTTGTCAATCATACCAAAGATGTTGTGGGAGAGTTTTGGATCGTTGTTAGTCAATTCTGAGTCTCCAGAGTTGGTTTTGTCTGATGATTTCTTCACGGGTGATGAAGAGGAAATCTTATTCAACACTCAAAACCTTCTGGATCAAATCCCTCTTTCAAAAGCTTCCGCTGAGCTTCGTAAAATCTACGACATCTGCACTGAAGAAGGATGCCAATCAAAACCTTTAACAATTCTTAAAACAGTTCTCAGCTCACCTGATCTCATTGAGTTTACCAGACTTTCACCAGAAGCACAGAATGCTGGCCTTTCTGATGTCTTGGGTAACAGTAAGGATATCCAACACGCACACTTTCAATCATTTGTTAATAATATTACTTATTTAAATCCTTTTGTTAGGAGTACTGCAGAGTACAAGTCGGGGTATACAAATACACGACAACAATTACATCCGTTAAAGTGTAAAGAGTTCTGGGCTGAATTAGCTAGTGCGCTCTCGCATGAGGGAAGAGAGAGTGTTGACGTTGAGGGGATTTGTAGAAATATAAAAAAATTATCGACGAAAGATGAGATTAGAGCACTTGAGAAAATCCTCAGACAGCAACACGGAACGATTGATGTTCTGATTGAAACATGTGCTGCCCCGAAAACCATCATCATCACCCTGCCAGGTACTGGAAAACCATCATTCGAATGTCACGTTAGTCTCGGTTCTGAAATTACTGTTAAGGATGGACCTCTGTACCAATCGTTGCTGTACCGAGCGACTCTTCAACAAGACATTTCAAAAGAAAAACTGTCGAAGTTTATAGCTGAGGCACGTGACGTTCTGAGGGTATTCTCACTAGCGGCTGTTTTATTTACCGAAGGTCACGTTGAGTTCAGAAGTCGATGTATAAAGTTTCCCCACGACAAGTCTGAAACACTCGTTAAGCTATTAACACCTTTGAGAAAGAATTGGGGAACTTCTGTCTTTCTGAAGGCTTGTCAAGAATACAGAGAGCTGAGTTCAATTACCAGCAGTCAGTTGCTTAGAATGACTGATCTCATCCGACAGCATTGCCCCAGTAGTTTAGCATCTGATGATGATTTCTTAACACAGAATTGGAGAAAATCACGCCTTGATGAAAGATCAGCAGTAACCGGGGTAGAGTCATTTGAAGGCGCCAGTTCGATTCCTGATATAGAAGCAAAAACAACGAAATGTATTAGAAAAGGTTCTGCACCAACAGCATCAACTCCGGAACGACATCAAACTCTAAGAGATTCTCTCTCTTCGATATCAATTGATGGGAAGTTAGAAGTGTCTGGTACTTACACTGAGTCGTTGGGTTGTTACAAACGCGTTGGGGATAACGCTTCGGCGTATCCCGTGTCGGGAGGATGGGTTTTTTATAATAATTCTGGTGATAAAGTTCTCACTTCTATAACAACCCATTCTGATGTACTAAGACCTTGGGAAATAAGTGACTGGATGATCAAGGGTGAACCTTACCCTTCGACAAAGAAACTCGTCCGACCAGACGCCAGGTACGATGATTGCCTAACAGAATCAAATGACGTGTCTACTAGAGAGTTAAATATCTCATTAACTGCAGCTGACTTAGCCATTCCAATAAGTGGTAGAGGAGAGTTGCACAGTTGTGTTGTTGGGCAACAGTTGTACATTACTCAGGTTGAAAAGTATTCATTGTGGGAATCACTCGGATTTGAATGTGGGATGAGAATAATCGCCATAAACAATCAACGATCAGCATCTGAGATAATGAAAACTACTTTTGACGAATCACTGAACGGAACTCAAAGTGTGACGGTCACGGCTATTCGCGCATGGCTTTGGTCGGTTTGCTCACCAAATATAATCACTTCAGCAAATGCAAAAACCGCAAAACGAGTTCGCTGTTCCAACACTTCAGCTATGGCACTATCACCAGCTCTTGGTGAGCTATTTCAATTTAAAGTTGAAGGAGATATCCAAGGCATGCGTGTTGGAATCGCTTCTCGTTCACTAGACGTAAACCTACCTGCGGATACCGGAGTAAATAAACAACTCGCATATTGGTATTTACGAAGTGGTGTCATCCGCCATGGTGGTCAAGATATACTAAAGGCCCGCTCATTCCACGCAGGTGATGTAATTACGGTAAAGATTTGTGTTTCAAAGACAGATCCATCTGTTCGTTTGGTTTATTTCTATGTAAACGAATTGATTGCAACGCAAGATGGACAAACAGTTCAGATTCCACTTTCACGAACATCTGAAACTCTTCGACCTGCTGCCTACATTCCATCTCTCGGAGGATCTGCCACCCTTCGATGTGGATCTCCATATCATTCAATAAGTAATTACTCTAAACTAACAGAGTGGTCAGAGAGCCGTAATTTACGATGTGTCATTTCTGCAGACAAATCATCCGTTTCTCGTGTCGCTAGTGTTTCTGGTATGTTTTGGGGTTTCTATTTTTTAAAAAAAAAAAAAAAAAACATCCGTTGGAACGTATAAAACACAAAACACAAACAGCTCCATCATATTGCATTGGTGAGAATTTCATGACCGGACCAGGTCCTCATCGATTTCAAGTTTGCATAAGTGGAAGTGATGACATTAGTGAGAATGTCTATTGTGGTGTTGCTTCTCCTGCTGTTCCATTTTCAGTCCATTCGTCTAGTGGTAAACTGTTTGCGTTGACGGTAAGACCTGATGGACATGTTTTTTTGAATGACCCAACCAAGAATATTCATCGAGAACACAATCTTCGACCACCAACAAACCCGAACAAAGTAACTTTATCGTTTACAGTTGACATTGGTGAAGGAACAGTTGAAGTTTTGAGAGACGGGGTCAGATTGCTTCATACTGGTGCTCAAGCGGTGAAGTTTCCCAGAGCAGTAGGTCCGCTTGTTCCATACGTCGTTATATTGAGTGGTTCCGCTGTTGTTAAATTGGAAATTCCAGATATGTCTCAGAAAACAGAATCGTTGGGAGAACCGAATTTAATTGTAAAAGGAGCAGGAGAAGACATCGATGGGTTGTATAAGAGTCACTCGTCAACTTATAAATTATCACCTCAGGTCGACTCAAAACAAAATTCGATGAAATTATCTCACGGACTCCATCTTTATTACTGGATAATAAAACGTCGTTGGTGTGTTTCTGATTACGCTGAAAGACCCTTGGCATGGTCAAAATCGAATTCTCCTTCAAAATTAAGTAAAACAGTCACACTGTGGACTTCCTTAGTAAATCCAAAACTAGAAACCGCACCGAGTGAAGTTATATTTAAAAAAGAAGATGCCAGTCTAATAAACTTCACATTACTACATGAAGGTGAGAGACCAACATACCGATCTGTGGGTAGCGATCCGGAATTGTATTTGAAATTTTCATCTTTGGTAGGGAAATGGTTAATAACATCTGATTCTTCATCAGATGCAGTGACTGCTTTGTATATTTCAAATTGTTGTACAGTACTACCTCATCATATTGACTGTTGGTTAGTTGGTAATGGGCTTCAGTTCATTGAGGATTCTCGTTATTATGTTGTGAGATCGGAAATTTCGAATGTTGAGGTTGAAAAAGCGAGTTTTAGATTTTCGACAACCATCTCCACAGTTCCAGAATTAATGACTGATGAAGAACTAGCTGGTTGGCACATTGTGAAGCTTGCTACTGGTGTCGCTTGTACTCCTCAACGATTACGATCTGCGATAAGTGAAATCAGCATGCAAACTCATATTGGCTACCAACTTCCTTGGGAGACATGGTCAACACCAGAGATTGCAGTCTCTCAGGTATCAGCGAGTGCTTGTCATCTACTTCAGTGTGTTGGAGGAGTTTTTAAAAAGATTGGAGGCGGAAATGACACTCCACAACCAACACCATCGATGCCTGATGGGTTTCGGAAATTAAAAGGAAAGTCTGTTGACTCTACCATTGCTGACATCAGTCGGTTGTCACAAATCGATCAGACTCTCGCTATTCTTTCTCTTTTCGATGCGGGTCAGGATAGGTCTCGTAGTATTTTATATTGTTCTGAGAATACTCCTCAGGAAGATGTTTCTAGTTTTTTATTACTTCATAAAATGTCTGAAACAGGTCTGATGGTGATAGTGAATTCCCAACATTTGACACCTCTGTTACAAAACACGATTAGAATTGCAGCTGAAGAATCAAAAAGGAATTCACATAAGCAGTTGTATGCAATCATAACTAATGGTGATGGTACAGATGAAACAATTGATCATCTTGACTATCAGTGTTGTAATGTTGAATGGAGGAAGTGGGCAATGAATCACGCATCAGCCATGTCATCGTTCGCATCAATTACTCATTTCTCTCAACCAGCTGGTTCTGGTAAGAGTTACGCCATCGCTCATATGGTGTTAGCCAATCACTGGGATCTTAAAAAACCTGCTCCTCCTCCTGTTAAACTTGATTTAGACTCGACTGTTAACGATATCGCTACTGTCTGTAAAAGACTTCTGGCTCCTTTGAGAGAACCGACTGGTGTCTTACTTGTTAACATTGCTCACGACACTGTACATGATATCCTTTGTTCTGTTTTAGATGGATTGATTTTTATGGGAAAATTGCAATCTACTTGTGGATTGTCGGTTTCTGTACCACCAAATGCCTGGCATCTTGTGATAGAGTTTCAAGAGGGATGCGACTATTCTGATACTACTGTTCTTGCTTGTACAAACTTATCAACGGCAGGAAGTCTTTTACCATTTAATATTGCTGATGTTGTTGGTGCTACGGATGCGTTGCAATTTATAAGGTATTGGATGTAAAATTAATATTCTTTTTATTAATATTAACAAAATAACAAACAACTCATTAACAAAACAGATTAGTACTTCCGGGAATGCCGAGAGATGACTTGATGTTAGCACATATGCTTGCAGCAGGTGAGAGGAATACAGATTCGTTCCGTGAAGCCTACAGTTCTGGTACGGCGATTCAATCTGCGAGAACAGTTACGAGATCGCTGAAATTCTTAGCCAGACAACATCGAACGTTTAATCCGTCAGCCTCAAAGTTAAATCTTCCAATGCATAGATTAGTAGCTCTCTGTTTGATTCACGAAATGCATTTCTTTGTGAACAGTTTAAGTAGTGACAACACTCACTTAGTACTCGCTGATAATAGAATTAAGATGTGTATGCAGCTGTCGGGTGATCCTTCTCCAGAGTTACAAAGAGCAATGAATGATCATTGTGAAGATATTCGATTTTATCAATTGATGATGAAAAGTCAAAGTATGGACAGATCACAATCAGTTGAGAAGACATCATTCGATAGCACCTCAGCTTGTTCGTTAGTAAACGTATTGGCAAATGAGATTGCTGTTCCTCCAAAGTATGACGTTTTTTTTAATTTTTTTTTTATTTTAAATAAATAAGTCGCATGTTTTCTATTTGTTGTGGGAGCGAGAGGGAAGAAAGAAAAGAAAATATAAATACAATCGGTTTTAATGATCGACGAGTGGAGCGATCAGTTTGCGAAGAACAGAAATTCAAAAGAAAGTAAACTGTCTAAAGCATCTCAACACAGTTGAGATTACTTTAATAGTTTTAATTATTATTTAGGAATTGAGTCGATAAAAAACAACACCAACAACACCAACAACAACAGATCCGTAGCAGCAATTGTCGCAAGTAGAGATTATGTTCTGATCCCTGACTTCTTACATAAATTAGTACAGCTATCACTCCATCTCGACTTGCAAGATCCAGTGGTGTTGCAGGGACCTTCTGGTACTGGTAAAACATTCGCTGTTGAACTTCTGTGTGATTGTATGCAACAGCCTTGTATTAGTAACATGGCTGATGCTAAACAGAGAAAAGGCTTCACAGACTTAACATCAACTTTTGTTAAATATTTTGTACGAGATCCGGAATTGAAAAAATTATTTCCAGACAATCAAAGTGAAGTAATTCTATCAGGACGACGTGTACTTTGGGGTGCCAGTAGCAGGAGAGACACAGAGTCAGCCAACAACTGCATTGCTCAATTGGTAGCAGAAGAAGCTATAGACGCACTTAATTATATTAAAGATCGTTTATTTGATATGGTCGCTCCGTTACTTAATGGAAGCGAAGAGGTCAGTCAGTTACATTCAAAACCTGATTCTACTTTCGCATCTCACATCTCAATTATTTCGAACTCTTCTACAAACGTCAACAGTAAAGAAATTGGTAACGCATTACACTCTATTCTTGATCAGCTGTCAACAGTAGGTGCCGGGTACTTAGTAACTTACTTAGCTCATGGGACAGAAGCAGCACTTAAGTCTGACGGGTTGCGAGACTTGTTGGGATACACGCCATCTGTTTACACTGATTTTATAAAAATATTAAATAAAAACTACAAATTAGAAGCATTTAAAATTTGGGCAAAGGAAGCATTCAAGAATTCGAGAACTAATAAACTGAAATTCTGTTCAATGGTAAAGAGAAAGCTTCGGGAAGAAGCCGAAGCTTCAGCACTCTGTCAACTTGATGACGACCTACTGAGAGAGTTATTAGATGGTGATAACAGCATGATGACAGGTGAGCATTTGGGTGATTTGATTTGTGAAGTTTCACAACTTCATAGGCAGTCAGCTGCTTTGTCAGTTCTAATGAGATACGACATGACGGCTAAACAATTATTTAATAAATTATCACCGACTCTACACAGAGCAATGACAGCACCTGATATCCAATTCGTTATAATAATCGATGAAATGAACGCGACTAAGATGTTGGGATTGATGAAAAGAATAATCATCGACAAGCAGTGGAATCTATGGGAAGATCTTCATCCAGAGAGTGAAGGTCTTCTACCCACAAATATAACTATACTTGGATCTGTCAACCCTGCTGACTCTGAACGTGAAGCTTCACGTAGTGAACCAGGTGTGTAGTTTTTTTTTTTTTTTATTTTTTTTGTCACAAGCATGTAACAAAAAAAAAACTCAAAACAGGTTTCGACGTGACTCCACTGCCCAAAGCACTTCTCGGATATGGAATACCTTGGCGTCAACTAAAATCAGGTCAACGAGACTTATTCGTTAAAAGATTGATAGCTGGCAATAAGTACGTCTATGGAAGTGATATTTCAGAATCTGTTATCGACCTCTTAGGTAAAATACTATTAGTCATTCACGACTTCACTGAGAAGAAAAGTATTGATAAAGGGGTTCGTTTTTCAGTGTCACAGAGAGATTTACATCGAGCTTTAAAATGTTTTTCATTTTTTTGCAAGAGAGGGAATCGATTTGTAACAGCAACAGGTTCCCACACTCACGACTTAGCAATCTCATCGATGTTATTGGGTGCGGCCATATCATATTATTTCAGATACACTCAACTTGAAAGAGTTGAGCTTTGCGCTGTTGTGAGTCAGATCAGTAACCTAAACCTCTCTTTAGAAGGCATAGTAGACACTGCCGTAGCTCATTATTGTGATCTCAGACATCTGAAATTACCAGACGCTGTGTATGCTCATCGGAGTTTGCTTCAAAATATTTTCGTTCAAATAATTTGTTTTGAGCTTCGGATTGCTGTGATTCTCGAGGGTCCTCCAGGGACATCAAAGACTCTATCGAACTCCATTATACGAGATAATATGACTAGATCTACACCTTTCTGGAAGAGACTTTGTTCAATTTCTGATGTTTGTCGTTATCAAGGAACGTCTCACAGCACTGCAGCAGAAATCCATCGAAAATGTGAAGAAGCTTTTCAAAAACAGAAAGAGAACGATCAAGCTGGTATGCATCATCGACGATCACTTCTTTTTGTTGATGAGGCTGGACTTGTTAAGAATATTGACTCAAGCAATTCAGATGAGGGAGTAAAACGGTATGAACTTTTCTTTTCTTTCTTTTCTTTTCTTTTATTTTTTTTTTGAGTATTTCAATACTGTCAACAATGTCACTCTCCCCACAGCTATCCACTAAAGACCCTTCACTACTATTTAGAAGCAGGTTTGGCGACGGTTTTGATGACCAACAGAAGCTTAGATCCCGCAGTGACTAATCGATGTGTTGTTGTTCACATTGAAGAGCCAACAGAAGATGAGCTAACCGCGATGTGTAATAAAATGTTGCACAGCCACAGTGAAGCTGTTTTAGATACGAAGACAAAGAAAATAGTTTCATTGTGTTGTAAAGCATTCACGCAATTACATAATTCTGATGATGCGCAGATCAGGTGGTGGTTTGGTCTACGAGATCTATTTCATTTGATGCGATACATCCGTCGTCGTGGAGTAACAGGTTCGTCTGTTGTAACTATCACGCCGTCGATATTACTTGCCGCATTGGAAAGAAACTTTAACGGTCCTCCCGATATGGCGAATACCGCGATGAGGGTCTTCACAGATATCTTGTCTAGTTATGAGGAGGGATATTCTCTTAAAAAAATGATGAAATTTCGTCGGAATCCAGTTGACATATTGCTTGATTCTCTTTCTGATGTCGCGTATGTGTTGTTGTTGTTATATCTTTTATTTTTTTCTGAAAAAAATTTTTCTCAATAATAATAAAACTATTACAGTCAACCCGCATCCGATTTCGGAAACACAAACTCGAATGACACTTGGGTGAGATTTAAACTGGTTGTTGACGGAACTGATGATGGTTCTCTTTTACAACTTCTTCAACTTAAGAACGAGTTTAATAATCAATGTACAGTACTGTCGTTGAGTAGCTTTACAAAAGATGAATTAATGCCGGCAACAGTTGTCTCTCAAATAACAGCAGCCATGGAATCTGGAAGCACGGTGTGGTTGACTAACACGAGGGCTATTGACGGAAGTTTATTTGATGTTTTTAATCAGAATTACATCGTGACGTCGAACTCTACTGGAGAAGAAGTATTCTTTGTCGCTGTTGCGATGGGAGCTTCGTTGGAATACAAAAGAGTTCATCCGAGGTTTCAATGTCTTGTTCACGTTACTAAACAGGATCTCACTCCAGTTGAATTGTCGAGTCCGTTTTTAAACCGACTTGAGAAGTTTTATATCGACATTGGCGATGTATTCGCTCACACAGTTTCTGCAATGGATGATTCAGAGCAGGCATTAGCCTTTCAACTACGAGACAGACTTCGGAAATTTGAAGACGTCTTGAGCATCAGAACCCGCGGACTATTCAGTGATAGTCCTAAAGACACAATCGATTCATTACTTCTTCGGACAGTACGACAGTCGGGTGTTGATTCTCCTCCTTGTCTTGCGGGTTTGTTTTATTTTTTTAAAAAAAACACAATATTTTCTTCAATAAACATTTAACCAAAAACAGGAATTGACATCGATGGTCGCATTATGTCAGATTGTGGACTACAACGATTCCTATCAGAGATCGGAACGAAAGATCGATTTCAATCACTCTGGAGACAACTCTCATGTAAACTACTACAAGTAATGCAACCAGAGTCAATGATCCTCGCTCAGAAGGTATTGTTGACTGGAGCACCTGCATTCTTAAGAGCTTACTTTATCGATCTTTCGCCGTGTAGTTTAACGAGTTTTTGCAAACACATTTGCGACTCGACTCACAGCGAGAGTAATAGTCAACAGATAATCGTTTATTCTCCCACGACTGTTGATTTTCATGTGCTGCTTTCAACAGTTGAAAGAGTTGAGGTCTGCAGCGCAGACTCACTCCTGTTATCAGATAGAGGACTTGATGAGTTTAGAGGAAGTATTGAATCGTTTCTTTCAAATAAGAATAAAGATTGTTTCTGTGTTGTTATCTCTCCAACCAGTTTGGGATCTCCGGAAGCAGCTGAAATCAAACACGAACTTGAGGGATATCAGTCCGCAGCAAAGGGAAAAGCCTTACTCATAATCCAGTCTTTCCGAAGACACACAATCACAACGAAATCGAGATGTACACCGCTATTTAGTAATTGGGATGTGTACTACATCGATGCGTCGGCTGAAATTCAAAATCAAAATATTTTGAGTTACATTGAGCCGGTTATTGCTGGTCTTCAGCCACGTGATCCACCAGAGTGGAGACATTTGGAACAGTTGTTTGACTCGGCTTTGGGTACTTTAATGCAGACTCAAGGAGAAGGACAAACCCGTTGGGCTACTGTTCCACAATCAGATCCAGCATTTCCTCTTTATGATCAGAAATCATCTTTATCTGAACAGGTCGTTTGTCTTAAACAAGTTTTAGAACGAACCCCACTCCTCCGACAGACACTACTTGACCTCTATCTTGAAAGGTATTTTATCTTCTTCTTTTTCTTTTTCCATTTGTGTATAGTTACTTAACAAAAAAAACAAGCAAAACAAACAGACTACCCAAACCATCTGAGCTTCGCAGTATGGCAAAGGAAGTCGTATCATACGACAGTGGCCATGTGTCACTCGCACAGAGGCTTTTGGAAGAAGAAAACAGGGCAATAAAAGCACTCGCCTCTATCACAATAAGACAACTAGTTGACACCAGAAATGCTTCAGCTCTTATGAACTTCGCTGTAGATGATCCGAAATTGAAAAAGAGTGATCAGCTGTTGTCGAAAATACTTCGACTGCAGACAACTGCGATGACTTTCGATCAGTTACGAAGGCATAAAGTTAATACAAAAAGAACTCTCGTTGTTGGTCCTTCACCACCAACAATACCAGGACTTCTTACAATAGTTGAGTTAATTAAACCGAATCCATCAAACAGTTGTGTTGCAGAAGCACAGCGTCTTGCTAAACACTACGAGTGTACTCCAATTGGAGAAATCAGTGAACTCATTGTAACTAATGACTTACAGGATTACCTCCTTGAAGACTGCATTAAAGGTAAAATCCACTTCAAGGACGTTGACTTAACAAAACACGTAGTCTATTGGGTGTTTAATCTTACTAAGGCTCACCACAGTCATGTATTTGAGGGCAAGACTCCAACGGTATGTGTGTTTTTTGTATAATTTTTCCCCCACAAAAAAACAACCAACCAACCAATCCATTCAGGTATGGAGTATTCTAGCTCTGTGTTGTGTAGACGCAGCAGTTATCGATAATTACATCTTAGCGATCCTACCACTTGCTTCTATGGGTGCAATAAAGAAGATGGCATCTACAGAACTAGATGACATGATTAGAGATCATGGTGCGATGTGGGTTAGTCAAGAATTGGGACCGAAACTTCTTTTGGAAGCATTTCCTCAAATGAGTTTTACCAGCGAAGGGATAGCACAGTTCAGAATATCTTGTTCGGGTGTAATTCATCGAATAACACCAACGTGGATGAACAACTCAGATGCCTTACCCTGCGTGGTTATATTAACAGCAGTGCTGACGAGTACTGAAGTTCCGTCTGTGCAATCGCTTCTAAACTTTGCGAAGGCCTGTAAAGACATTGGTGTGTTTTTCCCCCCTTTCTTTGTCAAAGTTTCACCCCCCTTTCTTTTTTTTTTTTCCCCTTTACTCAAATCCACGAGAATCATTCTCTCTGCAGTATATTAATTACTAAAATCAATAACAGGCGAAAGCAATCAAAAATCTGAGAAACGATCTCTTCCAGTTGATCTACCGTCGCTACATAGAATGTTAAAAGCGAACCCATCGGCAACAAGTAAAGTTACATTGGAATTGGCGAAGATTTGCGCTCTTTCAAAAGAAAGGTTCAATGAAATGATGCCTGCAGTGTTGGAATTAATAAGAAGTAAAGAGGTAACTCGACCAATGTGTGCGAGAATTATAAGCCAAGCGATACCTTCTCCTGATAGTGTTTTTTCAATGCATGGAACTAAATTGTGTGATTGGATTTTGAAAGCAGCTCAGATTGATGTTCCGAATGCAAAACCGACTATACCATCATGTTACAGCCCTCCATCTAGCTTAGCTGGTGGGTCATCTCAACCTGATACAAATAGTCCATTTGATTCAAAGATCTACTTAGCATTGTATGACACGTCGTATGATTACTTTATGTTGAGCGATATTACTACAGGATTGTGTAAGGACCTGATATTATCAATTCAACAACGAGTCACTTATGAAAATCAAAACAAAACATCGCAGAGTTCAATAGCTGCTTCACTAACAGTGAAGAAATCAGCTGAAGTTGCATTCATCAAAACACTCGCAGTGCTGTTTCATAAACCGAGAAATCTTGCGGTTGGGACTCATTGGGAACCATCATTTCGTAGTGATACAACTCTGATGCAGATGTTCTCGTCTATGGCAAAACAACTTTTAGAACAACCTGAACCGAGTGAAGTGTCTCGGAAGACTACTCCAACTAATTCGAATATCAGGACCTCATCAAAGAATAAACTATACCCACACGTACAAGAGAATGTGATGGTGTTTATTGACGCATTAGAATCAGGTGTCGGATCTGTGAGGGGAATGGGAACCGCTGCGATGCTAGCATTCTTACGTGAGTCCTCTAATGAAGAAGGATCAGCTCTAGTCAAAGTTTGTGGTAGCTGTATTCATTTAATGTGTAAGGATTCGGAGGAATTGTCAGTCAGACCTGGTGACTTGCCATTCTTGTATCGAACTTCTGATCCTCTTTATGAACCATTTCATAGGTTTGCTGCATTACTGAGGCAGTCATCTGATCCGAGTTCGCCAGCTGAGAGTTTGAAGAAAACAGTCGAGTATACTCGTTCTCTTAAAAAAACTCTTCCGGAAAGTAAAATAATACTCATCGTGATGTATGCTTCTTTTCGATTCTTTTTTGGTCGCAAAGAGATTCACATTATGTCTGAGAAGTTAACAAATCAACTATCTCGAGAACTCAAATTGGGAGATCGTCGCAGTCGAGTTCTTCTTGTCGCCCTTGACCGCAGAAAGAGTCAAGCATACAGTAATAAACAAGTTGATATGACGGCATCATTTATGGAAGGCTTTGCTAATGAATGGACTGAAATGGTTTGCACAGCACTTTGCGTTGCATGCGCCTACCCAGAAACATTCATTGGAAGTTGCTTTTTAGATATAGATTCCCAGAGAGGATGCTTCTTACCCGGAGATAAAACCGGAGGTCCTCTCGAACGAGGAGGTAATTACAAACTTGACTGCGTCACTCAATTGGATGAAGAAGGGAATATAGTTGAATATTCAAGAGGTCAAGACATCCTTAGCACAGGTGCTTGTTATCTACTATGGGGAGTTCTATTTAGCGGACTAGCAATGCAAGTAAACCTGTTCCCTGATGCCTTCGACACGGTATGGCATTGGATGATATCACCTATTCTAAAAGCAAGAACACTTGGATATCAAATAGGTACTTCCGATTATCGACATCTTGTTAATCAGTTAACTGAGAGAGCTGTTGCATACAATCTTCATCTTGGATCACATACAGGGTTAACTGTTGATGAGGCTCGTAAGCTTTATGCTTTGTTTTTATATTCGCTAGTCAGTACTCCCGGAGCTCTTGAGACAAAGCAGCATAGATCTCGTGGTTCTGCGTTACTTGCGGAGGCATCAGCTGAAGAATTCTGGAAATTGTACACGTCGACTCATAGAAAAACTCTCAGTAGGTATGTGATGATTATTAATATTTCTACAAACACACCAACAAAAACAAAACAATAACAACAACAGGTCAGAATCAGAACTTTGCAGCACTCTCAGGTCGCTACTCACATGGCGAGATGGTCACTACTTAGACCTACCTCGTCCTGATACGTTGTTCCCTCGTTTAGAATGTTTACCATCGAGTAAGAGTCCTCGACTAGTGTCAATGATGGTTTACGATAAGAAGAAGTTAGTCATACTCGCTCCTCTTATTATCGATCTTTGTAATTTCGTTGAATTAGTTCAGCGTTGTTTGAGTAACAGGCTTCCCTTAAAGTATGTTTTTTATGGTTGTAGTGAGTCTTTTTTATTATTATCAATGATAAAAAAAAAACAAAAAAAAAAAAAACAGGCAACTTGTCAATGGTGAAGAACAATTCACAGCCTATTGTGGTGTACTGCAACTACTGAAGGAACATGCTCCAGGTAAGGATTATCGCATGGCAAAGACTTTATTATTGTCAATAAAACACAGTTGGAATCAATACGCGAATACTGTTGGACCGATTGACTATGAGTGTCAAGAAGGAGGAATTAACATTCTGATGGACACGGAAGACCTACCTGATGATGTGGATGGCAGTGACTGTAATCGAATTGGGTCTGCCGGTCTACCCGACACACTCGACTTTTGGATAACAACAACAGCGTCAACGGATTCCAATCATAGAAATCTTGTTAAGGAGGCTATTCATTCATTGATTGATAAATATAATAAATGTCAATCTGTTGTTGAGGCTCACACAAGGTATGAATTCTTTTTTATACTCCATTATTGACAAACCAACTAATATAAACAAACCACACAACAGGTTTACAATGGAGGATGTCGATCCTTCAATACTGAACCCGTCAAAACCTGATTTGATATTACGAGAATGTAATAACGTAGTTGAGATTTATCGTTCACATGCTCAAGCGAGTGGACATGTAAACTGGGACGCGATTGAGAGTGAGATCGCACTCTCATCTGGTCTCATTCTTCCAAAGATGTTACTTCCGATATTAACATGTTTCTCTTTTACGAACATTGGAAGTCATTCGGGTACTTGTGACGCAGAACATTTAGCCATCGAATTATTAGATACACATGTTGATCGATTCTCAACTCCTCTTTCTGATAGTTCGTTGCAAGCTCTTCGGGATGGAGTTCGCGAGTTCTCTGAAGAACGTACGACAGAAACACTTGCGTGTCTTGCTCAAATGTTTAATAGGTATGTTGAAAACCTTAACTCTATAACGTTAGTAATCAATTCACAATAATAATAAATCAGATGTACTGTCGTTGATACAAACGAATTCTTCGATGTCTTCTCACAGTTCTGGAGAGTTGGAAATGTTTCAAAACAAGTTCCTATTTCAGAACAATCATTGAAAGAAGTAGAAGTACGTCATACGGCAGCAGTGATGAAATTATTTCTCGAAAAAATAGAATTTTGTGATTGGCTACTTCCCCACATCAGTGGATACGCTGGCAGAATATCCGCCGACCAGATGGCGGCGATTGAAGAACGGACAGAAACGTACCTGCGAGACACGACTCCTGAGAAAGCCCTCGAAGAGCTGTCTTCAGTTATTGAAGTCGCATGTGACTTAGTAACAAGTGGAATGAAGCTAACCGAAGACCAGGAACTGACGTCTCTCATAGCTGGAATTCTTATGGATGGAGAGAGTAGCTTATGCATGAGAGTTTATCATCCTATTCATGTAAAAAATTTAGCTTCTTTTATTAGAGAAGCGAAACTTTTACATCGTCGTTTACACGCGTTGACAGCATCAAAGTCGTGGGTTGAGGAAACTGCGATCATATCTGAATTGCCGTATTTGTTGAAGAGCTCTGATGATGTTACAGTGACTGATCGTTTGATAGTTAAATCGTCGAAGTCAGATCAAATCTCTCCAGGAATGAAAATAGCATCTGTTGGCAGAAGGAGAGTTACTAATAAAAAAGAGTACACGCAATTAATTGATAAGGTTGAGGGAAATATTGAGATCGGAATTTTCATACGTGATGGGGAATAGGGCAGAAAAAGACATGGGCAAATATATATTTTTACACATTACTACCGACTTACCCTTTTTATTTTTTTTTATTTATGTTATCTGCCTTTGCCTGTTGAGGTTTTTGTTTTGTTTTGTTTTGTATTTATTTTGTTATACCTTCTCAACTGTCTTGAAAAAAAAAAAGACATCATTTTATTTTAGATGGCCGAACCACAACTAAAATTTATTTTTCGTGTGACTGTCTGACTGACTGACTGATATATTTATTTTTTTTGATTTTGATTTTTTTTTTTTCATGTGGTGATTGCACACATGTTACAGTTAGGCCTGCTTCATTCTTTGCCTTTTATCATTATCGGCATTAACGATATTGAATTCTCTTAATTATTATTTTTTTTTTTTTTTCATTTTATTAAAAAAAATTTTCTTAACGACCTTTGATATATTTTGCTCATCTAACCCTTCTCGTGATAATTATGTTTACTTGAAGGTACAGTGTGATATAATTCTCACCTTTTTTTTTTTTTTTTTTTTTAAAAGAAGTTTCGAGTTATCGCTTTTTCTACAAATATATTAATGTCACAGGTTGATAGAAGGAGGGGGTTATCAGGGTATTTAAAAAAAAAAAAAAATGAGCACCCCGTCTAGAAAGTTAGATTTTAATACTGAAAGTCCCACTCAGTCCAGACCATCTCAGCGTAAACGAGGAGGAAGTATGCGACGATCAGTTTCTCAACCGACTGCTGATATTTATAAATTTAAATTGCAGGAGATTCAAGCTCGAATTGATGAAAGTGGAGGTGACAAAGACGACCTCAGAGACAAAGATTTACTCTACTCTGTTGAACTTGGTAAAGAAATGCTGAATGACCTCAAGGTATGTCACACGATGGTACCACTCTTTGTAGTGTGAAGTCTGTTTGGATGAACAAATTTTAAACAAACAGGCAGCAAAGATGGAACTCACGGAGTATAGAGAATTGACTTCTCGTCTTCAAAGCGAAGCAAACCACCACCGAGTCGTTGCGATGTACGTTGAAAATGATAAAAAAAGTTTGGAAAAAGATGTTCATGAAATAACAACACAAAATGACGTACTTAACAAAGAAAACAACAAACTGCAATTGGAAAGTAACGATCAATGGAATAACATGTGGGCGGGTGAAATGGTCGCAAGACAAACAGCAGATTTAACCACTAGAGAACACGCTCTTCAGATTAGAGATGAAAAGACCTCTCTTAGTGAGGAACTGACTAACAAAGTTCATTTATATTACACGAACACGTCTGGTTTGTTGACGGAATTCCTGTCAGACAAAGTAACCACACTTCTGGATAGCATTAGTGAAATAAACAATAATTGTGTTAAGAGGTTACCCGACTCGTTAGACATTCCTCAAACACCACTTCGATCTGGTCAAACTGATAGACTTCTGTCAGAGTCGAGTGTTCTTAGACAAGACTTAATTGATACGGACACAGATCTGTATCATAAAAATGCTGAACTTCGAAGGCTTCAACGTGCTCTTCGGTCTTGTGAAATTGAAAACGAACACTTACAAGTGAGGATAAACTCTCTCGGTGAATCAGAACTCTCAAATCTTCGATCTGAATGCGATTCAAAGTCAACTGCAATCGCAAAACTTGAAGAGAAACTTCAAACGAGTTCATGTCTCGTAGAAATGAAAGAAAACGAAGTATCTCAACTTGTTAAGTCCGCCGCACACGATGCTGAACAACTCCGACTACTCACAGATGAGATCACACCACTTCGATTCCTAAATAACACAACCGAGTCTCTTGAATCTGAAATCACATCACTCAAAGAACAGCTTTCTATGATTTCTTCTTCTGAGTATCGACTTCAGACGAGAGTTGGCATGCAAGGTTCGTATTTCAATACATCTCACACCTTTTTATAGTTTTAGTTAGCTTTTAGTTTCAATGGCCGAAGTCAGGAAAAGTTTTCTTTTTTTTAAAAAAATTAATAAACAAACCAATACCAACAGAACAAGAATTGACTGCTAACTTAGTCTCTGCTATGCAACGTGATGAAGACGTTGCTTTATTAGAATCAATAAACAAGGGAGATCATCGAGAAGTATCCAGACTAACTGCTGATTTAAAAACAGCTCTCAGAGGGAAAGCAGCTGCAGAAGAAGCTCTCATTGAGGACCAGTCTGAAATTGCGAAGCTTAGAGAAAAAGTATCTTTAAGAGGCAAGGAGAAGAAAGAGTTGAGCGATAAAAATGAAAGCCTCGTCGATGAAATTGCTGAGCTCTCTGAACGAGCGACGTTCGCTGAAGAAACAGTCGAGCTGACGAGGATTCGAATTTCACAGTTGGAAAGTACAGAGGAAGACATTACAACTCTGAGAGCAGAATTACAATTCTCAAAATCAACTATTCTCTCACTCGAGAACGACTTGTCAACATCCAGAGAGACTGTGAATGATTTAGAACTACAGCTGCTGGACTCTACGTCAAGGATTGTTACTTTACAAGAGGAAGTTCTTGCTATGCGAAACACTTTGAAGGAGCCCACCTCTCTTAATGATGATCTGATAGAGAAGATTAGAGTCTTTGAAGAGTCTGAGTCGATAGCCAACAACAGAATTACAGAACTTGTTTCTGAAAATACATCTCTTCAAGAAAAGGCTGACCTCTTAGAATCAGCTGAGAACTTGAGAACATTCACTCAACACACACTAATGGAAACGATGTCTACGAGAGTCGATAATTCCGAGACTTTGGAGTTGCAAAAAATCAACGCCCAGTTGACGCAGCAGCTTTCAACCAGCGAGACCTCTCGCAAAGAACTCGAACATCAGCTTACTAAATTAGATTGTCTGACCAACCAGCCGTTTGACAGTTCTCCGATATTGTCTGAGGCATGTGCGGTTCCTGGTTTTGGGGGATTTAACAGCGTGAAAAAGGCACCGGCAGGATTCGAACTTGAGTACGGATCACCCTCAAGACGACCTCCATTAGGACTGAAGAAAATGAGAACAGAAGGACTAGATGAAGAGAGCGTATCGTCACCGTTGAGATTTCAGCCTGTGGGATCTCCGAGGAAGTTGCCTCCGATGAGTCCAGCGAGAGTGACAGAGCAATCAACACCTTCTCTGTATTGTGTTGAAACGACAAATGATAATTGGGTTTGGTCAATTTATCACAAGACTGCTTGTTCTGCAATTCTTTCTAAAGTAGCTTCATCTCACTTACTCAGAAAGTACTATTCTATTTGGTCTAATTTAAAGTCTTATTCTTCTTCACTAACATCAACACCAGAAAGAGAACTTCAACAAGACATTGATCAACTTACTAACAAAGTATCAAAGAGAAAGAATGCTCAGAGAATTCAGCTTCCACCTCCTTTAGATGCGAAGTCGGTTACGTTGGCTTCGTCATCAAAATTTTGGAGTCATCAGAATGAAGACATCACAGAAGAATGTAATGAGCTCGATAACAATGATAACGTTAGTGAACTGCAAGCTGTCAGGTCAATGAATGAACTGTTGGTATCTAATATGAAAGTAAATTCACTGTTGTCTGACACCTCATTATGTGATTCCGAGAGACAATCATCAACATCACCAATTGGATTCAATATCAACACAACAATTCACGCAGCGTTGACTCATAATTCACTTAAAAGCACTCTTCAAGGAGCTATTTTGGAAAACGTTTCTCTCAGAACTAAATCAATTGAACACAAACAACAACTTCTTCATTCCAGCAGTGAATTCCACTCTCGGGTCGATGAGTTGTCGTTACTGACAGACACGCTTAAGACTGAAAATAAGACATTGTCAGATCAACTCACTCAACTTACATTGGAAGGAGAAGCATACAAATTAGATTATGAAAAATTAAAAGCTGAAAATGAAGTCTTAAAACAAAATCAAGAATCTGAAACATTACAAAAACAGATTAATAATCTAAAGCAGAATTGTAGTGACGTCGAGTCTGAGAAAACTGCTGTTCAAGACCAGGTTACGATCCTGACAGAGAGCAACGGTAGGTTGAAAAGTTCAATTGTGGATTTGGAAGCAAAACTGAAATCTTCCCTTGAAAATGATCAAACCAAATCAGATGAACTTCTACAGTTGGAAAGTTTTAAAAAAAAATGTGGAAGTCAAAAATCAACAATTTCAGAATTAAGATTGAAACTTGAAAAATGTCTCACTGAACTTGTTGACCTTCGCGGAGGAGGTCAACATTCAAATTCTATCGAGGCTTTAACAAAACAATGCGACGGTCAGAAAATAACAATATCAGAGTTACAAAATCAATTGGAGAATTGTTTGACGGAGTTGGTCGAGATTCGTGAAAACCAACCCTTGGTAGAAAGAGAGATGCGAATCAAATTAAATAGTCTTGAGAAGCAAAATACATCACAAGAATCTGTTATTAGCGATCTTCAATTGGAATTGGAAACCCATCTCACAGAACTAGTTAGTCTCCGAGAGGATAAATCAAACACGAGGACAGAAGACTATCAGAGTTTGAAAGACGAATTAATATCAGCGATTCAAACAATCAGAGCACAAGATGAAGGCGATTCCAATACCGACGTTTCAGTCTCAGAAATGATTACTATGATTGTTGAATGGTGTGAAACAACAACTCATGAATCCGACAATACTAAAGCTGACTTGTTAGAGCTTCAGTCTCAATTAACTTCTCAACAATTATCGTCAACAGATCGTGAATCGGTTCTTCAACAGAGACTAGAAGTTTCTTTAAAAGAAAACTTAACTCTTCAAGACAAGCTCCGCAAGGGTCTCGAATCTAAATCCGACCTCCTAACAAGAGCTAGTTTACTCTGCACGCAGAGAAATGCCAGCGAAGATGCGACAGAAAGACTCGAGTTGAATCTTTCTAGCTTACAAAAGAAACACGCCACCCTTCTAAAAGAACGTTCTGCCTTTAAACAAATGGCAACCCAGTCAACTCAACACAATACTAAAATCCTCTCCAGTTACAAAACACTCCAACGTAAATTAGCAACCGTCCTCAGAGACTATAAAGAGTTACAGGGTGACATGTCTGTTCTTACTGGTACTTTAGAAAAAATACAATCATGTCAATACTGTAAACCAAAAAAACAAGGTACTTCTCCAAGACATCACTCCCAGTCTAGTAAAAACCGTCGATTGACGGAATCGAACAAGACTGGAGTTGCGAAAAGACATCGGCAGCAGTCAATTTCACCAAGACCTTCGTCTGATCAACCGAGTGATACACCTATGGAGCAGCAGTTATTGAATTTAAAAGAGCATTTAGCTGAAACTCATAGGCAGTTGGCTTCGGCGCATCCGTTTCTTCCTGGGTCAGTTGATTATTCGGCAGGTTTGAGGAAATTAAAGGAAGTTGTTGAGCTTCAGCTTTGCACCCTTCAACAGGAACGGGATGCGGCACTAGCGACAGGGGAGTTGAATAGTCTTGAACATGATAATAACATATCGATATTGAGTACTCAGCTTCATGACATCACAACTTCACTTCAACGAGCTTCTGAGGAAGTTATACAAAAGGACTCTTTAATACGAGACTTGACTTCTCAGCTACACCACTCACAATCGCACATGTCATCAGCAGGGTCTGAAATCCAACGTTTGACAGAAATGCTATCAGTGCTGAAGGAACAGAATGATGGTCTTTCAACAGAAGTTGAAAAGTTATTATCAAAACCAACTAACTCAGATGATGCAGGAGAGAGTCTAGTCAGACTACTGACCAGACAATTACAAGAATCACAAGAACAGATTGAACTTCTCGCTGAACGACTCTCATCATCACATTCAACAGTTAACTCAAAAGACTCAGACCTTCTAAAGGATGAGATCCAATTATTACGAAAAACTATTTCTGCAAAAGACGAAGGCATCACCGAACTCACAAAGGAATTGCATGCTCTGCGAGAACAAGGAACAGAACTTAAGAAGTACACTCAAGAATTAATAATTAAAACTACCGATAAACACAACATCGCAATCTCTGAAATGAAACAATCAAATGATGAGCTTCAACAGAAATTAGATTCTCTGTCGAGTTCACCATCACAAGAAACAGACAACCATCTTCTCGACGTTGAGGTTGCTGACCTTCGAGAAGCTCTCGTACGAGCTCAGGAGTTGCAAAGCAGTTCAAATACAAATTACAATACGAACAGTGAGAAACAACAAAAAGAGATTCTACACCTGCGTGAATCACTTACTCAGGCACGAGCTCAACTTCAGACTACTGGTTCTCGTGACACTGTCGCTGAGGATTTACAGAAAGAAGTTAATCATCTCCGTGAGACACTCGATCAACTTCAGAATACTCAGAGTGACTCTCTGAATGTTGAAAATGAGAGTTTGCGAAAGGAGATTATACACCTTCGTGATTCCCTATCCCAAGCACAAACTCAGCAGGTAGAAAGTGAAAGTCTACAAGAAGAGGCGACTCACCTTCGAGAATCCCTCACTCGAACACAAGCAGAACTTCAGAATATGTCGACTAGCAGTCGGGAGGTGGAAATTTTTCAAAACGAAATCGACCAACTCCAATCTCAACTCGAAACAGTTTCTAAAGAATCACAAGAATATCGAACTACAGCTGAAGAGTATAAACTTAAAAGTGAGACATTACAAAAAGAAACCATTCACCTCCAACAGAATATCGATCAAGTGCAGTCAATCTCCGATAAGTCTGACCTGCAGAGTGAAGACTTGAGAACTAAGGTTTCTCATCTACAACAGGAGTTAATCGAAACACAACAACAACTTCAGACTACTGCAACTGCACATGAAATATCAGAGAAAGAGATTGCACGACAACAGATTATGTTAAACGATTTGGAGTCCAGTTTACAAAAACAAACCAAAGAATTAGAGACCACCTCATCCGAAAACAAAGCTCTGAAATGTGAGAGAGAATCACTCTTACAAACAGAATCTACAGGCAAGGCAGAACTCAGCAGCAAACTATTACACATGCACCAGCAGAATGCGTTGCTTGAAAGCACTGTCGCAGGAAAAGACAGCGAACTCTCAGCACTTCAACAAGAGCTGTCACAGATGGTTCAAGAACATCAGAGTAGTATTTCAAATCTAAAATCAAAACTAGCCGACAACAATATTGAGCTTAAGACTACTGAAGACACTCTCAACCATAAAATCATCCTTCTACAGAATGATAAAGTATCACTTGAAAGTACCAATAGAGATCTCAAACACGACAATGAAAACCTCACCAATCAGATTGCCTCCCTTAAAAATGATTTCTCAATCCTTGAGAACAACAATAAGGAACTGGTTAGTCAGAATGAAGATCAGAAGAATCGAATTAATCTTTTGGGAGACACCAACAAAGACATTGAACTCAGCAATCAAAACACAATCAGTCAGGTAACGGTTCTAAAACATAAAATAAACTCTCTTGAAGTAAACCACGAGCTGTCGGTTGATTTGAAAAACACTCTCGAGTCTGAAATCACAAACCTGCAGAAAACATTACAAGAGAAGGATGTGGAAGTTGAAAATCTCAAAAATGAAATCACTCAATCTGATTCTCACAAGAAGTCTCTTGAGAGTGATGTAATGAACTTGACGAAAACAGTTCAGGAAAGGGATGCTGCCATCAAGACTTTTGAAGTGAAGATTACTTCCCTCAAATGTGATAACACGAACCTGCAAAAGACATTACAAGAGAAGGATGTGGAGGTTGAAAATCTCAAAAATGAAATCACTCAATCTGATTCTCACAAGAAGTCTCTTGAGAGTGATGTAACGAACTTGGCGAAAACAGTTCAGGAAAGGGATACTAATATTGTGATCCTTGAAGAGCAGCTTACGATCCTCAAGAGTTCAAAGAACGGCGTGGAAGACACCAACCGAGAGTCTGCTTGTCTTATCCAAACCCTTCAGAAGAATATTAATGACCTTGAGAGTCAGAGTAGGCAATCTGATTCTCACAGGGAGTCTCTTGAGAGTGATGTAATGAACTTGACGAAAACAGTTCAGGAAAGCGATGCTGCCATCAAGACTTTTGAAGTGAAGATTACTTCCCTCGAATGTGATAACACGAACCTGCAAAAGACATTGCAAGAGAAGGATGCTGATGTTGATACCCTTCAGGCAAGAGTTAACAACCTGGAGTGTGAGAGTAGGCAATCTAAGGAGTCTCTCGAGAGTGATGTTGTGAACTTAACGAAGGCCATTCAGGAGAGTGACGCCGGCCTGGAAACACTGCGGGAGAACGCTGCCGCCCTCGAGTCTGAAATTACAAACCTGCAGAAAACATTACAAGAGAAGGATGTGGAAGTTGAAAATCTCAAAAATGAAATCACTCAATCTGATTCTCACAGGGAGTCTCTTGAGAGTGATGTAACGAACTTGACGAAAACAGTTCAGGAAAGGGATGCTGCCATCAAGACTTTTGAAGTGAAGATTACTTCCCTCGAATGTGATAACACGAACCTGCAGAAGACATTCCAAGAGAAGGATACTGATGTTAATACCCTTCAGGCAAGAGTTAACAACCTGGAGTGTGAGAGCAAGCAATCTGTTATTCACAAGGAGTATCTTGAGAGTGATGTTGCGAACTTGACGAAGACAGTTCAGGAGAGTGACGCCGGCCTGGAAACATTGCGGGAGAACGCTGCAGCCCTCGAGTCTGAAATTACAAACCTGCAGAAAACATTACAAGAGAAGGATGTGGAGGTTGAAAATCTCAAAAATGAAATCACTCAATCTGATTCTCACAAGAAGTCTCTTGAGAGTGATGTAACGAACTTGGCGAAAACAGTTCAGGAAAGGGATACTAATATTGTGATCCTTGAAGAGCAGCTTACGATCCTCAAGAGTTCAAAGAACGGCGTGGAAGACACCAACCGAGAGTCTGCTTGTCTTATCCAAACCCTTCAGAAGAATATTAATGACCTTGAGAGTCAGAGTAGGCAATCTGATTCTCACAGGGAGTCTCTTGAGAGTGATGTAATGAACTTGACGAAAACAGTTCAGGAAAGCGATGCTGCCATCAAGACTTTTGAAGTGAAGATTACTTCCCTCGAATGTGATAACACGAATCTGCAAAAGACATTGCAAGAGAAGGATGCTGATGTTAATACCCTTCAGGCAAGAGTTAGCAACCTGGAGTGTGAGAGTAGGCAATCTGTTATTCACAAGGAGTATCTTGAGAGTGATGTTGCGAACTTGACGAAAACAGTTCAGGAGAGTGACGCCGGCCTGGAAACATTGCGGGAGAACGCTGCCGCCCTCGAGTCTGAAATTACAAACCTGCAGAAAACATTACAAGAGAAGGATGTGGAATTTGAAAATCTCAAAAATGAAATCACTCAATCTGATTCTCACAGGGAGTCTCTTGAGAGTGATGTAACGAACTTGACGAAAACAGTTCAGGAAAGGGATGCTGCCATCAAGACTTTTGAAGTGAAGATTACTTCCCTCGAATGTGATAACACGAATCTGCAAAAGACATTACAAGAGAAGGATACTGATGTTGATACCCTTCAGGCAAGAGTTAACAACCTGGAGTGTGAGAGTAGGCAATCTAAGGAGTCTCTCGAGAGTGATGTTGTGAACTTAACGAAGGCCGTTCAAGAAAGAGATGTCGCCATCAAGACTTTTGAAATGGAAATAAGTCAATTGACTACCCAAAGAAAAACATTAGAAGAAGACATCACAAACCTGACTGAGAAACTTCGCAAGTCGACCTCAGCCATCAATGAGATGAACACCAGTAACGATGATCTCAACACTGAAATGAGAAACTTAAAGGATCGATTAGACGACTCAAATTCCAACAACAACAATCTTCTGTCTGAAAGAGAACAACTTTTAGAAACTACAAACGGAGAACTTGAGAACCTGAGGAGTGAAATATCTCATCTCACAACAGATCTTTCTGACTACCAACAGAGAATCTCAGAACACGAATTAATTACAACCGATAAAGACGCGACTATCACACAATTAACTGAACAGCTATTCGAAGCCTCAAGTTGTATGTCGTTGTTGAGAGAAGAACTTTCTGAAGGTGAGACACAAGAACGGGAACTCAAAGAAGAGCTGTCGCTTCTAAAAGTCACACAACATACTTCACAGCAACGTGAAAAACTGTTATCGAATACCGTCGATTCGTTGAGACTTGAAAATAATTCTCAAGTCAGAGTGATATCTGATTTAAGAATGTCTGAATCTGGTCTACAGCTTCACGTCGCCAGCCTAACTGGTATGATTACTGAACTCGAAGAAACGAATATTAAATATTCGAAGCAACATGAAGATCTAAATAATCTTCAGCTTGACGTCACTCGTTTCCAAGAACTGTGTGAAAGGCGATCTGCTGAACTTGATTTCTGCAACTTTATAGCTGCTGAGCAATATGTATTGAATGAATTTAATATTGACAGTTTGAAAAAAGAAGTTTCGTCACTTTCAAGTGATCTTGTTGAAAAAAGAACTACCATTGATCGACTTCTTCAGGAATTGGGTGTGAAGGATAACAACATTGAAGAATACAAGAAAGATTGTATTGAAAAGCAAGTCATTGAATCTGGACTCCAACTTCATGTCGTCAGTCTGACTGAAGAAATGAGATCTGTTGTTGAGTCGAATGATATAAAAATTAAAAATCTCAACAACGAGTTGACAACTTCAGTATCACAAGTTTCTGCTTTAGAAAACAATCTTTCACAGCTGAACAAGACTGAAGATTCTTTATCTACTAAAGTGACATTCTTATTAACTGAAGTAGAGAACATTACCCGTCAAAACACTCAATTAATTAACGATAATACTTCCCTTCAGAAACAATTATCTGACTCTGTTGATGTTAATGAACAATTGAAGGATGAGATCTCAAAACTTACTGAGAGTGAGACAACTTTAAAAAGTAATTCAGAGATGCTGTCCCAGCAATTGGAAGACCTGAGAAGTGAACTCTCACAACTAACTGAGAATGAGACAACATTACGTTCTGAAATAGCGCATCAAATTATTACAATTACATCACTTCAGAGTGAAGTATCTGAACTAGTTGAGGCAGCGAGAATAACGACAACAGAACTGTCGTCTGCCGCATCCAACAACGACAAACTGCAGCAACAGTTTTCAGAACTTTCTGAAAGTGAGAATTCACTTCGCGTCGACTTCAAGGATCTCATCGGTGAGAAGACTTCCCTTCTGGGTGAAGTGTCTCAGCTGACTAAACAATTATCTGACTCTGTTGATGTTAACAAACAATTGAAGTCTGAGATCTCAAAACTTACTGAGAGTGAGACAACTTTAAAAAGTAATTCAGAGATGCTGTCCCAGCAATTGGAAGACCTGAGAAGTGAACTCTCACAACTAACTGAGAGAGAAGGAACTCTAACAGATGTGAATGAAAGACTTCAGAGTGAAATATCACAACTAACTGAGAAGGTGACATCACTTCAAAGTGAAGGATCTCAAGTGAGGGAACAATTATTTAAATCAAATGAAGTTAATAACAAACTTCAATCAAATGTCTCTCAACTAAATGAGAACGAGATGACTCTCACTGAAGAACTGGCTGCCTCAACATCAGAAGTTACAGCCCTGCGAAGTGAGTTCTCAAAACTAACTGAGAAAGAAGCTACTCTGAAGAGAGAGATCTCAGCCACCACAACCACAAATGAGAGAATGCAGACAGAGATATCGAAGTTGGTTGAGAAACAACAACTCCTCACTACGACCAACACAACTCAACAGAATGAAACAGCGCAGTTAAAGAGTAATATTCAGAGACAGGTTGACCGCACTACAGACTTACTCGCTGACATGACAACAAAGCAACAGAAGATTGATACGTTGTTAGAAGAGGTAGATATGCTTCAAAAGGAAATTATTTTACTAAAACAAGAAATGAAGACACAAACTGACGACAATCAGAAACTTGCTGCTGAAGCTCGACAATTTGAAACGACGACCATCTCGCTGGCTTCTGACATTGAGAGACTTGTTACCGCACACTCTGAGGAAGTATCGAACTTAGCCGATCAACTGGAAGTCTTAAAACAACAGTTATCAACGTCAGTGAGTGAATTCGAAACTCTAAAAAGATCTCATCAAACAGAGGCACAAGAAGTTCTCAGATTGACTGAAAAATACGAAAATAAAATTGAGCAATGCGAGGGATTACAACAACAGCTTTCTACCGCGACAGCCGCACACAAAACAAAATTCTCAGAAGTAACAATTCAACACAACAATGAAATATCTGTTCTTGAGAATGAGATTGGGGATCTCAATGAAAGTATGAAGCGACTCGTTGCTGATCACGAAAGTCAACTTGAAATTCATCGAAACACTACAAATGAATTAAAGTCAACTCACAACAGAGACATTACAACACTCGAGATGAGAGTAAGTAAAACTTCTGATGATCACAACACCACTACTGCTACTTTAAAATCGACTCATCACAGAGAAGTATCAAATCTTCAGGAGAGATATCAACTACTGACACAAAGCCATCAAGTTGAAATCAAGAACCTCACATCCCACCAGACTGAACTTCAAAACGACATCACCTCCTTGAACAATCAAATAGCAACACTCGCTACTACCACTGAAGGCCTAAAAAGCAGAAACCAGGACCTTGAGAGCCAACTCGTTTTAAAATCCAGTACACTAACTGAGAAGTCTGCTGCTATGGGTACCATGTCGGCAAAGGTTTTTTCACAGTCTGAAAAAATGACCGTCCTGAGAACCGAACTTGTTGGAAGTGAAGAGATTGTTGCTAGCCTGAAGGCTGAACTTGCCTTAAAGGAAAGTGAGGTTGGAGAATTAAAGGAAAAGTGTAGTCGGTATGAAGAAGAGAGAAGTGAATTAAAAACAAAACAACAGTCGATTGAAGGCAACCTTCTCGAGAGAAATTCTGAACACACCAAACTTCAAAAACAACTCCGCGACAATGAGAAATCACGACTTCAGCTTCAAGATGATATAAAGAAATTTCAGTTAACAGAAATTGACAATTCACAAACATGCATCAAACTTAATAATGAGCTTCGGACTATTAAAATTGAAGTCACCGACGCCACTCAAAGAATTGTTCAACTTGAAGCAGAAAACAAGAAACTTCAAACTACTCTCACTCAATCAGAACAACAAATAACTTCATTAAAAGAAAAGTTATCCACAACTCAGACTTCTATTAACAGTAAGAAGAACACGATACGAACGATGCATAATGAAGTCAGTTTATTATTAATGTCTATTCTTGATACTGAAAGAGTTGATACGTTTCGTCGTACTAGTGCTGAAGATAATAAACTGCTTTGGGAAACTATTGTAAGTGAAGCAAGACCAAGAATGGAGGTGTTTAGAAACAGATCAATCGTGAGAGATATTGAGATTAATAATGTTTTATCAAAACTCGAAGGTATGGTAGCGGTGGAGTCATCTTCATCCGATTCAACGACAGCAACTGAAGACGCTTTTTCAAGAGTTGAAAAACAAGCAGCGAAAACTCTTGCGATGAGTGTCTACGCGACAAACTTAACAATTGAATATCAGTCAAAGATAACAGAATTAAAAGATCAGTTGGAGAGTTGTAAACAAGACCTATCAGACGATACTAAGAAAACGATCACAAATCTTCAATCTCAGGTCGTGTTATTGACAACCCAATTAGAAGACATATCCTCTGCTACTGGTTGCAGTAATTGCGCTTCTCCAAGAAGACAAGTCGACACTCTTCAAGGGAAACTATCACTTCTTCAGAGTACCAGTAGAAGGTCACTCGAAACTCAACAAGAGCATTCTGCAAAAGAAAGGCTTGAGCTTACTCAATCACTTGATAAAGAAAAGACTCATCGAAGAAATGCCGCCAATCAACTTCAAGTTATGTCTGTTCAATGCGATACTTTAAAAGCAGAGAAGTTAAACATGATCGATTCTATTAAAGAGTTAGAAAGAGTTATCAAAACTCTAAAACAAGGATCTTCCAATGAAACAAACAACCTACGGAGTGAGACTGATGAGCTCCGAGGAACAGTTGCGAACCATCAACAGAATGAACAACTACTACAAGATCAAATTAATAAATTAGAATCCGACGTGAAAATTATGTCTAAAACCATAACATCACATCAAGAAGAGTCAAGTCAAAGAGAAGCGTCTCTTAACAAAGTAACATTAGCTCTGAAACATCAACAAGAAGCCTCTGACGACTATTCAAACCTCGTGTCAGAACTACAACACAAAGTGATACTATTAACCAGTAAGATATCATCATTGCAACAGGAGGTGGTCGATTTGAATAATGAAAACACCAAATGTACTACAAAATTACAACAAGAACAAAAACAAGTATCAACACTGACTATCACTGTAAAGGATTATGATGAGAAAATCAAATCACTTACACAACAGTTGACAGACTCTAAAGAAACAGTCGCAGAGTTGGAAGAAATGTCATCAAAGAGCGTCATTCAGATCACTGAATTGAAAAACTCACTTCAGAAAGAGAGAAAAAAAGCCTCAGAGGCTGAGTCACTCCAACAGCAGTTAGTAGAAGCATTGTCAGCAGTAACTGTTTCTAAAAATAGAATCCTTGACTTGGAAGGATTATTATCTACGTGTACATCAGACAATGAAACAACCAATTCGATACTTCATCACCAAAATGAGAATTTGAGATGTGATTTAGTAGCAGCTCAGGATACCACAACTCGGCTTCAAAGTAAATGTTCTCACCTTGAAAACGACATTAAAATTTTCAGAGTGAACGAAAACCAACACGTCGACACCATATCAGAATTAGAACGGATTAATAAAAAACTACGAATGGATTTATCGACAACTGAACAAACAAAAACCGACGTAACCATCAAACTAACGTCAGTTGAAAAACAGTACCAAACCTTAGAAAGACAACTCAGCGATCAAATATCTGACAATGAGATTAGAATAACACAACTACTCAGAACGAATGAGGACCTTCAATCAGACCTGTCAGTTGCTCGGGAATGTGAAATTAAATACTCTGAACAGAATGCTATTCTTGAGAGTAGTCTTCAGGATTTTAAAAAATGTCGACTTGAATTGTCCTCAGCACTCGATCATAATAATTCTATTGAGAAACACATTAAGTCACTCAGTCAAGAACAACACAAATTTATAAATAAAATTTCAGACTACGAAATCAGAGTAACCAGCTTAACTCAGAAAGACGAACAACAACTTCGAATGATTGAAGATCTGAAAGCCACAGTCATAACCTTGAGAGAAACATCTCATGAAAAATGCAACGAAACCATCCAAGAGCTAAGAAAGACGATCAGAGAATTGACCAACACTCATGAGATGCTCGTTGAAGAACATAACGAGGTCCTAAATCAGCTAGAAAAAGCACACGAACTCAAAGTAAACACCACCAATGAACTTACAGTCGTTAAAGCAGAGTACAGCACTTTACAAGAATACCACGATAATCACAATGACAGCCTCGTAGAGTTGGCAGATGATCTGAATACGAGTCTTGTTCAGTCTCATATTCAAAAACAAGCAGTTGAGAAACACCTGAATGAAAGTTTAGACATCAGTTATGAAGCGACAGAGCAAAATAAAAGTATCCTAGATAAGTTAGCTTCGGTGGGTTCTGCTAATAATGTTTTGGAGGAACAGGTGGTTAGACTTCGTGAAAGACTTTTGTATTTTGAGAAATCTGATTCTCCAAAACAACAACAACAACAACACCATCAACATCACCAATCGGATTCTGACAGAGTTCATGATTTAGAAGAACAGATTAGAGTCTTAACAGAACAACAACAACAACAACTCCATCGTGACTCAAACATTGAAATGTTAGAAAACGAAAGAGACGCACTCGCAATGACTCAGAAAGAGATAATCACTGAATTGGAAAAAACCGCAAGAGAACTCGACGATACTAAAAAAGAAATATCCGCCTCACACATGCTACGAGACAATCTTGAAGTCCAATTATCTGAAGCAAGAAGAGAGATTGATAATCTGATTTCTGAGATCGAAACAATGAAATCGTCAGGTGATATAGAAACAGTCATGTCTCAGTTAAAAGCAGCTCAACAAGAACTCTTACACCGCGATGATGTGATTCTTTCGTTGAAGCAGGTTGAGTCAAGAAAACCACCTCTCCATAAAAAACAAAAAAAGACAACTGACAAACCCCGTCTCGACCTCGCAGAGGAAACTGCTGCTCACTTGATGTCAGAAAACAGAGAACTACTTATATCGAAGAAGCATTTTGAGAAGGAAATTGAAAGACTTAAGCGACGACTGACTGAACAACTGAGTGAGTTGACTTCGTCACAACAAGATCGTGATCGTTGTCACGCTGATTTAGTGATGGCTAATGACACTCTTTCAAAATTAACAACTCAGATTGAAGAGCAGCGTATTCTACTTCATTCACTTGAGGCATCGTCTCAACGAAGATCTCACGAGGAGGGAATCTTAAAAAGAGAAATTCAATCAATAGCCAACCAGTTCACACAGTAGTAGGTTTGATTGATTCTATTTTGAATTTTGAATTCTTTTTTTTTTTTTTTTTTTTTTCCCTTCAATCTTTGTTTCATAATTGAAGAAAACGACTGACTCCTCTCCTCCCCACCTTTCACTTTTTTGTTGATGAATGTATAGACAAAAAAACAAACAACAAAAAAAAAAAAATATAAAAGCGGGGGATGTACACAGACTTATAGACTTTATTTTTATTCCCAAATCGATCTTCCCCTTTCATATTGTAGATTTTAGATTCTTTCACAATATACTAACTTGAAACAAAAACGGAAAAAAAAAAAAAAAAAAAAAAAAAGGAAATGAAATGAAATAAAATCCTGAATGGCAACACGAGACAGCAGATAAGTGAAACATCTGCAGAGTGTTTACCGATACTAATGTTTGTTCAGTCAACCTTATCCAATTCGTATATTTATATTGTGAATATGCGACAAACAATTAGCCTTCCATCCTCCCCCTTCTCTCCCCGTCTTTAAAATTGTATTCAAAGATAGATTTTAGATTAATTAGGATGTTGGGGATTGGTTGTGTTTCTGAATTATATTACTTCATCCTCCCCTCCTTCTGCAGGACAATAAAATCCTTCCCTTCTGTAAAGCATAGTGTTATGTTATGAGAGTGGTGGTTTTCTTTTTTATTATTATTTTCTCTCAACTAGTTTATGTAATGACCAGCCCGTCTCCAAAGAGCAGAACCAAACCGAGGGAGAGACACGAAGGATGGAACGTGTTGGGACAGAATCCACCTCAAGGATGGAATCGAGTTCCACTCCAACCTGGTGGTAAACACGTAGATAAGTTAAGATGGAATGCTAGATATTGTAAGTTAGGTGGTTGTAGTATATGTTGGGCAGGTGATATCGAAGGCTGCAGACGAGCAAATGGAGAAAAGTTCATCCCAAGCAGATACAGCAGAAGTCCAAGCCCTCGCAGAACAACTCCACGAAAGAAACAAACTCATTCAGGTCCTCATTCGCCATCACTGAACCCTCGTTCATACCGACAGTACTTACCTGGTCAGGTGGGGGGTTTAGATGATGTCTCTTCTCCGATTACTGGAAGGTTGTATTATCCGAATTCACCTCTTGTTACGAATGTGATAACTGAAGAAGGTATTCTTTTATTATTTTGAGTGGTAATGTGTCTTCTGTTTGGTGAGATTGTGGGAGGATAAAAAAAAACAAAAAAAACAGGAATTAGCGAACAACCAGTAGCCAGTGACCCTGACAGAATAGATAAGTTAACATCGTACTTAGAATCTGAGAGGAAGCGGTTGCATCATACGGCACTTGATTTTTATCGTGCAACAGGACAGGCTCCTATTGCGCCATCATCGTCACCGAGACAGGCTGCCGCTAGATTGAAAGCACATGACGTGTTGAGAGGGGAATCCTATTCACCTTTTCGTCACGAGGGTCCAGTAGCTCCGATTAAAACATCTTTAACACCGTCAGTTCATCTAAGTCATTCTCCAAGAGCTGCTGCGCTTCCTTCCGATGTGTTCTACCCAACTGGGTAGGCATCTTGTTTTATAATTTTATTCTAACCTTTTGCATCCATAAATTAAACCTTACCCTGTATTGTATTGTACGCGTTATTTTATAAAGTCTGTTGAGTGTCAGTCGCGTTAGTATAATTGTCTTTTTGTTTTCAGTGTCGTATTTTATCTCACAGCCTATTCCACACGATGAGTGACATAACTTGGTACTCTGAAGGCTATGAGATGGCGGAGAAGAGCGGTCGCTTAGTAGAAGCCTTTTACGGTAAACGCAAGAAGGGCAAAGTCATATCCCTGACCCTAATGGGTCAGAAGTGCAGCATTGATTTTGATAAAATGCAAATGACAAAAGACGGTGAGAAAAAGAAATACAAATTAAAGAGAAGCGACGGATCTGATTCTGAATCCGAAGAAGAAAGTTCTTCCAGCAGCAGCACTGAAGAAGAAGCAACTTGGGAATACAAACATACAAAGAAGGGTTGGCAGCCGTTAAAAACTGGTTTCCAACTTGCTTTGGAGAAAGCCTACACTGGATCCAAAGGTTCGAAGTCCTTTGATAAGAAAATAGGAAAGGAAACCCTCACATTTGATCTCAAAAATATGACCAAAAAAGATAAATCTACGGGAGAAAAAACAAAAATTAGACGAGTTTGTGACGATGAAAGCAACTCTGATTCGGAACCTACACCAAAAAAGACCAAATCAAAAAACACAAAAAAGAGTAGCAAATATGAGAGCGAGTCATCAGAGGACGACTCTCCTGCACCATCCAAATCAAAGAAGGAAAAAGAGAAGGCTGCGGCTAAGAAAAAGTCAAAGAGAACTGAAGAAAGTGATTCTGATGATGAAGAACGTACGAAATCAGCAAAGGTAACGATAAAACCGAAATCAGTGAAGTCTTTTGGTAAAAAGAATTTGATAAAGAAAGGAAGAGGTGTTGTAGAACCATTGTCTGGTAAGCAAGCAGACTGTCACATCTACGAATCGGGAGATGATGTTTTCCAATGCATGCTAAATCAAAGTAATGTTCACGCTAATAATAATAAGTTCTACCAAATTCAACTTATCGAGTCAGATTCTGGTGGTAATTGGTGGGTCTTTACAAGATGGGGAAGAAACGGTACTCCTGGTTCAACTGGAATCAAACCATTCGGAACAATTGCGGCAGCAGAGAAGGAATTTAAAACAAAATTCAGAGCAAAGACACTCAACCAATGGGACAGCAGAGATGATTTTGTCAAAAGACCAAATCAATACCAACTAATGGACATTACTCACGGTTCTGATGCTGACTCCGACTCAGACGCAGCCTCTGAAAATGACACTCCTTGCAAACTCGAACCCGCACTTAAAAGCGTCATCGAACTCATCTCTGATAAAAAGGTAATGCTTCAGACTATGAAACAGTTTGAGATCAATACAGATGAGTTGCCATTGGGGATGATCTCAAAAAAACAAATTAAAAGTGCATTCCAACACCTAAAACACATTGATCAAGAATTGAGAAAAAAAAATCCCTCAAGAAAAGTTCTAGCAGACGAGAGTTGTGGGTTTTACACGTTGATTCCTCACGTTGTTGGAATGAAACAGCTACCGATTATAAGATCAGACGAAATGGTTCAGGAAAAGATGACAATGTTAGACGCATTGGCTGACATTGAAGTCGCAGGAAAGATTTTGAAAGATTCTAAAAAATCAAAACAGCATCCTTTAGACGCCGCGTACGAAGCTCTTCATTGTCAACTCAATAGAATAACGAAAGATCATGGAGACTTTAAGCTCATCAAAGACTACATTGCGAATACTCATGGTCCTACTCATAGAACCTTTTCTCTTGACGTTGAAGAAGTTTTTGCTGTCGACAGAGAAGGTGAATCTGAGAGATTTACTGAAGAAATTTCAAACAAAACTCTCCTCTTCCACGGATCTCGTAACAGTAATTGGATGGGTATTCTTGGACAGGGATTACGTATTGCTCCACCAGAAGCACCAGTCACTGGGTATATGTTTGGAAAGGGTGTTTACTTTGCTGACTGTTCTTCCAAGTCAGCCAACTACTGCAAGACTTCTCGCAAAGACAACATTGGTTTTATGACTTTGAATGAAGTTGCTCTTGGAAAGACGCACGATCTAACTGCTGCTAAATACATTGAAAAACTACCCAAGGGATGTCAATCAACGAAGGGTTGTGGATCTCACGAGCCTTCAACAACAATGACTTGTGATAATGGCATCAACTGGCCTTTGGGAAAGTTACAAGAATCGAAGTACGAAGACGATACTAACCTACTGTACAATGAATACGTAGTTTATGACGTTTCTCAAATTAGAACAAAATATTTGGTAAAATTGAAATTTAATTACTGAAAACACCAACCAAACAACACATGTAAACTAGAAATACAGGCCCATCACAAAGTCATTCTTTGTTTCGTTATCCTACTTGCCTTACGTTTCAATGTCTACAGTGAAAACAAACACGAAATCCTCTTTTGGGGTGTAGATTTTTTTTTTTTTTTTTTTTTTGCTCCCCAATTCACAAAAAATTAGGTTATTGGTCAACCACTTTTTTCTCTTTCTCTCTTTTTTTTTTTTTTTTTTTTTAAAAAAGTTATTGTGTTTTCTGTATTCTTTCTTCAGCAACCAAAAAATAGTCGAAAAAGAATTAAAACAAAAAAAATAGTGAGACGTTAATCTTCCCAAAACTAGTTGATAGCAGTGTGCCTTTTTTTTCTTAAGCTAAATCCCGTCGCGCAAAACTTCTTTTTATAGCATAATACCGATATAGATATCGGTGATTGACTTTTTATTATTTTAGATGTGAAATTGAAAACTTTTTATTTCTTTATTTTTATTTTTTTCTAGTAAAAAAAACAATAACTGACGGAAAATGCGAGTAAGGTAAAGGAAACCTCCCCCCCCAGGGCTATCTGATTTTCATCGCAACTTCCTCATGGAACTACTAAAAAATTTAAGCACTAGGGAAGTTGATATCCTCCGCTCTCAATTTGGAGAAAGCGGAGTAGTCGCATCAGATTTCTGCTCCATCCTCCGAGGGGTGGATCCTTCAAGGGCGTTAAAGTTGGAAGAGTATACGAATTTATTTCACGATATTGATGTCAGGCGAGAAGGTAAAGTAGGTTGGGATCGATTCTCAATGCACTTGATAAACAGTTCAATGATAGAAAAACAAACTGTCAGAATGTCGGCAATAAGAAAATACGTTCTTGAAAGCGTTTTTTACAACGAAATTCCGAATTCGGTTAAAAGACTGTACTACTACAATGACATTGATAAAATTGGAAAACTGATATACAGAGGAAGGCAATCGGTCGTAACTTTGTGTGAACCTGACACAATGAAAACTTGGAAAGTAACTCCAGCGCTTGGATCAGCACCTCTGTGCGCACAAGTTATTAGTTCAACCTCATCACCTAATGTGTTAGCAGTCAGTTGCAGTGATATGTCGATGTCGTTATGGAATATGTCTACACCTGTTTTAAAACAAACTTACTATGAACGACTTGATGAATCGCAAACAGCATTGACTTGGTCACCAAGTTATAGCAAGCTACTCGTAGGAAGTCGGTCTGGAGTATTTTCTATTTGGAATTGTTCTGATCAATCAGCTCCAACCATCCAAGTCACAGACGTCCTTCACTCTCAAGGCATACTCGACATAGCTGTCGTTGATAATGTCTGTATAACTGCTTCAATGGATAGTTTTATAAAAGTAACTGATTTATCAAGAGGTCAGGTAACAGCAAAGTTAAAAGGTCACACTCACGGAGTGAACCATTTAAGCTATTGTAAAGAATATTCATTGTTATTATCTGGTGGGTACGAAAGACATCCGTGTGCTTGGATGTTTCATATGAATGATCGAAAACCCTGGCCGCTTATTGATAAGTTACATCCTCATCGAGATTCTATTGTTGGTCTTCAAGCTGTTGGATCAACACCTCATGTTATTAGCACTGATAGGAATGGTATTGTAAAGGTATGGGATGTCAGAACACTAAAGTGTGTTCAAACTCAACTTGTCGAAACTCCGTCAACGCTTCTATCTGTCGGAGCTGTCCCACCTGCATTAGTTGATTCAATGTGCTGTACTTGTCAGGATACTAATAAAATATTCGTTTCTGGTAGAACATTATCAGTTCTGAGGTACTCAACATCAACAAAACCAACCAGAGCTGATGACATGTGTGTTTCACTTCTGGTTTACAATAAACATAGCGATGAGTTTTTATCAGGTCATCAAGACACTATAAAAATATGGACCTTATCTGGAACAATCGTAAGGATATTTAACAACATAACAACGTCTGATGTCACATGTGCCTGCATAGATGGAACAGGTAGGAGGTTTTTTGTTGGAACAGCAGCAGGTTTTGTTTGTGGATTCGCCTGGGCAACGGGAATCCAATTTAAAACTTTCAGTGAAACAGTCGGACATGAAATATCTCAATTGTCTTATGTTGAGGGTCACTCTTACTCAAAAATTGTTGTTTTTTCTTCAGAGGTTTGGTGCATACCTGACACACCTCAAAGCAGAGCAGTTAATTTGAAATTACTAGCTAAAGCTAGCATGGATTACGCTCAGGTGACATCAAGTTTAGTTCTGAGAAGTGGAATTGTGATTGGGACTTCATTGGGATCAATCTTCATGTGTGACAGTGACGGTGCTCATTTCTTAGGTATCGCATCACAACTACCGAGACAGCAGGCGATTCGATGTTTGACTAGTATATCTGAGACACCATTTGTTGCTTTCACTGGTGATTGTTATGTGATCCATTTTTCGACAAGTAGATCGAGTAGCGGTGATTCTCCGAATAAAATATTAACTTACCGAGCTATAAATCCAAAAATACACACCTCAACAAACGTCAAGTTCGATTCCGGGGAACAACACCCAAAGCTTCCATTCCCTGGTAGATGTCTTATGTCTGGTGAACGACTTGGTTTACATCCTGTTGGTGCGACGTTGTCGGATCCTGATAGAAAAAGTTTTGGTGATCGATTGGGAGTTCAGTCACCTCCATCAGTAACGACGATGTACTACTCAATCACTTCGAATGAATTAGTGACTGGTACTGATCATGGATGGGTTGTTATTTATTCAATGAAAAAGTTATTGGATTTTATTACATCAGAAAACATTAATTCAAAACCTCAACCAGTTCTTGACGTTACTCGAATGTGGTTAGCACACTCGGAAGAGATTAGTGTAATGTTTGGAATAGAATCGAAGGGTGTTATTGTGACTGCTAGTTTTGATTTTCAAATTTTACTTTGGGATCGGAGTGGTGTCTGTTTAGCATCCTTACAACAGGACAGAACCATTGCAGCACAGCGACTATCAACTATTAAAGATGAGATTGCAGAGATTGTCTCGGATGTGTTGGCACCTGAGGAAGATTCAGAACAAAACTTGGCTATACCAAAAAGTGAAGTGAGGAAGGAACTTCTCTTACCGCGAGAGAGTTTTCCACAATTACTTTCAAACAATAACAGCGTACCTTCTATTGTTGTTAATGTTCCTTCTTCTGTAATTACAGATAGCAAGACTCCGACTCAAACATCAATTAAATTCCCTCAAAGTATAGTTAAACATGGTGTTAGAACCAGATCTCTAAAGTTAAGTTGTTTTCAACAACGGCCATTGCCACCTAATTCCCCTCCCAGTTTTGGAGGAAGGCATCGCCGACCACGTTTCGTGAATTGTCTTCCGAATATACCTTCGAAGTGAATTCTTTTTTTTAAAAAAAATTATTATTATGTTATGAGCGTTGTGAGAATCTTCTCTGCGTTCTGTATTTCCAATCCAGTCCTACTACCGTGGGATTTGTTTTGTTTACTTTGAATGTTTGTTATTTAAACTCTGATTTGGTGTTTTTTAATGTGTTGATTCTAATCTCATACTCTTCATCCATTGGTTGGTAAACATGTTGGTGTTGGTTGTTGTGTATTGTGAGATGGTGGTTTTCTTTTTTTTCGAGTACATTATTTCTTGTTAATCTCCTTTCTTCTATCAGACAGTACGCCCGCAATCGGCAACAACATCTGCTGATGCCAGCTGTTGCAAGTTCAAGTATGTTTTATTTATTTATTTATTTTTTTTTTTTTTTTCATTTGAAAAAAATTTAAATTAAATTAAATATCAACAGGCAGGGCATGGCATTCTCGCATCCGGATGGAGGACAGACGGATTGCGCAGCGGAAGTCGTTAATGGGATTTGTTAGTACCGTAGGAACTGCGAGTCATACTAGAAAAGATAGAAAATTCACAAGAGAAGATGTAGCAGAGCACTGCACTGCTAATGATATGTGGGTTATTGCTCACGGAATGGTGTATGATGTGACGAAGGCTTTTAATGATCACCCAGGAGGTCAACAAGTACTTTTAAGAAAAGCAGGTACTGACGTTTCACGTGATTACGATCACCACCGTGATCACGCTAGGTGGAAAAGATACCGAATTGGGACTCTCGAAAATGAAGGCGACGGTCCCATGTGTGCCGTTATGTAGAAACACCTTTAAAGTGCTCCGTGAAATATCAACAGCAGCACATGCATCCTGAAAAGGTTTGCTTATATATAGTTATTGTGTGGAGGAGATTAACTATAGCATGTGCCATAAAACAAACAAATATTCGTTATTGATTAGAAGGACCACGACAAGGAAACTCTCTAGCCCCTCTCCTTGAATACAGTGTGGTTCTTGTAAAATTATTGTTTTGAAGCAAAAATCCTTTTCAGAAAAATATGCTGCATCAGACCTGTACTTTTTTTTATCTTAGTGGGTGATAATATTTATTTGATCAACCTTTACACACACACAAAAAAAAAAAAAATAAATAAATAATAATAAGCTAAAGTTTTATATAAGGTGATTAGCCTATTTTTTTTTTCCTTATTTTTTTTTCCTGTTATTATAATCAAAGGTGCGTTTAGCTTAACCTTGCTGTTATCTGACACGTGATGAATCTCGATTCCAACAGTAGTATTGCACGGCAAGTCTTGCACTCAATTCTGTTGTTTACGTGTCAAAGTAAGGTTATATAGGCCTTCATCTATCAAGTGCGTAGTGAGCCCTTACTCATACTGACGTGAGAGTCAGTTTTGTTGCGTGCCAATGGAAGTTATTATTGGAAAAAACCAATAAAAGTCAATCTATTATTCTCCCAAAGGGGAGTGTTTTCCCTACAGTCTCCGCCTCAAATAATTTTAATATGATTGTCTAAGGTGCGGCGCGTTTTTTTTTTTTTTTTTTTTTTTTGTTTGTTTGTTTGTTTGCTGTTTTTCCAGTCAAATACTAGCCTCAGGTATAGAGTAGTTGACTCTGCTTTAGTTCTTTAGAGATGTAGAGAATTCAGACTTCTTCGGGAAAAAAAAAAAAAAAAAAAAAAAAAAAAGAAAATATTCGACGACTCGTTTTTTGATTAAAATCAAAGTCATCTCTCCTCAAAGGATAAAGAGTTGTTTTTATTTCTTTATATAGTACTAAAGTCATTTCAGAAGGTAATAAAAAAAACCAAAAGAATCCACCGTGCTGGTGACAAAGCCAGGACAAGAAATATGCCTGATGTTAGTGGAGTAGAGTTTTTAATGGTTTAGAGACGTTATTGTTGTTTTCTGACTATCCATAAGACACACTACGGGGAGGCAACTTGTATTTGGTTTACACTTTTTAAAGACTACCAGCTTTCTCAGATAAAATTCTAGCAGATAAAGAACCATACTAATAATGTGTTTTCTTGCCGGTTTTAAAAAAAAAAACAACCTAGCGACAGATTCGAACTTGGTAAATTTCATTTCTGCACTTTTGCAGATTTGCTCGAAAGTGAAATAAGAAAGAAAAGAAAAAGAAAACGCCTGCCTCTTTTACAACCCTACATGAGATTTCCGGGTTCAAGGCTGAAGAAAGCAGGTCACGCGGTCCTTAGCTTGCTCGGATTGCACACATGTAGAATGTCAACTAACCAGCGGGTGTAGTTCCATCAGTGTCTTCTCTCCCTTTTTATTTATAAAAAAGTTAATTATTTTATTGCCTTTCACTGACCCCTTCTCTCATGTCAGAGAGTCTTCGTATACGTTACCAATATGACTTTGTCGTTTGAAAGGAGGAACTTGGGCGTAGGATGGGAAGTTATTTTCACTTATATTCTTCTTTCCGACGGGAAAAAAAAAAAAAAAAAAAAAAAAAAAAAGGAATTTGCTTTCTCAGCTGTCTGAAATACACACAATATTTCGGAAGCTTCGATTCCCCCCCCCATCCTCTTTTTCTTTTTATGTTGTTGTTCGATCAGAGCTTGGTTCGGTTCACTTAGGGCGACCACAACGCGCGAGCAACGGGTACCTGTGGCTGTTTAGATGACTACTGATGATCTGAAGTGAACCCATCAATTCGTTTTTTCTTTTTCTCTTAATCCAAAACAGTTTTTTGTGTCGGCATCTGCAGGTGCGTCAACAAAAACAAGAATAGTAGTAGTGGCTATTGTTTAGGTGAATACATTTTTTTTTTCCCCCTCCATCCATTTATTGTACGTGATCCTTGAAATTACCAGATTCGACAACGTCTTCTGGTCAATAAGACAAAAACGAAAAATAAAAAAAAAAATATCATTTTCCCCCTTTTTATGTTTTTCTTTTTTCCAAACATAATTTTTCTTTGATTAACAACTACATATATTTTTTTTCAGTCAAATACTTGATATTAATTTTGTTTTCTTAATACCTAAAGTTGTTACTTTTACCTTTACATTGTCAAAAGTTTCACCCCTCTTTTTTTTTATTCTGAGAAACATAGAGTTCTGAAGTAGTTCTTTTTTTTGGTTACTCAGCAGCTTCTCTCTTCCCCCATGTTCAGGATACAAACGTTGAAAAACACACTGCACCAGCTCTGGATTTGCTGCATTCGATTTTGCAGCATCAATGATGCTGCGTAGTGAGTTTGCTTTTTTTTTTTTTTTTTTTTTTTTTAAGATAGTTCGGGTAGTCATTTCAGATAAAATGAGTTTTTTTTTTTTTTCTTGAAATTTGACTCCCCACTGTTTTTGATAAAATAAAAATTAAAAAAAAAAAAAAAAAAAAAAACAAATTTATGTATTTTTCCACATTTGCGGAACTTCATACTGTCAGCAGAGTTCAGAAGCATTTTATTTGTAGCGCACTACCACGTCTACCCCTTCTGCTCTTGCGACAGTGTACACCCAGCTACCGCTGTTGTTGATGAGTTGTGAGAGAACGTGAATACGGGGTTGAAATCATTTTTATGATTGATGTGAACATTAGTAGGGCCTTCTTCTAACGCATTATCGCGTCTGTTCCCTTTCCACTCTTTCGATGCTCTGATTCATCATAAGAGACTGTGAGACTGTGGTTGATTGACGCTCGGCCCCCTCACCCCTTGATGTTGCTTGGATAGGAATTCGTTGCCTTTTTTTTTTTTTTTTTTTTAAATTATTCTGTGACCTCCCTTTGGATAAACCACAAATATCATAAATAGTTGGCTTGCAAGGTGAATAATTGCCTGCCCCCCCCACCAAAGGTCAGAGTGCACAAAATATTTTGTATTCCTCGCCAGTGGCGTGTTTGTTATATTCTCCTAGTAAACAGATGTGTTGTTGCACACAATTCTGATGAATGGTTGTGAGATTGCTTCTCTTGTAATCATATAGTACTCTCCCTTCCAAATACGTTTTTTTTTTTTTTTTTCCCTCCTCTTCGTCATCATTGCAGAGTCGAAAAATCTCATTATGGCAGTGGGGGGGGATTCAGGTGAACATTTCCTCCCGTGATCTGTTCTATTCCTGGACACATATATCTCATTATGATTTTAAAAAAAAAAAAAAAAAAAAAATTCATGTTCATATCTGCTTGGTACTCCGGCGGATATGTACCTGAATTATATCGTAAAAGAGGGTAAACCAACTGTCCTAACTGTGTCAATGAATTAATATAGGAAAATTAGAATCACGATTTTAGTAAGTAAAAAGGACGTTCCAGGATTGTACTTCAACTGTTGCGTAACCATGCTAACTAAAATAGTTTTATATCTTTTTTTTCTTTAAAAAAAACTATATATTGTTATTTATAAGGCGGAGGTTTTCCTTTTATTCCATTTTATTTCATTCCCTTTTTTTTTTTTTTTCCTTTTGTTGTTGTAAAGTAGTACTCTATTTGGCAAGTCTTTCTTGCACAAAATGAGGAGGAAATGAGCAGAAAAAAGAAAAAAACAAAAAAAAAAAAAATTAAACCATCAAAAGCACGTAATCTCAAGAACGATTATTATATAAGAGTCTGTGAGAGTGAGAGCATTTTGCCTGGAAGACCCAGTGCTGAATTAAGTTATCTCATGGGTTTATTATTGCATAATGAACATACGGCAAGAACATAAATTACGTTTATAGTAAGTTTTTCCGTTATACCTCTTTTTTTTTTTCCCCCCCTTCCTTCTTTTTCTTGATTTTTTGCACGGAATTATATTAGTGAAAGAACACATCTTTCACTAATAACGAAAAAAAAACAAAAAAAAAACAAAAAAAAAAACAACAGAACGCATAGACTACTATAGACTTGCGGGCAAAAGTACAGTTTTTTTTTTTTTTTTTTTTTTAAATTCTTGGTTGTACATATTTCGCTTTTTTTTTTTTTTTTTTTTTCAAGTCCTTTTTTTTCCCTCGGTAACCAGCTTCAACGCTTATATAAGCAGCTATTCATGAGTTTTATGGTTCAGATTGGGATTTTTTTTTTTTGTTGTTGTTATTGGTTGTTTTCGACCTATATTCGCTAATTATACATTTATTTAATTTAATTATAATTATTATTATTATATTATTCTTTATTTTCTTTTTTTTTTTGATTTTTTTTTTTTTGTTTTATATAAAATAAAAAATAATGGAAATTTCCATCGTCGGGATACGGTAGCGTGAACATATCAAAAAAAAAAAAAAAAAAATACAACACTTGATTAAAATATCGTGTGCTCAATTATTGAACACAAAAGAATTGAAAAGCATCCCTCTTCGTTCTGTTGGGGTGAGTGTTTGTTACAAAACGGCTTGTTTCACACATGTACAAATTTCTTACAACTATTCTTGCTTTTTTGAAAAATAAAAAATACTTATTAAGTATCAGACGAAAAAAAAAACCATTCAGATAAAAGCCTTAAATATTATTTTGTTGATCTGAGACAAATTAATGGCGGCACAGGGGAAACGCATAACATGACATAGAAAAATAAAACGGTTTTTTAATCTGAATGGTTTCTTTCTCCGAATTCGTCGGTTCAAAAGAAACCATTCAGATTAACCTTATATTTCGTTGAACGCAGACAAAATCCTGTCGCACGGGGAAAATAAATCATGACCATAAGAAATAATCGGTTTTCAATCTGAATAGTTTCTTCTCCGACTACGTCGGTACAAAAAAAAAAAAAAAAAGGGTTTTTTATACAGACGTAACATTCTTTAGGAAGAGGTTGATTTTTTCACCTTTGATTATGAGAATGTTGTTCACTCTGTTCATGCGGTGGGGTAGTTATTTGATTTTTTTAAAACATGTCGTGGATCTCACGGATATAATAGAACCATTCACCCCCACAGAATTCCCCAGTTTGTGTTCAGTACGTGCACACTCGAATAGGAATAAAAAAAGAACTTCAACCATACACCACCACAGATGATAAAATTACAAACCTAAATCGCAACAACGAAAAAAAAAAAAAAAAAACCTCTAATAACCGTCTGCGAAGATATAAAAGACGATAATGAAAAAGGGGAAAAAAAAAAAAAAAAAGTGAATCATACCCGTCTATCTACATTTTTTTTCAGTTTGGCGCGTCGCCATGCAAATTTCTGTTACAGCTGTTTTATTAGTTATTTAGTGCAATTCGTGTTTCATGTGATTTGTTATACCTTTTTCAAATTTATTTACAGCAAGGTCGAGGGAGTTTGCATTGGGTGTGCTGTAGTTATTTATCATATTAAGTGTTGGTTCGCAGTTCCATCATTTCTATTTCCAACCAGACCACTCCAACGTATTCCAAAACTCAAATCAAAATGATGTTTCAATTGTTCGTTAGCGTCTTCGCCATCGCAGCTGTGTCGGGTGCCTCTGCCAATGTGAACTGCAGCACAATCTATGAGCCAGATGTTTGTACGAAATCAAACTGCACATACTCATACATGGCTAATGCTTGTTATAATAATACTATTCAGCATTCATGTGGTGAGGAAGCTGGACACGGTATCCTTTGTTCGATGAAGCAGAAATGTTGTGGAGGAGACTGGAGTGAGGACACGGCGAAGTGCGTCAACCCAGGTGAGTCTTGCTGCAGTGGACTGAGACACACGGTAGTCTGTGCTGTGGGTGACAGCTGCTGCACTTCGGGGAACAGCTTTGACGGAGCTTGTTACGACAGCAAGACTCAAATCTGCTGCACTCCACCAAGCATGAGTGCTGGGTACCCATGGTCCTGTCCTATTGGTAAGAAGTGTGGTGATGAGAGCTGTATCTAAGATCGTGGTAGTGTATTTTACACATCGTAATAATTGTTCCTCTCCCCTGTTACTTAACTGTGAAAGGTCTTCAAATGAATGTCGCAGCACCAATTTGTTCTGTTTCGCCCAGAGTGCTCCTTTTGTTTTGCCTGCCAAAGTCTTTTGTTTATTTGTGTTCCTCTTTTAGATTAACGCCTGCGAATAACTCGTGTTACTCTGTTTGTGAGCATATCCCATACAATAAATTTCTAAATTAATAATCTCGCGGACGAATTCAGCAGCACCAACTCCAACTTGCTCTGTTTCGCCCGTGGTGCTCCTCTAGTTTGTGTGTCAGAATTCTTATCCGCATCTTTTCTCAAATTAATTGAAATTCTGTTCCTCTTTAATCCGATCCTTGGCGCCTGTGAGTAACTCTTATGACTCGTTTTGGAGCCTTTCTTCTGAGAATCTTGGAGGAAGCTAATTTGTTGATAGATGCAAAGCGTTTGTTTTATCTCCCTCGAAACCTCCTCTCATCAATTCACGTCAATTCCATCGCCGGAGTCATCTCGCAAAACCAGCAGATTCCAGATACGGATCGGTGGTTTGATAACGTGAGTTATGTTTCTTTTATTGCATTGAACTTAGAACTCAAATTATAATTACTTACACTTCAGGTACCGGCAGCCAAGGTCGAGGGAGTTTGCATTGGATGTGCTGTAGTTATTTATCATATTAAGTGTTGGTTCGCAGTTCCATCATTTCTATTTCCAACCAGACCACTCCAACGTATTCCAAAACTCAAATCAAAATGATGTTTCAATTGTTCGTTAGCGTCTTCGCCATCGCAGCTGTGTCGGGTGCCTCTGCCAATGTGAACTGCAGCACAATCTATGAGCCAGATGTTTGTACGAAATCAAACTGCACATACTCATACATGGCTAATGCTTGTTATAATAATACTATTCAGCATTCATGTGGTGAGGAAGCTGGACACGGTATCCTTTGTTCGATGAAGCAGAAATGTTGTGGAGGAGACTGGAGTGAGGACACGGCGAAGTGCGTCAACCCAGGTGAGTCTTGCTGCAGTGGACTGAGACACACGGTAGTCTGTGCTGTGGGTGACAGCTGCTGCACTTCGGGGAACAGCTTTGACGGAGCTTGTTACGACAGCAAGACTCAAATCTGCTGCACTCCACCAAGCATGAGTGCTGGGTACCCATGGTCCTGTCCTATTGGTAAGAAGTGTGGTGATGAGAGCTGTATCTAAGATCGTGGTAGTGTATATTACGCATCGTAATAATTATTCCTCTCCCCTGTTACTTAACTGTGAAAGGTCTTCAAATGAATGTCGCAGCACCAATTTGTTCTGTTTCGCCCAGAGTGCTCCTTTTGTTTTGCCTGCCAAAGTCTTTTGTTTATTTGTGTTCCTCTTTTAGATTAACGCCTGCGAATAACTCGTGTTACTCTGTTTGTGAGCATATCCCATACAATAAATTTCTAAATTAATAATCTCGCGGACGAATTCAGCAGCACCAACTCCAACTTGCTCTGTTTCGCCCGTGGTGCTCCTCTAGTTTGTGTGTCAGAATTCTTATCCGCATCTTTTCTCAAATTAATTGAAATTCTGTTCCTCTTTAATCCAATCCTTGGCGCCTGTGAGTAACTCTTATTACTCGTTTTGGAGCCTTTTTTCTGAGAATCTTGGAGGAAGCCAATTTGTTGATAGATGCAAAGCGTTTGTTTTATCTCCCTCGAAACCTCCTCTCATCAATTCACATCAATTCCATCGCCGGAGTCATCTCGCAAAACCAGCAGATTCCAGATACGGATCGGTGGTTTGATAACGTGAGTTATGTTTCTTTTATTGCATTGAACTTAGAACTCAAATTATAATTACTTACACTTCAGGTACCGGCAGCCAAGGTCGAGGGAGTTTGCATTGGATGTGCTGTAGTTATTTATCATATTAAGTGTTGGTTCGCAGTTCCATCATTTCTATTTCCAACCAGACCACTCCAACGTATTCCAAAACTCAAATCAAAATGATGTTTCAATTGTTCGTTAGCGTCTTCGCCATCGCAGCTGTGTCGGGTGCCTCTGCCAATGTGAACTGCAGCACAATCTATGAGCCAGATGTTTGTACGAAATCAAACTGCACATACTCATACATGGCTAATGCTTGTTATAATAATACTATTCAGCATTCATGTGGTGAGGAAGCTGGACACGGTATCCTTTGTTCGATGAAGCAGAAATGTTGTGGAGGAGACTGGAGTGAGGACACGGCGAAGTGCGTCAACCCAGGTGAGTCTTGCTGCAGTGGACTGAGACACACGGTAGTCTGTGCTGTGGGTGACAGCTGCTGCACTTCGGGGAACAGCTTTGACGGAGCTTGTTACGACAGCAAGACTCAAATCTGCTGCACTCCACCAAGCATGAGTGCTGGGTACCCATGGTCCTGTCCTATTGGTAAGAAGTGTGGTGATGAGAGCTGTATCTAAGATCGTGGTAGTGTATATTACGCATCGTAATAATTATTCCTCTCCCCTGTTACTTAACTGTGAAAGGTCTTCAAATGAATGTCGCAGCACCAATTTGTTCTGTTTCGCCCAGAGTGCTCCTTTTGTTTTGCCTGCCAAAGTCTTTTGTTTATTTGTGTTCCTCTTTTAGATTAACGCCTGCGAATAACTCGTGTTACTCTGTTTGTGAGCATATCCCATACAATAAATTTCTAAATTAATAATCTCGCGGACGAATTCAGCAGCACCAACTCCAACTTGCTCTGTTTCGCCCGTGGTGCTCCTCTAGTTTGTGTGTCAGAATTCTTATCCGCATCTTTTCTCAAATTAATTGAAATTCTGTTCCTCTTTAATCCAATCCTTGGCGCCTGTGAGTAACTCTTATTACTCGTTTTGGAGCCTTTTTTCTGAGAATCTTGGAGGAAGCCAATTTGTTGATAGATGCAAAGCGTTTGTTTTATCTCCCTCGAAACCTCCTCTCATCAATTCACATCAATTCCATCGCCGGAGTCATCTCGCAAAACCAGCAGATTCCAGATACGGATCGGTGGTTTGATAACGTGAGTTATGTTTCTTTTATTGCATTGAACTTAGAACTCAAATTATAATTACTTACACTTCAGGTACCGGCAGCCAAGGTCGAGGGAGTTTGCATTGGATGTGCTGTAGTTATTTATCATATTAAGTGTTGGTTCGCAGTTCCATCATTTCTATTTCCAACCAGACCACTCCAACGTATTCCAAAACTCAAATCAAAATGATGTTTCAATTGTTCGTTAGCGTCTTCGCCATCGCAGCTGTGTCGGGTGCCTCTGCCAATGTGAACTGCAGCACAATCTATGAGCCAGATGTTTGTACGAAATCAAACTGCACATACTCATACATGGCTAATGCTTGTTATAATAATACTATTCAGCATTCATGTGGTGAGGAAGCTGGACACGGTATCCTTTGTTCGATGAAGCAGAAATGTTGTGGAGGAGACTGGAGTGAGGACACGGCGAAGTGCGTCAACCCAGGTGAGTCTTGCTGCAGTGGACTGAGACACACGGTAGTCTGTGCTGTGGGTGACAGCTGCTGCACTTCGGGGAACAGCTTTGACGGAGCTTGTTACGACAGCAAGACTCAAATCTGCTGCACTCCACCAAGCATGAGTGCTGGGTACCCATGGTCCTGTCCTATTGGTAAGAAGTGTGGTGATGAGAGCTGTATCTAAGATCGTGGTAGTGTATATTACGCATCGTAATAATTATTCCTCTCCCCTGTTACTTAACTGTGAAAGGTCTTCAAATGAATGTCGCAGCACCAATTTGTTCTGTTTCGCCCAGAGTGCTCCTTTTGTTTTGCCTGCCAAAGTCTTTTGTTTATTTGTGTTCCTCTTTTAGATTAACGCCTGCGAATAACTCGTGTTACTCTGTTTGTGAGCATATCCCATACAATAAATTTCTAAATTAATAATCTCGCGGACGAATTCAGCAGCACCAACTCCAACTTGCTCTGTTTCGCCCGTGGTGCTCCTCTAGTTTGTGTGTCAGAATTCTTATCCGCATCTTTTCTCAAATTAATTGAAATTCTGTTCCTCTTTAATCCAATCCTTGGCGCCTGTGAGTAACTCTTATTACTCGTTTTGGAGCCTTTCTTCTGAGAATCTTGGAGGAAGCCAATTTGTTGATAGATGCAAAGCGTTTGTTTTATCTCCCTCGAAACCTCCTCTCATCAATTCACGTCAATTCCATCGCCGGAGTCATCTCGCAAAACCAGCAGATTCCAGATACGGATCGGTGGTTTGATAACGTGAGTTATGTTTCTTTTATTGCATTGAACTTAGAACTCAAATTATAATTACTTACACTTCAGGTACCGGCAGCCAAGGTCGAGGGAGTTTGCATTGGATGTGCTGTAGTTATTTATCATATTAAGTGTTGGTTCGCAGTTCCATCATTTCTATTTCCAACCAGACCACTCCAACGTATTCCAAAACTCAAATCAAAATGATGTTTCAATTGTTCGTTAGCGTCTTCGCCATCGCAGCTGTGTCGGGTGCCTCTGCCAATGTGAACTGCAGCACAATCTATGAGCCAGATGTTTGTAGGAATTCAAACTGCACATACTCATACATGGCTAATGCTTGTTATAATAATACTATTCAGCATTCATGTGGTGAGGAAGCTGGACACGGTATCCTTTGTTCGATGAAGCAGAAATGTTGTGGAGGAGACTGGAGTGAGGACACGGCGAAGTGCGTCAACCCAGGTGAGTCTTGCTGCAGTGGACTGAGACACACGGTAGTCTGTGCTGTGGGTGACAGCTGCTGCACTTCGGGGAACAGCTTTGACGGAGCTTGTTACGACAGCAAGACTCAAATCTGCTGCACTCCACCAAGCATGAGTGCTGGGTACCCATGGTCCTGTCCTATTGGTAAGAAGTGTGGTGATGAGAGCTGTATCTAAGATCGTGGTAGTGTATATTACGCATCGTAATAATTATTCCTCTCCCCTGTTACTTAACTGTGAAAGGTCTTCAAATGAATGTCGCAGCACCAATTTGTTCTGTTTCGCCCAGAGTGCTCCTTTTGTTTTGCCTGCCAAAGTCTTTTGTTTATTTGTGTTCCTCTTTTAGATTAACGCCTGCGAATAACTCGTGTTACTCTGTTTGTGAGCATATCCCATACAATAAATTTCTAAATTAATAATCTCGCGGACGAATTCAGCAGCACCAACTCCAACTTGCTCTGTTTCGCCCGTGGTGCTCCTCTAGTTTGTGTGTCAGAATTCTTATCCGCATCTTTTCTCAAATTAATTGAAATTCTGTTCCTCTTTAATCCAATCCTTGGCGCCTGTGAGTAACTCTTATTACTCGTTTTGGAGCCTTTCTTCTGAGAATCTTGGAGGAAGCCAATTTGTTGATAGATGCAAAGCGTTTGTTTTATCTCCCTCGAAACCTCCTCTCATCAATTCACGTCAATTCCATCGCCGGAGTCATCTCGCAAAACCAGCAGATTCCAGATACGGATCGGTGGTTTGATAACGTGAGTTATGTTTCTTTTATTGCATTGAACTTAGAACTCAAATTATAATTACTTACACTTCAGGTACCGGCAGCCAAGGTCGAGGGAGTTTGCATTGGATGTGCTGTAGTTATTTATCATATTAAGTGTTGGTTCGCAGTTCCATCATTTCTATTTCCAACCAGACCACTCCAACGTATTCCAAAACTCAAATCAAAATGATGTTTCAATTGTTCGTTAGCGTCTTCGCCATCGCAGCTGTGTCGGGTGCCTCTGCCAATGTGAACTGCAGCACAATCTATGAGCCAGATGTTTGTAGGAATTCAAACTGCACATACTCATACATGGCTAATGCTTGTTATAATAATACTATTCAGCATTCATGTGGTGAGGAAGCTGGACACGGTATCCTTTGTTCGATGAAGCAGAAATGTTGTGGAGGAGACTGGAGTGAGGACACGGCGAAGTGCGTCAACCCAGGTGAGTCTTGCTGCAGTGGACTGAGACACACGGTAGTCTGTGCTGTGGGTGACAGCTGCTGCACTTCGGGGAACAGCTTTGACGGAGCTTGTTACGACAGCAAGACTCAAATCTGCTGCACTCCACCAAGCATGAGTGCTGGGTACCCATGGTCCTGTCCTATTGGTAAGAAGTGTGGTGATGAGAGCTGTATCTAAGATCGTGGTAGTGTATATTACGCATCGTAATAATTATTCCTCTCCCCTGTTACTTAACTGTGAAAGGTCTTCAAATGAATGTCGCAGCACCAATTTGTTCTGTTTCGCCCAGAGTGCTCCTTTTGTTTTGCCTGCCAAAGTCTTTTGTTTATTTGTGTTCCTCTTTTAGATTAACGCCTGCGAATAACTCGTGTTACTCTGTTTGTGAGCATATCCCATACAATAAATTTCTAAATTAATAATCTCGCGGACGAATTCAGCAGCACCAACTCCAACTTGCTCTGTTTCGCCCGTGGTGCTCCTCTAGTTTGTGTGTCAGAATTCTTATCCGCATCTTTTCTCAAATTAATTGAAATTCTGTTCCTCTTTAATCCAATCCTTGGCGCCTGTGAGTAACTCTTATTACTCGTTTTGGAGCCTTTTTTCTGAGAATCTTGGAGGAAGCCAATTTGTTGATAGATGCAAAGCGTTTGTTTTATCTCCCTCGAAACCTCCTCTCATCAATTCACATCAATTCCATCGCCGGAGTCATCTCGCAAAACCAGCAGATTCCAGATACGGATCGGTGGTTTGATAACGTGAGTTATGTTTCTTTTATTGCATTGAACTTAGAACTCAAATTATAATTACTTACACTTCAGGTACCGGCAGCCAAGGTCGAGGGAGTTTGCATTGGATGTGCTGTAGTTATTTATCATATTAAGTGTTGGTTCGCAGTTCCATCATTTCTATTTCCAACCAGACCACTCCAACGTATTCCAAAACTCAAATCAAAATGATGTTTCAATTGTTCGTTAGCGTCTTCGCCATCGCAGCTGTGTCGGGTGCCTCTGCCAATGTGAACTGCAGCACAATCTATGAGCCAGATGTTTGTACGAAATCAAACTGCACATACTCATACATGGCTAATGCTTGTTATAATAATACTATTCAGCATTCATGTGGTGAGGAAGCTGGACACGGTATCCTTTGTTCGATGAAGCAGAAATGTTGTGGAGGAGACTGGAGTGAGGACACGGCGAAGTGCGTCAACCCAGGTGAGTCTTGCTGCAGTGGACTGAGACACACGGTAGTCTGTGCTGTGGGTGACAGCTGCTGCACTTCGGGGAACAGCTTTGACGGAGCTTGTTACGACAGCAAGACTCAAATCTGCTGCACTCCACCAAGCATGAGTGCTGGGTACCCATGGTCCTGTCCTATTGGTAAGAAGTGTGGTGATGAGAGCTGTATCTAAGATCGTGGTAGTGTATATTACGCATCGTAATAATTATTCCTCTCCCCTGTTACTTAACTGTGAAAGGTCTTCAAATGAATGTCGCAGCACCAATTTGTTCTGTTTCGCCCAGAGTGCTCCTTTTGTTTTGCCTGCCAAAGTCTTTTGTTTATTTGTGTTCCTCTTTTAGATTAACGCCTGCGAATAACTCGTGTTACTCTGTTTGTGAGCATATCCCATACAATAAATTTCTAAATTAATAATCTCGCGGACGAATTCAGCAGCACCAACTCCAACTTGCTCTGTTTCGCCCGTGGTGCTCCTCTAGTTTGTGTGTCAGAATTCTTATCCGCATCTTTTCTCAAATTAATTGAAATTCTGTTCCTCTTTAATCCAATCCTTGGCGCCTGTGAGTAACTCTTATTACTCGTTTTGGAGCCTTTTTTCTGAGAATCTTGGAGGAAGCCAATTTGTTGATAGATGCAAAGCGTTTGTTTTATCTCCCTCGAAACCTCCTCTCATCAATTCACATCAATTCCATCGCCGGAGTCATCTCGCAAAACCAGCAGATTCCAGATACGGATCGGTGGTTTGATAACGTGAGTTATGTTTCTTTTATTGCATTGAACTTAGAACTCAAATTATAATTACTTACACTTCAGGTACCGGCAGCCAAGGTCGAGGGAGTTTGCATTGGATGTGCTGTAGTTATTTATCATATTAAGTGTTGGTTCGCAGTTCCATCATTTCTATTTCCAACCAGACCACTCCAACGTATTCCAAAACTCAAATCAAAATGATGTTTCAATTGTTCGTTAGCGTCTTCGCCATCGCAGCTGTGTCGGGTGCCTCTGCCAATGTGAACTGCAGCACAATCTATGAGCCAGATGTTTGTACGAAATCAAACTGCACATACTCATACATGGCTAATGCTTGTTATAATAATACTATTCAGCATTCATGTGGTGAGGAAGCTGGACACGGTATCCTTTGTTCGATGAAGCAGAAATGTTGTGGAGGAGACTGGAGTGAGGACACGGCGAAGTGCGTCAACCCAGGTGAGTCTTGCTGCAGTGGACTGAGACACACGGTAGTCTGTGCTGTGGGTGACAGCTGCTGCACTTCGGGGAACAGCTTTGACGGAGCTTGTTACGACAGCAAGACTCAAATCTGCTGCACTCCACCAAGCATGAGTGCTGGGTACCCATGGTCCTGTCCTATTGGTAAGAAGTGTGGTGATGAGAGCTGTATCTAAGATCGTGGTAGTGTATATTACGCATCGTAATAATTATTCCTCTCCCCTGTTACTTAACTGTGAAAGGTCTTCAAATGAATGTCGCAGCACCAATTTGTTCTGTTTCGCCCAGAGTGCTCCTTTTGTTTTGCCTGCCAAAGTCTTTTGTTTATTTGTGTTCCTCTTTTAGATTAACGCCTGCGAATAACTCGTGTTACTCTGTTTGTGAGCATATCCCATACAATAAATTTCTAAATTAATAATCTCGCGGACGAATTCAGCAGCACCAACTCCAACTTGCTCTGTTTCGCCCGTGGTGCTCCTCTAGTTTGTGTGTCAGAATTCTTATCCGCATCTTTTCTCAAATTAATTGAAATTCTGTTCCTCTTTAATCCAATCCTTGGCGCCTGTGAGTAACTCTTATTACTCGTTTTGGAGCCTTTTTTCTGAGAATCTTGGAGGAAGCCAATTTGTTGATAGATGCAAAGCGTTTGTTTTATCTCCCTCGAAACCTCCTCTCATCAATTCACATCAATTCCATCGCCGGAGTCATCTCGCAAAACCAGCAGATTCCAGATACGGATCGGTGGTTTGATAACGTGAGTTATGTTTCTTTTATTGCATTGAACTTAGAACTCAAATTATAATTACTTACACTTCAGGTACCGGCAGCCAAGGTCGAGGGAGTTTGCATTGGATGTGCTGTAGTTATTTATCATATTAAGTGTTGGTTCGCAGTTCCATCATTTCTATTTCCAACCAGACCACTCCAACGTATTCCAAAACTCAAATCAAAATGATGTTTCAATTGTTCGTTAGCGTCTTCGCCATCGCAGCTGTGTCGGGTGCCTCTGCCAATGTGAACTGCAGCACAATCTATGAGCCAGATGTTTGTACGAAATCAAACTGCACATACTCATACATGGCTAATGCTTGTTATAATAATACTATTCAGCATTCATGTGGTGAGGAAGCTGGACACGGTATCCTTTGTTCGATGAAGCAGAAATGTTGTGGAGGAGACTGGAGTGAGGACACGGCGAAGTGCGTCAACCCAGGTGAGTCTTGCTGCAGTGGACTGAGACACACGGTAGTCTGTGCTGTGGGTGACAGCTGCTGCACTTCGGGGAACAGCTTTGACGGAGCTTGTTACGACAGCAAGACTCAAATCTGCTGCACTCCACCAAGCATGAGTGCTGGGTACCCATGGTCCTGTCCTATTGGTAAGAAGTGTGGTGATGAGAGCTGTATCTAAGATCGTGGTAGTGTATATTACGCATCGTAATAATTATTCCTCTCCCCTGTTACTTAACTGTGAAAGGTCTTCAAATGAATGTCGCAGCACCAATTTGTTCTGTTTCGCCCAGAGTGCTCCTTTTGTTTTGCCTGCCAAAGTCTTTTGTTTATTTGTGTTCCTCTTTTAGATTAACGCCTGCGAATAACTCGTGTTACTCTGTTTGTGAGCATATCCCATACAATAAATTTCTAAATTAATAATCTCGCGGACGAATTCAGCAGCACCAACTCCAACTTGCTCTGTTTCGCCCGTGGTGCTCCTCTAGTTTGTGTGTCAGAATTCTTATCCGCATCTTTTCTCAAATTAATTGAAATTCTGTTCCTCTTTAATCCAATCCTTGGCGCCTGTGAGTAACTCTTATTACTCGTTTTGGAGCCTTTTTTCTGAGAATCTTGGAGGAAGCCAATTTGTTGATAGATGCAAAGCGTTTGTTTTATCTCCCTCGAAACCTCCTCTCATCAATTCACATCAATTCCATCGCCGGAGTCATCTCGCAAAACTAGCAGATTCCAGATACGGATCGGTGGTTTGATAACGTGAGTTATGTTTCTTTTATTGCATTGAACTTAGAACTCAAATTATAATTACTTACACTTCAGGTACCGGCAGCCAAGGTCGAGGGAGTTTGCATTGGATGTGCTGTAGTTATTTATCATATTAAGTGTTGGTTCGCAGTTCCATCATTTCTATTTCCAACCAGACCACTCCAACGTATTCCAAAACTCAAATCAAAATGATGTTTCAATTGTTCGTTAGCGTCTTCGCCATCGCAGCTGTGTCGGGTGCCTCTGCCAATGTGAACTGCAGCACAATCTATGAGCCAGATGTTTGTACGAAATCAAACTGCACATACTCATACATGGCTAATGCTTGTTATAATAATACTATTCAGCATTCATGTGGTGAGGAAGCTGGACACGGTATCCTTTGTTCGATGAAGCAGAAATGTTGTGGAGGAGACTGGAGTGAGGACACGGCGAAGTGCGTCAACCCAGGTGAGTCTTGCTGCAGTGGACTGAGACACACGGTAGTCTGTGCTGTGGGTGACAGCTGCTGCACTTCGGGGAACAGCTTTGACGGAGCTTGTTACGACAGCAAGACTCAAATCTGCTGCACTCCACCAAGCATGAGTGCTGGGTACCCATGGTCCTGTCCTATTGGTAAGAAGTGTGGTGATGAGAGCTGTATCTAAGATCGTGGTAGTGTATATTACGCATCGTAATAATTATTCCTCTCCCCTGTTACTTAACTGTGAAAGGTCTTCAAATGAATGTCGCAGCACCAATTTGTTCTGTTTCGCCCAGAGTGCTCCTTTTGTTTTGCCTGCCAAAGTCTTTTGTTTATTTGTGTTCCTCTTTTAGATTAACGCCTGCGAATAACTCGTGTTACTCTGTTTGTGAGCATATCCCATACAATAAATTTCTAAATTAATAATCTCGCGGACGAATTCAGCAGCACCAACTCCAACTTGCTCTGTTTCGCCCGTGGTGCTCCTCTAGTTTGTGTGTCAGAATTCTTATCCGCATCTTTTCTCAAATTAATTGAAATTCTGTTCCTCTTTAATCCAATCCTTGGCGCCTGTGAGTAACTCTTATTACTCGTTTTGGAGCCTTTTTTCTGAGAATCTTGGAGGAAGCCAATTTGTTGATAGATGCAAAGCGTTTGTTTTATCTCCCTCGAAACCTCCTCTCATCAATTCACATCAATTCCATCGCCGGAGTCATCTCGCAAAACCAGCAGATTCCAGATACGGATCGGTGGTTTGATAACGTGAGTTATGTTTCTTTTATTGCATTGAACTTAGAACTCAAATTATAATTACTTACACTTCAGGTACCGGCAGCCAAGGTCGAGGGAGTTTGCATTGGATGTGCTGTAGTTATTTATCATATTAAGTGTTGGTTCGCAGTTCCATCATTTCTATTTCCAACCAGACCACTCCAACGTATTCCAAAACTCAAATCAAAATGATGTTTCAATTGTTCGTTAGCGTCTTCGCCATCGCAGCTGTGTCGGGTGCCTCTGCCAATGTGAACTGCAGCACAATCTATGAGCCAGATGTTTGTACGAAATCAAACTGCACATACTCATACATGGCTAATGCTTGTTATAATAATACTATTCAGCATTCATGTGGTGAGGAAGCTGGACACGGTATCCTTTGTTCGATGAAGCAGAAATGTTGTGGAGGAGACTGGAGTGAGGACACAGCGAAGTGCGTCAACCCAGGTGAGTCTTGCTGCAGTGGACTGAGACACACGGTAGTCTGTGCTGTGGGTGACAGCTGCTGCACTTCGGGGAACAGCTTTGACGGAGCTTGTTACGACAGCAAGACTCAAATCTGCTGCACTCCACCAAGCATGAGTGCTGGGTACCCATGGTCCTGTCCTATTGGTAAGAAGTGTGGTGATGAGAGCTGTATCTAAGATCGTGGTAGTGTATTTTACACATCGTAATAATTGTTCCTCTCCCCTGTTACTTAACTGTGAAAGGTCTTCAAATGAATGTCGCAGCACCAATTTGTTCTGTTTCGCCCAGAGTGCTCCTTTTGTTTTGCCTGCCAAAGTCTTTTGTTTATTTGTGTTCCTCTTTTAGATTAACGCCTGCGAATAACTCGTGTTACTCTGTTTGTGAGCATATCCCATACAATAAATTTCTAAATTAATAATCTCGCGGACGAATTCAGCAGCACCAACTCCAACTTGCTCTGTTTCGCCCGTGGTGCTCCTCTAGTTTGTGCGTCAGAATTCTTATCCGCATCTTTTCTCAAATTAATTGAAATTCTGTTCCTCTTTAATCCAATCCTTGGCGCCTGTGAGTAACTCTTATTACTCGTTTTGGAGCCTTTCTTCTGAGAATCTTGGAGGAAGCCAATTTGTTGATAGATGCAAAGCGTTTGTTTTATCTCCCTCGAAACCTCCTCTCATCAATTCACATCAATTCCATCGCCGGAGTCATCTCGCAAAACCAGCAGATTCCAGATACGGATCGGTGGTTTGATAACGTGAGTTATGTTTCTTTTATTGCATTGAACTTAGAACTCAAATTATAATTACTTACACTTCAGGTACCGGCAGCCAAGGTCGAGGGAGTTTGCATTGGATGTGCTGTAGTTATTTATCATATTAAGTGTTGGTTCGCAGTTCCATCATTTCTATTTCCAACCAGACCACTCCAACGTATTCCAAAACTCAAATCAAAATGATGTTTCAATTGTTCGTTAGCGTCTTCGCCATCGCAGCTGTGTCGGGTGCCTCTGCCAATGTGAACTGCAGCACAATCTATGAGCCAGATGTTTGTACGAAATCAAACTGCACATACTCATACATGGCTAATGCTTGTTATAATAATACTATTCAGCATTCATGTGGTGAGGAAGCTGGACACGGTATCCTTTGTTCGATGAAGCAGAAATGTTGTGGAGGAGACTGGAGTGAGGACACAGCGAAGTGCGTCAACCCAGGTGAGTCTTGCTGCAGTGGACTGAGACACACGGTAGTCTGTGCTGTGGGTGACAGCTGCTGCACTTCGGGGAACAGCTTTGACGGAGCTTGTTACGACAGCAAGACTCAAATCTGCTGCACTCCACCAAGCATGAGTGCTGGGTACCCATGGTCCTGTCCTATTGGTAAGAAGTGTAGTGATGAGAGCTGTATCTAAGATCGTGGTAGTGTATTTTACACATCGTAATAATTGTTCCTCTCCCCTGTTACTTAACTGTGAAAGGTCTTCAAATGAATGTCGCAGCACCAATTTGTTCTGTTTCGCCCAGAGTGCTCCTTTTGTTTTGCCTGCCAAAGTCTTTTGTTTATTTGTGTTCCTCTTTTAGATTAACGCCTGCGAATAACTCGTGTTACTCTGTTTGTGAGCGTATCCCATACAATAAATTTCTAAATTAATAATCTCGCGGACGAATTCAGCAGCACCAACTCCAACTTGCTCTGTTTCGCCCGTGGTGCTCCTCTAGTTTGTGTGTCAGAATTCTTATCCGCATCTTTTCTCAAATTAATTGAAATTCTGTTCCTCTTTAATCCAATCCTTGGCGCCTGTGAGTAACTCTTATTACTCGTTTTGGAGCCTTTTTTCTGAGAATCTTGGAGGAAGCCAATTTGTTGATAGATGCAAAGCGTTTGTTTTATCTCCCTCGAAACCTCCTCTCATCAATTCACATCAATTCCATCGCCGGAGTCATCTCGCAAAACCAGCAGATTCCAGATACGGATCGGTGGTTTGATAACGTGAGTTATGTTTCTTTTATTGCATTGAACTTAGAACTCAAATTATAATTACTTACACTTCAGGTACCGGCAGCCAAGGTCGAGGGAGTTTGCATTGGATGTGCTGTAGTTATTTATCATATTAAGTGTTGGTTCGCAGTTCCATCATTTCTATTTCCAACCAGACCACTCCAACGTATTCCAAAACTCAAATCAAAATGATGTTTCAATTGTTCGTTAGCGTCTTCGCCATCGCAGCTGTGTCGGGTGCCTCTGCCAATGTGAACTGCAGCACAATCTATGAGCCAGATGTTTGTACGAAATCAAACTGCACATACTCATACATGGCTAATGCTTGTTATAATAATACTATTCAGCATTCATGTGGTGAGGAAGCTGGACACGGTATCCTTTGTTCGATGAAGCAGAAATGTTGTGGAGGAGACTGGAGTGAGGACACGGCGAAGTGCGTCAACCCAGGTGAGTCTTGCTGCAGTGGACTGAGACACACGGTAGTCTGTGCTGTGGGTGACAGCTGCTGCACTTCGGGGAACAGCTTTGACGGAGCTTGTTACGACAGCAAGACTCAAATCTGCTGCACTCCACCAAGCATGAGTGCTGGGTACCCATGGTCCTGTCCTATTGGTAAGAAGTGTGGTGATGAGAGCTGTATCTAAGATCGTGGTAGTGTATTTTACACATCGTAATAATTGTTCCTCTCCCCTGTTACTTAACTGTGAAAGGTCTTCAAATGAATGTCGCAGCACCAATTTGTTCTGTTTCGCCCAGAGTGCTCCTTTTGTTTTGCCTGCCAAAGTCTTTTGTTTATTTGTGTTCCTCTTTTAGATTAACGCCTGCGAATAACTCGTGTTACTCTGTTTGTGAGCATATCCCATACAATAAATTTCTAAATTAATAATCTCGCGGACGAATTCAGCAGCACCAACTCCAACTTGCTCTGTTTCGCCCGTGGTGCTCCTCTAGTTTGTGTGTCAGAATTCTTATCCGCATCTTTTCTCAAATTAATTGAAATTCTGTTCCTCTTTAATCCAATCCTTGGCGCCTGTGAGTAACTCTTATTACTCGTTTTGGAGCCTTTTTTCTGAGAATCTTGGAGGAAGCCAATTTGTTGATAGATGCAAAGCGTTTGTTTTATCTCCCTCGAAACCTCCTCTCATCAATTCACATCAATTCCATCGCCGGAGTCATCTCGCAAAACCAGCAGATTCCAGATACGGATCGGTGGTTTGATAACGTGAGTTATGTTTCTTTTATTGCATTGAACTTAGAACTCAAATTATAATTACTTACACTTCAGGTACCGGCAGCCAAGGTCGAGGGAGTTTGCATTGGGTGTGCTGTAGTTATTTATCATATTAAGTGTTGGTTCGCAGTTCCATCATTTCTATTTCCAACCAGACCACTTCAACGTATTCCAAAACTCAAATCAAAATGATGTTTCAATTGTTCGTTAGCGTCTTCGCCATCGCAGCTGTGTCGGGTGCCTCTGCCAATGTGAACTGCAGCACAATCTATGAGCCAGATGTTTGTACGAAATCAAACTGCACATACTCATACATGGCTAATGCTTGTTATAATAATACTATTCAGCATTCATGTGGTGAGGAAGCTGGACACGGTATCCTTTGTTCGATGAAGCAGAAATGTTGTGGAGGAGACTGGAGTGAGGACACGGCGAAGTGCGTCAACCCAGGTGAGTCTTGCTGCAGTGGACTGAGACACACGGTAGTCTGTGCTGTGGGTGACAGCTGCTGCACTTCGGGGAACAGCTTTGACGGAGCTTGTTACGACAGCAAGACTCAAATCTGCTGCACTCCACCAAGCATGAGTGCTGGGTACCCATGGTCCTGTCCTATTGGTAAGAAGTGTGGTGATGAGAGCTGTATCTAAGATCGTGGTAGTGTATTTTCCTCTCCCCTGTTACTTAACTGTAAAAAGGGACAAGTAGTATAAGATTAAGGCCTGAAACTACATATTCTATTACCCTTTGATGTTTGGAAACTGTGGAAATGAATACTTTTCTTTTACTAATCTCTGCTTTTCTTATTCTTGCTTTTCTGTTCTAAAATTAATTATATTAACTGTGAAAGGTCTTCAAATGAATGTCGCAGCACCAATTTGTTCTGTTTCGTCCGTGGTGCTCCTTTTGTTTTGCCTGCCGAAGTCTTTTGTTTATTTGTGTTCCTCTTTTAGACTAACGCCTGCGAATAACTCGTGTTACTCTGTATGTGAGCATATCTCATACAATAAATTTGTAAAGGAATAATCTCGCGGACGAATTCAGCAGCACCAACTCCAACTTGCTCTGTTTCGCCCGTGGTGCTCCTTTAGTTTGTGTGTCCGAATTATTATCCGCATCTTCTCAAATTATTCGTTCTGTTGGGGTGAGTGTTTGTTACAAAACGGCTTGTTTCACACATGTACAAATTTCTTACAACTATTCTTGCTTTTTGAAAATAAAAAAAATACTTATTAAGTATCAGACGAAAAAAAAAACCATTCAGATAAAAGCCTTAAATATTATTTTGTTGATCTGAGACAAATTAATGGCGGCACAGGGGAAACGCATAACATGACATAGAAAAATAAAATGGCTCTTTAATCTGAATGGTTTCTTTCTCCGACTTCGTCGGAAAAAAAAAGAAAAAAGAAGGGTTTTTTATACAGACGTAACATTCTTTAGGAGGAGGTTGATTTTTTCACCTTTGATTATGAGAATCTTGTTCACTCTGTTCATGCGGTGGGGTAGTTATTTGACTTTTTTTTAAATCATGTCGTGGATCTCACGGACATAATAGAACCATTCACCCCCACAGAATTCCCCAGTTTGTGTTCAGTACGTGCACACTCGAATAGGAATAAAAAAAGAACTTCAACCATAGTGAGAAACTCTTACTAGTTTTGGAGCCTTTTTTCTGAGAATCTTGGAGGAAGCCAATTTGTTGATAGATGCAAAGCGTTTGTTTTATCTCCCTCGAAACCTCCTCTCATCAATTCACATCAATTCCATCGCCGGAGTCATCTCGCAAAACTAGCAGATTCCAGATACGGATCGGTGGTTTGATAACGTGAGTTATGTTTCTTTTATTGCATTGAACTTAGAACTCAAATTATAATTACTTACACTTCAGGTACCGGCAGCCAAGGTCGAGGGAGTTTGCATTGGATGTGCTGTAGTTATTTATCATATTAAGTGTTGGTTCGCAGTTCCATCATTTCTATTTCCAACCAGACCACTCCAACGTATTCCAAAACTCAAATCAAAATGATGTTTCAATTGTTCGTTAGCGTCTTCGCCATCGCAGCTGTGTCGGGTGCCTCTGCCAATGTGAACTGCAGCACAATCTATGAGCCAGATGTTTGTAGGAATTCAAACTGCACATACTCATACATGGCTAATGCTTGTTATAATAATACTATTCAGCATTCATGTGGTGAGGAAGCTGGACACGGTATCCTTTGTTCGATGAAGCAGAAATGTTGTGGAGGAGACTGGAGTGAGGACACGGCGAAGTGCGTCAACCCAGGTGAGTCTTGCTGCAGTGGACTGAGACACACGGTAGTCTGTGCTGTGGGTGACAGCTGCTGCACTTCGGGGAACAGCTTTGACGGAGCTTGTTACGACAGCAAGACTCAAATCTGCTGCACTCCACCAAGCATGAGTGCTGGGTACCCATGGTCCTGTCCTATTGGTAAGAAGTGTGGTGATGAGAGCTGTATCTAAGATCGTGGTAGTGTATTTTACACATCGTAATAATTGTTCCTCTCCCCTGTTACTTAACTGTGAAAGGTCTTCAAATGAATGTCGCAGCACCAATTTGTTCTGTTTCGCCCAGAGTGCTCCTTTTGTTTTGCCTGCCAAAGTCTTTTGTTTATTTGTGTTCCTCTTTTAGATTAACGCCTGCGAATAACTCGTGTTACTCTGTTTGTGAGCATATCCCATACAATAAATTTCTAAATTAATAATCTCGCGGACGAATTCAGCAGCACCAACTCCAACTTGCTCTGTTTCGCCCGTGGTGCTCCTCTAGTTTGTGTGTCAGAATTCTTATCCGCATCTTTTCTCAAATTAATTGAAATTCTGTTCCTCTTTAATCCAATCCTTGGCGCCTGTGAGTAACTCTTATTACTCGTTTTGGAGCCTTTTTTCTGAGAATCTTGGAGGAAGCCAATTTGTTGATAGATGCAAAGCGTTTGTTTTATCTCCCTCGAAACTTCCTCTCATCAATTCACGTCAATTCCATCGCCGGAGTCATCTCGCAAAACCAGCAGATTCCAGATACGGATCGGTGGTTTGATAACGTGAGTTATGTTTCTTTTATTGCATTGAACTTAGAACTCAAATTATAATTACTTACACTTCAGGTACCGGCAGCCAAGGTCGAGGGAGTTTGCATTGGATGTGCTGTAGTTATTTATCATATTAAGTGTTGGTTCGCAGTTCCATCATTTCTATTTCCAACCAGACCACTCCAACGTATTCCAAAACTCAAATCAAAATGATGTTTCAATTGTTCGTTAGCGTCTTCGCCATCGCAGCTGTGTCGGGTGCCTCTGCCAATGTGAACTGCAGCACAATCTATGAGCCAGATGTTTGTACGAAATCAAACTGCACATACTCATACATGGCTAATGCTTGTTATAATAATACTATTCAGCATTCATGTGGTGAGGAAGCTGGACACGGTATCCTTTGTTCGATGAAGCAGAAATGTTGTGGAGGAGACTGGAGTGAGGACACGGCGAAGTGCGTCAACCCAGGTGAGTCTTGCTGCAGTGGACTGAGACACACGGTAGTCTGTGCTGTGGGTGACAGCTGCTGCACTTCGGAGAACAGCTTTGACGGAACTTGTTACGACAGCAAGACTCAAATCTGCTGCACTCCACCAGGCATGCTTGCTGGGTACCCATGGTCCTGTCCTATTGGTAAGAAGTGTGGTGATGAGAGCTGTATCTAAGATCGTGGTAGTGTATTTTCCTCTCCCCTGTTACTTAACTGTAAAAAGGGACAAGTAGTATAAGATTAAGGCCTGAAACTACATATTCTATTACCCTTTGATGTTTGGAAACTGTGGAAATGAATACTTTTCTTTTACTAATCTCTGCTTTTCTTATTCTTGCTTTTCTGTTCTAAAATTAATTATATTAACTGTGAAAGGTCTTCAAATGAATGTCGCAGCACCAATTTGTTCTGTTTCGTCCGTGGTGCTCCTTTTGTTTTGCCTGCCGAAGTCTTTTGTTTATTTGTGTTCCTCTTTTAGACTAACGCCTGCGAATAACTCGTGTTACTCTGTATGTGAGCATATCTCATACAATAAATTTGTAAAGGAATAATCTCGCGGACGAATTCAGCAGCACCAACTCCAACTTGCTCTGTTTCGCCCGTGGTGCTCCTTTAGTTTGTGTGTCCGAATTATTATCCGCATCTTCTCAAATTATTCGTTCTGTTGGGGTGAGTGTTTGTTACAAAACGGCTTGTTTCACACATGTACAAATTTCTTACAACTATTCTTGCTTTTTGAAAATAAAAAAAATACTTATTAAGTATCAGACGAAAAAAAAAACCATTCAGATAAAAGCCTTAAATATTATTTTGTTGATCTGAGACAAATTAATGGCGGCACAGGGGAAACGCATAACATGACATAGAAAAATAAAATGGCTCTTTAATCTGAATGGTTTCTTTCTCCGACTTCGTCGGAAAAAAAAAGAAAAAAGAAGGGTTTTTTATACAGACGTAACATTCTTTAGGAGGAGGTTGATTTTTTCACCTTTGATTATGAGAATCTTGTTCACTCTGTTCATGCGGTGGGGTAGTTATTTGACTTTTTTTTAAATCATGTCGTGGATCTCACGGACATAATAGAACCATTCACCCCCACAGAATTCCCCAGTTTGTGTTCAGTACGTGCACACTCGAATAGGAATAAAAAAAGAACTTCAACCATAGTGAGAAACTCTTACTAGTTTTGGAGCCTTTTTTCTGAGAATCTTGGAGGAAGCCAATTTGTTGATAGATGCAAAGCGTTTGTTTTATCTCCCTCGAAACCTCCTCTCATCAATTCACATTAATTCCATCGCCGGAGTCATCTCGCAACAGATACGGATCGGTGGTTTGATAACGTGAGTTATGTTTCTTTTATTGCATTGAACTTAGAACTCAAATTATAATTACTTACACTTCAGGTACCGGCAGCCAAGGTCGAGGGAGTTTGCATTGGGTGTGCTGTAGTTACTTATCATATTAAGTGATCCTGTCAACTTGATGTGTTGTTTTTGTTACAAATGTGCGAGTCGTCCTCAACACAATTAGTTAAACAGGAAAAAAAACGATAAAATGCAAACTTTAGTAACGTGTCCTGAGTTGAGTCTTCCAGCAGTATTATTTCAAGCTGATGACGATTCTCTCGTCAATGATGTTTTGAGTATGGCAGCTGAAGAGTGGGATGTCAATCTGAGTGATGTTCAACTTTCATTCGCTGGAGATGTACTTCCTGAGAACACGCGTCTCGCATCTCATGCAATCAGTTGTGGTGATGAGTTGGTTGTTTCAAGAATACAATTAAAATTATTTAGCAAATCACATTTTACTGATAATAATAAAAAGGCTGACATGCTTAACTGGTTTAGTGATAATAATAATAAATACCTCCAATTGGATTCTCCAACTTTCACGGAACAAGGTTCCCTTAACTTCCACAGAAATATAATTCCTTCAGAAATAACAGCGATTTCATTTTGTAATTTGAATTCTGAAATTTCATCTATTGGGAATTCCTTTCTAAGAAAGTGTACTACTTTAGTAAAATTAGACTTATCAAGCCTAAGTGACGTTGCTGTTATAGGAAACAGTTTCCTGTACGGATGCTCCTCTGTCACGAGTGTTAGTATATCAGGGCTTGTTAACGTGACCACTGTTGGTAATTTTTTTCTCTGTGGGTGTTCTTCCCTCTCTGAACTTGACTTGTCAAGTTTTAGTAGTGTTGCTGTTATTGGAATTTCATTTTTATCACATTGCCGCTCCATTGAGACGCTTGACTTGTCAAGTCTTATCAATGTCGTCACCATTGATAATGGTTTTCTATATCATTGTACCTCTATTACACATATAAACTTATCAGGTCTTAAAAGTGTCACTGCTATTAAAGGAGTATTCATGTCAGATTGTAGATCTGTCACGTCTCTTGACTTCTCTGGTCTCGATAACGTGACTTCGATCTCAGATAGCTTTTTAGCAGACTGCTCCTCAATCACATCTCTTAACTTTTCTAATCTGTGTAGGGTTTCTTCTATTGGTGATAATTTCCTAGCTGATTGCAGTTCAGTTACGTCTATTGACCTATCAAGTCTTAATGAGCTAAGGCACATAGGTATCTCTTTCCTCGGTGGATGTACTGCTGTGACTTCAATGTTACTGCCTGCGTCGTATTGTCGGATTCTTGAAAATGACAAGCAAATAAAAAGGTTCGTAAAAGAAGAACAAAACTGTTGTAACGTTTCGTAATTGATATCGTGTGGAAGTCAGTTTTTTAGTAATTATTATATTTTTTCTGTTTCTAACCCTTTCTGCGGTATTTCGTTCATATTATAAGCTCCTCTTGTTAGGAGGTATTTTCGATTTTTTTTTTTTTTTTTTTAAATACAGACGCTGGTACTTGACCCCCATATTTAGAGAAAAGAACAAGAAAAAGAAAAAAAAAGAAAAGGGGGAGTCACAGCAACAGTTTACACAGAGTTTCTCACCACGTGTTCTACTTACAAGTCATTTCACACATTGTCTTTTCACAGTACATAATGTTATAAAGAGCACGAGATCTGATAAAAAAAAAAACCCCCTCTCAGCATGAACCCTGTATTAGTAGGGGAGCACTCCAGGTACCAACCTGGAAGAAAGGTGACCAGGGCCTCTGAAAATCAAGCCTTACAAGATAACTTGGATATGATAACAGCGTGGGCAAGGAGTCAAAAAGCAGTATACACACCACAAATAAAGAATGAAACTTTTACTTCGTTGTTGAGAGAGCAGACGACCCAAAGAAAAAAATCTTCTCAAAAAAAAAATTCTGCGCCGATACAAAAAGTTTGGAATAAAGTGATGGTCAGAGTTCAGAAGGTACTTGATTCCCATTCTGCAAGTGGAAATGTGATTGAAGATGAGAACTTCTTGACAGACCTAATATTAAAAACAGCGAAGAACAGCACAGCTATCCCTAAATCAACTTCTAAGAAACCGATTCGAACAAATTCTGCAAGTAAACAAAAGATCTTACCTCGTCACAATGCCGTACCTGAAAATAGTCAAAATTCGATTGCTGTCGCACCGATGAGTCCCACGATGGCAAATATCATGTCTAGACAAAACCAACTGAAGGACCAAGTGTTGGAATTGGAGGGAAACATCAGAAAAAAAGGAAGAGGTGGTCACTCAGATTCCAGATTACTATTACGAGGTGAGGATGAAGAGAATTTTCATGAATATCAATCTGACCAGCCAGCTGATCAAAACTATCGAATTAAAAAAAAAAGAGAACTAGTATCTGCAATGAAGATGTATGCCACTCGGTATAAACGAGCAACTCAACAACACACCGATCCACCAACACCTCTAGCCACACCAGGAGAAGAGGGTGGTATTGATTCGTCATTCCAACAGCAACTTCCAACTGATGTTTGTGACCCAAGTGATGTTGAACTTACATACATCACATCGATGAGAAACTTATCCGCACTGGAAGAGACTTTATCTGCGACAAAGGCTGACCATCATCGAATTACTAAAGAAGTAGAATTACTGAGAGAACATCGTGAACGTGAAACGGAACTCAATATTCAAATCACTTCTGAAACTGCGAAGCTAAAACAAAAACTTCATGATGCCACTACAAAATACAACTCTCTTTCACAAGAAATAATCCAAATGGAGACTCGAAGAGAACAAACACAAACCACGGAATCTCTCAACCAAATCCGAGACGCAATAATGTCAGAAGTGTCTTCTGCAACTCGTGAAAACGAACGTCTGAAACAGAATATAAGCACCCTTACCGCTCAACAAACATCACTACGTGATTCATTGCGTGTAAATATGGAAAGGAATGGAGAAACAGAGGAGCGTAATAGAGTTTTATTATTGGAAACAAAGTCACTAAAAGACGAACTAATATTATTATCAGAAAAGGAACAGACGATGGTGTCTTCAATAGCTAAATTAGCATCAGCAAAGGAAACTGTTGTTGAGATAGAAGAGACGAAAGCATCCCAAATAATGAAATCAGAAATTACATCACTCTCTGAGATGAGAGATGCTCTCAAATCAGAAATATCTGTTTTAAATGAGGACGTATCTCGGATACGAGTTGACGCGGCAGAACGATCAGCTCTGAGATTACAGATGGATTCGAATCGCGTTGATCTTCAGGGTCAGCTTTCTGATTTTAATATCGAAATTCAAACTTTAACCATCACAAGGGATCGTTTAAAACAGGAAGTCATCTCAATGTCTGACCATCAGACTACTATTTCACAAGAAACAGACGCCGCGCGTAATGAACTATCAAAATTACGATTTGAGATAGCTGCCCTCCGTCAAACTCAAGAAACACTACAACAGGAACGTGATTCTGGTGGAACACAAATCCAAGCTGCTGGGTCAATTGCTGAGTTGCAATCGTCGTTTTTGGAACTTCGTCAAGAATTCCAGGGAGCTATTGGAAAGCTGCAAACTGGTGCTAAGGAAGAGTCTGAAATGAAAGATGCTGAGCTTGCTCAACAACAAACAGAGAATCAGGTAATTCTTTCAGAATTGAAACTACAAGTGAAGAGCACAACTGAAAAACGGAATTCTCTACAACAAGAAATGAAAGTTTTTACTGAACAGTCTGAAGCAGTTCAAGGCACTCTCTCTAACACCCAAACAGAAATGGCAGAACTCGCCATCAAGAAGGCTGAGTTAGTCTCATCTTTTGAAAGTATCACTAAGGACATAACAGAATCTCGCAACACACATTCAGACCTGGTAAGTGAAGTTAAGACACTTCGAGACAGCATCGATGATTTAACAAAAACCCGAACTGAATTGTCTTCACAAGTAGAAACACTTAACCAACAGAGAGACTCACTAGAAAATATTAAAACAAAACTAAACGATGCCCATAACGATCTCACCAACATAGAAACAGAAGTAAATCTCCTGACTGATAGACGAAGTGGATTACAACAGCAAATTACTTCATCAGAAGAAGATATTAAAAACGGTGAAGAAAAGCTTCGTAAAATAACAATTGAATTGAGCGATCTCACCAACCAACGCACCGCTACTGATGATGATTTGACTGCTCTGGCAAATAAAAAATCCACTATGTTGACTGACACTACTCGATTAGAAGAACAGAAGGCATCTCTGAAACAACTCGAACTTAAAATAAAAGAGATTGAGGGAAGCGTAACTGAACAAAACTCATTGAAGTTAGAGTTGGAAACCAACGTAGGCGCACTGCAGGGTGATGTTAATCAAAAAGAAGAACAGAAATCTCAACTGGAGGCAGACATTCAATTAAAAAATGAAGAGCTCTCTTCTCTAGAAATGACGAAGAGAACTTCTCAAGCAGAAGTCGACCACCACACCTCTACACGTGATGCGTGTACAAGGGAAGCAGCAGCCGTTCAGAACAAATTACAAAAGCTTAAAGAAGAAATAGAAGAAGCCACAACAAAATCTTTTGATCTACAAAAACACAAAACCTCTTTGCAAGTTGATGTTTCTACTGCTGAAGACGATCTTGATAAGGCTAAGAAATCTTTTAAAGATTTATCTGACGAGTTGAATCTATCAAAAGCTCAACTCATTGAGGTGCAGTCATCGACTGATCAGGAAAGACAAACTCTTTCTACTGTTCAGAATCAAATAACTGCCTCCACTGAACGGTACGCGGAGATAACAGCAATACTGACAGAGGCTGAAGAACGAGCTGATTCTCTGCAACAACTATCAAACACTTCCACGGCGCCGCAGCCGGTTGAGTCTGTGACACCGCAATCGGTTGAGTCTGTGACACCGCAATCGGATGAAGTTGTTGATGAGAGTCCAGTAGAAGAACAGGTAGACACCCCAACGAGTGTCGTAATTAGTGATCAGCTTGACACAGAGTCAGTCGAACCAGCTGTAGATATCCAACACTCAGAAACAGTTAAAATAGACAAATCTTCTGAAGAAGGTGGTTCTTCAGGAAGTCAAGAGACCGATTTCTGGGTTCCGGTAGCCGCAGCAAATACAGCGGGAGCAGCTTCCCCCACACAGCAAGCTGCTGACAATAGTTCTACGGGTTGCTTATTAAACAAGGAGTACTTGAGTGAACCTACTGCTGATAATTTATTGGTATGAAATGCTCTATTTATTTGTTTATTTATTTATTTCATGGTTGTTACTCAGACACATTATTGAGAACAAGAATAATAGTTCTTCGACCTCGAGCTGTTTTGTAACTTCTTCTTCATGTCGCCGTTGTTGTCTTGAGGTAATTCACCCTGCTGTCCTAACAGAATTATCCTGGCGGTGTTTGGGTGTTGGCGTTGCCTACTCCTCCAAACGTGCGGTCTCCAGGAAGTGCTGACCTGCTGTAACGTTTGGCTCGTCTTCGCCTTCATACCCCACTGCGTATTTCTGAGTGGCTTGATAAAGCCGGGATTCGGTTTCCTTGTGCAATCCCTGCATTAATGCCTACTCGTCGGCATGCTAAATTCGTATCCCGACATTTTCAAAACTTTAACGTAAAAGCCTTGTGTTTGTTGAAACATTACTTTTAAATAAAAATGAAAAACAGATTGAAAGTAACACGGATTCCCTCCTCGACGGACTACTGGACGGTGTCGTTTCTGAGATTGTGAATATCCGAGCTGAGAGAATGAAAGTCGTATCTCAGCACCATGATCCACAATTACCCAACAAAGAAAAACAAGAGGAGAATACACTCACCAAGCAACAAACCGTTGAAGAAGAAAAAGTGATTGCCCTCGCAAGGCGAAGACAACAAGAAGAAGAACAGGACGAGATTCTTCAAATAAAACGGCAAGAAGAGGAGGAAAGAGAAGCTACTCTCGCAAAACAACAGGAAGAAGAAGAACAAAAAAGAATTCTGGAAAAGAAACAGCTAGAAGAGGAGGAAGAAAGGCTCACAAAACAACGTGAAGACGAGGCTCAAGAGGAAAAGAAGAAAAAAGAAGAGCTGAAGCAACAACAAGAGCGGCAAGTAACAGTATGTCGATTTCCTTCTCACTGATATTAACGTTTTTGAAAAACACAAAACAAACAAACAGCAATTCATAATGACCGAACACCGCGCACGAGGCGACTTCCGCTACGAAGAGGAAGATGGAATTCAAATAATTCAAGAAGTCCATATCGAAGCCGCACGCACCGCTTTGGTAACGGAAGAAGCGAGAGAACGACAAGTTCACAACAGAGATTATATTTTATTCTTAGAAACAGCTGAAGACGGACTGTTGGAAGCAAAGGCACACACAGCGACTGTGGATGAGATTACGTGCGCGATAGTTGAAGACTTGTTCGACGAAGTCTTCGGAGGAATATCACGGATTCGGAGGCAAAAGGATCCGAAAAATAAAAAGAACTCGAAAAACGACAAAAAAACAAAAAAGCAAAAACAACAACAACAAGAAATAAAACCACCGTCACTAGACAACAGCATGACAACAACTCAGGATATATTACAACAGATGAGTATTGTGCTTGGAAAGAAAGATGTTGACAGTAGTGCTGTTCAGAAATACTTTACGAAGAGATACGAAGATGATGTTCAAAATAATAAGACAACCGGTATATCCGGTGATTGGTTCACTCCTGAACAAGAACAGTACCACGATTTCCTGATTTCTGTAGCTTTGGAAGCTCGTAGAGCGTTCGACAGTCGGCATCACGGCACTAAAAGTGACACTGATATGAATAGAAAAGAGTTTATTCAAAAATGGTGCTTTGAACTACTTCGTCTTTCTTTAGATGTTCCTTGTAGTGAACTAGCTTATTATGAGAGGGATTCATGGCAACAACGAGATCGGACTGATGAGTTTGAGTCAATCATCGTCGACGACATCGTAGAGCAGCTACTTGATGAGCTCATCACTAACACTTCTGAATGGTTGAGTAAAGTACCCTGAGCTTTAAAGTCTCTCGACAATATACTTCAATTGATTTTTTTTTTTTTTTTTCCTCTAGAAAATTTCCCTTCCCAAGTCATGTGTTCTTATTTAAGTTTTTTTTTTTTTTATATTCTCACGGCTACTAACGCACCTCTTTTAGAAAGTTGGTGACATACTTTTTTCAGTCTTTTTTTTTTTTACTTACTTATTTATGTGTGTTCCTGTTATGTTAATCTTAACAAAGTATCAATTGCAGTTGTTGTAAAAGAGAAGATATATGAAAAAAAAAAAAAAAAAAATTAGAATCATAAAACTAATGTCGTTTTTTTCTTTGAATAAATGCCTCCAGTTTGACTTCTATGTCACACATGTCGCATGCTCTGCCTCTCGTGAGTTCTTCTTACGGAAGCAAGTTATCATCCTTAGAAGGTTCTTCTGTTCCGGTCAATAATTCTTTTTTAATTAGGAATTTTGTTGCCTTACCCATATTTAGACTTGGGGGTTAACATGATTTTTCTGTTCCTTCTTTTTTTTTTTTTTTTTCCCCTTTTTTCTTTTTTTTTTTCTTTTTAATTGTATGATTATTTGGTTAAATTTGTTACTGTTTGAGTGGTTGTGAATTTTTTGAAAAAAAAAAAATTGAAATGATTATATTTTTTTTTTTCCCCCCATCCAATCAGATGAGAAGACATAGATGAGGACTGATTTTGAAAAGTTAAGTATGGAGGAGGCTACCTGTTTTATTATCACTATTCTCAAAGGGTTGTCTAAAAATACAAATAATAATAATAATAATAATAATAATATAAATGGAAGATACCCATTTTCAGAATAAGGGAATATCAGAAGAGCAATGCCTACGACAACACAAAAAAGACTATCCAGATTCTCTGGCTTTTGCTGATATTGGTACTGTTCATGAAGACGTGAACTTGTCGAGAGATGAGCGAATATTCGAATTCGAGTTAGAAAAATCGATTCAAAAAGTAACCGACACGATTAACTTACGAAGAGAAATCTATTCATCAGTTGAAGGTAGGAAGGAGTTACCGACATTCACGGAAGTTAAGTCGGCAGAGAAACAGAGAAAACTTCGTGAAGAAATAATAAAAGACACAACGCAACCATTGCAATGTGAACATCCACAGAAATTAAGTGACATCATATTTAAGGAAGTCTCACTGTCAACTGAACCAAAGAATAGTAAGGAATTCTTAGTAGGGCTACTACTTCCTTTTTATGAAGAAAGACTTTCATCTATATCACTCACTCGCGAGAGACTTCTATACAGATGGGCGAGATACTGCGGTAGTACTGAGCTCTTAGCTCGTACAGATGTCTTGTTGGAAAAAAGACTTTCTAGTTTGAGTCGAGAATATCTATTTTTACAATCTGCTTACAGCAATCTCCTCACCTTACATGAGAATTACAGTTCTGAAACTTCATCATACAAAGATAAGATTGACATTCAAACAGTAAGACCTTTGAAGACTTCACCAGAAAATTCAAAACCATCTGGTCCAGACATCGATCTAATACGAGTTTGGATAAATAATTTCTCACACAAATCATTAATCACACGTAGGTATCGAAGGTTCGAACTAAAATGTAAGTGGTTAGCAATAACAAAAAGATATGAAATAACTCAACCCATATTCAATAGAGCTGTCGAACATGCAAAGGGAACCCTCGACACCACAACTGATAACGTGATTCCCAAATTGGCGCTAACAGACGAAGAAATAGAATCGGTTTTGGAAGAATTATCGACGTCGTTTAAGATTTCGAGGGTTAACGATGATTCACAAGAGTATTCTTATGTTGTTAATAAAAGGTTTTCAGCGATATTTTCGAGTCAATGTCAGGCTTTTGAATTCTTACCCTACGAACTGGCTGCTAAAACCAGAACGTCAAACAACCGAAATGCAGCAGATGCTGACGCTGAAGGTCCTTCTGATAGTTCATTCAAACAGAGTGTTCCGTATGTGAAAACTTTCTTAGTACACAGTACATGGCTGCCTTATGAATCTAAAATTACATGTCGTGGAAAACAATCTCCTGAAGTTGAAGCAGTCAGATGTCGTCTTCACAGTAACGGTGGATACGTTGACAGTTCACTCCGTGTGGAATTAGGATTTCTAGCTGAAACTGACTCGCAGTACGTTACAAAAAGACTTCGTGACCAGGCAGCAACACACGTCGAACGAGCCACCGTCGCATCAAACACGAGCATGAAAGACGACAGAGGAAACCATTCAGTTGGAGCTCAGGAGAGTTCAGCAATTCCAGGACCATCTCCTCATAAGAAACAGGCGTTGTATTTTCTTCGATATATTAGAATTCGTGAATTCAGAAGACGTCTCCTCGACACCCTCAACTACTATGCTTCTTTAAGAAGGAGGCTTTGTCTTGATAGTTATGGATACGCTTCGAGTTCAGTGGGTTCAACTTCTGCAAAATTTTCAAAAAAATTAAGAAGCGGATTTCAACCTGACAAACAAAGTACCAACTTAGTTAAGAAATTCGTATCTGAGACATCAGTCAGATACGGGATCAACGACACAGAATCATCGTATACATCAAGGATACTTCAATTCAACTTAAACTGCGCTGACAGATCAAGTGTTGACGAAGAACCACAACAACCAGAAGTTGACAAAAACGATCCAAACGGAACCAGCGATTCAACCGATGCTACGTACCAAGAAGCTGCATTCTACAAAGAAGCGGAATTACAGAATCGAGATGACACATATCGAGTGACAGGTTTGATCTTTTATTATTATTTCCTATTCGAAAAAAAAAAAACGAAAACAAAACAAAACAAAACAGGGAAATCAATTTCTGTCATCGACAGATTTGGGAATTCTGTAATGTACACAGTGGCTCTACAGGATTTGGAAGACTTAGAAAACGAATTATTACTAACAGCCTCTCATTATCTGACAGTAACTCCACTGTCAACAACTGGACAAGATGTCGATAGAGCAGCCGTGTTAGAGGACATATTCGAATCTGAAACATGGTTTCAATCATCAAAACGAAAAGTGATCGATACCTACATGGAAGCTTATGAACATTGCGGTACTGCAGATGAACAAATAAAACTCTCGAATTTAATTTTCGAAGAGATGATAAAGCGTCCTTTGCTTGACCTATCTCACGGGTATTTCATTTACTCGTATACAGCTGAAACGATAAGTAATGAATTGCAGTATTCTCTTCTTAGAGATATTATTAATTGTCAGATTGCTGATGAGAAGAAAATTACTTCAAATTTATATAAAAACACGGCAAGGAAAGACTGGTTGTCGTACGGTGGATTTCCAGAACAAAGTGTCCATGATACTAGATTGTATCAACATCTATTTCCTGGGTCATCAGTAGTTAACGTGTTGGAATTTTACGGAAGTCTTTCGAGCATTGCAAGTGTCCCTAAACTGTTAAACGAGCTCACCCGCACTATTTGCAGTAAATTCTCTGTTAGAGGTGCTGAAATGTCAAATGTGAAGCAACACATCCTGCAACTTATGATTGTGGAGTGGAAGGTTTGTATTTATCTTCTCTCTTATGTTTCAAAGGTAGTACTTGCAACCCTCTGTGCTGCTTGTCATGTGTTATTGCTCTCCTCATACGTGATTGAGCGAAATATCCAAATTCCATTCCCAACAATATTCCCACACAGGTACTTACAGAGGAAGAAAGAGTACAACGACAACTTCAGGGTGCTCATCTAAAGTCAGAAGAGGATGATAAATCTTTCGTAGATGATGCCGACAGTGTAGATTCTATCATTGGTGAGCTCGTAGCTGAGAACTCAACAGATGACAACTCCGCAACAAAATCACAACAAACCCGCCAACTTTGGTTTGACGCAGTTGAAATAATCTTAAATAGAACTGCGCTAATGTCTGAACTCTATGAGACAGAGATTCTTTATAATTTACACCGAAAACAGGGAATGGTTTGTGGAGTTGAAGTTCGAAGATTTCAATTCGAAAGCATTGATTTTGAAACCCGCAAGACTGTCGCTGAAATTGATGAGTTCGATCACGATTCTGTTGACATGTCAGAGGTACTCGCTCTACGAGTTGAATATTTAAGTAAACTTGCTGTTGGTGAATTCGATCAATCACTTGCCCAGTTTGACTTTCACACATTTCAAGGAGTTAAGAGAATCCTCTCGTTTTCGACTTTAGACCTCCGAAGAGCTCTAACAGTGCAGGTGACTCAAAGAAATGTTCTCATCTCTGCTTGTCTTTATAATCAATCTCCTATTGATGCTCACTACTGTCAAGTTGCTGCTGAGAAGATTAAGTCTTCGACAGCTTCGGTTGATCCGAAAACTGAAAAACCTAATACATTTGTAACCCAACCAGAAGGATTCACCAAATCAAGAACCAGAGCAAGCCGATTCGCTCAAGGAATTATGCAGAAGACCTCAGCTGCTAATCCTCCAGTGTCAGTTCCAATTAAGTTGGGTGTCTTGTCAGAAGATTTTCCTTCGTGGCCAGCTGAGGCAGGAGCAATTGGTATGTACAGCAAAAACACTTCTAATTCAAGTATTTAAACCCGTTGTCAATAATAATAATAAAAACCACATCAGGTGAACAACAATTACAAGGTCTATTCGTTTCAGTAAATCAAATTAAATCAACTCACCGACGAAACCTTTTGGAGCAACTCAACACCCGAACCTCAGAAATTCTAAGAGCGAAACGACCAGAGCTACTCCGAAAGAAAATGAAAGAACTGAAACACCTTTTGATAGATGACTACTGTCTTAATATAATAACATGTGTGATACCACTCATACTGAAATGGGAAACCGTAGAGTTGTGCAGAGACATACGATCCGCTTGTCATAGTGTCCCAGGACTTCACGCAAAGAGTGAAAACGCACTTTTTACATTTGGTGGAAGTAAAGATTTGATAGAAACAACAGCTAGTGGTACAACGTACAGCAGAAATAAGAATCCGAGCAGTCAATTAAACGACGGCACTGGTAGGTGTCTCGTAACAAAAGATGGTCGCATAGAAGACGCTTGGTATATACCTCATCTTATTCAGGTTTATAATTTGTGTATTTGGGATCCTCGAGATGATGTCAGAGACTTTTCTGATCGCAAGAATCAAATTTCAAAAGACAGAAAAGCAGCAACGACAGCAACTGATGACGGTATTTCTTCTCACTGTCACTCTTCAGATATCCCAACCAGTTTATTAACAATAAAGTATTTAGGAATAATGAGTAGTGGTCTACATAACTTACTTTGTATTGTCTTACTTTGCAAGGCGTTGTCAAAACTTAACTATTCGTCGCTTGCAGTGACGTCTGGTAGTGAAACTGGATCTTGTTTCGATGGTGTTGCGAAGGAAATAAAAAAAATCCAACTGGAATCCGAGCTGCTATCTGACCCTTCTGATCCCCGATCGGTCACAGAGATATTATCTGCCGCACATGAAACTTTGTTTTTGAAATTGTATTTGGCGACGTCTGGGTTGAAAAAACAACTTTTATTTGGAAAAAATGAAAAGAATTCCGCTGCCCTTGTGGATGCTGACATTGAGGACTTGCAAACAGCGAATGGAGGAATCTCGTCAACCAATAAAGACTTTGAAAATATTTCAAAAATAACAACAACATCACTGCGATACAACACTTCAATGACTCCAAACTCAACATTCAGAGCAATGAAGTATCGTCTTGATAATGTCACAGCTGAAACTGCATTGAAGAATGAAGCAGGTCAGAGTGATTTAAGTTCCTCTCGAGAACAGTCAGAGATGCTGGCTTTAAATAATAATTTTTATGAAGTGTTATGTGAACCAAGATATCATGTAGTTCCTGAGACAACAAGAATGCCATGGCTGAGTGGTGTTCTTCTTCGATTGTCAGATGTCGACAGAACTTTAGTCCAACAAGAAATAACATCTCTTGAACAATATCTATCAGAAGTTAGAAGTGATGCGAGTCTCATAGAGGAAATAACATCTGGAATTCGTAATGGAGGAAAACATGTTAGGGATCAAACTGTCGCGATCGCAAAGGCTGGTGTTCTGGCTCTTCAGTTAAACTACCAACGCGACGAACTAAAAACACTTTACTGCGTTTATCTTCCGCACCTACTTAAACATGGAAACACTACAACTTTACCTGATGAGTCCTTAAGTGATGAGGATGCCTTTCGTATGGTCATTGGTAAGGCACGTACTCAGTACGAACTTGATCTTCAAGAGAGGTCTGATGAGAATCACTCTCGTGGAGGTGCTTCGAAATCGAGACGTAAAAAACGAACAGAAGTTGGTCTTCGTCGCAAACAAGTTGTGCTGCTAAGTCAAGAAGTTAATAAGATGCTTCTTCAAGAAAGTATTACTCACATGAAGTCAACGCAAGAAAATTTAAACGCCGGACTAATTGCTGCTGTGTCTCACCCAACTGAGTCTATCAGACCATCAAACTCATCAGAACAGCACTCTACTAAATTATTAATGTTTAATGAGTTCCATTCAACTGTAATGACAAGAGCTGTAACACTCAGACAGGAGGGTAATGAATGTCCAGTTTATCAAATACCAGAAAACCTTTTATGTCTTGCTATTGATCAGCTTGGATCTTCTCTCCGACAGTGGAATGTAAATCACTTACAGGATATCGCACAGGCAAGTGATTCAATCATCCAACAGCATCGCCATGCACTGTTCCTCGCAGAGCAAAGGATACTACAAACTGAAAGGCTACGTGAACTTGACAAAAAAGCTCTTTCAAGAATGGTAGCTGCACGGTTTAATGATGAGAAATACAATCTCATTCACAAAAAGAACGTCCTTCAAAAGCGAACTGAAGAACTGAAGTCTAAGCTAGCTCAGGTTGAAGTGATTGTGAGAGAAGCCGTCAAGAGTGAGTATGACGAGGAAGTGACGAAATTACAAAATGAAATATCGTTATTGCAAGCACAGTTCAGAGATCACAAGAAAAAACTCTACAGAGAAATGCAAATAAACCTCGAAGAGATAAAACGACACGCAATGATGTCAATTGGAAAATCAGAAATTGCCCCTCTACACATGAAGAGACAAGCTCTCAGAATTGCCATAAATGACGAGGAAGCCAACAAACTAAAAGAGCAAAACAGTGAACTACACATGACGGTTACGAAACTGAAGATTTGGTACGAAATGCGACTCAGCAGGATGGATAATTTTTATCAAAAGAAAATTGATGCTCTGGAAAAGGAGAAGTTGGAAACCTCTGGTAGATATTGGGGTGATAAGGAACACGTTGAAGAGAAAGAAGAATTAATGCGACAACAGCTGCACGCAACGCAAAAGAACTTATCGGCGACTGAAATGGAAGTTGAACAACTACTCAGAGATCTCGACTTACAAGAGAAGAAAAAGAAACATTTAGTAGCCTGGAAGGTAGCCCACAGCAGACTTCTTGAAGACGTCGCTCGTAAGACAAAACGATACGAGAAATATGAAAGACAGGATATGGACAAACTTCTTCGAACGTTGGAAAAGGACGAGAAAACTCCCGGCGCAAGCAAAACTACACCAGCCCAACCACCAGTATCACCTGTCCCAAATCAGACTGCTGGTTCAGATGTCGTCGTCTCAAAGGAAATCCTAAAGTTGAAAGAAGAAGTTCGCAGAGAACGTCGTCTCAAATCAAAGGCATTTCAAAAACTAACTGAACTTCGTGAAGATCAGGACACTTTAACTGACGAAATGGTTTGGCAGAAAAAATATTTTCAGTGCGCATCAGAGCTTCAAAAGACTCTTCGTGACGTTCAGCAGTACAAAGATCACATCATTCAAAATGGAATAACACTTCCAACTCTGACATCAGAGACACCATCAATAATACCTGAAGACCGTAGTAGTACTTCAGCTAGTAAGAATCTACCACCAGTTTCTATATCACCAGAACTGACTAGAGTCGGATCTGCTCCTGGAAGTAGAAACGAGCCCAGAGTGCTACCAAGACGACCTTCAACATCAACTCCTACACAGAGAAGAATCATAAAGCGGTAGGGACTTTACTTTTTCGTTATCACTCCTTTCTACTGGTACACTCCTGTGTAACCATTCCGGGCTTTGTGGTCTGATCTTGAGTGAAGGATGTTTAAGTACTGTAACCTTCTTGTTGGCCATTTCTGTTTTTTTTTATTGTTGTTGGCAAGTCCCCCTTATTGGCTTTGCAGAAAAACCACTTTTTTTTTGTATTATTTCATTTAATTTATTCTTTTTTTAACATTTTTAACCTTACAGGCAACAGGGGTGTCGTGAGAACGATGCTGAATGTCTAACATTTTTTTTTTCTTTTCTTTTTAAGTATTGTTACAATTGATTGATACTGATGCAACACTGCCGAACCATTATTGAATGCTTTGTCGACGATGATTCTCCCACTTCTTTGATGGACGGGGTGTTGTAAAGTACAAGTCTGAAATAAAAAAACATAAATTTGTAATCGCTTTTTTTTTGCTCGACCTCCTTGCAATTACCACAACTAGTCTGGGCTTGAAAGTATTGTATTTATGTTCTTGGGTGTGAGGAAGTATCGCGAGCTGCTTCTCTTTTTTACGTTCAGGTTTTTTTTTCATCTCGAAGACATGTTTTACGAGCGAAAGAGAATTGTGGCAGCGTAACGTTAACACCCTTACTTTATAGGCTTGTTTCCGGTTGCGCACAAACAAAAACAAAGTGTGAGAATTATTTAGTGAGGTGCCGATTCTTTTTTTTTTTTTTTTTTTAGTTTTGTTGGGTAATAATGATATATAACGTTATGTACTTGTTGGGGAAATGAACTCTCATATTTGTACAGATATAAACAACAATAACAAACATGTACCAAGAACTGATAAGCTAACTATTTCTAATGTTTATTGACGTTGATATCGATCACCACGATGGAATTGTTCCACTCCCATCACCAGCATACCAAGGGCTCCCACAAGTAAAGGGAGAAGCCGGACTCACATTTGAAAATGATCTGATGCCTCAGTTGAGTGACCCAAGACCTCAAACAATAACCCCTGCAGTTAGTAGCCACGATGTTGGATCTCCTCAGGATCCAGTCGTTGTGTTTTCTTATTTCGAACCAACCGAAATAAGTGTTGGCCCTGCTAGAGCCGTCATTCTCCCTCCATGTGCCTGCCAAGATCCGTCACGAACTCCAGAAGAAAATATAAAAGGGCAACTACAAAACAATGAATGGAAGAATAGACTTAAAGGCCTGCCTGGTTCAGTATTTGGAAGCAGCAAACGGGCACACAGCAAGTCGCAGTTCTCAGACGTATTAGCTGAAATTCGAAACAAAGTAACTGGTAAAGGCGGAGTTCCACTCTCTAGAAAGCTGCCTGCATCGTCAAAGAGAAATCAATCACTACTAGTTAAGTCTTCCGCAGAGATTGGTTGTTTTTCAGTACATAAGCTAATGCAGTGCATGGTAGATGCCTCGTTTACAATGGATGATGCTGCTGAGGATTTCATGTACCTATCATTATTTAGACTTGAAATTGCTCAGGGTGTCTATACCACTCCTCCACAATTAGTCCTCTCTTTGAGAAGAAGAATCGACTTACTGACCTCAAGCAAGGACACAGCAAGGGGAATGCAGATCTTACACAGATTAGACTCAGTTTGGAGAACATGGCGGCTTTGCTGGATCACTCGTCCATTTGGTAACTGTCGTATAGGAATAGAAGGTATGGCTGATAGAGACGAAGCTCACAGATTAAGAACAACTGATGCACAAAAGCTACTTACAGATCGTTTTCTATATGGAGCCGGTGACATAGAAGACGAAGAGGATGACATACCTGCAGGAGGTGATGGAAAACTTCGAATAACTCAGGCTGCAGAATTGTGTTTGCAATCCCCAGAAGCATACCCTTGTTTTATTGTAAGGTCAGCTTTAGGTTCTCTTAACTTAACTGATAGATATCACGTTGTCTTTAAGAAGTTGACTTCAAAATTGGATGTCGGAGCGTCGACCTCTCGGGTGGTGTTCGTCCGTAATTGGGCGATCCCTTTCATCGATGTCCCTCCAAGGTTTATCGTTCCCGCATTGACTGATCAAAAAACAGCTGAAGATCAAATTCAAAACAAAAAAGTTACAAAGAAAGCCAAACCGACGGGAAATTCACCGCCACCCACAAGGGGGGTTTATTGGACGGGAAATGCTATTGAGGGAGCTACAAAAGGACGAAAATACTACCAGTCGGTGATTTCTACAAACGGTCTTAACTTTGATGTTGGTTGCGACGTTATAGTCAACGAACCAGCTCAGAAGAAACCCGTTAGTGCGAAGTCTCTAATTGACAGCAGGACTATCGGGCGTCTCATTTCATTATACGAATCCACCACCGATCATGTTAAGCATGCTGTAATCAGGCAGTGGGTATCCCCGAAAGTTGCAAAAAGAAAACTACCAAAAGGTCAAAAAGGAGAAGATTTCAAAGACTGGGAAATGCTTGCAAGCAACAGTTTAAAAACAATACCAGCAGACAGACTGGGCTTCTTATTAGAAGTGAGATCTGCAGCTGGATCAGGAGTGTTGACGCTGCCAATAATAATTGATCAACCAGTTGACGATGTGTATGAGAACTCACACACTATGACTGATCTCCAACCTGCAGAGTCAGACACGTGGCAGACTGGAACTGTCACTGGAGGGGTTCCAATTCTTAAATTAATTTGCACTCGATTGTTATCCCAAAAGAATGTAACGTACTTGTCTGCTGCACAGCCTCCTCCTCCAGAGGGATCAGAATTAAGTGGTGGTAGTAAGAGTGTTGTTGAGTTGGATTTTAAAAAACCACCGGGTAGAGACACTCCAACTCCTGTTGTTCGAAAAATATCATTGAGGAGGAGAAACACACCAACAATTGGTGTTAAGGCGGAACCAGTTAAATCGGAGGCCACACCACCACCGGGTGGCAGTTCAAATAAAACAGAATCCGCTACACCTCCCCCTTTAAACTTCTCTGAAATTATATCTGCTAGTGGGACCCTTCCTGCTGGCACTCTGTCTCTTCGAAATCGAGTGCAACCTCCTACCGTGCCACCAGCAACTAACCCACCTGAGGGCAACAAGGAAAAAAGACCTTCTGAAACCCCTGGAGCGCCTCGGAAGGTTATAAAATTGCGACCTAGTACGTCAACAACATGATTTCCTTTAAGAACTGTCTCAGCATTAAACAATGTTATTATCCCGTCTTTACGCACGTAATATGGCTAGTAAGCCGTTGTATTTATATCCGTTCCAAAGACCATTCTTAAGTAGGGCAACGAGTATGTGCAAACGCAAATTATAATCAGCACCTTTCAGAGTTCTCATGAGAGGCTCAACCAAAGTTACGAAAACATTTTCCGATGATCGTTAATTACAATTCCCTTCCCCCAATAGAACCGAATCATAAAAACAAAAACAAACAATGGCAGGGTATGAAGATGGAGGTGCGTTCCCTGAGATCCACTCGAAACAATACCCTCTCGATATGGGAAGACCAGATATGAAGAGTAATGCATTGGCAGTAACAATGAATGCAAGAGGCGAAATAGACAGCGACGCATTGGTAAAAAGCGGACAGAGAAAGGGAACGACAACCTTCGGAAAATATCTCGACTTAGTGCCAAAAGATTACGATGATGATGAGTTAGCAAGGCCGACAAGTGAGGAGCTCACAGATTCTTATGCAGCCACAAGAAAATTATTGGAATCAAAAATAACAGGGAAAGTAGCAACACTTACTGGCAGAAATCAAGGTCCCCAAGACAGCGGTGCGACAATCATAAAATATAACGCGAGCGAAACAACAGGTCAGATGGGCCACGTTGCAAACAGAGTAATTAGAATGGTCGAGGCGCAAAAAGATCCTTTGGACCCTGCAAGATTTAAGGTTCAAAAAGCACCCGCAGGACCACCCCCGGAACCGGCACCAATATTGCACAGCCCTACCAAGAGAGCGAGTATGAAAGATATGCAAGACTGGAAGGTACCTCCTATGGTGTCAAACTGGATCAATCCAAAGGGTTACACTCTCCCCCTAGAACAGCGTCTCAAGGCAGACGGAAGAGGACTTCAAGAAGTTCAATTATCAGAGGGTTTCGCAACCTTTTCAAGTGCAATGGATCAAGCTGAACGAACACAACGACAGGAGGTCGAAACTCGTATTGCCGTCACTAAAAAGATGCAACTCAAAGAACAAGAACGCCGTCAAGAAGAATTACGTCGCATGGCACAAGAGGCAAAGGAGGAGAAGACGAGATTAATTGAATCAGGAATCACAGATAACTTGACAAAAGAGGACAGGCAAGACCTTCGGGAGCGTGAACGAATTAAGGATGATCGCAGACGTGAATGGGAACGTGAACGCAGAATCGCAGCTTCTCGAGACAGCGGTCGTGGTCAACATGATAGGGAATTGGCAAGGGATATTGGTGAAAATGTTGCGTTGGGGCAATCAGTTCAAAAAAGTACTGGGGGTGCTGTGCATGACCAGCGTTTGTATGCTCAGGGATCTGGTACATCAGATCTTACTGAAGATGGAGGTGCATACACAAAATCGCTCATGCGTGACACCAGCAAATCTAACCAGTTTAAAGCTGATCGTAAGAAGCTTGATGAGGAGCACAGACGGCAATCAGGTGCTCTTAACACTAATCGATCAATCGCATTTGAAGCAGCTAAAGAAGACCCTTATGGATTGGACAATTACCTTGATGATGTCAAACAGGAAGCCAAGTCCCGAATTCAGCAAAAGCGATCGAAGAGTGAAGAGAGTTCCTTCAGCAGTGACAGTCCAAGGAGGAAGCGAAAATAAGCAATAATATTTTAGTAGTTCTTACAAAAGGTTTTTTGGCCTTTTTAGTTTTTTCTTCTGCCGTCTTTAACTTATTTATTTCTTCAGCTTCAAATGTGTTTCAGGAAAAAAGCACCTCCCGCGGGGCTCGAACCCGCGACCACAAGGTTAAGGGCCTTGCGCTCTACCGACTGAGCTAGGGAGGCGATAAACGAAAAAAAGCTTTTTATTTATTGGGGACCACACAAAATGCCTCCACGCGGCGGTCTCGGACGGCTGAGGCCGACAAAAATTTGTAGGGATCAAGGGGGAGCACGTACAGCCAACGCGTCGCTCTCCAGAAAAGAGATGAACAAGTTGGCTCACTCAGCTAACGGGAACGGACCAAAGAAAGATGACAGGGAAAGGCTGGACCGGGCAAACGCGGTGGTTGACCGCGGTGAAACGCGGAAGAACCCGGAGGAGCGTAAGCTCAAGCAGCAGCAGGAAGAACAGGAGGAGGAAAGGAAGGAACTGCTTCGCAAGCAGGAACTTCTAGAAGCCCAGCAGGCTGAGCTAGATGAACAGCACAAGCAGCAACAGCTTGACCTCTTCCAAGAAAAATTACAACTAGAACACGACCTGGATGCACACAGGAGTCAACAGGAGACGAATCAGCAACTACTGGAAAATCAACACCAGCAGCAGCAACTCGAGCTCCACCAAACAAAACACCAGATGCAACTGGAATTGGAGAGCCAACAACAGCAACAGCAGGAAAAACAACTGCAACAGCAGCAACAACTTGATCATCAAGTCCAACAGCAACAAGAAAAACAACTGCAGCAGCAACAGCAACTTAATTATCAAGTCCAACAGCAGAAGGAGAAACATCTACAACAGCAACAGCAACTCGATCATCAAGTCCAACAACAGCAGGAAAGCCAACTACAGAGTCAAGAACTGCTAAACCGTCAACAGCAGGAGTTGCTTCAGTACAAGGAAGATATCCGTCAGAAACAGCAAATAATAATTGCACAGCAACAACAACTGGAACAGAAACACCAGAAGGAGAAGGCAATCGAGAGTGAGTCTCTCCGAAGGAGAAGATGCCAACTCGAGGAAAACCACCGTCAACAGCAACAAGAACAGCTTCAGATTCAACAGGAGCTACAACTACAGCAGGCCAACCTGGAAGATAAACAGCAGCTACTCCAACAACAGTTCGATGATGAGCTTGAGAAGGGGAAACTGGAGTTGCTTACCTTACAGAAGCAGCTCGAGAAAAAAAGCAAGGAGCAAGCGAAAGGCCTACGAGCCAAGGAAGAAGAACTGCAGCAACGACAACGGAAGCTCATCGAAGAGCATGCCAAGGAAAATGATGTTGGGAAACAAGAACTGCTTGTCCTGCAACGCCAACTCAGCGAACAAAACCATCAAGAAAAACAGCATCAACAACAGAGGAGTGAGGAACTCAAAAAACAGGAAGAGGACCTCCAAATCCAACGTCTCCAACTACAACGACAACAGGAGGAAGAAATTGAAAAAGGTAGGAAGGAATTGTCGAGTCTAAGGACCGAGATGGACATGGAAATTGAAAATCAGAGAACCAGCCTGTATCAACAGCAACAACAACTCCAACAACAACAACAAATCTTTCAAGAAAAGGAAGAACGGATGGATCATTATTACGTTCACCAGCCGTACGCCACCTCTAGCAACGCCCACTACCAACCGCCTCAAGACCCCCGGTTTGAGGAGCTACAGGAGGAGCTGAGACAGGAAAGAGCCGAGAAGGGTGAACTCAGGGATCTTCTGAGATCACTGAAGAAGCAACTGGAGGAAGTGACGCAACAGCTGAATCTGCAGCGAACGGAAGCCAGAGAAATGAGGGAGGCGGCGAAGAGAGAATCGACGGTAATGCAAGAACGTTACTTGCAAGAGCTGGAAGCGGAGCGAGCGCAGGTGAAGGGCCTCAACCAACTAAGGTCATCGGAAGGGCATGAGGATTCCGGAATGGAAGTAGACGATGCCACAAGCCAACGAACGGAAGGGCAGGGCTTAACTCTGCTCCAAGAAAAAGTGAGTGGGCTCGATAGTGAAAGGAAGAAGGGTGTGAAGACAATCGTGGATTGTCAACTGGAGGAGCGTGAGTGGATCAGGTTACGGATGTTTGGAGACTCGGGAAGTCTGGCTCCGGTGCAGGAAAAATTTGAGGCAGACGCACGGAAGGAGGTTGCTTACACTGGTAGGTTTGAGTTAGCACCGGAATATTGGCCGGAAAAAATGATACTGTCGGAGGACGAGTATGCTGCAGGTGGCAGAGGGGTATACCTCACGACGACTACGGAGGTGAGGAAGAGGATGGCTGGAGCCAAACCGGAAGCATGGGCATCGCTGACGCTAGTCACCCTGTTCCCTCCCGCCAAGGAAGCGAAGGAGGTACAGGTAGTGATGAAAGAGAAAAAGGACGATGGCATGAAAAGAATCCTGAAGAGGGTGTGGCTTTCTACCATGGGTAGGGAGATCTTTCCAAAAGGAACCGATGTGGACGCGACGGTGAAGACCAGTGAGATGGTTGTACGGATCGATAAGAAGTGGGTTGATGATAAGAGATGGTTGGAGGTGAAGCGCGCACCATTGAAAATCACCAATGAACTGAGGAAGTTGCCTGGCTACGTAGACACATATAACGCAAGGGTAAACGACCTGAACGTTACCGTCATGTTGCGTGTGAAGGCGACAGAGGTGAGAGGCTTCCTGAAGGAATCTGGTAAAGAAGGGATCTTCACCAAGGAAAAGGATCATCTGGGTGAATTAGCAGTGAAGGCTTCGGTGATGTGGCTTCCGAAGGATGACACGATTAGCGTGGCAAGGGACAAAGTGGAGGAGATTGAGGGAGGTCTGGGACTTGTTCTTAATGAGCATGGCTTAGGGATCAGGGTGAACTGCTGGCATGAGAAGGCTGCAAGAGTGAAGCTCCACCTACCGGCCAAACTACCGGAGACCAGGATATCTGGAATCCCAATAGGTACCCCGACGGATGACGCGGTGAAGTACCTCATCTCGAGGGAAGGATGGAATGTGAGGAAGATGAAGGAGGGTGTCCGAAGCGGTATGAGATGGATGGTAGTGCGTGGTCCGGTGAGGGAGGGTGAAACAGTAACCATTGATGGTGTGCTTTGTCTCACTGAATCGATAGGGAAAAAGGAGGCTGCTAAATCAGTGAAGGCAACCCCTAAAGTGAGGGAGCAAAAGCCGGAGAAGCGAAAGGATCCATCGGAGGGCACGGGTGGTAAATGGTATACGCGTGCTGAATTCGTAGCCTTCCATGGTAAGAAGAAGGGAATCCGTCTGTGGGGGGAAGTGGAGCTGAAGACTAAGGCAACTCATTCGACGGTGGCACAGATACAGTTGGCCGAGCAGAAACAGGTTAAGAAGGAAAAGAATAAACCCTCAAAGGAGGAGGAGCAAAAGAAGAATTCAGTTGATGAGAGATTAGATCGTCTTGAGCGCCTGTTGATGACACTTGTAGGGAGCAAGTGACATGATGGACGGGACTGGGCGGAAACGCGTAGGCGTCTACTACTGCTGGCTGGTGACGTTGAAAGGAACCCTGGACCAAGACGCCGGCAGGATGGACCCTCCTCGGAGCTGAAAGTCATAAGCTGGAACTGCAGAACAATTAATGGAAGGGAGGAGTTCATTGGCTACATCCTGAGCAAGTATTGTCCCGACGTATTATGCCTCCAGGAGACCTCAGTACGAAAACCTCTCTTCCACTGGAACTATATAACGTATAGAAGAGATAGACCGGGTAGAGGTGGTGGAATCATCACTATGGTAAAGAGAGGTATTCAGCACGCATGCTATGAAGTTAGTATCCCGGCGGCAAGAGGAATTGTAGAGACATTGGGTGTTAGAATCAATGATGAGGTAAATATTCTCAATATATACTCGCCACCAAGCTCTAAGATAGACTTTGATCTATTCCCTCTGAGGAGTGACGAAAGATTCATAATAGCTGGAGACCTCAACGCTCATCATAAACTCTGGTCGAAGAAAACGGACACGAAGGGATGCCAACTCCTGGGCTGGAGCCAATCGAATAACCTCCTGATAGCAAACGATCCGAGATTTGCAACGTTGCCGAGACACGGTACTTCGCCGGATGTTATTCTCCACCATGAGGAATTACAATTGTTACACTTCGGGCTTATTGGTGATGGTACCGAACATGGGTCTGATCACTTACCACTTGCTGCTGTCTTTGATACGTTCTCACCTCTGGAGACTGTGAACAACCAAGCCTCGAAAAAATCGGTCTGGGACTTCAATACAGCTGATTGGCTTTCGTTCCGATGCGATCTGGACTACCGACTAAGCAAGGTGAACAGTATGCCGAAGGTGGGTATCAGGGCAGCAACATTTAACCGTATCCTGCTTCATGTGGCGAAGAAAAACATCCGAAGACGGCTTAGGATCCAGGGTAAGAGGAGGCGAATGTGGAATGCTTCGACTCCAGAGACTAAACAAGCGAAGGGAAAATTCGTTGCCGAGAAATTGGCTCAGGGTGAAGGATTTGCGTTTGCTTTTAAGAAAATTAAAGACCTGGATGCCGATGGGGGTCAGGAGATTCAAATCCCTGAATTCAGTGAGGACCAACTCCCTATTAAATTCCTTGAGCAATTCGTGAAGACCTCTGTCAGGAAACGATTGAAATCTCCTAAGCTGAAGCCGAATGATTACGTGGGTGTTTGTGGACCTCTAGTAATGTCTGAGCTTGAGCGTGCAATCAAGAAAATAAAGGCGGGAAAGGCCCCGGGTCCTGATGGAATCCACGGGGCGATGCTCAAGAACCTTTCCGCAACCGGTAGAAGATTTCTCTTATCGGTGTTTAACGACTCCTGGCTCGCGGCTAAGGTACCAAAAGTTTGGAAAGAGGGTATGATTAAACCGGTATACAAACCGGGTAAACCCAAAGAAAAGATATCCAGCTACAGGCCGATCACGTTGACATCTGTAGTCGGCAAAATGCTTGAACGGATAATTTACGACAGGCTAATGTATTGGTTGACGTCAAATAATGCCTTGTCCTCCATCCAGGCAGGTTTCAGAAGGGGTAGGAATACTTGCGAGCAAATCTCACTGCTGGTCAATGCGCTTCATGGTGCGAGAAAAGGTGGTAAGAGTTCGATACTGCTCTCTTTCGACTTCACTGAGGCTTTTGATAGGATAAATCATGTTAAACTGATTGCTAAAATGGTGGCGATGGGGATTCCTTCACCATTCATCGGATGGGTCGCTAACTTTCTGACGCGAAGGAAGGCAAAGGTTAGTGTCAATGGCAATCTGAGCGCATACAGAACTGTGACGAAAGGTGTTCCGCAAGGGTCGATTGTTGGGCCTCTCCTTTATCTGATATATGTCGACGACCTGGCTAAGAAACTTGAGAAGACTGGATGTGTTTCAGCACTCTACGCAGACGACACAGCTTGTGTGGTTTCGAATAAGGATTTTAAAGTAACTTACCGGATGGCGCAATTGGTCCTTGGGTTAGTAGATCGTTGGTGCAAAGATAATGACATGGCACTGTCGGTTTCGAAGACCTGCGGGATGCCGGTGGATTGTCCTAGGAATATGTATTGGAGACTGGGATTCCCCAGAACGTCAGGAGAGAACCTCTTTCGGATCAGTAGGGAGGAACTGGCTGGGATGATTCGGTCAAATGAAGAAGGTAGGCCATTACTTGGAAATGGGGCGATGATCCTCAAGCTGGGTGACACGGAGGTTACGAAGGCAAGTGAACTTCTAGAACTGATGCCAGTGGGACCGGATCCGACCTGGGTGAAGTTGCTGACTGCCGTACTCATGCCGATGGTGGATAGTGTAAAGTACTTGGGTGTCCATATTGACGATGACCTTACATATGGTACACAAGTGGATAAACTAATGGATGAGACGAGGAAGGGACTTGTACTGCTTCGAAAGTTGGAGCATTTCAACTTTGATTTCAAAACGCTGAACATGATCAAGAACTTATACATCCTCTCAAGGATTCTGTATGGGCTTGAGAGCTATGGACCTTTCTTGACAGATGAACAGCTAAAACCTATTGACCTGAATCTGAGGAAGATAGCTAGAAAGATCACCGGCTGCGGCTTCAACACAAGGTCCCTTCCGTTACTGTGGGAGGCGAACATACTCCCGATGAGACTGCAGATTGAGAAGCAAGCCAGGATTGCTTTATTTAGGTATCGGTCACTGGATTGGGTTCCTTCTACGAAGGGAATCGCTAGTGGAACTTGGAGTTCAACTTTACCGGCCGAGGACCGAAATATGGAGATCCAGGGGATTGTCATGCCTGACAGCATCGAGCCATGGATAGATGTTCCGAACCTGGAGATATCTTGCGGATATGGACATTCGAAGACCGGTGTTGCTGAAGTGGACAAGGCTAAGTTCGAGGAGTACTGCAGCGAACTTAGGCCATGTACCTCGTCCATTTTTATTGACGGATCCCACGACCCTGTCAACTACACGGCAGGCGCAGCAGCAGTGCAGATCACGCCGTGCGAACGGACCATGGCATCGAGACTTGTTGCAACGGAAAGTAGTTATAAAGCTGAACAGGTAACTCTGAAGCTGTTAATAAGTGAATTTGGAAAAGCAACCTCTGTCTTGGGTCCCAGATCTGGAATCACGAGAGTCTTCAGTGATTCTAAATCCAATCTGGATGAGCTGCGTGGTGGAATTGCGGCTCAGAGGAAGCTGAACTCTCTCTCGATACTAGAAGGGATAAGAAAATTAGACTCATTCGTACACCTTCAATTCATCCCAGCTCACGTGGGAATTGAACCGCATGACAAGGCAGATGAACTGGCGAAAAAGATTTCAAAAGATGTTAAGAGCAAGCCGGTGTCAACGACTATGGACTTCTTCGCACATAAGTCAAGGATAGTGAGGGAAGCTAACAGAAAGCTGTTTGGTAAGATTATGGAGGGTTCAACAAGGGCGAAACCACCGATCAAACGGGTGATGCTTAGGCAGTATCTTGATGCTACCGGAGGCCTGAGAGCGGCTCGATACCCCAAGGACATGCTGAGAGAATCAGAGATAAGGATAGCCAGGTTCAGAACGGGCTCTCACCCCCTGCTCAGGGTAAATGAACTACCGATAAAGTGCCCCTTCTGCAAAAGAACAGACTCTTCTGCCAGACATCTAATATTTGATTGCGAGGATGGTGACGTGGTCCGCATTAGAGAAGGAACAATAAGATCAAACATTCAGGAAGCGAGAATCTCCGAGACCAAACTAAATCTTTCAATAATGTTTGCGACGAGAAATCTTCACGCCCTAGCCGGCTACTTATGGCATTTGGAACAACGAACAGGCTTATCAAACTGTTAACTGATTGGTAGTTGCTAATTCATTAGTATCATTCTCCCTTATCACACTCCTTAATCATCTCCTAATCTCTCTGAGGACATCCGCAGAGCTTCATGGCTCGTAGGTAACCCAGTGGTCTTTGGCCACCGTCCCTGTACTGATCCTTCGCTTTATATTAACTGTGTCTTGAGATTCCTATCCGGGGAAGTCCTCCAACGGACTCAGGACAGTTGCGCTTGTTTTTACTTATATACTTTATCAAAAAATAAGAAGGGCAAGAATGCTCAGAATGAAGAAAAATAAAGTGGAAAGACAGGGGGGATGTGACTAAATAAATAAATAAAAAAAAAGCTTTCCATATCCTCTCTACGTGGAGAATATAATTTTAAAAATATTTTCTTTCTTTTTTCCTCAGTTTCATTATTTTGATAGCTATTCCAATGTCTGCATAACTGATATCGAATCACTCAACAGATGCGTCGTTGTTGTTGGGCATTCATGTTCTCGTTCGCTGCTAGATAAGATTTTCCGTCACCTGTTAACTGATCTCGGTCCTTTTAGAGGAACCAGACGCGCGTTTTGCTTTCGTTAACCGTGTCTACAATGACTACAGCGGCAGCCGAATTTGTCATAAATCCTAGTCTTGTCAACCTCTTCCTTGTTGTTCTGAATTTTATCGCATTAGTACTCTTCCATGGAGGGGGAATGGAGTGTGAAGAAAGTGTCCTATTACGCAAGAAATACGATTTCTGTCTACCGTAGGTACTCAAAACCTACTACTACTACTAAAAGACTACCCCACCTGGGGGTTAGAGACATAGTCTTATCCAGACATTCCATCCCCACCTTGATTATTCCGAGCCCTGTTCTCGTCAGCTTGCGCATTTAAAACGTTCATAAGTTCTACACATCTTATGCTGGATGTGTTCCTTTAGTCTTGGCGTGTCGGCTTCTTTATAGTTCGTATTTCGGTGCTCCGCAGACATCTGGTTACTAATCTCACTGCTCTGCACTAGTAATTCCAGTTGCTCGAAGCACCCTTAATAAAAACAAAGTGGAAAGACAAGGGGGATCCTGTTCCCTGTTCGAGAACCATTCGTATTTGTGCGGCGCAAGCTCCTAACTTTCTTTCTTTCTTTCTTTCTTTCTTTCTTTCTTTCTTTCTTTCTTTCTTTCTTTCTTTCTTTCTTTCTTTCTTTCTTTCTTTCTTTCTTTCTTTCTTTCTTTCTTTCTTTCTTTCTTTCTTTCTTTCTTTCTTTCTTTCTTTCTTTCTTTCTTTCTTTCTTTCTTTCTTTCTTTCTTTCTTTCTTTCTTTCTTTCTTTCTTTCTTTCTTTCTTTCTTTCTTTCTTTCTTTCTTTCTTTCTTTCTTTCTTTCTTTCTTTCTTTCTTTCTTTCTTTCTTTCTTTCTTTCTTTCTTTCTTTCTTTCTTTCTTTCTTTCTTTCTTTCTTTCTTTCTTTCTTTCTTTCTTTCTTTCTTTCTTTCTTTATTGATTCTACATCGCCCCCCTAAAATGCAAGTACAGTCGGCGGGGTCTCTTGATGAGGCCCGGCTGTTTTTTCTCTTTAAGACATTTCTTGAAGAGATGAAGGTGGGTAGATCAGCTGAGGTGGGTCGCAGGAGTGCCCCGAAAAAGAGTGCTGAGGAGAAGGCACGAGAGAGAAGTGGAACAAGGTGCGTGGCACCAATACTAAACCGAAGCCCGCAGCGAAATCCGCGGGGAGGAAGGGACAGTCCTTCTACGTAGCACTGCAAGGCCGTGAGAGAACTACGACCGAACCCGCGGCTGTGTCCGCCCCCACTTCACCATCGTGGGGGTCAATGGAACTTCGAAAAGAAGATTGGAACCTACCAGTTACAACAGCCGTTAAGGCCTTCTCTGATACTTCTGTAGTATCAGGCTTATTCTTCTGCACCTCTGATGAAGCAGAAATAATTAAAAGAAAGACCGGTGGCTTCTCAGTAATCACTCTGAGAAGTATTGACGAAACCAGCAGCAAGGTGGTGGTATTCCCTGCTGTGATCAACCAAAAGGTAACATCCCGAACAGGATGGATCACTTCTTTTGGTAACACCAAAGCAAGCCTCCAGGCTACTAAAATCCCCCAAACAGTAGAACGTAGCGTTCTTGTACTCTTCCACCACCACCGCAGTCTCTACAGTTCTTCAAGCCTCATGATGAAGCTTACTCACACAAACAAGGAACTAGAAGGAGGACGAGAGATGCTTACCCGAATACGATATCAACGGAAGTATCAAAGCCTTATTTCTGCTCGATGCACCGAAGCCACAGTGTCTCACGAAGAGACCTGCTTTCCTGATATGAGAGTAGACAGTATCATAGGGAAGGGCACGGGGTTTGAAACACTTCAGCAATGTAATAAATTGTCTTACTAAAAGAAACACCCCAGAAGAAGACATAAGAGACATGGCGTCCTTGTGAACAAATACATTCTACGACCTTTTTATTTTCTTCACTATGACGACGTGTAATGTAGGATCTGGAAAATCGGCCTAACACTTATGAATACTTTTTTTTTTAGCACACACTCATGTAACATAAGGATCGCTGGTTCCGAGGGTTTGCTCTCCTACATTATTTGCACCCTCTCACCTCCCACAGAAGATAAAAAAAGAAGAAAAAAAAACAATGCAAGTTTTTGTGACGTGCCCGGATTTTGGACTCCCTGCGGTGTCAGTCACAGTTGGTCCTGATTCTGTTGTGAGCGACGTGTTGACGGCAGCGGCTGACGAGTGGGACGTCGATTCGGAGGAAATTGAGCTTACGTTCGCTGGTGATGACCTTTGCGAAAGTGAGCGGCTAGCAGATCGCGGAGTAGGTGCAAACAGCGAGTTGGAAATGTGGAGGAAGCAGGTTCGGATATTCGGTAAATGCTGGTTTGTTGATAATAAAAAAAAGGAGAAGCTGCTTTTTTGGATCAGAGACCACATTACGGAGGATTTATATCTGGACACCCCCACATTTACAGAGGATGGTTGCCTCAATCTTGACCGTCTTTTGCTTCCTTCAGATGCCAAACGAATTTCCTTCGGCCATTCAAATTCCAACAGCACGCTTATCTCACATATTGGAAATAATTTTTTGTTAGGTTCAAAAATCACTGCTCTTAACTTTTCAGGTCTCAATGGTGTCACTAGTATTGGAAATGGTTTTTTATCTGACTGTTTATATATCATTTCTCTTAACCTTTCAAGTTTTAGTGGTGTTACTAGTATTGGATATGATTTCTTGTCTTGTTGTTCACAAATCACTTCTCTTGACCTTTCAAGTTTTAGTAGTGTTACCAGTATTGGAGATGATTTCGTATTTGAGTGTTCAGAAATCACTTCTCTTGACCTTTCAAGTCTCGGTGGTGTTTCCAGTATTAGAAATAATTTCTTGTCTTATTGTTCACGCATCACTTCTGTTGACTTTTCAGGTCTCGGTGGTGTTTCCAGTATTGGCAATGATTTTTTGCGTGAGTGTTCAGAAATCACTTCTCTTGACCTTTCAGGTCTTAGTGGTGTCACCAGTATCGGGAATAATTTCTTGTCTTATTGTTCACACATCATTTCTCTTGACCTTTCAGGTCTTAGTAGTGTTTCTAGTATTGGACATAATTTTTTGTTTAAGTGTTCAGAAATCACTTCTGTTGACCTTTCAGGTCTTAGTGGTGTCACCAGTATTGGAGATCATTTCTTGTCTTATTGTTCAGAAATCATTTCTCTTGACCTTTCAAGTCTTAGTAGTGTTTCTAGTATTGGAAATAATTTTTTGCGTGAGTGTTCAGAAATTACTTCTCTTGACCTTTCAGGTCTTAGTAGTGTCACCAGTATTGGAGATCATTTTTTGTGTTACTGTTCACACATCACTCTGTTGACTTTTCAGGTCTTAGTGGTGTTTCTAGTATTGGAAATAATTTCTTGCGTGAGTGTTCAGAAATCACTTCTCTTGACTTTTCAGGTCTCAGTGGTGTTTCCAGTATTGGATATTATTTTTTGTTTTATTGTTCACAAATAACTTCTGTTGACCTTTCAGGTCTTAGTGGTGTTTCCAGTATTGGAGATCATTTCTTGTCTTGTTGTTCACGTATCACTTCTGTTGATTTTTCAGGCCTCAGTAGTGTTACCAGCATTGGAAATAACTTCTTGTCTCGTTGTTCACAAATAACTTCTGTTGACCTTTCAGGTCTTAGTGGGGTGAACCGAATTGGTGAGCAATTCCTCAGTAATTGCAGCGCTCTGGAAGTTGTTGAGTTGCCTCAAAATAATGGCGCTCTCTTTGAACAGTCTGTGAAAGCTGCGATTAATCATTAAATGTAAAGTGTTGAATTGATTCTTGGTTGTTATTTATTTTAAATAAAAAACAATAAAATAGTTTAATATTCTCAGAATTTCTTGTGTAGTTTAAGTTAAAGCCCATTCCCTCCCAGAAAAAGTTTCCCAGAAATAATTTATATTTTATATTTATTATTTATTTTTTATTTCCTTTATTATTTTTGCAAACATAATTTTCTTTGTTAAATTTCCTTTAATATTTATTTACCTTTGAAGTGCGAAGGAATACTATTTTAAGCTGTAACGGGCTACAGGGCATGGGGCGCTCAATGTGTAGTACGTGGCCCCCGAATCCCCATATTCGACAGCACATGGGATTGTTTATCGATACCAATTGTTGACTTCTTATATTGCAACCAGGTTTGGCCGAACCCTATTCTCGTTTTAGCCAGTTTCAAGTTGCTTTCCATCTAATATTAGTATCAAGTTACCCCTTTTAACAGTCACACAACTATCTTGGTTGTAGTAACGAATATTCAATGGAGAACATTGAAGGCCGAAGTGGAGAAGGTTTCCGTGTCAACAGCAGTTGGACACGGGTCAGTCGGTCCTAAGGCAAGGTGTAATTGCTCGCCTCAAAGCCGTCATGGGAGCACTTGTGTTTCTGTGCGGGTTTGCCGAAAGGGAATGCGTGAACATTCCGCAACCTGAATGCAGAGAACTGAAGTGGCAACACAGTGACGATCCTGTCGACCATGTCCACCGGCCCCGGATGACGTAGTCGTCTCTTTTTGAAGGAAAGTATGCTTTTCAGTCAAGTACTTGATATTAGCTTTATATTAATGCACGAAGTTGTTGGCTGTTTTTACACCCCTTTTAACAGTTTCGTTTTATTAAAATTAGAGTCGTACCATGATACTTGATCACAGTATGTTATAAAGGTTACGAGTAATGAAGTCTCGACTAACATGTCATAAAGAGACAAAGAGCAGATGTAGTTCAATGATAGGCTGACTTGTGGTGTTTTCTTATTAAATTAATTTCTTATAACAGGTATCCGACTTTGCGAGAGTATTATTTCTGTTTTGTCTAATCGCCACAGCTACTGCGATACCTACTAGTGGCGTATGTGTTTTCTGATAATGAAAAATTATATTTCTTCACATTATTTCCATACTGTTAGTCTTTAGAATTTATTTTCAATTCAGGAACCTTGGGTATGGCCCAGCGGGGCAGCGGGGCTCCACTTCAACCAGAGCAAAGATCGTCTCAGTTCGGGAAGGATGTGAACGGAGGGAGGTACGGGTCTAGAAGCCCAGGTGTTGATGAAACAATGGAACAATCACTGGGGAGTATAAATGTTGGAGTCTCACAAAGTCAAAGCGCTGTTAATGCAGCGTGGGGAATGAGTAGGCCTTCGAGCCCAGGACACAGTCCAGGAGTATCTCCCTCACATAGGTATCGTTCTGTTGCTGATGTATCACCTTACAGGTCTGCTGAGGATAATTCACCGAGAAGTATTTCACCATACCAAAATGATCAAAAGATAGCAAAATCTGGAAAGCAACCAACCACTGCCAAGGAAGCTGAAGAATTACGTAATTTATATCAACAGATGGGAGGTCCTCCTGGTCAGGTCCGACAGAAGCAACCATCGCCACTGGTAGCACGGGAGTCGTCACAGCCTTCAAAACATGTGGGTTCATTGCCCGCAGTTAATACAACAGCAAGACAACCAACACATCATCATACGTCTGCTCCTCAAGTCCAAAAAAGACCAGCCACTCCTCCTGTGAGTAAACCGACTTCTTCCTTAGCTTCGTTTTCCTCTAGCCTTGCAGCTGTATTGAGGGTTCCGCAAGTATCGGCGTCCCGTCGCTTGTTTATAACGGCACCAAAACACCCAGAAATTCAAGGAAAATACTTTCAGGTTGGAAGGAAAGGTCTGTGGGTGAACAGCGCTATCGGATCCGTTGAGTTCTACGAACGGGAATGGAGACTTCGACTCAAAGACGGTAAAGTTGTTATGGTGAGCGCTGACGAAACAGGTCAGACTCCAACTACCTGCAACGGTGGTTGGAAAGTTATATCTGAAACGGGTGAGTGGACTACTGAACCTTCAATCATTACATCACACACCAGCGATGAGCAACAAGAATCGGCAGAGGTATGTTTATCGTTGTATCTTAGTTGTGTAAAAACTCATAGTAGAAACAGGTATCAATAACACACAATACACACAGATTCCTTCACTTCTCGATCCTCATGACTTTGAGATAGCTCTGGACGCGGGTATTATAGACTTGGAAGAGCACATATACTCATCGCACAAGGCTGGTTACGTTGATAACGTTGGTTCGATGTACCGACTGCCTAAACCTTCACAACCACATGATACAATACCCGGTATAAAGTCCTTTGAGATTGCCGAATTTTTAAGATACGTATATTCTCCTGACGGTTTGGATTGGGCAGATGGAAGACCTGCAGTTCTTGCGGCATTAATTTATATTGACAGAATCCGTGCACACGGACGTATCATATCAAAGCGTTCGGTACACAGGCTGCTGACCGCAGCGATTTTGGTCGGACATGAGTTCTTTACTTCTGTAATGAAGAGTCAATCAGCAGACGTAAACTTAGAACCAGCACCGGAATCAACTCTGTGTGGAATGGTTTTTCTAACACTAGAAACAATGGAACCACTAATTACACGATTAAAGGGAATGATGGACTTTGAACAATCTGTACTAGAGACAGATGTAACTGGATATGTTGGGGCTTTGAAGGGAAATATTGAGCTGACCGATGAGCTTCGTGACCTTGGCAAAAAGGAACGTCCTCCTGGTCAACAAGGTCTTTCTTGTAGAAAGGATGGTATGGATGCTATTCGATCATGGATTGAGGTTGCTCATGTCTCTTGTAAGACAAACGTTCCTTTAGTGGAGCTTGTTGAACATCATCAGCCCAAGCAGAACAAACCTAGTCGCTTATCTATTGGTGGTGCTGCCTCAAAGGTTGCAGTTCTCGCAATGCTGAAACTTACACGGTCTAGTACTCTAAGATTGTATGTTATGATTTTTTTTTTTTTTTTTTTTTTTTTTTTTTTTTTGCACCGACGAAGTCGGAGAAGAAACTATTCAGATTAAGAGCCGTTATTTATTATGTCATGTTATCTATTTCCCTGTGCGCCAGTAACACTAGCTGCGATCAACAAAATATATAAAGGCTGCTTATCTGAATGGTTTTTTTTTGGAAAAGAAGTAAAAGAGAAGTATAAATAATAATAAAACCAGACACTCCCCCTCCCCACGAAGACAACGAGGTTCCGGTCCAGCCTTAGGTCCGACGAATAGCGGTAATCTCGCTCGGTCATCGGAAAAACGGTAGACGATCTCCTCCTAAGTTCCTAGTTACCTGACGCCTTGCAATGATAGATGAGCTCAGCAAAAGGGAGGCTAGCATTCATCTTACTCAACTGAAGTATAACAATCGAAGGAGGAAAGCAACGTCCACTCTCAGGTCGATGATGACGTGCGACACGTCTTAGAGGAACCTTTAAGAACAGGGAAAACAAACCAAAACAAAACAAAACAAATAAAATAAAGAGAGAGAGAGTTTAAAAAGAAATTATATGCAGATACACTGAAGCAGTCTCCTTTAACGGAAAAAGTACAGTGAGGGATATGTACGGTCCTCAGAATTAGTTCCGTGTTTTCGACAAAATTTCAATACGTGCTTCTGTACGATGACCCTGCTACAGTGATTTATTATCATTTCGCTTTTAGATTACTTTCTGTGACTACCATCTGAATTTACCAGCGTGTGACAACACGGCTGCTAATGTAACGACATGTGTGCACAAAAAAGCATATTGTGGGTGCTTGCCCTCTTCAGCCCTTATCCCCATCTAGTCTTGCCGCAAGAGGGAAAAAAAAAAAAAAAAAAAAAAAAATTATAAAGAAACAATAAAAAAGAAACCTGAATAAAACAAAACAAAAAAAAACAAAAAAAAATATGGCGATTACTGTGTTTTATGATTTTTTTTTTTTTTTTTTTTTTTTTTTTTAAAATACAACAAAATATACATTTGAATGTCTACAAGTGAAAAAACCCCCTACCCCAAGTGTACCCATGGGAAGTGGTGGTAATATATTGAAGGAAATTAACCGATAAAGAACTATGCAATGCAAGGACATTAAAGTCCAACGGCTGTTAGCAATGTAAAACACCTGCTTACCAGTCTTTTACTGATTTAATTATTGTTTTTCATTTCCCAAAAGCGTGACTTTTTTGTGTAAAAAAAAACAGCTTGGGAACACGAAGGATTTCAGGCTAGATGCAAGACAAAAAAAAAAAAAAAAAAAAGTTACAATGATAGAGAAAACAATATAAGATAACAAAAAATTAATGCAGAGCACCGTTCCCTTTTTTATTTTATTTTATTTCATTTTTCTCGTTTTCTTTGTGTCAAAGTAAATAAATAGGTTCCCGTTGAATTATTTGTAGGTATTCTTTTCCCCTTCCCTTCTCTCTATATATTCCCTCATGAACATTAGTGAAGTCAGCTTTGCATTTTTGGTAGGGTTGTCAGTGGCGTTTTCTCCGTGACTTACAGAATAACATGAGATCGTGCAGCCCAAAAAAGCAAAGGAGGAACAAAAAAAAAAAAAAAAAAATAGGATGTTATTAGTGGAAAAAAACAAAACAAAAAAAAAATTATAAGATAAACTTGACGATAGCCACTGTACAAGGAATAATGAAAAAAAAAAAAAAAAGAAGAAGAGAAAAAAAAAAAAAAAAAAAAAATAGTAAAAATAAGTTAGCTGCGGTTGCGGTAGCACACTCACACCCCCTAAAACTCGCCTTCCGCCCATTCATATTACCGACTTCCGAGTAAGAAGTGTAGTTTGAGCAAATTTAAATTCTAGTGAATTACCTACCAACTAACAACAGGAGATATCTACACATCAGTTTTATGAATTTATACGCACAGAAATAAATATAGTTCTTTCTAATCTACTAAATTACTTTTTTTCTCGGTAGAAATTAAATCTAAAATAAAAATGCCTGACGATTCCCAAGAAGCCTTCATCATCTGTGATGACTCTGCTCCAGAATTTGAGATGGAGAAAGAAGATATCTTTTTAGAACGACTCGCTAATGACAGTGACAACTCCTCAAGAAATAGAAAACTAATATTCGTTGGTATCGGAGTGACTCTACTACTTGGAGCAGTTGCAGTGTTGCTAGTATTATTATTAGGCGGGAGTGACAGCGATACACCAATTCCTACAACTGATGTTCCATCGGGAGAAGGCAACATGACAAGCTCACCTCTCACAATGTCCCCTTCTCAGAATACCACGTCTCCAGCTCAGAATACCACGTCTCCAGCTCAGAACATTACGGAATCGCCATTGTCTCCTTCACCTGGGTCTGGAAATATTACAGCTCCTCCTTCAGTTATGAATACTACGTCCCCAGATACCCAGTCTCCAAGTGGAAATAGCACCGCAGTGCCAACCCAATCGCCAAGTGAAAATGGTACTGCGGTGCCAATTGGAAATAATACAGCTGTACCTACAGAAGTACCAACAGGAAGTAGTTCGGCACCAACTCAGTCGCCGACTCAGTCACCAACTCAGTCACCAACTCAGTCACCAACTCAGTCACCAACTCAGTCACCAACTCAGTCACCAACTCAGTCACCAACTCAGTCACCAACTCAGTCACCAACTCAGTCACCAACTCAGTCACCAACTCAGTCACCCACTGTAGTACCAGTTGGAAACACGACTGATGCTCCACAAGCTACAGCTGCACCGACTCAGACAGAAGCACCAGCTACTTTAATCCCCGTCATTGATGACAGAGTGAAGTGTTGGAGGTCATACAGAAGTCCGATAGCTATTGTTAAAGATGTTGTAAATGAGCTTCCTAACTGTGATGACCTGATATTTAATTGTGCGAATCTCACCGATTGCACTTTTACTTGTATCAGCACGAACACAACAGTGAACGCTACAGCGGAGGACAGCCAGGGGTTGTTGGGATCTCCGTACGGGAACTGCGTAAGTGATGAGGCAGGTGCTCGCTATTTCTGTGGGGACATCCTTGGTCGGATTGCTACAGATTTATACTCCCCAATTACACACAATAATTATGATAGAATTTGTTCTAGTGACTCTGTTACTTGCCATAGTTATAATTGTTTTGTAAATTCCTGGTCGACTGCGGTTACGGTGGAAATCACCTTTGGTTGTAGTTACGACACCACTGGATGGGCTGTAAGTGACATCGCTATGAGGACTGTTGATGATCTAATTTATTGTCCTGCGTATATTGTTTGTACCTGTGGGACGTACAATGTTCCGACTGGAGAGACCTTCACTCCTGCTACACCTGCACCTCCTGCAATTCCAGTTACTGCTTCTCCTTATAAGGGACAGGTTGCTCATACGTGTTACAGAAAAAGTCATAATAATGTTGTTGCTCTGCCTACCACAGGAATTGTTGCATTCTATCCAAAATGTAATGTGTTCATCATTGAATGTGAGAGTGCTCTGAAGTGTGACTGGACTTGTATCGGAGGATCTCCTTATTTGGGAACAATATCCGCAAACAGCACAGACACAGCACTTCTCTCGCAGTATAATGAAGCAGAGTGTAAAGTTAGAAAGGGAATAGCTACTTGCTACAGAAAATTACCAAACGAGGATGGTGTCGCATACGCAGTACCTAGCTTTAATCCAATTCCGTGTCATGTTGGTGAACGTCAAACGTGTAATATAGTGTCCCACTCAAAGATGGAAAATGGGAGTTTTCTTTACCTTTGGAACTGCTCTGAAATAATTGGTGAACTAGATAACAGTACGAAAACAACAGGAATAATGAAGGAAACAACAGGTCTTGTTGACTACAACATTGATTACGAGTGTGACATTTATCCTTGTGGTAGCGGATTTTCCATTGGAAGACCTTATACAGATGAGCTGTTGGTTTCACCAATTGTACCTGGTAAGACGTCTGACTGGAGCTTGGTGTTTGAAAATAGTGATTTACAGCAAATCAGATCACGTAATGCCACTAACCATGATGTGACTTCAGCAACCTGCACATCAAATGTAAATATTGAAATCACTGATGATGCTAAAATTGCAGCGAAATCTTGGCAAGATGCAGCTCTTGGAGAACATGCTTCTGTTGCGTCGTTCGCAAAGTTTTCAATTCAACTGATGGCGGTATCAGCACCAGCTAAACTTCTTATTGATTCTCATTACGCAGGTCTGCAAGAAATCAATCATGCAAAGATCTGTGTTGATGTAGTGTCAAAGATTATGGGAGACGATGGAGTGTTCTCTCCAGGAGATTTCCCAGCTCACGACCTTTCAATTACGAATGATAAGATAGCTTTAGTTGAGTCAACTGCTAAAGAAGGAGCAATCGGAGAAACAACCGCAGCTGTGGCAGCAGCGATAAGAAGAACCTTAGCTGCTGATGTCGGAGGCTATGACTTTATCTTATCAGCTCTGGAGACTATTTTCACAGATGAGAGTTCTCACGCTGCCTTAGCATGGAATACCATCATTTGGGCAAACACTTCAATATCTTGGTCTCCTCCAAAACCACTTCCCTCTGTTGAGATTAATAGATCTGCTGGTCTGCTTCGCTTTGGAGTCCTTTCAACTTCTGAGGAAAGTTTTGTTATGCAACTTATTTATAATGAATTTATTTATCCGTTGTCTCAGTCACTTCAGAAAGGGTTCTTAGTAGAAGATGACTTTAATCTTCCTTCTGATTCACTCCTCGTTGAGTACGGAGGTGATGCAGTCGTTGAAGTCATTAATATTCTAATAAACAAGATTGTCGAACCTTCAATTCAGAGAGAGGTGGAATGATTGTTGTCTGAGGACCTTACTAATAATCCCCGCAAAACCCGCAAATTTAGTTATCTCTCTTTTTCTTTTTTTTTTTTTCCCCTCCTCCGACAAAATCGTCTTAGTTTCTGTGCCTTCCTTAGATGTTACGAACCAAATTTGCAACTTCTTGTCGGCACTTAGTTGTTTTCCACTGAGTGACAGTGTTTTTGTTGACGATTTTCTTTTTGTACCCAAAAACCCTCTGCAGCCTAACTATCCTATTCCTTTATTAGGATTTTGTACCGGTTGTGCGCAAACAGAACAAAGGTGTGAGTAAGAAAGTAAAATTGAAGTTTGCTGATTCTTTTTTTCCCCTTCATGTGAACGTTTTCTTTTTTTCTAGCGTACTCTTTTCTTTGATTAACAACTACGAAAACGATTTTTTCATTATAATAAAAAAATCCGAAGTTGTTAGTGTTTTCGATTTATGTTTAACACTCTTTGAGTCCCAACAATCCTCAACTGGTGTTTAAAGCTTATGAATTCCTGAGCGTTACCACCTTTAGCAAGGTTTACTGGGAATTGGGAACCAAAGAAAGAGAAAATTATTTTTAAATACCTCCCTTTTACGTCTTGTTTCACACGTGTGCGGTTGGTCTTGGTGGTCGATATCGTTAACTCTCTGTGATGGATAATATAAAGATATCAGATTACGTCTGCCAGGATCCAGTCAACATTGATTTCGATAAAGTGATGCGATGGAAGTTCGCATCCGTCGGTGTAGATAAGGTCGATTAGACAATAGGCAAGATACTCACTAGTTAGTCAAAACGTGACTTTATTGTTACTTTAATAAAAAAAAATAGCTTCGAAGATGCAGTTTAATTGAGGGGGAAAAAAAGATTAAGTCTACTACTAGAGAAACAGACGAAGTGATCCTGAACGACGACAAATCGTGCTATTGATCCACGTTATTGTTTGTAACTGTAAAGAGCCTTTGATGTGCTTGTTTTTTTTTTTCTCTCTTTTTCCCCCCTCTGCTTCCAGTGTCTTTTTTCTCCTTCCCACCCTTTGGTCTCGACGGATACCAATTTATCTGCGGTGCGTTCGTTGAGAGAAGTTGTTGACTTATTCAGGAGTCGTGTGGATTCCGACTATTCTGAATCGCAAAGAGGTATCAACTTCTCAAAAACGATATTATTTTCCTGCACTGATTTGACGCTGTCTTCTTCCTCGAGAATCTTCTGGGAAAGGAGGAAAGTCCTGTCCTTTGCGCGACTCACCCTCGAGAAGAAAAGAAAAAATGGCTGAGGGCGTTTGTTTTGCAAATCAGTTCCGTACGTTTCCCTTAAACTTAAAGAAGATTGATTTGATTTTGGGTAAAGTTTTTTTTACTTCAAAACGCAAAAGCATTTTTTTCTTCTTCTCGTATGAAGTCGGCAGTTTCAGAAACTCTAGCGTTGGGATTGGCAGCTTTCCCGTTATTGTGGTTGACAACTTCATGAGAATCCTCTGGAGTTGGTGACTGTTCTTTTGGTACATAGGAGATGCAGCAATTATTTTACGTTTTAATTGTAGAGCTCCCTTTGTGCTGTTTCCCTTTAAATATTATTCTTTTTTCAAATCTGCATTCCTTAGTCGGAAGTGCATGAGTCTCTCTGAGAGGCTTTTTTTTTTTTTTTTTTTTTTTTTTTTTTTTGATATGTTGCAATCATTCGGATCATTCGGACAACCGTGAAAAAAAAAAAAAAAAAAAAAAAAAGAAACTAAAAACGTGCAAACTGATACCTAGCGATAATGGTGTCGACACTCAATTTGTTTCTGATCTTTCCAACCTGCCTTTGGCGGTCAGCTATTCGTTTGCTTTATTCGTTGCAATGGATTTTATGTAGTTGTTTGATTCTTATGCGGCTTTGCCTCGATGGGTCTCTCAGATGCAAAACTCTGTTGGGAGTTTTGACAGACTGATTTCTCTAAATTCCTTAGAAACAAGAAGGATTTGGGTACATTTTTCCCCTTTTTTTGTTTTTCCCCTTCACGTTGTTTTGTTATTTTTGTTATCTCACTTTCCCTTTCCTTTTTCTTTTATTGTCCTCGGTTACCATGCTTCAAGGTTTAACTTTTATTTTAATGTTTATTACTATTTCCAAAAAAAACCATCACATTCCCCCTTTAGCCTCATATCCAACTATCTCTTTGGAGGTCTTTCTTCACACCAAAGAACCGAACTTATGGGAGCGGTTTGTATCCGCTGTAGGAAAACGTGCGAAAAAAAAACAACAGCAGCAGCAGTTTGCAAGTTGATACCAAGAAAGATGTTAAAATAATAATTAGTATCTGTTGTGTTTTATCAAGAATTGCAAAAAAAAAGAAAAAATAATAGAATCACGTAGCAGAATCTTACTCTTTGCTATTGAGACGTCATTCTTGTCCTGTATGTTTATAAGGAAGTGATTTGTCAGAAATTTTAAGTTTTATGTGGTCTCTACAGGTCTTCGATTCGTCACGCATGATGGGTTTAGGTAGTCGCTTATGATATTCTCAACAACAAATCAGAATAAAAAAATGTTCTAAAAAAAAAATGGAAACTTTACAGTGTCTGACTGCAGTTGACCTAGACAGCTCAGAACAAGCTTTTGCTGCTCTTCTCGATAGCGTTGATGTTTATTTTATTAGTGAGTGTAGATACAAAGGAAAAGTGAGATGGGTCGTCCTCACAAACGAAGTTTTATTCATTTGTTCGAAAACCACTCGATCGAAAGCAGCTGTTAAAATAAAAGAAATTGAAGGAGTGGAATTATTAATTAATGAGATCATGTTACTTCACCAGCAGACTACGACGACATTTAGTTTTGGATATGCGAGTAAAGCAGTTCAGTGTAGTGCTTTATTAGCTCAATTAACTTCGAATTGCAATACGAAATGTTTGTTTAAACTTGGTCAACATTCGAGTGATTTTGCTAATAAATTTGAACCTGGACATGTGAGTGACCCAACCACTCCTCAACAAGCAGAAATATCAAATTTACGACACCGTATTGCTGTGCTTTCATCGGAACAAGACTCGAATCGAGATCACGAATATGATTCTGAATTAATTAGACTTAGACGTGATCTTCTCAGGTCTGATCAAGCTCGTTTCAATCTCGACAGAGAAATTCAAGATATAAAAAAGGTTATATCACCTCAGAAGACGTCACTAAATGACCATACCACATCACTAAAACAACAACTACAACACCAAGAACAGAAGCTTGCTACAGCTAAGGAACATGAAACACAATTAATTCAGTTACAAAAAGAAATCAGAGATGCCCATGATCAAAGTGAAGACCATCTTCGCAGTGAAAACATCTTATTGAGAGGAAGGTTATCAGAAATGGAAACTGAAATGTCGCTTGTTAAAAATAGAGAACAAGAATTAGTTTTATCACACAAGGAATCTTATGACCGACATACTACATCATCGAATCAAGTAAGCAAGTTGCGAGAAGAATTTTCTAACAAATTAGAATTAGAATACACGACTACCAAGCAATTAAAAAAACAACTTGCGCATTCCAGAGAACAAGAACAGAGTTTTCAAAAACAGCTGACTGATCAAGAGATGAACAACAATATTGAAATTAAAAAACTGAAATCGTCAATTACCTCCTTAGAACTGTCATTGGAAGAAGCTCAAAACAATCAAAATAACGGAATTCAAGCACAGATAGCAGCTGTTGAAATTGAAAATCAAAACAGAAAACAACATCAAGAACGAGAAGCTAGCTCTTCTTCTAAAATCAATAAGCTTCAACACAAAATTACTCTACTAGAGCTTGACTTAACGAGATGTCAATCACAGAGAGATACTTTAAAAGACGATTTACAGAGTAAAGAGTCATCTTACAAAGATGATATTCGGTCTCTAAAAAAAGACATAGCAAGTTCAGGCAATGATGCCTCCCACAATAAACAAATAATCCAACAACACGAACAAGAGATTGCGTATTTAAGAAAGAGGTTAAATGATGATAACGACAGCGGAAGGGAATCAAATAGGGAGATCGCTGGTCGAAATGCAACCCTCGAAAGTGAAGTTTTGCGATGTAAGAAAGATCTACAAGAACTGAAAAGGAATTCACAGCAATTAGAAGAAAAGATTTCAGCTGCAGAAGAACGAGAGAGAATGTTAGTGACATCTGCTAAAGATTCAAAACGCGATGCTTCTCTTGAAATTGCGAAACTCGAAAGACAGATCCGAGACCAAGAAGCCATTCACGCTGCCGTAGAGAAGAAACACATTCGCAAACAACGAGATCACGAGAGAGATGTTAAGAAGCTACAAACTGAAATCGACTTCCTACAACAACACACAACTGAAGATCACGGAAACCCACCAAGAAAGAAGTCATTAACACGTAGTAATCTTGACGAACACGTTCGCTATGAGGAGTTAAAAAGAATACCCGCCGTCCATTCAGATACAACTTCAGGAACAGAAGCAGTTCGAAGGGAACTTGCTGAGAGAGTCTCCGAAATCCAACACATCGAAGAACAATTACACAAAAAACAACAATCTCAACTCCTTTCCATGCAACGAATAGAAAATCGGCCTCATTCGGAACCCGAATGGGCATCGACTGTAGGAGAACCAGAAGGTAATAAACTTAGCAGACAAGCTTTAAATGACCGCCTTGAGGAATTACAAAGAATAAAAAAACACAGCGATAAACACAGCGATGCCCTTCTTGAGAAGGCGACATCCGCCTCGGCACACTCATCTCCAATGTCAAGGGCACCTTCATGGAGAGTTTCATTCGCGATGAATAATGAAATAAAATTATATGCTCCTGTTGGGGAATCACTCGGTATTCGTGTTGACGCTCAGAAACGTGTCTTAACGCATGTCACTAAGGAATCTCACGCTGATTTTGCCGGAGCAGCCTCGTTTATAGGCAGAGTCATATCGCACGTTAATGGAATAGAAACAACGCCGAGTAATATCAGTCAGTTGACGAAGAAACGGAATGATGCGGGATGTACAATATTTAGATTTGGAGAATTTCGGACCGTAACACCACCAGATGATTGTATTGCAAAGAAGAAAGAATCACAGCAACAGCAGTCAAAATGGTTCTTAGAGGAAGAGCAAACACAAATGTCTGGACCTGACTCTCCCGGATTTCTAAGTCGGAGTAGATCATCTCATATGCTGCCTTCTGAAAATAAAAGATTTCCACCACCAGCTTCGAGTACTGGTAGGTCTGAACTGAGAGATAGCTTTTCTCCGAAAAGTAGGAAACCTGATTTAATAACAACAAGAGCGAGTCAACTGATTGACGAAGATCAGAGGCCGTACTCTGTCTGTGAGAGATGTCAGTACTCGGGATTGAATTACGTAACAATTCCAACAGACATACCTGCAGATCTTCGTGAAGACATTGATGGACTAGCTGCTGACGTCACTGAAACACTAGCTCTTCATTATGCTGGAGTGGTAATGATTTCTGATGACAGTGAAGCTTCCCTCCGAGGTCTTCTTTTGGTAACTCCATCGTCTTTCTACATAATTCTACCAGGCGGGTTCATCAGTCACTATTGTGAGATTTCCTCGATTTTAGAAATTTATGTTCAAAACAGCACCTCAAGCTCTGACTGGATGGGCATCAGAGTCTCAAACACGACAGGTTCCAATAGAGATGTTCACTTTAGAGTGTTACGTGATGGTAGAGAAGGTGTTCTGGGCCTGCTTGAAATTTTTAAAAGATGTCATGCATGCACGCAAACTAATCCAAACAGAGAAATATCGAATCTCTTAATCCTGTCACTCGATAGTGAAGATGCCGGTGCTAAACAACTTGATTGGAATATAAGTGGCAGTGATGCTGGTCATGTGAACGCTCCTCGTATTCCGTTGATTCCAATTCAAAGGAGGAGTGAATCCTATCCTCCTGTTGGTATATCTGTCGTGACATTTAAAGATGCTTCTGAGGATGATTTTTCAACTGGTTTTCTTGAAATTGGAAAACTACTACCAGTAGCCAGAGCATCTCTTTCATGGTTGTTTGATTATGTTGGAACTCCTGTTGTGGTTTTTGCTTCTTCTATTTTAAACGGAATTGTATTTGTTTCTAATCCAGTGTCATTCATTCATGTGTTTAATTCGAAAAAGTCTGGTCCACATTATGTTTTATCATTATCAGAAGTGTCTATAGTAACCTACACAGAATCATCCATATACTTGTATTCTAAATCTGGTGCTCGCAATTGCATCGCTCTTCGCAATTGCGATAGGGCTGCTGAGATGTTAGAACTTCTTGAAGACTATACAAAACAACAAACTAATTCTCAAATTAAAATTTTGAGAGAGGAAGATGATGCCAACGTCATTACAACTTTAGACGCTCTTAACGAACAGAGCCATTCACCAAAAAGTAACTTACTAGTAATTCAGCAACCGCTTTTTGTTAAAAAACGTGCTATAGATCTCACCAATCCAAACTCCGTAACAAACAAAAAGAACAGTATAATCGCTGGACTGCAGTTGAACCAACGTCGTTTTTGTATTGAAGTTGTAACAGCTGCTGAGAATGAATCGAGTTTCAGTGGACTGATGTTGGTTTCAGTTGGAAGTAGAAATTTATATACCGTACATGATTTTAGGATAGCTGTTGAAGAAGCGTTTCTTTCAAAGAAGAAAAGTTTGGTAGTTGATTGTTTACCAGTCCCAGTTGATGAAGGTGACAGGGGGGAAGCACCGGCACTTCCACCACATATTCCAAACATGGATAACATACCAAGTAAGTATAGGAAGAACTTTCCGTTTAAACCTCAAATTCACTGGATTGGATTGGTTCGTAAGAAAGGATCGCGAGATCAGACTTCCGACAGGATTGTCGCGGTGACATCATCAGCGATATTCGTATCGACCACCGCGGGTAAGATCACAAGAGTTATCAGTATAACGAGTATCTTTGAAGTTTTAGTTACCTCAGATTACAGAATAGGGTTGGTCATCCCCTCTGATTATGATCTTCAATTCCGACTCCCAACTGACCCACCAATCCACATGGCAACCATCATCTCATCTCTTACCTCACTATATCGAAATTCTACTGGTATTAGTTTAGTTGTGACCAAGATATCCGGAATTTCACTGCAAAATCTACTTTTTCTTAATAAACCGGAAGCCGTTAGACAACGGATTAAGACCCAAGTGGGTCCTCCATCGCCTCCAATTCCCCAAAAGGAACGAATAAGCTCATTGTAATTTAACCTGTTTCTATTGTATCTTCACACGGTGCTCTTCTTTTTAGATCGCATTTATTGATTTTTTATATGAATATTATATATTTTTTTTAAAATTATAGAATCGTATTTGGTTGTTAGCCTAGGTTTTATTTTTTTTCTGTGTGTTGTTTTTGTGATATTAATTATTTTTTCAGGGTATTTTCTAACGCATTGAATGGAGACAAAGTGAAAAGGAAGAGATATTAATATTCGTGTTCTATTTGGAGTTGTTTTTCTTATTATAGAATTCGAATAAAATGGATTTCGATGACTCAGATTTCAGCAGTGACATGGATGTTGGGATAGACGGTCAGCTTGATGATGGTTATGGTGACAGTGATTTTACAGAATCAGAGACTCCATCCCCGCCACAAACACCACAAAAAGGAAAGTTAATTAGCGAACCTCGAGCACCCTGGGAATTTGAACCTCCAGAAATCACACCTACCTGGGAACGACTCCAGCAATGGGAAGACATAAATCCCGCGATGATATTTTCAAGTCCTTTGGCATCTGGACCAGTAGATCTGTGGTCTGAGACAGACTTAAAAAAAGAAGCCATTATCCTTTATAAAACACCTGAAGGATATTTAGGTAAATTCTTAGCAAAGCCATCCCCCGACAACTCATCCATAATTGTTAAATATCGAACAGAGAATACGTTGATCCCGACGGCTACGTATCCTCCAATGTCTGAGGCAGAGACTGAAATTATATTATTAAATTACCAAGATGAGAATATTTCAACGTATTTAGATGTTAGTTTAGGGGGGTTTGCGCATGATCCTCGACATTATCGCAGAGCTATTAAAGAAAGGACTGAAGATGATCCGCAAATCCTACCACCGGATGTCGCATTTATGCACCGATCAGATTCTAAAGGGAATAATGTGATTTTTGCATCTCCCTGTCGGGGAATGTTGCTTCACATTTATCGCTCTTCATCTCGTCTGACGAGGGTAATGCAGTTGGGTATGTTTTATTGACGTTATATTTTTGTCCTTTTCGTGAAAAAAAAAAAAAAAAAAAAAAATGCAAATAACAACAACAACAACAACAACAACAACAACAACAACAACAACAACAACAACAACAACAACAACAACAACAACAACAACAACAACAACAACAACAACAACAACAACAACAACAACAACAACAACAACAACAACAACAACAACAACAACAACAACAACAACAACAACAACAACAACAACAACAACAACAACAACAACAACAACAACAACAACAACAACAACAACAACAACAACAACAACAACAACAACAACAACAACAACAACAACAACAACAACAACAACAACAACAACAACAACAACAACAACAACAACAACAACAACAACAACAACAACAACAACAACAACAACAACAACAACAACAACAACAACAACAACAACAACAACAACAACAACAACAACAACAACAACAACAACAACAACAACAACAACAACAACAACAACAACAAAAAAAAAAAACAACAGCAAAACAAACTGCTAACAATGACAACGACTGTGTAGAAAATAAAATTCATAATCTCTATTATGGTCTTCGCAGACACATATGTGAGACAACACATTTTAACGATGTTCATATAGATGACATGTGGCAACTATTCGTTAGTTCTTCAGCTTCTGGAACTGAAGACTTAGAATGCGGTCTTGAAGTATACCTGTCACTCGAAGAGTTGAGACCTTTCGTTGAAAAGTTTCTACCGGCTGACAAATTCGGTGATGATCCAGAACTGAATGAGCAGATTAAAATATTTCTAAGCAGCGACGCGTTTATTGAAGGACTTTGGTGGATGATAAGTTCACCTTTGGGAGGTTTGGTTTTTTTTTAATTACAAACATTTTTTCTTTATAATTATGTATTTCTAAACTCCCATATCCATATTGTAAATCAGGATCATCCTACGCTGCGGGTTCCCCAGCAAGCAAGAAGGCTAATCGAAAAGCCAGTTTCACGAGAGTGATGGAGGTTCTAAATGTTGCAATGTTTGGTGTCAAGGATCATATAGTTGAGTTCTTAATTCATCTACTGACTCCTGCTGAGATGAGTTGTATCACTCGCACGTCATTTAAATCATTTTTTGAAAGCACATTCCCAACGGAAGACTCGTCTGAGTTGGTCGGTTTATTTGATGAAATGTTTGTAGACGGTGATCGCGCTCCAATGTCGATGGTTAGGTATACTTTAACAGAAATGGATGTATTTCAGACTTGGAATGCGATTATTCTTCCGTTATTGGAAGCGAAGTCTTGGTCGAGGCAAAACCCTGACTTGTAGTGATTATTTACTAGATTTTAACTATAATTTCCTTTTTTTTTTTTAAAATTATGTTTTTTTTTTTTTTTTTCCCTTTCGATTATGTTTCGTTGTCATAATTATTGTTTACCATATGTTTGTTCCTCTTAAAACAGAATCCTCATCACAAGTAGTATTAATGCTATTCGCTGATTACGAAACGGCAACCCTCGATACTTGTGACGACATCGGTGTTTTATTTTGTTCTCTATTCTGCTGTACTATCCAAAATGCTCAAACACAAGCAAAATTAGACAACCGACCCTGCACGATATGCGATGCTATTGCGACGACCATACCACTTCCTTGTGTCGCTCCTACTCCCGTTTGTATCCCTTTTCACAATCGACAACAACTTCGAAATAAATACGGCTTCTCTTCAGCAGTATGCTATGATATGTGTACCTGCTTACTGTGTTGTATGTGCATGATCATGCAAGATGCTAGAGAGGTCAACTACCGAGAGATGAAGAGAAACAGAAAAGTTCAAATCCCACTTCCAAAAGTTGAAGATATGGACAACTTAAATGACATAGAATAGTCTACTCTTCTGAGATAGTGTTTACGGTTCTTATGATTTGTTTCTGTTTTTATTTGTTGTTGCTGGACATCACCTTTCTAGGTGATACCTTTCGACTGATTAGTGTGCAAGTATTAAATTAATTAACAACACATCTCTATCAGTGTATACATGTCTGAATATGACGACACCAATACATGGAATTTCGTTATGCGGGAAACTGACAGGGCCGAGATGGCAGCTCGCGCCCAGCTCCTCCGCGAGAAGGAAGAAAAAGAGAGAATTGCTGCCAGGGTAAGAGAAGAAATGAGAGTGAAAGAAGACGAGTTACACGCTGCGTTATACCGAGAGATGAAGAAACAACGTGAAAAGGAACTACGAGACATAATAAATAACGACTCTTCAATGAAAGCAGTTAACGGTGAGAATCGAGTATCGCAGTGGCACGCTCACCGAGACAACAAAATGCGACTCGCTGGAGAGGCATTCAAAAAAAGTAGTAAACGACCGTTATCAGTGGAAGAAGAACGATCTCTATTGGGGTTTGGAACAAACTTCACCGTAGGTGAGATGATGGAAAAGAATAATATCACTGCCGCACACATCTGGGGACATGACAGCGACCAACTGGTAGGTCAACCAGGAACAGTATACAAACCACCTGAGGAAAGAGCACTTGGCGTCGAACAGGCGGACAGTGAAGAGGCAGATGCTGCGAAATCAAAGCCACCGCAATCTGTTTCAAATAGCATCCTTCAATTCCCTTCTAGAGATCCAAAGGAATGGGGAAACGGAATGAATCTAAGATACGCTGAACAACCCACTCGTGGTGACAATGATCCTTCTCAACCACCTCAACCAACACCACCAACAGAAGAAACACATGCTGGTAAACTATCAAGTACAGTGTCACCTGAGTTACGTGTTAACTTATTACATTCAAATAAAACTGATCCAATTCCTCCGACTTATTCAGTTCCTGTTACAGAAGGTACTGATAATGATAAAGATAAAGTAGTTAGTCAGACTCAGACTCATAGTATTCTACAAGATTGGAACAGATCGACACTTGGAACAAAGAAAACTCTTCAAAAACCAACAACAACACAACTATTACGACAGCACTACGCTAGAGTGTTGACGTCGTCAAAGTTGCCGTCAAAAGAAGTTGTTGATACTTGTGCAGCGATGACTCGTTTTCAGGAAGACGCATGGGCTCGTCGTCATGATGCATCACTTCTTGAAAAACTACTCAAACGAAATAAATCGAATCCTGAAGGAGGAGTCCTTCACAGTATGATGGATCAACAAAATACATTCACTGCTCTTGACGCTGCTGTTTCAGCAACACCAAAAATCCTCACCGTCAAAGCTCCGGAACAGTTTTCCGTAAGTGGAGATTATTTTTTATGCGAATCTGGTATGTTATTGACATCACAAATACCAAAAAAAAAAAAAAAACAACAACAACAACAACAACTTAACTTAACTTAAACAGGTGTATTTACATACTGGGAAAACCCATCAGAAATGCTTAAAATATGTATTCACAATGGTGCGTGGGTTATAGGAAAGTCTTATATGGATATTGAAAATGAGAATGCAGATACTGCATTAATAAGAAGTCAAGGACATGTTTATGAATTACCTCATCAGGTTACGACTTGGAAATATCGTGATGACCCTAACACTGAATGGAAGGAAGCAGATAGTGACATTAGCGTCGTTGAAAAGACTGAAGTTGGAGATGAATTGCAACCCGAAACTGAAGTTGATCCCAACAACGATGAGAAAGAACAAGACGAAGATATTCAACCTGATGTTGTTGGGGCAGCTATCGCTTCTGGTGATTGGATTGTTCGTAAAGATCCCCGTTCAGGAAGAGAATACTACGTCAATGCGGCGTCTAAAAAAACAGTTTGGGATCTTCACAAGGAACTCACTGGTAAATCTGCTCCTGTTTCTGCAGAGCAACCAGAAGCTGTGTCTGAAGTTGCTGAACCTGAAACTTCTGCACCACCACCACCTCCTCGTCCTTTGCTATCAGAGGCTGCGAAAGATGCACTCCGTTCTGGTGCTTGGTTTGAAAAAACGGATCCTCGAAGTGGAAAGCCATACTACTGCAACAAAAAAACAAAAAAATCCTACTGGAACATTGAGAAGGCTCTCGCTGAGAATCCATAAGCAAGACAAGCACACGATTGATTGTTTTTATTATTTGTTCTGATTCGTTTTATCTGAATTCTGTTTTATTTTTAAACTTTTCTTGCCTTAACGAGACATAGACTTGTGCGATATCTGTATGTAGAAAGAAACCACCATGTTAGAACTTATTACTGTTTTGATATATACCACCTTGCTGATGACTTTAATTGTTAACAAGTTATTTCGTCAGACATCAACCAAATGTTTTCATGCGTTGAAAGTTAGTTTAGAGTTTACAAAATTGATATTTTTATTTTATTTTATTTTTATTCCCAAACCCGCAGATCCATTTCTCAAAAAGGCGTCATCTTCGATGGCTCGCATTACACTGAAAGAAGGATCTCCTGTGGTGGTAAATGGTAAGAGAGGATTATTAAAGGGAAGGTTAGCAAATAATCGCTTTGTCATCGACATTGGTGGAGCAATCATAGCAGATGGGGACTCTGTGAAGGTTGCAATGTGTGTTGGATGTGTTGTTGCAGTCAAAGGATTTGAATTGCTGAGCGCGAATGAATTTCTGAATGGTAGAAAAGGAAAGGTCGTAAAACACAGGAGAGGAGAAATGGAAAAGTTTTTAGTGAGATTTGGAGGTGGGTATGAACACTGGTTGCGAGCTGAGAATATGCGAGTCATTCAGTCAGCACCTCCCAGATCAGAAGTTGGTCAATCACAATGTTTTGGCGCAGCTAAAAGAGATTGGGGACTAGGTTTAGCAACCTGTGGTCGTTGTGGTACATGGCCTATATTTAATAGAGGTTGTAGTCAGTGTGATACCAAGTATTGCTCTGATTGCTTTGCTGAACATCATCTTGATTCAGATAGTGATGATAGCTCTCCTACTCCTTACCGTCCAACACGTCAAATACCTGATTATCATGATCCTTCAACAAGACCTAGCACCTCTTGTTTAAAGTCTGGTCGTTTAACAACTCCACCTTCCGCACCTTCCTCACCTTCATCATCGTCATCTACAACTCTTCAGGTGTCGTTTACACTGCCTAATGAGGATTCTTTTAAGGCAGCTAGGCAACCTCTTAAATCACCTCCACGGCCTCTTTGGATTGAACCAGAAAGTGGAGACAGATCTTCATGGGTAATGCTCAACAATCAGGATAAGAATCCTTTTAATTGATAACGATGGGAGTAGATGAATTCCTATCCCACGTCAGACTTCAGAGTTGTTGCTGTTGAACAGCTGACGTCGATATTCCATTCGAGTTGTTGAGGATTAGAAATCTTGTTGTCCTTACTACTATTCCCAATAACAAACCTTATCTTACGTTTGTCTAGTGCAGATGATAGTAGGTCGGGGGCTTTCGATGACCGAATGGTCTAAAAAAGTAATTTTCTTCCCTGGTGATTATTTGCATGACAACACTGCTTCTACACACTCAAATTATAGACAGTTCTGATGGCTTTCTGCTTTGTAATTCTGTTACTCTGCAGTATGTCAGTAGGAACTAGTGAGCTGAAGCTTTTCTCGATTCCGTTGTGGTTTGTCGTCTCCTACGTGTAAATTTAAATAAAAAGGTTTCGTTGGTTTGATTTAGAAGAACAGGCCTTCAAATCAAGTCTCGAAGCCGATTATAATTATATATTTACCGTACTCGTACGATAGACATGTGTGCAGCTTATCTAATGCGCAAATCAAGGGTTCGTAGGGGGGACCCTGGTTAAGTCGATCTGAGAGAAAGAAATATATATATTGGCCAACTTCACTTTTTTACTCAGACTTTTGTTTTGTTTGTGCGCAAACTCGTTATAAAATCCTTATTACGGATGCCACAATTCTCTTTCTAAGGAACAATTGGTTTCGTGGATTAAAAAAAAAAAAAACTTATTATTCGGTACAAGTTTTGTTATTATATAAATGTATTTTTCATGATTCCCATCTCTAGCATACTATGTTGTGTTTTCGCTCGTTAATAATATTAAGGGGAATCCCTCGTCGGGGGGGGGGGGGTGTATTCCCGTAGACCTCAATTACCTACACTAGCTTCTTCTGTTTTGTTGCTTTCCTCCACCTTTCCCACTTTTTTTTCTTTTTACGCGTCGTTTCCTCTTTTCCCCCCTCCTGTTTGCATGTTGGAAGGGAAGCAAGTCTACCCTTCTCTTCAATATTCTAGTTACAGGCAAGGATTAAGACAACAACGAAAAAAAAAAAAAAAAAAAAAAAAAGCTTCCCACTAGCTGACATATTTCTAATCGAAAAAATGAGTTTCGCCCTCCCCACTCAAATTAAGACTACTCGAGAGTTACAATACAATACCTACTATTTATCAACTTCAGTTCGACTTTTATTCACTTGCTGATAGGTGCGCATCAGGTGGGGATAGTTGCTTTTGGTACAAAAAAAAATTTGTGTTCAAAAACAAGACAAAAAAAAACCGTAAAAAAAAGCAACTTCCTCCCAAAGTGTGCGTGTCGCAGTTAAGTTGTCTTTGTTTTTATTTTATTTAATTACCAAGAACTAATTCAGAAACAGGTATCACTTGTGAGAGTTCAATAAAAAAAAAAAAAAGCTAAACCTGATTTTGATGCGTTGAATTGGGTAGCTGGTTCTCTCTAAGTGTCAATATTAGTTTTTTTTTTTCCTTTTTTTTTTTTTATGTTTCAATCATATTTACTGGCGGCAATTTAATTTCTCACGAAAATTGCTTATTAACGTTTCTTATTTACTACTATTATTCATTTATTTATATTTTAAGCTTAGGCAAAGGGTGGAAATCTGGAGATTGGTTGGTTTTATTAATATTTTTTTTGTAAGTTAAAATTAACGTCTCTTCAGTTGAAGCTGGTTCAACAAGTCTATTGCTGTCTTCGGAAACAGCTGAGGATTGGAGTGGTAACGTTTAGATTAAATAAACTAAACTACCTTTTTTTTTTTCTTCTTCTTTTCATTTATTTTAAATATACTGAGTATTTTTGTAAAAAAGGGGGTTCCTTTGTGATACATGTCGAATTCTTTTTCTTGTCATCAATAAAGAGTCATTATCAACGTTTGTGAGAGTTTTTTGTCTGTCTGTATACAACAGTAATTTATATGGTTGCTGGTAGCGATATAACTGTTACTCTGTGAGCTTTTCCTGGCTTTTGGCTTCCTAGGCTTCGTAAATAAATAAAATAAATATGCATTTTATGTGTGCATAAGTAGCTGATGGAAGTGGTACTGGACAAAAGTGAGACTCAAAAAAAAAAAAAAAAAAAAAAAAGAATTGGCTTTATCTTCAACTATACAGAAAATAATGATATAACAACTGTGATTTTTTGTTTGTGTCACGAAACCCGTGAACCGACTTAAACTTGATAAAGCTAAGGGAGGTTTACGTGTGCTGCCAACATTCTTTTTTCGTTCTTATAATACTTGTTAAATGCAAAAAAAAAAAAAAAAAAAATTAGAACTTTTTTTCATAATATTATTATTATGAAATTTAAAAAAAAAAAAAAAAACACTGAATCAAGTTTGAGAATTTCAGCTTTTGTTTTTCCCCCCTGACTTCTATATAAAGTTGCAAGTGTGTGCAAGTGTGAGGTGATTTGATCTAAAAAAAAAAAAAAAAAAGTTGGAGTAGTCGCATTAAAGATAACGAATGTAACTTTTAACTGTTTTTGTTATCTTATTTTGGACACTGTGCTTCTTTTTTTTTTTTTTTTTTTTTTTCCATTCAATTCCTTCAACCCTCTATTCTATTACAGAAACCTAACCTCTCTCTGTACACAACCTGATTGTGAAAATTATCAGAATTCATTTTTCTCTTTTTTTTTTATTTTATTTTAAAGTAAACAACTACAAAAAAATAAATCAGATAACTTGATATTTTACTTTGTATAAATACCTAAAAAAAAAATTGTCAAAAAAAAAAAAGTTTCAACCTGACCTCTGTGTCGTTTTTTTTTTTTTTTTTTTTTTTTGTACCGACGTAGTTGGAGAAGAAACTATTCAGATTGAAAACCGATTATTTCTTATGGTCATGATTTATTTTCTCCGTGCGACAGGATTTTGTCTGCGTTCAACGAAATATAAGGTTAATCTGAATGGTTTTTGTGCCTCACTCCCATTGCTGTAGGAAAACCAGAGTAGCACGCTGCTGTGTTATTTACGTGGAAACCGTGTTTTTCTTTTGCTTTTTCAGTTGTTTTTAAAATGTAAATTTGAGATGAAATCGTAAACAGTAGCGATTATATAAATAAATATTCGCGTCAATTTCAAAAAAAAAAAAAAAAACATTTTGATGAACTGTAGTGCTGAGATTCAAGGAGTTTTCGCGTTTTAGTTTGGTTTTTTTTTTTTTTTTTTTTTCTCTCTCTCGTGTCAAAAATCGATGACTTTTTCAAATAGCTACAATCAGTCTATGTCTATAGATAATATTGTCATATTTTTGGGATACCCTCTTCCCTTTTCTAACTTATAATTTTTTTTTTTTTTTTTTTTTTTTTTTTTTTTGTCGTTCCACAATCTCTAGCAGTTACTTTCCGATTCTGCACTAATGATGGATGTGAACGAATCGTAATTCTCAATGTTGTCGTCTCTCATCGTCTGTGAAAGTCTCACGGTTGCTGGTAGCGATATAACTGTTACCCCTGTTGAGCTTTTTCTGGCTTTTGGCTTCCTAGGCTTCGTAAATAAATAAATAAGACAAAGCTATCCCATAACAAGATTGGGGTCTACTTATGTTGCTATTGCCTCGTAGCCCTATCGGTGACACTCAGTACGCAATGTTATTGACTTCCTCATCTAATCTATCAACACAAAACGAAGTTTTTGTTTAAGTAAGTTTGACGAGAGAGAGAATTATTGGTTCATGTTGGGAAAAAAATATTGTTATTTTTTAGTTGATTTAACTAAGCTTATCTCATTATGTTTGTAGAAATACATCAAATAAACTTCCAGTGAACACAAACGAAACCCTGTTTGAATTTCTCTAAATGTGTCCGTATTTTTTTTTTCCTTTCTTCTTCCGATATATTTTGAATTACGTAAAAAAAAAAAAAAAAAGTAATTAGATAAATGAAAACAGGAGAGCTCTGAGATTACATTCAACATTCTACCGCAGTATTGGAGACCTTTGAGGAGCTACCAAGTTCTGTTTGAGGGTCTACCTAACCGATACGGTGGTCTGATGTACTTGCTAAGTAACTAACAAAGCTGTATACCTCTTTTTGATGTTTTCACTATCTTATTTTTATCAAATGCATTTTTTTTTTTTTTTTTTTTTTTTTTTTAAATCCCATATACTAGAAAAGCTATCTCATACTAAAAGGCTTGAGTGATCACATATTCGTAGTTTTTTTTTTTCCCTTCCCTTCTTTTTTTTTTAAAAAAAAAAAGAAAAAAAAAACAAAAAAACAAAAACATAAATAAATAAATAAGGATGATGACGTTGTATTCGATTCTTCTCAAACGATTTCGTTGTAAGACTATTCCAAGAGAACGAGACGACCAGACAGAGAGAATTCGGATTCACAATTGTAATTAAACTCACTTTTTTTTTTTTTTTTTTTTTTTTAAAATTTTTACAGATGCAACAGGCAAAACGTTGCCGCATCCTCAATGGATTAGAAAAATGTGTGAGAAACTTAAAATTATGCAAAACATCAACTTGGGGAGCAAGTACCTGGGATGATGAACGTGTTTGGTATAGCGAAGGTGTAATGGTAAATAAAGAAGTTCCTAGTGTACTGAAAACACAAGCAATTCACATTCCAGATTACGTCAACAGAAGACCTTATGAAGCACGATGGAATAGCCTAGCAGGTCGAATGTCACTAATCCCAAGGGATTGTTCGTTAAAAAGAATATCATTGTCACATGAGAATGGTATCGGTATCAGTATTCAGTCTTCTATTCCTATCGGAGTAGATATCTGTGACACAAACAGGGTTCCTCGTATTCACGATGCCTTAGTAAAGCGTTCTAGAATTAGTTCTCCTTTTAAGGATCCACTTAATTCTATACAAACATCTGTATGTTGGTCTTGCAAGGAATCTCTTGCTAAGGCTGTAGGTCTTAACAGATTGTATTCTGAGGAAGACATGTATTCCGATAATATTCACAATGTTCTAACATCATCGAATGGGATTGCTAATATCACTTTATCTGGCAGGGCAAGAGCTGATGCTAGATGTCGTACTGCTTATCTAGCAGCTGACTACGTCGACCAGTACATCATTACTGTGTTGATGTTAAACAACGCGGAGGTTGGATGAATACTTTTTAACAATTAACCTTCCTGGTGTGTGTTCCAAGTGTGAGTAAAACTGGAATTAAAAAATTACGAATTATTTTTTCAACCCTTTCTCAGGATAGAAGCCAATGCGGTTGGCCGTGCAGCGGTTTTTGCACCGCAATGGCAATGGCAGGCGGTACTGTGGTAACTTCAATGGAAATAATAAAAGAGGGAGGGTAAGTAATGAAGCCCCACCGACTCCGACTCCGGCTCCTACTCCATTAGTTCTTGATCGAAAGACAATCAAAGCAGTGGCGATATTGAGTGGATCTCAATTCTTATCAAATATCAGTTTTGGAATAATAATCCCAGTCCTCCCACAGTTTGCTGCTGAGCTTGGGCTTGGTGCCAGTGGTATTGGTTTGATCCTCAGTACTCCAGCAGTAGCTCGAATATTTTTAAATATTCCATTCGGTAAGGCTGCAGATATTTATGGTCGCCGTCCCCTTATGATCGGAGGAGCAATTATATCAGCTGCTGGATCGTTCTCAACGTACGCAGCTCACACGGTTCTTACAATAATACCCGCCAGACTCTTAGGTGGTATCGGTACTGCAGCATCCATGGCAGGCTCATCAGCTTACATGGCAGACATTACCGCACAGGTTCCTGATCACAGAGCTAAGATAATGGGTGTGCAGCAGGCGGTATGTTTTGTTATTCTCCCTTGATTTTTGCAGTAAGCGAGGCTGGGTTTCTGATTGGAATCTCTTCCTAACTCCTTTGCTGTAGCCCACGCGGTGAGTTCGTGAGTGATCGGTTTATCTTTATGTTTGATGCCCCTGTTAGTGTTGGGGTGTAGGTTGCTCCGGTAAAAGTCACAAACCACCGCGATCTTATTCTTAGTCCCAACAGGAGTTTGAATTTGTTGGGATGCTGTCGCGTATTTTAATGCTAACTCCGTTGGCGGTTTGGTGAAGACCAGGGTTAGTCTCTTCGTTTTCGTAGCTGTCTTGTAGAATTCCTCTCCAAGATTAGAGGCCTGTTGGGACAGTACTAATAATATGCCGTCTGTTGAACTGTTGATTCCGTCTTCCATCTTTATAATTTTTGATGGTTTCACATCCGAAATGCTCTGGCTTCCGAGTTGGAGGATTTGTTTCCGGTTTCGCAGCTTCAGTCGTTTGGTTTGCTTCTTTTGTTTGTGGTGCTTCGCACACTGCTTCCACTTCCATCGCTTCTCCCTCCGACACTTCTGGTGGTCACCAAGTCTTCGTCTCCTTGATGTTTTTGAGTCCCCTCTTCTTCCCGGTCCTCCTACGGCTACAAAATAATTAATCCCAAATGGTTTGACCACAGGGTCTGTGGACCTCCTACTAGGTGGTGATTTATTAGTGCCAACAAAAAGATAATAAACAACAATACAAACAAACAGATGGTAACAACAGCATTTATAGCTGGTCCTGCAATCGGAGGATTCCTCGCAGAGGCGTATGGTGCAAGACCGGCATTTGCGATTGTCGGCGCAGCTTTAGTGGGAAGCAGTGCTTTGTTTTCTGCTCTGGAAGAGCCAAAGAGATCAGAACAATCTCAAGGAGAAGGTAGTGGCAGTGGTCAGGTTTTACATTTATTAAAGTGTCCGGATCAGCAGGCTATCGCAGCTATGAACACGGCGCTATTCTTCGGATACGCAGCACAGATGGTGTTGGTTCCTCTTCACGCAGCAGCTGTCTTGAGTGCGTCCACATCACAGATTGGAATGTTGTTTTCAGTCGCATGTGCTGGTGGTCTCGTTGGGTCACCTATTGGAGGCTATCTTGCTGATAAGTACGGTAAGAAGTCAGTTATTATACCTGGGTCGTTAACCGCTGCTATTGGATCTTTGGCTGTAATTTCTTCATCAACGTATCCAACATTTCTCGTGTCTTCTGCGATGTGGGGTCTAGGTTGTTCTCTTATTCATCCTGCAATTACAGCTCTTGCTGCTGATGTTGCTCCTCCAGAACATCGTGGAGCTGCTTTGAGTCTTGGTCGTCAAGCAGGTGATCTTTCATTTTTATTCGGCCCTCTAACACTTGGGTTCATAGCTGATTATTTCTCTTGTGGAACTTCCCTTGCAGTTACAGCCGGGTGTTATGTTGCTGCGGCGTTTTTTTTTGTTATGAGGGCAGGGAATCGATAGTCATATTCATACCTGATTTTCTGATATACTTCAGCCTGTGTGCACTATTATAAGCTCTGTGGTTTCGGTTTCCAAAATATGTACTTAGGAAGAAATTGACTCCACCGTTTTTTTTTTTTTTTTTTTTTTTTTTGCACCGACGATATCGGAGAAGAAACTATTCAGATTAAGAGCCGTTTACTTATGATGTCATGTTATTCTTGTCTGGTCAGATTTCGTTCCATGAAAAAAACATTATATTCTCAACATTTCTTTTTTTTCTTCTAATCCATTAAACACAACGAAAATGAACGAGAGGAAATCCTTTTTTTTTTTTTTCCATTCCCTCTCTATCATAATGTCTATGACCGACTGCGTGCTTTATTGATATCTCAAATCAGAATACAAACAAAATGGCGTTTCACAACCCGGAAGAGTCCAGAGTAAATTCATTGAATAGCAGCACTGATGTCTCATGCAGCTCTGTGAATACTGTTCGATTGAGAAGTCCAATGTCCGGGTTTGAGGCTGGTCTAACACTATTAAAATGTAATTGGGGGATTGGTATGATGGCAATGCCCTACATGTTGAAATGCGGAGGATTATCAACCGGATTTTCACTTTTTATAATATCAATGGCCATCACACAGTTCAGCATCGTTAGGTTAATTGAGTGCAAAGTCAAAGTTGAGATGGGAGGTGAGAGAGATGCTCTCGTTGGAGCAGAAGACCTCGATGGACCACCACTTGACTTTACAGGTCTCATGACCATTATTCTTGGACCTAAAGCAGAAATAGCATCGCTAGTCAGCATCGCTTTATCAATGTGGGGAAGTTGTATAGCTTATCTTATGTTTATTTACGATAATATGCCAAAGTTTATTGCTTACGAGGGAGTTACGTGGGTTGGCATTGTCTGTATACCGACATTGTTACTTTCAATCTGTGATGACCTAAAGTTCTTAGCACCTAGCAGTTTCTTAGGAATTCTCTGTGCTGTGGGGTTTGCTGTTGTGGTTTTGGTAGACACGGCGGATAATGTCTCTCCCGATGATTTTAGTGATTTTTTAGGTAACACGACTCAGTTTAATTTCGAAAAATTACCACTAACTCTCAGTATAGCCGCCTTCTGCAATGAAGGCATAGTTGTGCTCAGTCCTTCAACACACACGGCTTTGGCAGTACCAGAAAGATTTGTTTACATATCCGGTCTAACTATATTTGTTTTTACCTGTTGTTACATGTCAGTGGGTGTCGCGGGTAATGCTAGGTATTATGATGCTATCGGAGGCGTTAAAGATGAGATTGCAAAAAACATGTCAAATTCGACGATCAATAAAATAGCAGTCGTTCTGTACTGCATTCAACTAATACCTTCATTCGCTGTTGCGTACTACTGTTCTTATGAGGCTCTTGAATGGAAATGGTGTCGTGTTAGTGGTGTTGACAGAGGTGGATCCGATTGGAAATCAACATACAAATTCCGTGCGATTATCTTTCGGTTTGCAGGAATATTAATTGCAGCGGTTGTCGCTATAAGTGTCAGTTCATTTGGTAATATTTTGGGACTTATTGGAGCATTGGCTACCTCAATTGCAATTTACATACTTCCTCACATTGCGTGGCTTCGACTGAATTCAACAGAACGTTCGTTGTGTAGTCAAATTCCCAGCTATGCCTGCATCGTTTACGGAATAGTTCTTGCTGTTAGTGGTTCAATACAATCACTTTATAATATAATAACGTAGGGGAGGGTTGTTTTGTCAAATTTTAATGATCAATAAAATAGCAGTTGTTCTGTACTGCATTCAACTAATACCTTCATTCGCTGTTGCGTACTACGTATGGAGGGGTTTTTTTTTTTTTTTTTTTTTTTTTTTTTTGTTTCATTGTATCGAATCTTTCTGAAGCCACATCCCTTGATTTTAGTGGTTTCTTCTGTTTTGGTTTATTGTTCTACTTTTACACACAACGAATTATTAATGATACATAAAAGTGTTGTGCATTTGATTTGATTTTTTTTTTTTTTTTTTTTTGTTGCACCGACGAAGTCGGAGAAGAAACTATTCAGATTAAGAGCTGTTATTTATTATGTCATGTTATCTATTCCCTGTGCGCCAGTAAAACTAGCTGCGATCAACAAAATATATAAGGCTGCTTATCTGAATGGTTTTTCGATCTCTGGCTTTGTGTGAACTACTGCACCCCAGGTGCCGAGAGAAGCGTCTTCCGGCGTTCACTGATGTTTATATTGGGACTGTGTTAAATGGTAAAATAATTAACAATGTTGACGTGGTCCCTTTTCTGAGAAGGGTAAACGCGAGTAGGACCGCCCTGACACCGCAGTGTCCCCCTTGCTTTCTTCGCTGAAGGGCTGGGTACGTGCAACGGTCCGAAGAAAGATTTATTAATTCTATCCTGAAACCAATCATTAATTGTTTAGTGTCCTACGTATTTTTTGTATTTGATTTTTTTGATTGACTGATGACTATGACGAACTAATTGATAATTATTTTTAGTTCAGTCAAAATAACTTTTTTCGTAATCAGTTCTTGTTCTTGTTTCTGTTTACCTCCGAAACTAACTTGTGCGTATTGTTTTCCGTCTGTTTGTCCGCTTTCCGTGTTGTAGGATACAGACGCTGAAATATGAGTGGGATATGGATCGAGAGGTTTCTTCATTTTCAGAACGACGTCCTAAAAAGGACACGTAGTATAAGATTAAGTGTTCTGAAACTACGTGTTCGACTTCGATGTTTGGAAACTGCAGATTTTCGATATTCTTTTTTGATTATTTTATTATCTGTTTCTACATTTGTCGAACAATTAACCCCTTTTATTACGGTACTGTGTATTGTATATTTTTTTGATTTCAATTATCTTTGTATTGTTAAAATATACGATACCAACTAACTAATAATTATTTTTAGTTCAGTCAAATCTCTTACACTGCCTGCCTCGTGCATGCGGTGGTCTTGGTAGTTAATTTCTTCTGGTAGTAACCACGCCTCTTCTCGCCTGAGAACTCACGGTTGTGGTACCGAATTACTGGTACCCCGTGTGCTTCCCCAGGAGTGTTGACTTCCCTGACTTCAGGAAAAAAAAAAAAAAAAAAAAAAAAAAACTACTTTTCGTAATCAGTTCTTGTTCTTGTTTCTGTTTACCTCCGAAACTAACTTGTGCGTATTGTTTTCCGTCTGTTCGTCCGCTTTCCGTGTTGTAGGATACAGACGCTGAAATATGAGCGGGATGTCAATCCTGATACTGACTTCTTGTCTGGAACTAGTTCCCCGTGTTGAATCAAATTAATATACTCCACGACAGGTGGTGTCATTCCGTCAATTCCTTTAAGTTTCAGCCTTGCGAATGTACTCCCTCCTGAATCCGTAATCTTTGATTTCTCGATATCGGGGGTTTTGTGGCCTTCGTGTTACTCTCAATGGTTGGATAAAAAAAACTTTTTATTTTAACCATAACCTGCAAACAGGAATTTTTACGTTTGACTTAACTAACGATCAAAGCAAATATATATGCTAGCCCATCCTGACGAGCTCCGATGGACATTAAGAAGTCATCTATTTATTAATAAGTTGGAATGAGGTTCCTTGGAACTTACTGATGAAAGACTAAGAGGGACAAGTGGTATAAAAGATTAAGGCTTCTGAAACTACGTATTCTACGAGTGTTTTATAATAAATTAATATTCTATCTACCATTGGTTTGAATTAATGAGAAAGTGCGCTGAACAAATATACATTTTCACCTCATTTTCTGTCTTTAGATTGTTAACGTTTCACCCCTCATCATCATCATTCTTTTTTTTTTTTAAAAAAAAAGAATTGTTTAATTTTTTTTGAGCAAAATTATTAATAACCGGCAGTCATGCGGACCAGCAGAACAATTTATTTAATGTTTTTGTTCACTATATTATTTTCTCAAATGTATTGTAAGTATTTTTTATAATTCTCATATACTAACTAACACTCTGTGCTGATTTTGGTTTTCCGAGCGCACTCACGACTATTTAAGTAGTTGACAAACTCGATTCTGTACCGCGCTGAATAGCAACACGGAAAAAGAAAGTAAAGACCTCTACGTCGTCTGACAGAGTGTTTACCAATTCTAACACTACCTGAAGTCAACATGTATGATAACTAACGTTTATTGTAGTCAAAACTCTTGTCCAATACAGATATATATATTTTTCTTTCATCAATCAGAATCCATAAACAATGAAGCATCGAGTTCCCCACGTAGCAGCTGTAAATGAAGTTATGCAACAACCGCGTTCACGGGGATGTCGGTTTTCAAAACCAGCATTGATGCTCATATGTAGTATCGTAATTGTGTTGTTTGATATTGTATTTTTACATGGTGAGATATTCTCGAGTTCGGCTACTAGGAGTTCAACTACGTCGTCTCTAATAGATAAGACTATTCAAGCCTTAAGTGTTCCCTCACACAGTAAAAAAAGTCCAGGAATACGAAGCAGTAGATCCAAAGATGATCCTTTTTGGCAACAATACCACAACATGTCAATAGTATACACATGGGTCAATGGATCTGATCCTGTCTTTGCTGCTAAACGTGCTGCTCATGGAAAGCGAGGATCAGAGTCTCGCTATAGGGATACCGAAGAACTACTTCACTCATTGCGTTCATTCGCATTGTATGCTCCATGGCATACAGGTATGATATTTATAGTTACCCCTGGGGATCATCCATATTGGTTAGACATTTCTCATCCTCGGATTAAAATCATCGATCAAGAAACGCTCATCCCAAGTGAAGTATTACCCGTCTTTAATAGCGCAATAATTGAAATGAATCTATATAAAATTGAAGGATTAAGTGATATATTTATTCACATGAATGATGACTACCTCATTGGTAGACCACTCCATCCATCGGACTTCGTAACTGATGATGGTGGTGTCCGGTTATATCACGAAAAGGGAACTATCAGCGGAGGGTTAAAAGAATATCGCAGAAACAAAGCTGCTCGTGTAAAGCTTTGGCTTAGTTCTGTATATCATACTGCGGGGTTATTGAGTGAGGAATTCGGTAGAGGAACAAGACGGTTTGTAAAACATGCTCCGTTTGTATATAGTAAAGAGATTATGGTTAAAATGAGAAGTCGTTGGCAAAAACACTTCAAAGTATCTCAACATGAGAAATTCAGGTCACACGGTGATATTCTTATCCCATTCGCTCACCATGGGTTTGTTAAGGCCACCAGAATGATTTCTTTTTCAGACCATGTTGGAGATAATGATCAAGATGCTATCCTTTGTATTGTTAAAGATGACATGTCTACTCCTCACAGTAAGATGGTTGATCACATATCTCATCCCCATTTATACTTTACTGTAAACGATGGTTTCAAATTGAGTGCTAGTGCAGAATGGTTAAGATCATTCCTACATCACATCTTACCCGAACCAAGTGAATTTGAATTACTTGACAGATCACCTCTCGCAAACAGAACTGATATCGCTGCTTGGAGTGATGACTACGACGTTATGTCAGTTAGATCTCAACGTGCATCTGCAGGAACTTTAGGAAGTGAAGACCGCTCTGGTGGAACAAAACAATCGGTTTTAAAAAAACCAAAAGCCGCAGCGGCAAGCTGCGACTACTCCTGCTCTGGACATGGGGAATGCACCTCCTCAGGTTGTAGATGTGCGAGTGGCTTTATTGGAATGTTTTGTGATTATGAAGATAACGGTCAGAAAACATATGAAATAGTCCCTGACTGTGAAGGTGTTGATGTAGTGTTCACTTGGGTAAACGGATCTGACCCAACACTTATAAATAACATGAGAACATACTCAAACGTAACTGACACTAACAGAATTCGTGATTTTGGTCAACTACGTTATGGACTTAGAAGTATTCTTGTGCACGCTCCTTGGGTAAGACATATTTGGGTAGTTTCTGGGACTATGAAACCGGATTGGTTGAGTTCAAGTGATCCTCGTTTATCATTCGTCAGTCATGATGAGATCTTCACAGAAGATGAACTACCTCAACTAAATAGTAATAGTATACAACTGAGACTATGGAAGATTAAACATCTGGCTCACAGATTCATTTCAATGGATGATGATTTCTTTCTTAACCTCCCTGTACCTCCTGAAATGGTACTAGGATCATCACTGACACAAACAACTCAATTTTATCGTTCTAGATTTAGACCATCTCGGCTTATTGACGGTGTTTATAAAGAATCACTTATCGGTACTAAAAAACAAGTTAAGAATATATTTGAAATTAATGGTTTTGACAGAGAGTGGTATTCAGTAGGACATGTCCCTCCGGTGTTTGATAAATACATGACAGAGGAGGTCCAACACGAGTTTCAAGACAACTTTAATGAACTTGTCAAGAAAAAGATTCGAAGCCCGGAGGATTTCGAGCCTACATACGCATATGCGTTTATGATACAGGGTCTTGCAAAGAATGCTCGCGAAACTCTTAAGGTATTTTCAGAAAAGCAATATCCCGCACATGACTTGGTTTGTAAAATTGCAGGTAGACACCACACTCGTTGGTCAGAGACTCAAAAAGCCTCATTTTCTGAAAAATATTCAACCGACTGCATTGAAGATATCATCTCAAGTTCCCCAACAGCCCCGCTACCTGAGAGCTGCCAGTCGTTAATTCACAAGGAAGTCACAAAACTAAGTACAACCTTTAATCGTGATTCTAACGCTGGTGGGTACTTCGTAATGATGACAAACAAACTATCATTCAAAACACTCACTAAAAACCTTAAGAGTGGAACTCGTCGTTTTGTTTGTTTAAACGATGACTATGGTGTAAAGGTATGCTCTTGAACAATAATTGTCTTTGAGAAGAATTTCTTTTAAAAAAAAAAAAAAAAAAACCAGGTCCCTCGTAAACACATAACCAAGTTATTGGATCTGATGGAAACAATTCTTCCGAATGTTGCATCTTGGGAACTTAATAATAATTTGCCCAGCATAGTAAACGATCCGGATATGTTGCTGCAAGAAAGTAGTAAATCATCAAAGAACGGATCTGGAGAGTAAAACAACTATTGTTTGATGGTTGGGAAACAATGAGGGTAGTTGGGTATTTCGTTGTTTTTTTTTTTCTTCTTCTTTTTTTTTTTTTTTTTTGTTTGTTTGTTTCGCTCACTTACGGGAATGATGGGGGGAAAAAAAACCATCGTTGTTAGTACCATTGTGTGTTCCCAGTCCTTCCATTGTTGGAGGAGGTTAATTCGGTTGCATCTTGTTCAGTTTATTTATGAATTTTAATAAGAAATATGCATCTTAGTATTTTTTTGTTAAGTATTTTTGTGTGAGCATGTTTTGTATGTTCTTTTTTATCCTAATTGGGGGTGCTCGTTGCTGTTCTTGAATCATTGTACGTATGTACAAACAAGCTAAACCACGTCTTCTTAATTGCCGTGTAGATATTTTTTTTTTTTTTTTAAATCTTGAAAATCCAATACAAGAAGTTAAAGAATCAGCGCGATTACGCGCACTGAAGCAGTTTTTTTTTTTTTTTAAAAAAATTGTTTTAATCATAGATGGAAGTGCCCTACAATTTGGAGGGCGTGTAGGGCGCTTGTAGGGCGCTTTTAATATAAATATTATTTTGGAGGGAGTTTTTTTTTACCTTTTTTATTACTTTAAGACAGCTAAATTGACGTCGACTTACACTGACGCACAAGTATTTTGACGCAAAAGCCAAAAAAAAATTTTGACATGCTTGGCAGTCTTTCGAAAAAGAGAATAAAGGGTGTCACGGGGTTCGAACCCGAGACCTCCAGGTCATGGTTCGGAGGTCAACAATGGCAAAAACAATGGGACACTCCTTGAGAGCTTCCGGAGCCTGCTGCAATCCCTGAAGCTGAAACTCATTTCAGCGGACGATGCATCCCTTTCAGCCCTACAAATTTTTGTGGCTGATTTTCACCACTTCCATCTATGTTTAATTATTAATATATATAAACCTATTGTTACGGTTGTTGAAAAAAAAGAGAACTTGAACTATTCCCTTTTACTAGCGGTTTCGCACAAAACAAAAACCAACAATAGCATTTTTTTTTTTTTTTTTTTCAAAGCGTCGAAAACTGTTTCCTCACGCCCATGAATATATCAACGTGAAAAAAAAAAATAATTATTTTTTATTCGATTTGTACGGAGCAGTAGTATGAGTAAAACGATTTCCTGAACATGGCAGTAGTATGCTGAGCACATGGCCCAACGGGTCAGAGTCCCTCGGAAACGCTTATCCGTGTTGTTTTTCCCCGCCAAAGTAGCTCAGAAATTTGTCGTGTCCTTCACACTTTTTTTCTTTTTCTTGGTTCTGCCAATAATGTTGTGTTTTCGTTTTGTGAAGTGTAACTATTATCGCTGCATTACTTTTTATTCTAGTTGAGATACGGAATTGTTGATTGGATCGGATATTTAAAAAAAACAATCATTTTAGTAATCTTGTTACGGATAACCTTAAATGTCTGTTTTTTTTTGTTTTTTTTTTTTGTGCATTTTTTTCTCGTTTCTTTTCAAATCGACTTTTCATGGTTGTTATGTGATCGCTGTGTTTGTTTTCATTTGGTTTTGTATTGTCGTTTATCTTCGTGTTTGTTTGTTTGTTTTTTTTTTTTTTTTTTTTTTTTTTTTTTTTTCCCCTTCGTCCTACATCATCAGGAGGGGAAAAAAAAAAAGGAGTATATAAAAAAAAATGAATAGGGAGTCCTTCCTAGTGGATAAACAAGGTTATTCTACATCTCTTATCGTCTGTGAGAAGTCTCGCACTTTATTGAAAATAAATGTATCCCAGCATTCAATTTAATTCAAACACAAAAAAAAAAAGCGTGTGAATTATTGGGAGGGGGACATCGGACATATACCAGACATATCTCTTATAGGTTATATGGTATAAGTTTCAAGAAGAAGAAGAAAAAAAAAAAAAAAAAAAAAAAAAAGGAAAAAAGAATTTCTTAGTTTGTCTTATCGATCCTCTGCATTGCAAGTTTGCTTTTACAACTACTTCGTCATCATCCGTCAGAGATGGTTGTTATTTTATTTTATTTTAGTATAATAAAGTTTTATTACTGTTTTTCTACATTAATTAAGAGGGGGGTTTTGAATCAATCAATGGGACTGTCGATGCATCCGAAAACGGTGATTGTGATGGTGATCGAGTCGTTGGTTTTCATATACGTGAGTTACATTACTAGTGTTCTTCTTCCTTTGTATTTGTTATTTCCGTTGGACACAATGGTAGCAAGAATTGTAGTGGATACGCATCCGTGTGGAGGTGAAAACTCAAAAGTAGATGTTTATTTAGAGCATGTACCTGTTGGAATACCAACAGATTGTAGTGGGACTTTAGATGCCTTCACAGGAGAGGGATGTCGTTTAGGTTCTGCTGAGCTTTATGAAATTGTGGAGTCAAAAGTTCAATTTAGATATATAAAACCGGATTCCGAGATCTTAAATTGTGATCTCAGTAACCTTAAAGCAATTGATGTGGTTGTAGCTGTGACTTGTTCTTGGGACCTGATTCCGAATATTGTCGTACACAGAAATGTATCGGTGGACTTGTCAGAAGTAAATCAGACGCCATCACCCCAGAAGACACCGTCACCCCGGAAGACACCATCACCCCAGAAGACGCCATCACCCCAAACGACACCGTCACCTGAAGAGAGCAATGGTGATGAGGTTATTATTATCAACAACTTGAACATGTTGGATACAATAAAGGATTCAATCACAAACTTTTCTTTAGAAGAAAACTATCCAAAACCAAGCAAAGTCAGCTTCAATCTCAACATCACTACGTTATATTCTGATTTCAACTCAACAAAAATCACTATAACCCAATCAAGTTTTCGGTTGTTGCTTAGCCCCTCTGGTTCAGAAGTAACAACAGAGTACTCGTTTAAGGATGAAATTTTTAATTTTTCAGCTGTCTATAACAAAGTTCCTGATATAAGGTCACTAGATGACATCATAATTAATGTTGTGGACGATGATGATAATTCAACTCGGTGTTCTTTTGTAAAGAAACGAGGGTTTGACGGCATTCATGGTGGAGCGACATATGAGGATGTCTCTCAAAAAGATGCGGATTCTTCGAATAATGGACCTGAACCCACTGGAAGGCCAATTGACCCGGTGAAACCTGTAAAACACATCGTAGTTAAGGTAATTAATAGATCGTGGTCTTTGGATTTCGAAAAAATTTTTATGATGGGGTACAGTAGTCCAACAACAATAACAATGGAAGCAAGCTTCAAGACGGCTCATTTACAGGAATTTCAGTACACTATTAGTGGTGGTAGTTTCCCGTTGATAGCAGCTGCGGAATTATTCGACATGGTCGTAAATGATAAAGGATTCTCTTGTGTTGATTGTGATTTAATTTATTCACACTTTCAACTGACTAATATCAATAATTCAGCGTTTTCTCAACAAGTCTTGCAACCGGTATTAACAAATGTCGGCAATCCATTAAACATAAGTTTCTCCGTAAACGGTTGTGATAGAGGTTTAGTAGCAGCAGCAATTTGCTATGCTCTCCCTGCTGGAGTTTATTCACGTGAACCACTCAATTATTTTGATCTAGCAGCATCATCCTTTGTACCCTCTCGTGATTATCGACTCTTTGTTTCCCCAAAATGGAGTAATCCAGAATCTACTGTGTTTCGATTCGAAGAAACGTTAAGTTTTTTAGCAGGTTTTTTTGCACATGCACCAGTTTCATTTCAACCAATTAGTGGATCTTTGAGTGGGTTTCCGAACTCAAAATCAAATAGGTTCGACCTTCGGGGGTCTGTCTCATTAGATCTTTCTCCGGGTATACAGGTCGATATCAACGGTATGTGTTTTTTTTTTTTGCATTTAACATTGTATTGTAAGAATGAAAAAAAGAATGTTGGGCAGCATACGTAAACCCTTTAGCTTTATCAGTTTTAAATATTTTTATTATTTTTTTCTTTATAGTTTAAGATAAAAAGTCAATTCTTTCTTAGTTTTCACAAACTGGTTTTCATTTCTCAAACCAAAAAAACAACAACAACAACAACAACAACAACAACAACAACAACAACAACAACAACAACAACAACAACAACAACAACAACAACAACAACAACAACAACAACAACAACAACAACAACAACAACAACAACAACAACAACAACAACAACAACAACAACAACAACAACAACAACAACAACAACAACAACAACAACAACAACAACAACAACAACAACAACAACAACAACAACAACAACAACAACAACAACAACAACAACAACAACAACAACAACAACAACAACAACAACAACAACAACAACAACAACAACAACAACAACAACAACAACAACAACAACAACAACAACAACAACAACAACAACAACAACAACAACAACAACAACAACAACAACAACAACAACAACAACAACAACAACAACAACAACAACAACAACAACAACAACAACAACAACAACAACAACAACAAAAATAAAACAAACCAGTTCTAAAGATCAATACTACGTATGTGCCAGTAGTGCAGTGGCCTTCTGAATATTTCTTAGGCAGAGATGTCACCCTTCAGCTTGATGCAAAGATGGGTAATTTCCCGTACTCCCTCTTGTATGATGTGGGTAGTTTAAAATTAATTCATGTTGGTATTTGCAATCAGATTATGTGTCCCGTAATCTTATCAAACATGTTTCATTTTGTTATCAAGGCAGAAACACTTTCCAGCAGTATTGCTTTCCTAGTCACTCGTGAAGGAAATATTTCAGCAACTGAAGTTCGCGTTCCGTTTCAATCTCGTGACATACACTTCAATAATCCTTTTATTGTTAGTGTCCCACTTCCAAAGTCTAATGGTAAGGTTTCGGAGATCGTAATATCTGAATTTAAATTTTGTTACCAGAGCACATGCATTCCGTTTTTTGGTGAGCTTAAATGCCTACAATCGAATTCCATAGACACCTGTTTTCGTAGTACTGCTTGAGAGTATCAATGCCAGTTTAGTGATTCATACATTCGTACTAACTAACTTCATCACATTTCTGTATTGGTATACTCTGATATTGTTTTTTATGTTAATTGTTTTGTTTCTATCCTCTATTGTTTTTAGTATTGTCGGTTTCAATTTTTTGTCACTTGATGATGTAAAGAAGTTTGTCTGCATCCTTACTTTCTACTATCAAAAAGCTAACACTTTTTAATAGATCATTCACATCTTGTTGTGGTCAACACACTGCAACTTTATCTCATTCTTCTGATTAGCTTACTACGAATAGGAAAAAGAAAAATAACCAGCTAGTGCGACCAGTTGTAAAATTTTAATATTTTAATAACAATAATACAATTACGAGATTAAACTTTCACAATTAGATCTGCTTGCACACAGTTATTGCTCCCAAGAACTAACCGTATCATAAAGAGAATTTACCAAAACAGATTACAACCACACAAAATGCGTAGAATATTGTGCCCGGTGGCACTCTTCAGTGCCACGGCTTACGGATTGGCTCCGGATCCCTCGCTGTTCTCTCGGGATCTCATTTTCTTTCAGGACAGAAGCAACGATCCAAAGCATCCCGATTCTGATCGAGTGATTGGTTGGTTGTCGCAGTCTGGGAACAACTGGTACGGTGATGAATTGCGTGCGGACCTTTCGTTTCACGTGTTTGAAGCGAATTGCACAACTGAGTACAGAGAGTTCATAAAGTCCGGTAATTTCTACAATGGAGAATGTGACTTTCTGAAGATGCCTGTTCCCCCTTTTGGATCAGTTGAAGGAGAAGATGACTACCAATGTACTGGGGGTGGTGACTGCCATCTATTAGTAGTTGACAGAGAGAGGAACTTATTATTTGAGCAGTGGAAGACTGATATTGTGGGAGGAGGTGCGCAAGACAATCCGTATAATGGGGGATGCGCCACCGCCTGGGACCTGACGAAGGACTACGGTTGGAATACGGTGAAGGGATACGACTACAACAGACCTGGTCGTGGTATTGACTGTACTTCTGCGGATGCCGGGGGTCTTCCCATCACTCCTCTTCTCTTCACGCCTGAGGAACTCGATGCTGGAGTAATCAGACACGCTTTGAGGTACGTGCTTCCGAACAAGAACATCCGGAGGAGAAAGTTTGTGTTTCCCATCACCCACGGAACATCAACATCGGGTCCTGCGAATGCTCCTCCTTACGGTGCGCAACTCCGATTGAAGTCAACTGCTGAACTGAAGGCTGCGTATCCGAGTCGTGACTTCGACGGTTTGTCGAAAGGAGCGAAGGTGATCATCACAGCCCTGCAGACGTACGGAATGTTCTTAACTGATGGAGGTAGGATTCCATTGATGGGAACGAGTGACAGGTACTCGAGTATCAAGTATTGTGATCACGACAGGTACACTTACTGTGATGACGATCCAAACAGGTTGTTCCACTCTCACGATTTGAAGTTCTTGGGAGCTAAGGATTTTGAGATGCTTGACAACGGAGGAGTTGAAAGAGATGTTGGAGGTCAGGGATGCAGTCTTCTGAATCCGTGGGTTGAACCTGCTGCTCCAACTTGTGTGACGACTGACTCTCCGAACGTGATTCCGACTACGACGCCGACTTCAATCCCAACAGCAATCCCTACGGCTGTTCCGACTGCGGTTCCGACGTCGTTTCCAACGGCAATTCCAACCAGGACACCAGCTGTAGTCACTACCGTAGTACCAACTGCAGTACCAACGGCAGTTCCGACGGCAACACCTACTTCGATACCGACTGCTCCTACACCAATTCCAACTTCAGTTCCGGTAGTTCCTGCGACACAGACTCCGGCATCTGTACCTACTTCGGGGGACTCGCTGTTCTCTCGGGATCTCATCTTCTACCAGGACAGAAGCAACGATCCAAAGCACCCCGATTCTGATCGAGTGATTGGTTGGTTGTCGCAGTCTGGGAACAACTGGTACGGTGATGAATTGCGTGCGGACCTTTCGTTTCACGTGTTTGAAGCGAATTGCACAACTGAGTACAGAGAGTTCATAAAGTCCGGTAATTTCTACAATGGAGAATGTGACTTTCTGAAGATGCCTGTTCCCCCTTTTGGATCAGTTGAAGGAGAAGATGACTACCAATGTACTGGGGGTGGTGACTGCCATCTATTAGTAGTTGACAGAGAGAGGAACTTATTATTTGAGCAGTGGAAGACTGATATTGTGGGAGGAGGTGCGCAAGACAATCCGTATAATGGGGGATGCGCCACCGCCTGGGACCTGACGAAGGACTACGGTTGGAATACGGTGAAGGGATACGACTACAACAGACCTGGTCGTGGTATTGACTGTACTTCTGCGGATGCCGGGGGTCTTCCCATCACTCCTCTTCTCTTCACGCCTGAGGAACTCGATGCGGGAGTAATCAGACACGCTTTGAGGTACGTGCTTCCGAACAAGAACATCCGGAGGAGAAAGTTTGTGTTTCCCATCACCCACGGAACATCAACATCAGGTCCTGCGAATGCTCCTCCTTACGGTGCGCAACTCCGATTGAAGTCAACTGCTGAACTGAAGGCTGCGTATCCGAGTCGTGACTTCGACGGTTTGTCGAAAGGAGCGAAGGTGATCATCACAGCCCTGCAGACGTACGGAATGTTCTTAACTGATGGAGGTAGGATTCCATTGATGGGAACGAGTGACAGGTACTCGAGTATCAAGTATTGTGATCACGACAGGTACACTTACTGTGATGACGATCCAAACAGGTTGTTCCACTCTCACGATTTGAAGTTCTTGGGAGCTAAGGATTTTGAGATGCTAGACAACGGAGGAGTTGAAAGAGATGTTGGAGGTCAGGGATGCAGTCTTCTGAATCCGTGGGTTGAACCTGCTGCTCCAACTTGTGTGACGACTGACTCTCCGAACGTGATTCCGACTTCGACGCCAACTTCGATACCGACTGCTCCTACACCAATTCCAACTTCAGTTCCGGTAGTTCCTGCGACACAGACTCCGGCATCTGTACCGAATTCGGGGGACTCGCTGTTCTCTCGGGATCTCATCTTCTACCAGGACAGAAGCAACGATCCAAAGCACCCCGATTCTGATCGAGTGATTGGTTGGTTGTCGCAGTCTGGGAACAACTGGTACGGTGATGAATTGCGTGCGGACCTTTCGTTTCACGTGTTTGAAGCGAATTGCACAACTGAGTACAGAGAGTTCATAAAGTCCGGTAATTTCTACAATGGAGAATGTGACTTTCTGAAGATGCCTGTTCCCCCTTTTGGATCAGTTGAAGGAGAAGATGACTACCAATGTACTGGGGGTGGTGACTGCCATCTATTAGTAGTTGACAGAGAGAGGAACTTATTATTTGAGCAGTGGAAGACTGATATTGTGGGAGGAGGTGCGCAAGACAATCCGTATAATGGGGGATGCGCCACCGCCTGGGACCTGACGAAGGACTACGGTTGGAATACGGTGAAGGGATACGACTACAACAGACCTGGTCGTGGTATTGACTGTACTTCTGCGGATGCCGGGGGTCTTCCCATCACTCCTCTTCTCTTCACGCCTGAGGAACTCGATGCTGGAGTAATCAGACACGCTTTGAGGTACGTGCTTCCGAACAAGAACATCCGGAGGAGAAAGTTTGTGTTTCCCATCACCCACGGAACATCAACATCAGGTCCTGCGAATGCTCCTCCTTACGGTGCGCAACTCCGATTGAAGTCAACTGCTGAACTGAAGGCTGCGTATCCGAGTCGTGACTTCGACGGTTTGTCGAAAGGAGCGAAGGTGATCATCACAGCCCTGCAGACGTACGGAATGTTCTTAACTGATGGAGGTAGGATTCCATTGATGGGAACGAGTGACAGGTACTCGAGTATCAAGTATTGTGATCACGACAGGTACACTTACTGTGATGACGATCCAAACAGGTTGTTCCACTCTCACGATTTGAAGTTCTTGGGAGCTAAGGATTTTGAGATGCTAGACAACGGAGGAGTTGAAAGAGATGTTGGAGGTCAGGGATGCAGTCTTCTGAATCCGTGGGTTGAACCTGCTGCTCCAACTTGTGTGACGACTGACTCTCCGAACGTGATTCCGACTTCGACGCCAACTTCGATACCGACTGCTCCTACACCAATTCCAACTTCAGTTCCGGTAGTTCCTGCGACACAGACTCCGGCATCTGTACCGAATTCGGGGGACTCGCTGTTCTCTCGGGATCTCATCTTCTACCAGGACAGAAGCAACGATCCAAAGCACCCCGATTCTGATCGAGTGATTGGTTGGTTGTCGCAGTCTGGGAACAACTGGTACGGTGATGAATTGCGTGCGGACCTTTCGTTTCACGTGTTTGAAGCGAATTGCACAACTGAGTACAGAGAGTTCATAAAGTCCGGTAATTTCTACAATGGAGAATGTGACTTTCTGAAGATGCCTGTTCCCCCTTTTGGATCAGTTGAAGGAGAAGATGACTACCAATGTACTGGGGGTGGTGACTGCCATCTATTAGTAGTTGACAGAGAGAGGAACTTATTATTTGAGCAGTGGAAGACTGATATTGTGGGAGGAGGTGCGCAAGACAATCCGTATAATGGGGGATGCGCCACCGCCTGGGACCTGACGAAGGACTACGGTTGGAATACGGTGAAGGGATACGACTACAACAGACCTGGTCGTGGTATTGACTGTACTTCTGCGGATGCCGGGGGTCTTCCCATCACTCCTCTTCTCTTCACGCCTGAGGAACTCGATGCTGGAGTAATCAGACACGCTTTGAGGTACGTGCTTCCGAACAAGAACATCCGGAGGAGAAAGTTTGTGTTTCCCATCACCCACGGAACATCAACATCAGGTCCTGCGAATGCTCCTCCTTACGGTGCGCAACTCCGATTGAAGTCAACTGCTGAACTGAAGGCTGCGTATCCGAGTCGTGACTTCGACGGTTTGTCGAAAGGAGCGAAGGTGATCATCACAGCCCTGCAGACGTACGGAATGTTCTTAACTGATGGAGGTAGGATTCCATTGATGGGAACGAGTGACAGGTACTCGAGTATCAAGTATTGTGATCACGACAGGTACACTTACTGTGATGACGATCCAAACAGGTTGTTCCACTCTCACGATTTGAAGTTCTTGGGAGCTAAGGATTTTGAGATGCTTGACAACGGAGGAGTTGAAAGAGATGTTGGAGGTCAGGGATGCAGTCTTCTGAATCCGTGGGTTGAACCTGCTGCTCCAACTTGTGTGACGACTGACTCTCCGAATGTGATTCCGACTACGACTGTACCGACAGCTGTACCAACAGCAACGCCAACGTCAATCCCAACAGTAGTCCCTACGGAAGTTCCAACAGTGAAGCCAACGTCAATCCCTACAGCAGTACCAACAGTTACACCCACGGCAATCCCAACGTCAATCCCTACAGCGGTGCCAACAGCAACGCCAACGTCAATGCCAACAGTAGTTCCGACGTCCATTCCTACAGCATTACCAACAACGACGCCAACGGCGGTGCCAACGTTAGTGCCTACTGCGGTCCCTACAGCTACGCCCACAGCCATCCCAACAGTAGTACCAACTTCAATCCCTACTGCAGTTCCGACAGCGACTCCAACTGTCATCCCAACTGCAATACCAACTTTGATCCCGACGGCTATTCCAACAGTGAGGCCAACAGCAATCCCTACGGTGGTCCCAACAACGACTCCAACGGTAATCCCAACAGTAGTACCAACTGCGGTACCTACAGCGACACCAACAGCCATCCCTACGATTGTACCAACAGCGAATCCGACGGCAATCCCAACAGCAGTACCAACTTCAATCCCAACAGCAGTACCTACAGCGACACCAACAGCCATCCCTACGATTGTACCAACAGCGAATCCGACAGCAATCCCAACAGCAGTACCAACTTCAATCCCAACAGCAGTACCTACAGCGACACCAACAGCCATCCCTACGATTGTACCAACAGCGAATCCGACAGCAATCCCAACAGCAGTACCAACTTCAATCCCAACAGCAGTACCTACAGCGACACCAACAGCCATCCCTACGATTGTACCAACAGCGAATCCGACGGCAATCCCAACAGCAGTACCTACAGCGACACCAACAGCCATCCCTACGATTGTACCAACAGCGAATCCGACGGCAATCCCAACAGCAGTACCAACTTCAATCCCAACAGCAGTACCTACAGCGACACCAACAGCCATCCCTACGATTGTACCAACAGCGAATCCGACAGCAATCCCAACAGCAGTACCTACAGCGACACCAACAGCCATCCCTACGATTGTACCAACAGCGAATCCGACGGCAATCCCAACAGCAGTACCTACAGCGACACCAACAGCCATCCCTACGATTGTACCAACAGCGAATCCGACAGCAATCCCAACAGCAGTACCAACTTCAATCCCAACAGCAGTACCTACAGCGACACCAACAGCCATCCCTACGATTGTACCAACAGCGAATCCGACAGCAATCCCAACAGCAGTACCAACTTCAATCCCAACAGCAGTACCTACAGCGACACCAACAGCCATCCCTACGATTGTACCAACAGTGAATCCGACAGCAATCCCAACAGCAGTACCAACTGCAATCCCTGCTGCAGTACCAACAGCGACACCAACTGCCGTCCCTACAGCTGTTCCAACAGCAAATCCGACGGCAATTCCAACGACTGTGCCAACTTCAATCCCTACGGCGGTTCCCACAGTGATTCCAACTGTAATCCCAACAGCAGTACCAACTTTAATCCCAACTGCAGTTCCCACAGCGACACCAACTGCCGTCCCTACAGCTGTTCCAACAGCAAATCCTACGGCAATTCCAACGACTGTACCAACAGCAATCCCTACTGCAGTTCCAACCTCAATTCCTACGCCAACAGCAGTACCAACAGCGACTCCAACTGCAATTCCAACAGCTGTGCCAACAGCGGTTCCTACGGCGACCCCAACAGCAATTCCAACAGCAAAGCAAACTGTGGTTCCGACAGAGACACCAGCGACAATGTCAACAGCCGTCCCAACAGAGATCCCAACAGTAATTCCGACAACAGCAATCCCTACTTCGGTTCCAACAACTTCTAGCGAGAGTGATGATGGAAGTAGTCAGAACAGTGATAGCAGTCAAAGCGCAAGTAGCAGTAGTGGTAGCGGTAGCGGTGGCAATGGAAGCGGATTGAGCTTGTGGACTTATGTGTTAATGGTGCTGGCAGGGTTGCTCGTCGTGGGTGGGATTATTGCAGCATATATTGTTAAGCTGAAGAGTGTGGCTGGAGCTAAGTTGTTGAGTAATAGTTCAGCTGGGAAGTCCTTAATGCAAGAGATGCCAGAGAAGCATACGCATGTTCAAGTCTGAGTTAACTTTCTTTTGACTGACTTCATGCATCTCCTCCCGTCTGCTTTGAAATTTTATGTGGTTATTAATTTCCCTGTTTCCTCCCCTTGTGTTAACCTTTTGAGTGGCGTGTTTTTATATTATTTGTGAACATTCGCTTCAATAAAGTGATAGCTGCATTTAGTTCACTTGTCTTATTAACTGCAATCGAGAGCGTCACAAGCTTCTTTGCAGATTGTTCTTTCCATCATCAACAAAAAAAACTAAAACAAAAAAACTTCCTCTCAATTTCAGTAGTTGGCTTAAGCAGCTTTTTTTTTATATTAGCAAGTTATTATGAAAATAAACTTCACGAGACAATTACCTGTTTCATCGTAACTTTATTGAATGATTACAGTGAGTCTGGAAATGGTTTTTTAGCCTCACGAACACTTCTTCTTCCACAAGTAAGTATTTAGTTTTTCTATGCTTAATCTTTGCCGCTGCTTCATGGTTGCAAATTCACTTTTGTACAATTCTTATTTTTGTTTTGTAAGTACGGAAGAAATACAAAGTTAGGGAGCACGATGATGTGTTCCTTTATATTTGGATCTCAGAAACTCTTGTCTTGCATCGCGCGCAAACGATCTCTTTTCATCCATCTTGGGGAGATATACGAATGTGTGTTTCGTTGGATAAGTGTGTTGACAAAAAAAAAAGTAAAAAAATCTTCTCACCGCTGCTACTAACTTCAGCGAGAGAAAGAAACTTTCAAGCTTTCGAACCATGTAAAATGTTGTTGCTTGCGGAGTAATTTATTTATACTTCGAAATCTGTCAAATTACAAACGAACTCATTCTTTTTGGAACTCATAAATCTTTTCTCGAATATCTGAACTAATAAAATAAATTTAATCGATCCTTTCCTTTCTTTTCCATTCCTTTCCTTTTTTTGTACTTTTATTTGTGAACTAATAAATTTCTCTTTTTTCTCTTCCTTTGTTTTGTCGTGGGAATTCTTTTATTCTTTTGTTTTGTTTTGGTCGTTAAGAGCCAAAGCTGAGTTAAGATTTACCACACCCGATATCAGTGCATACACTGGTTGTGTCTTTGGATATTTCTAATTTATAGAGATTTTCAGATTGATGCAAAACTTTTTCATCTCAAAAAGAGATTTGTTTGCCTGTGTTGGGAAGTACATCACATTCTTCCTCTGTTTTTTTTTTCTTTTTTTTCTTTTTCAACAATAATTAGGTCCACTTCGGAGAGGGCCGTTGTTCATTAAGCTTCTGTTCTTTCCTTTATTGCCTTTGCGGTCTCTTCTTGGTTGTGGTTAGAAAGGAAATTAATTCTTCTCGTATAACTGCCGTGTGTTGTTTTGCAAGTTCGCATTGGTATTTGAAATTGATTTCTTCATTAAACTGAAGCGAAGTCCTCAACATCTTATCTCAAAACTTCTTTTGTTCTTTTTTTCTTTATATTTTTTCTAAAAAACAACCAAAATAAATAACAAGCCGGGGATGAAAAAAAAGAGAAAAAAGAATCTCCAAGGCGATGAATGTTATTTGGGAACAAAACAATGACTCGAAAATGAATAAAGTCAACTTCACGCGATTCTCTCTAGCTCCAAATAAGACTTTTTTCTGTTTACATTCCTCTCTTAAACGAGTTTGTGTCACGACCATGGTCCGTGAGCATTAATTCTATTTGACAGTTTGCTTACTACTCTTGTGATTAGTTTTTACTATTTTTGTTGTTTCTTCAAATAGGTGAAATGATGAAATGACTCTACGACACTGATGAGTAGTTATAAACTGATGAAGGCAGTTTTTGATTTCTTCTTTTCAATTAGATAATGAGTCATTGCTGTATTTTGTGAAACACTAAATATGATTTCAAGCAACAATCACCTTTAGAACTGCAACTTGTAGACAGTTATTGCTCCCAAGAACTAACCGTATCATAAAGAGAATTTACCAAAACAGATTACAACCACACAAAATGCGTAGAATATTGTGCCCGGTGGCACTCTTCAGTGCCACGGCTTACGGATTGGCTCCGGATCCCTCGCTGTTCTCTCGGGATCTCATTTTCTTTCAGGACAGAAGCAACGATCCAAAGCATCCCGATTCTGATCGAGTGATTGGTTGGTTGTCGCAGTCTGGGAACAACTGGCACGGTGATGAATTGCGTGCGGACCTTTCGTTTCACGTGTTTGAAGCGAATTGCACAACTGAGTACAGAGAGTTCATAAAGTCCGGTAATTTCTACAATGGAGAATGTGACTTTCTGAAGATGCCTGTTCCCCCTTTTGGATCAGTTGAAGGAGAAGATGACTACCAATGTACTGGGGGTGGTGACTGCCATCTATTAGTAGTTGACAGAGAGAGGAACTTATTATTTGAGCAGTGGAAGACTGATATTGTGGGAGGAGGTGCGCAAGACAATCCGTATAATGGGGGATGCGCCACCGCCTGGGACCTGACGAAGGACTACGGTTGGAATACGGTGAAGGGATACGACTACAACAGACCTGGTCGTGGTATTGACTGTACTTCTGCGGATGCCGGGGGTCTTCCCATCACTCCTCTTCTCTTCACGCCTGAGGAACTCGATGCGGGAGTAATCAGACACGCTTTGAGGTACGTGCTTCCGAACAAGAACATCCGGAGGAGAAAGTTTGTGTTTCCCATCACCCACGGAACATCAACATCGGGTCCTGCGAATGCTCCTCCTTACGGTGCGCAACTCCGATTGAAGTCAACTGCTGAACTGAAGGCTGCGTATCCGAGTCGTGACTTCGACGGTTTGTCGAAAGGAGCGAAGGTGATCATCACAGCCCTGCAGACGTACGGAATGTTCTTAACTGATGGAGGTAGGATTCCATTGATGGGAACGAGTGACAGGTACTCGAGTATCAAGTATTGTGATCACGACAGGTACACTTACTGTGATGACGATCCAAACAGGTTGTTCCACTCTCACGATTTGAAGTTCTTGGGAGCTAAGGATTTTGAGATGCTTGACAACGGAGGAGTTGAAAGAGATGTTGGAGGTCAGGGATGCAGTCTTCTGAATCCGTGGGTTGAACCTGCTGCTCCAACTTGTGTGACGACTGACTCTCCGAATGTGATTCCGACTACGACGCCGACTTCAATCCCAACAGCAATCCCTACGGCTGTTCCGACTGCGGTTCCGACGTCGTTTCCAACGGCAATTCCAACCAGGACACCAGCTGTAGTCACTACCGTAGTACCAACTGCAGTACCAACGGCAGTTCCGACGGCAACACCTACTTCGATACCGACTGCTCCTACACCAATTCCAACTTCAGTTCCGGTAGTTCCTGCGACACAGACTCCGGCATCTGTACCGAATTCGGGGGACTCGCTGTTCTCTCGGGATCTCATCTTCTACCAGGACAGAAGCAACGATCCAAAGCACCCCGATTCTGATCGAGTGATTGGTTGGTTGTCGCAGTCTGGGAACAACTGGTACGGTGATGAATTGCGTGCGGACCTTTCGTTTCACGTGTTTGAAGCGAATTGCACAACTGAGTACAGAGAGTTCATAAAGTCCGGTAATTTCTACAATGGAGAATGTGACTTTCTGAAGATGCCTGTTCCCCCTTTTGGATCAGTTGAAGGAGAAGATGACTACCAATGTACTGGGGGTGGTGACTGCCATCTATTAGTAGTTGACAGAGAGAGGAACTTATTATTTGAGCAGTGGAAGACTGATATTGTGGGAGGAGGTGCGCAAGACAATCCGTATAATGGGGGATGCGCCACCGCCTGGGACCTGACGAAGGACTACGGTTGGAATACGGTGAAGGGATACGACTACAACAGACCTGGTCGTGGTATTGACTGTACTTCTGCGGATGCCGGGGGTCTTCCCATCACTCCTCTTCTCTTCACGCCTGAGGAACTCGATGCGGGAGTAATCAGACACGCTTTGAGGTACGTGCTTCCGAACAAGAACATCCGGAGGAGAAAGTTTGTGTTTCCCATCACCCACGGAACATCAACATCGGGTCCTGCGAATGCTCCTCCTTACGGTGCGCAACTCCGATTGAAGTCAACTGCTGAACTGAAGGCTGCGTATCCGAGTCGTGACTTCGACGGTTTGTCGAAAGGAGCGAAGGTGATCATCACAGCCCTGCAGACGTACGGAATGTTCTTAACTGATGGAGGTAGGATTCCATTGATGGGAACGAGTGACAGGTACTCGAGTATCAAGTATTGTGATCACGACAGGTACACTTACTGTGATGACGATCCAAACAGGTTGTTCCACTCTCACGATTTGAAGTTCTTGGGAGCTAAGGATTTTGAGATGCTTGACAACGGAGGAGTTGAAAGAGATGTTGGAGGTCAGGGATGCAGTCTTCTGAATCCGTGGGTTGAACCTGCTGCTCCAACTTGTGTGACGACTGACTCTCCGAATGTGATTCCGACTACGACGCCGACTTCAATCCCAACAGCAATCCCTACGGCTGTTCCGACTGCGGTTCCGACGTCGTTTCCAACGGCAATTCCAACCAGGACACCAGCTGTAGTCACTACCGTAGTACCAACTGCAGTACCAACGGCAGTTCCGACGGCAACACCTACTTCGATACCGACTGCTCCTACACCAATTCCAACTTCAGTTCCGGTAGTTCCTGCGACACAGACTCCGGCATCTGTACCGAATTCGGGGGACTCGCTGTTCTCTCGGGATCTCATCTTCTACCAGGACAGAAGCAACGATCCAAAGCATCCCGATTCTGATCGAGTGATTGGTTGGTTGTCGCAGTCTGGGAACAACTGGTACGGTGATGAATTGCGTGCGGACCTTTCGTTTCACGTGTTTGAAGCGAATTGCACAACTGAGTACAGAGAGTTCATAAAGTCCGGTAATTTCTACAATGGAGAATGTGACTTTCTGAAGATGCCTGTTCCCCCTTTTGGATCAGTTGAAGGAGAAGATGACTACCAATGTACTGGGGGTGGTGACTGCCATCTATTAGTAGTTGACAGAGAGAGGAACTTATTATTTGAGCAGTGGAAGACTGATATTGTGGGAGGAGGTGCGCAAGACAATCCGTATAATGGGGGATGCGCCACCGCCTGGGACCTGACGAAGGACTACGGTTGGAATACGGTGAAGGGATACGACTACAACAGACCTGGTCGTGGTATTGACTGTACTTCTGCGGATGCCGGGGGTCTTCCCATCACTCCTCTTCTCTTCACGCCTGAGGAACTCGATGCGGGAGTAATCAGACACGCTTTGAGGTACGTGCTTCCGAACAAGAACATCCGGAGGAGAAAGTTTGTGTTTCCCATCACCCACGGAACATCAACATCAGGTCCTGCGAATGCTCCTCCTTACGGTGCGCAACTCCGATTGAAGTCAACTGCTGAACTGAAGGCTGCGTATCCGAGTCGTGACTTCGACGGTTTGTCGAAAGGAGCGAAGGTGATCATCACAGCCCTGCAGACGTACGGAATGTTCTTAACTGATGGAGGTAGGATTCCATTGATGGGAACGAGTGACAGGTACTCGAGTATCAAGTATTGTGATCACGACAGGTACACTTACTGTGATGACGATCCAAACAGGTTGTTCCACTCTCACGATTTGAAGTTCTTGGGAGCTAAGGATTTTGAGATGCTAGACAACGGAGGAGTTGAAAGAGATGTTGGAGGTCAGGGATGCAGTCTTCTGAATCCGTGGGTTGAACCTGCTGCTCCAACTTGTGTGACGACTGACTCTCCGAACGTGATTCCGACTTCGACGCCAACTTCGATACCGACTGCTCCTACACCAATTCCAACTTCAGTTCCGGTAGTTCCTGCGACACAGACTCCGGCATCTGTACCGAATTCGGGGGACTCGCTGTTCTCTCGGGATCTCATCTTCTACCAGGACAGAAGCAACGATCCAAAGCACCCCGATTCTGATCGAGTGATTGGTTGGTTGTCGCAGTCTGGGAACAACTGGTACGGTGATGAATTGCGTGCGGACCTTTCGTTTCACGTGTTTGAAGCGAATTGCACAACTGAGTACAGAGAGTTCATAAAGTCCGGTAATTTCTACAATGGAGAATGTGACTTTCTGAAGATGCCTGTTCCCCCTTTTGGATCAGTTGAAGGAGAAGATGACTACCAATGTACTGGGGGTGGTGACTGCCATCTATTAGTAGTTGACAGAGAGAGGAACTTATTATTTGAGCAGTGGAAGACTGATATTGTGGGAGGAGGTGCGCAAGACAATCCGTATAATGGGGGATGCGCCACCGCCTGGGACCTGACGAAGGACTACGGTTGGAATACGGTGAAGGGATACGACTACAACAGACCTGGTCGTGGTATTGACTGTACTTCTGCGGATGCCGGGGGTCTTCCCATCACTCCTCTTCTCTTCACGCCTGAGGAACTCGATGCTGGAGTAATCAGACACGCTTTGAGGTACGTGCTTCCGAACAAGAACATCCGGAGGAGAAAGTTTGTGTTTCCCATCACCCACGGAACATCAACATCAGGTCCTGCGAATGCTCCTCCTTACGGTGCGCAACTCCGATTGAAGTCAACTGCTGAACTGAAGGCTGCGTATCCGAGTCGTGACTTCGACGGTTTGTCGAAAGGAGCGAAGGTGATCATCACAGCCCTGCAGACGTACGGAATGTTCTTAACTGATGGAGGTAGGATTCCATTGATGGGAACGAGTGACAGGTACTCGAGTATCAAGTATTGTGATCACGACAGGTACACTTACTGTGATGACGATCCAAACAGGTTGTTCCACTCTCACGATTTGAAGTTCTTGGGAGCTAAGGATTTTGAGATGCTTGACAACGGAGGAGTTGAAAGAGATGTTGGAGGTCAGGGATGCAGTCTTCTGAATCCGTGGGTTGAACCTGCTGCTCCAACTTGTGTGACGACTGACTCTCCGAATGTGATTCCGACTACGACTGTACCGACAGCTGTACCAACAGCAACGCCAACGTCAATCCCAACAGTAGTCCCTACGGAAGTTCCAACAGTGAAGCCAACGTCAATCCCTACAGCAGTACCAACAGTTACACCCACGGCAATCCCAACGTCAATCCCTACAGCGGTGCCAACAGCAACGCCAACGTCAATGCCAACAGTAGTTCCGACGTCCATTCCTACAGCATTACCAACAACGACGCCAACGGCGGTGCCAACGTTAGTGCCTACTGCGGTCCCTACAGCTACGCCCACAGCCATCCCAACAGTAGTACCAACTTCAATCCCTACTGCAGTTCCGACAGCGACTCCAACTGTCATCCCAACTGCAATACCAACTTTGATCCCGACGGCTATTCCAACAGTGAGGCCAACAGCAATCCCTACGGTGGTCCCAACAACGACTCCAACGGTAATCCCAACAGTAGTACCAACTGCGGTACCTACAGCGACACCAACAGCCATCCCTACGATTGTACCAACAGCGAATCCGACGGCAATCCCAACAGCAGTACCAACTTCAATCCCAACAGCAGTACCTACAGCGACACCAACAGCCATCCCTACGATTGTACCAACAGCGAATCCGACAGCAATCCCAACAGCAGTACCAACTTCAATCCCAACAGCAGTACCTACAGCGACACCAACAGCCATCCCTACGATTGTACCAACAGCGAATCCGACAGCAATCCCAACAGCAGTACCAACTTCAATCCCAACAGCAGTACCTACAGCGACACCAACAGCCATCCCTACGATTGTACCAACAGCGAATCCGACGGCAATCCCAACAGCAGTACCTACAGCGACACCAACAGCCATCCCTACGATTGTACCAACAGCGAATCCGACGGCAATCCCAACAGCAGTACCAACTTCAATCCCAACAGCAGTACCTACAGCGACACCAACAGCCATCCCTACGATTGTACCAACAGCGAATCCGACAGCAATCCCAACAGCAGTACCTACAGCGACACCAACAGCCATCCCTACGATTGTACCAACAGCGAATCCGACGGCAATCCCAACAGCAGTACCTACAGCGACACCAACAGCCATCCCTACGATTGTACCAACAGCGAATCCGACAGCAATCCCAACAGCAGTACCAACTTCAATCCCAACAGCAGTACCTACAGCGACACCAACAGCCATCCCTACGATTGTACCAACAGCGAATCCGACAGCAATCCCAACAGCAGTACCAACTTCAATCCCAACAGCAGTACCTACAGCGACACCAACAGCCATCCCTACGATTGTACCAACAGTGAATCCGACAGCAATCCCAACAGCAGTACCAACTGCAATCCCTGCTGCAGTACCAACAGCGACACCAACTGCCGTCCCTACAGCTGTTCCAACAGCAAATCCGACGGCAATTCCAACGACTGTGCCAACTTCAATCCCTACGGCGGTTCCCACAGTGATTCCAACTGTAATCCCAACAGCAGTACCAACTTTAATCCCAACTGCAGTTCCCACAGCGACACCAACTGCCGTCCCTACAGCTGTTCCAACAGCAAATCCTACGGCAATTCCAACGACTGTACCAACAGCAATCCCTACTGCAGTTCCAACCTCAATTCCTACGCCAACAGCAGTACCAACAGCGACTCCAACTGCAATTCCAACAGCTGTGCCAACAGCGGTTCCTACGGCGACCCCAACAGCAATTCCAACAGCAAAGCAAACTGTGGTTCCGACAGAGACACCAGCGACAATGTCAACAGCCGTCCCAACAGAGATCCCAACAGTAATTCCGACAACAGCAATCCCTACTTCGGTTCCAACAACTTCTAGCGAGAGTGATGATGGAAGTAGTCAGAACAGTGATAGCAGTCAAAGCGCAAGTAGCAGTAGTGGTAGCGGTAGCGGTGGCAATGGAAGCGGATTGAGCTTGTGGACTTATGTGTTAATGGTGCTGGCAGGGTTGCTCGTCGTGGGTGGGATTATTGCAGCATATATTGTTAAGCTGAAGAGTGTGGCTGGAGCTAAGTTGTTGAGTAATAGTTCAGCTGGGAAGTCCTTAATGCAAGAGATGCCAGAGAAGCATACGCATGTTCAAGTCTGAGTTAACTTTCTTTTGACTGACTTCATGCATCTCCTCCCGTCTGCTTTGAAATTTTATGTGGTTATTAATTTCCCTGTTTCCTCCCCTTGTGTTAACCTTTTGAGTGGCGTGTTTTTATATTATTTGTGAACATTCGCTTCAATAAAGTGATAGCTGCATTTAGTTCACTTGTCTTATTAACTGCAATCGAGAGCGTCACAAGCTTCTTTGCAGATTGTTCTTTCCATCATCAACAAAAAAAACTAAAACAAAAAAACTTCCTCTCAATTTCAGTAGTTGGCTTAAGCAGCTTTTTTTTTATATTAGCAAGTTATTATGAAAATAAACTTCACGAGACAATTACCTGTTTCATCGTAACTTTATTGAATGATTACAGTGAGTCTGGAAATGGTTTTTTAGCCTCACGAACACTTCTTCTTCCACAAGTAAGTATTTAGTTTTTCTATGCTTAATCTTTGCCGCTGCTTCATGGTTGCAAATTCACTTTTGTACAATTCTTATTTTTGTTTTGTAAGTACGGAAGAAATACAAAGTTAGGGAGCACGATGATGTGTTCCTTTATATTTGGATCTCAGAAACTCTTGTCTTGCATCGCGCGCAAACGATCTCTTTTCATCCATCTTGGGGAGATATACGAATGTGTGTTTCGTTGGATAAGTGTGTTGACAAAAAAAAAAGTAAAAAAATCTTCTCACCGCTGCTACTAACTTCAGCGAGAGAAAGAAACTTTCAAGCTTTCGAACCATGTAAAATGTTGTTGCTTGCGGAGTAATTTATTTATACTTCGAAATCTGTCAAATTACAAACGAACTCATTCTTTTTGGAACTCATAAATCTTTTCTCGAATATCTGAACTAATAAAATAAATTTAATCGATCCTTTCCTTTCTTTTCCATTCCTTTCCTTTTTTTGTACTTTTATTTGTGAACTAATAAATTTCTCTTTTTTCTCTTCCTTTGTTTTGTCGTGGGAATTCTTTTATTCTTTTGTTTTGTTTTGGTCGTTAAGAGCCAAAGCTGAGTTAAGATTTACCACACCCGATATCAGTGCATACACTGGTTGTGTCTTTGGATATTTCTAATTTATAGAGATTTTCAGATTGATGCAAAACTTTTTCATCTCAAAAAGAGATTTGTTTGCCTGTGTTGGGAAGTACATCACATTCTTCCTCTGTTTTTTTTTTCTTTTTTTTCTTTTTCAACAATAATTAGGTCCACTTCGGAGAGGGCCGTTGTTCATTAAGCTTCTGTTCTTTCCTTTATTGCCTTTGCGGTCTCTTCTTGGTTGTGGTTAGAAAGGAAATTAATTCTTCTCGTATAACTGCCGTGTGTTGTTTTGCAAGTTCGCATTGGTATTTGAAATTGATTTCTTCATTAAACTGAAGCGAAGTCCTCAACATCTTATCTCAAAACTTCTTTTGTTCTTTTTTTCTTTATATTTTTTCTAAAAAACAACCAAAATAAATAACAAGCCGGGGATGAAAAAAAAGAGAAAAAAGAATCTCCAAGGCGATGAATGTTATTTGGGAACAAAACAATGACTCGAAAATGAATAAAGTCAACTTCACGCGATTCTCTCTAGCTCCAAATAAGACTTTTTTCTGTTTACATTCCTCTCTTAAACGAGTTTGTGTCACGACCATGGTCCGTGAGCATTAATTCTATTTGACAGTTTGCTTACTACTCTTGTGATTAGTTTTTACTATTTTTGTTGTTTCTTCAAATAGGTGAAATGATGAAATGACTCTACGACACTGATGAGTAGTTATAAACTGATGAAGGCAGTTTTTGATTTCTTCTTTTCAATTAGATAATGAGTCATTGCTGTATTTTGTGAAACACTAAATATGATTTCAAGCAACAATCACCTTTAGAACTGCAACTTGTAGACAGTTATTGCTCCCAAGAACTAACCGTATCATAAAGAGAATTTACCAAAACAGATTACAACCACACAAAATGCGTAGAATATTGTGCCCGGTGGCACTCTTCAGTGCCACGGCTTACGGATTGGCTCCGGATCCCTCGCTGTTCTCTCGGGATCTCATTTTCTTTCAGGACAGAAGCAACGATCCAAAGCATCCCGATTCTGATCGAGTGATTGGTTGGTTGTCGCAGTCTGGGAACAACTGGCACGGTGATGAATTGCGTGCGGACCTTTCGTTTCACGTGTTTGAAGCGAATTGCACAACTGAGTACAGAGAGTTCATAAAGTCCGGTAATTTCTACAATGGAGAATGTGACTTTCTGAAGATGCCTGTTCCCCCTTTTGGATCAGTTGAAGGAGAAGATGACTACCAATGTACTGGGGGTGGTGACTGCCATCTATTAGTAGTTGACAGAGAGAGGAACTTATTATTTGAGCAGTGGAAGACTGATATTGTGGGAGGAGGTGCGCAAGACAATCCGTATAATGGGGGATGCGCCACCGCCTGGGACCTGACGAAGGACTACGGTTGGAATACGGTGAAGGGATACGACTACAACAGACCTGGTCGTGGTATTGACTGTACTTCTGCGGATGCCGGGGGTCTTCCCATCACTCCTCTTCTCTTCACGCCTGAGGAACTCGATGCGGGAGTAATCAGACACGCTTTGAGGTACGTGCTTCCGAACAAGAACATCCGGAGGAGAAAGTTTGTGTTTCCCATCACCCACGGAACATCAACATCGGGTCCTGCGAATGCTCCTCCTTACGGTGCGCAACTCCGATTGAAGTCAACTGCTGAACTGAAGGCTGCGTATCCGAGTCGTGACTTCGACGGTTTGTCGAAAGGAGCGAAGGTGATCATCACAGCCCTGCAGACGTACGGAATGTTCTTAACTGATGGAGGTAGGATTCCATTGATGGGAACGAGTGACAGGTACTCGAGTATCAAGTATTGTGATCACGACAGGTACACTTACTGTGATGACGATCCAAACAGGTTGTTCCACTCTCACGATTTGAAGTTCTTGGGAGCTAAGGATTTTGAGATGCTTGACAACGGAGGAGTTGAAAGAGATGTTGGAGGTCAGGGATGCAGTCTTCTGAATCCGTGGGTTGAACCTGCTGCTCCAACTTGTGTGACGACTGACTCTCCGAATGTGATTCCGACTACGACGCCGACTTCAATCCCAACAGCAATCCCTACGGCTGTTCCGACTGCGGTTCCGACGTCGTTTCCAACGGCAATTCCAACCAGGACACCAGCTGTAGTCACTACCGTAGTACCAACTGCAGTACCAACGGCAGTTCCGACGGCAACACCTACTTCGATACCGACTGCTCCTACACCAATTCCAACTTCAGTTCCGGTAGTTCCTGCGACACAGACTCCGGCATCTGTACCGAATTCGGGGGACTCGCTGTTCTCTCGGGATCTCATCTTCTACCAGGACAGAAGCAACGATCCAAAGCATCCCGATTCTGATCGAGTGATTGGTTGGTTGTCGCAGTCTGGGAACAACTGGTACGGTGATGAATTGCGTGCGGACCTTTCGTTTCACGTGTTTGAAGCGAATTGCACAACTGAGTACAGAGAGTTCATAAAGTCCGGTAATTTCTACAATGGAGAATGTGACTTTCTGAAGATGCCTGTTCCCCCTTTTGGATCAGTTGAAGGAGAAGATGACTACCAATGTACTGGGGGTGGTGACTGCCATCTATTAGTAGTTGACAGAGAGAGGAACTTATTATTTGAGCAGTGGAAGACTGATATTGTGGGAGGAGGTGCGCAAGACAATCCGTATAATGGGGGATGCGCCACCGCCTGGGACCTGACGAAGGACTACGGTTGGAATACGGTGAAGGGATACGACTACAACAGACCTGGTCGTGGTATTGACTGTACTTCTGCGGATGCCGGGGGTCTTCCCATCACTCCTCTTCTCTTCACGCCTGAGGAACTCGATGCGGGAGTAATCAGACACGCTTTGAGGTACGTGCTTCCGAACAAGAACATCCGGAGGAGAAAGTTTGTGTTTCCCATCACCCACGGAACATCAACATCAGGTCCTGCGAATGCTCCTCCTTACGGTGCGCAACTCCGATTGAAGTCAACTGCTGAACTGAAGGCTGCGTATCCGAGTCGTGACTTCGACGGTTTGTCGAAAGGAGCGAAGGTGATCATCACAGCCCTGCAGACGTACGGAATGTTCTTAACTGATGGAGGTAGGATTCCATTGATGGGAACGAGTGACAGGTACTCGAGTATCAAGTATTGTGATCACGACAGGTACACTTACTGTGATGACGATCCAAACAGGTTGTTCCACTCTCACGATTTGAAGTTCTTGGGAGCTAAGGATTTTGAGATGCTAGACAACGGAGGAGTTGAAAGAGATGTTGGAGGTCAGGGATGCAGTCTTCTGAATCCGTGGGTTGAACCTGCTGCTCCAACTTGTGTGACGACTGACTCTCCGAACGTGATTCCGACTACGACTGTGCCGACAGCTGTACCAACAGCAACGCCAACGTCAATCCCAACAGTAGTCCCTACGGAAGTTCCAACCGTGAAGCCAACGTCAATCCCTACAGCAGTGCCAACAGTTACACCCACGGCTATCCCAACGTCAATCCCTACAGCGGTGCCAACAGCAGTTCCAGCAGTTACGCCCACGGCAATCCCAACGTTGGTGCCAACTGCAATACCGACTGCGACGCCAACAGCAGTTCCAACAACGACTCCTACGGCAATCCCAACAGCTGTGCCAACAGCGGTTCCTACGGCGACCCCAACAGCAATTCCAACAGCAAAGCAAACTGTGGTTCCGACAGAGACACCAGCGACAATGTCAACAGCCGTCCCAACAGAGATCCCAACAGTAATTCCGACAACAGCAATCCCTACTTCGGTTCCAACAACTTCTAGCGAGAGTGATGATGGAAGTAGTCAGAACAGTGATAGCAGTCAAAGCGCAAGTAGCAGTAGTGGTAGCGGTAGCGGTGGCAATGGAAGCGGATTGAGCTTGTGGACTTATGTGTTAATGGTGCTGGCAGGGTTGCTCGTCGTGGGTGGGATTATTGCAGCATATATTGTTAAGCTGAAGAGTGTGGCTGGAGCTAAGTTGTTGAGTAATAGTTCAGCTGGGAAGTCCTTAATGCAAGAGATGCCAGAGAAGCATACGCATGTTCAAGTCTGAGTTAACTTTCTTTTGACTGACTTCATGCATCTCCTCCCGTCTGCTTTGAAATTTTATGTGGTTATTAATTTCCCTGTTTCCTCCCCTTGTGTTAACCTTTTGAGTGGCGTGTTTTTATATTATTTGTGAACATTCGCTTCAATAAAGTGATAGCTGCATTTAGTTCACTTGTCTTATTAACTGCAATCGAGAGCGTCACAAGCTTCTTTGCAGATTGTTCTTTCCATCTTTTTTGCCTTCCTTTTCAACAAACAAAAAAAACTTCCTCTCAATTTCAGTAGTTGTAAGCAGCTTTTTTTTAATATTAGCAAGTTATTATGAAAATAAACTTCACGAGACAATTACCTGTTTCATCGTAACTTTATTGAATGATTACAGTGAGTCTGGAAATGGTTTTTTAGCCTCACGAACACTTCTTCTTCCACAAGTAAGTATTTAGTTTTTCTATGCTTAATCTTTGCCGCTGCTTCATGGTTGCAAATTCACTTTTGTACAATTCTTATTTTTGTTTTGTACGTACGAAAGAAATACAAATTTGGGAGCACGATGATGTGTTCCTTTATATTTGGATCTCAGAAACTCTTGTCTTGCATCGCGCGCAAACGATCTCTTTTCATCCATCTTGGGGAGATATACGAATGTGTGTATCGTTGGATAAGTGTGTTGACAAAAAAGAAAGTAAAAAAATCTTCTCACCGCTGCTACTAACTTCAGCGAGAGAAAGAAACTTTCAAACTTTCGAACCATGTAAAATGTTGTTGCTTGCGGAGTAATTTATTTATACTTCGAAATCTGTCAAATTACAAACGAACTCATTCTTTTTGGAACTCATAAATCTTTTCTCGAATATCTGAACTAATAAAATAAATTTAATCGATCCTTTCCTTTCTTTTCCATTCCTTTCCTTTTTTTGTACTTTTATTTGTGAACTAATAAATTTCTCTTTTTTCTCTTCCTTTGTTTTGTCGTGGGAATTCTTTTATTCTTTTGTTTTGTTTTGGTCGTTAAGAGCCAAAGCTGAGTTAAGATTTACCACACCCGATATCAGTGCATACACTGGTTGTGTCTTTGGATATTTCTAATTTATAGAGATTTTCAGATTGATGCAAAACTTTTTCATCTCAAAAAGAGATTTGTTTGCCTGTGTTGGGAAGTACATCACATTCTTCCTCTGTTTTTTTTCTCTTTTTTTTCTTTTTCAACAATAATTAGGTCCACTTCGGAGAGGGCCGTTGTTCATTAAGCTTCTGTTCTTTCCTTTATTGCCTTTGCGGTCTCTTCTTGGTTGTGGTTAGAAAGGAAATTAATTCTTCTCGTATAACTGCCGTGTGTTGTTTTTGCAAGTTCGCATTGGTATTTGAAATTGATTTCTTCATTAAACTGAAGCGAAGTCCTCAACATCTTATCTCAAAACTTCTTTTGTTCTTTTTTTTTTTTATATTTTTTCTAAAAAACAACCAAAATAAATAACAAGCCGGGGATGAAAAAAAAGAGAAAAAAGAATCTCCAAGGCGATGAATGTTATTTGGGAACAAAACAATGACTCGAAAATGAATAAAGTCAACTTCACGCGATTCTCTCTAGCTCCAAAGAAGACTTTTTTCTGTTTGCATTCCTCTCTTAAACGAGTTTGTGTCACGACCATGGTCCGTGAGCATTAATTCTATTTGACAGTTTGCTTACTACTCTTGTGATTAGTTTTTACTATTTTTGTTGTTTCTTCAAATAGGTGAAATGATGAAATGACTCTACGACACTGATGAGTAGTTATAAACTGATGAAGGCAGTTTTTGATTTCTTCTTTTCAATTAGATAATGAGTCATTGCTGTATTTTGTGAAACACTAAATATGATTTCAAGCAACAATCACCTTTAGAACTGCAACTTGTAGACAGTTATTGCTCCCAAGAACTAACCGTATCATAAAGAGAATTTACCAAAACAGATTACAACCACACAAAATGCGTAGAATATTGTGCCCGGTGGCACTCTTCAGTGCCACGGCTTACGGATTGGCTCCGGATCCCTCGCTGTTCTCTCGGGATCTCATTTTCTTTCAGGACAGAAGCAACGATCCAAAGCATCCCGATTCTGATCGAGTGATTGGTTGGTTGTCGCAGTCTGGGAACAACTGGCACGGTGATGAATTGCGTGCGGACCTTTCGTTTCACGTGTTTGAAGCGAATTGCACAACTGAGTACAGAGAGTTCATAAAGTCCAGTAATTTCTACAATGGAGAATGTGACTTTCTGAAGATGCCTGTTCCCCCTTTTGGATCAGTTGAAGGAGAAGATGACTACCAATGTACTGGGGGTGGTGACTGCCATCTATTAGTAGTTGACAGAGAGAGGAACTTATTATTTGAGCAGTGGAAGACTGATATTGTGGGAGGAGGTGCGCAAGACAATCCGTATAATGGGGGATGCGCCACCGCCTGGGACCTGACGAAGGACTACGGTTGGAATACGGTGAAGGGATACGACTACAACAGACCTGGTCGTGGTATTGACTGTACTTCTGCGGATGCCGGGGGTCTTCCCATCACTCCTCTTCTCTTCACGCCTGAGGAACTCGATGCTGGAGTAATCAGACACGCTTTGAGGTACGTGCTTCCGAACAAGAACATCCGGAGGAGAAAGTTTGTGTTTCCCATCACCCACGGAACATCAACATCGGGTCCTGCGAATGCTCCTCCTTACGGTGCGCAACTGCGATTGAAGTCAACTGCTGAACTGAAGGCTGCGTATCCGAGTCGTGACTTCGACGGTTTGTCGAAAGGAGCGAAGGTGATCATCACAGCCCTGCAGACGTACGGAATGTTCTTAACTGATGGAGGTAGGATTCCATTGATGGGAACGAGTGACAGGTACTCGAGTATCAAGTATTGTGATCACGACAGGTACACTTACTGTGATGATGATCCAAACAGGTTGTTCCACTCTCACGATTTGAAGTTCTTGGGAGCTAAGGATTTTGAGATGCTTGACAACGGAGGAGTTGAAAGAGATGTTGGAGGTCAGGGATGCAGTCTTCTGAATCCGTGGGTTGAACCTGCTGCTCCAACTTGTGTGACGACTGACTCTCCGAACGTGATTCCGACTACGACTGTGCCGACAGCTGTACCAACAGCAACGCCAACGTCAATCCCAACAGTAGTCCCTACGGAAGTTCCAACAGTGAAGCCAACGTCAATCCCTACAGCAGTGCCAACAGTTACACCCACGGCTATCCCAACGTCAATCCCTACAGCGGTGCCAACAGCGGTTCCAGCAGTTACGCCCACGGCAATCCCAACGTTGGTGCCAACTGCAATACCGACTGCGACGCCAACAGCAGTTCCAACAACGACTCCTACGGCAATCCCAACAGCTGTGCCAACAGCGGTTCCTACGGCGACCCCAACAGCAATTCCAACAGCAAAGCAAACTGTGGTTCCGACAGAGACACCAGCGACAATGTCAACAGCCGTCCCAACAGAGATCCCAACAGTAATTCCGACAACAGCAATCCCTACTTCGGTTCCAACAACTTCTAGCGAGAGTGATGATGGAAGTAGTCAGAACAGTGATAGCAGTCAAAGCGCAAGTAGCAGTAGTGGTAGCGGTAGCGGTGGCAATGGAAGCGGATTGAGCTTGTGGACTTATGTGTTAATGGTGCTGGCAGGGTTGCTCGTCGTGGGTGGGATTATTGCAGCATATATTGTTAAGCTGAAGAGTGTGGCTGGAGCTAAGTTGTTGAGTAATAGTTCAGCTGGGAAGTCCTTAATGCAAGAGATGCCAGAGAAGCATACGCATGTTCAAGTCTGAGTTAACTTTCTTTTGACTGACTTCATGCATCTCCTCCCGTCTGCTTTGAAATTTTATGTGGTTATTAATTTCCCTGTTTCCTCCCCTTGTGTTAACCTTTTGAGTGGCGTGTTTTTATATTATTTGTGAACATTCGCTTCAATAAAGTGATAGCTGCATTTAGTTCACTTGTCTTATTAACTGCAATCGAGAGCGTCACAAGCTTCTTTGCAGATTGTTCTTTCCATCTTTTTTGCCTTCCTTTTCAACAAACAAAAAAAACTTCCTCTCAATTTCAGTAGTTGGCTTAAGCAGCTTTTTTTTAATATTAGCAAGTTATTATGAAAATAAACTTCACGAGACAATTACCTGTTTCATCGTAACTTTATTGAATGATTACAGTGAGTCTGGAAATGGTTTTTTAGCCTCACGAACACTTCTTCTTCCACAAGTAAGTATTTAGTTTTTCTATGCTTAATCTTTGCCGCTGCTTCATGGTTGCAAATTCACTTTTGTACAATTCTTATTTTTGTTTTGTAAGTACGGAAGAAATACAAAGTTAGGGAGCACGATGATGTGTTCCTTTATATTTGGATCTCAGAAACTCTTGTCTTGCATCGCGCGCAAACGATCTCTTTTCATCCATCTTGGGGAGATATACGAATGTGTGTTTCGTTGGTTAAGTGTGTTGACAAAAAAAAAAGTAAAAAAATCTTCTCACCGCTGCTACTAACTTCAGCGAGAGAAAGAAACTTTCAAGCTTTCGAACCATGTAAAATGTTGTTGCTTGCGGAGTAATTTATTTATACTTCGAAATCTGTCAAATTACAAACGAACTCATTCTTTTTGGAACTCATAAATCTTTTCTCGAATATCTGAACTAATAAAATAAATTTAATCGATCCTTTCCTTTCTTTTCCATTCCTTTCCTTTTTTTGTACTTTTATTTGTGAACTAATAAATTTCTCTTTTTTCTCTTCTTTTGTTTTGTCGTGGGAATTCTTTTATTCTTTTGTTTTGTTTTGGTCGTTAAGAGCCAAAGCTGAGTTAAGATTTACCACACCCGATATCAGTGCATACACTGGTTGTGTCTTTGGATATTTCTAATTTATAGAGATTTTCAGATTGATGCAAAACTTTTTCATCTCAAAAAGAGATTTGTTTGCCTGTGTTGGGAAGTACATCACGTTCTTCCTCTGTTTTTTATTTCTTTTTTTTCTTTTTCAACAATAATTAGGTCCACTTCGGAGAGGGCCGTTGTTCATTAAGCTTCTGTTCTTTCCTTTATTGCCTTTGCGGTCTCTTCTTGGTTGTGGTTAGAAAGGAAATTAATTCTTCTCGTATAACTGCCGTGTGTTGTTTTGCAAGTTCGCATTGGTATTTGAAATTGATTTCTTCATTAAACTGAAGCGAAGTCCTCAACATCTTATCTCAAAACTTCTTTTGTTCTTTTTTTTTTTTATATTTTTTCTAAAAAACAACCAAAATAAATAACACGCCGGGGATGCAAAAAAAGAGAAAAAAGAATCTCCAAGGCGATGAATGTTATTTGGGAACAAAACAATGACTCGAAAATGAATAAAGTCAACTTCACGCGATTCTCTCTAGCTCCAAAGAAGACTTTTTTCTGTTTGCATTCCTCTCTTAAACGAGTTTGTGTCACGACCATGGTCCGTGAGCATTAATTCCATTTGACAGTTTGCTTACTACTCTTGTGATTAGTTTTTACTATTTTTGTTGTTTCTTCAAATAGGTGAAATGATGAAATGACTCTACGACACTGATGAGTAGTTATAAACTGATGAAGGCAGTTTTTGATTTCTTATTTTCAATTAGATAATGAGTCATTGCTGTGTTTTGTGAAACACTAAATATGATTTCAAGCAACAATCACCTTTAGAACTGCAACTTGTAGACAGTTATTGCTCCCAAGAACTAACCGTATCATAAAGAGAATTTACCAAAACAGATTACAACCACACAAAATGCGTAGAATATTGTGCCCGGTGGCACTCTTCAGTGCCACGGCTTACGGATTGGCTCCGGATCCCTCGCTGTTCTCTCGGGATCTCATTTTCTTTCAGGACAGAAGCAACGATCCAAAGCATCCCGATTCTGATCGAGTGATTGGTTGGTTGTCGCAGTCCGGGAACAACTGGTACGGTGATGAATTGCGTGCGGACCTTTCGTTTCACGTGTTTGAAGCGAATTGCACAACTGAGTACAGAGAGTTCATAAAGTCCGGTAATTTCTACAATGGAGAATGTGACTTTCTGAAGATGCCTGTTCCCCCTTTTGGATCAGTTGAAGGAGAAGATGACTACCAATGTGCTGGGGGTGGTGACTGCCATCTATTAGTAGTTGACAGAGAGAGGAACTTATTATTTGAGCAGTGGAAGACTGATATTGTGGGAGGAGGTGCGCAAGACAATCCGTATAATGGGGGATGCGCCACCGCCTGGGACCTGACGAAGGACTACGGTTGGAATACGGTGAAGGGATACGACTACAACAGACCTGGTCGTGGTATTGACTGTACTTCTGCGGATGCCGGGGGTCTTCCCATCACTCCTCTTCTCTTCACGCCTGAGGAACTCGATGCGGGAGTAATCAGACACGCTTTGAGGTACGTGCTTCCGAACAAGAACATCCGGAGGAGAAAGTTTGTGTTTCCCATCACCCACGGAACATCAACATCGGGTCCTGCGAATGCTCCTCCTTACGGTGCGCAACTCCGATTGAAGTCAACTGCTGAACTGAAGGCTGCGTATCCGAGTCGTGACTTCGACAGTTTGTCGAAAGGAGCGAAGGTGATCATCACAGCCCTGCAGACGTACGGAATGTTCTTAACTGATGGAGGTAGGATTCCATTGATGGGAACGAGTGACAGGTACTCGAGTATCAAGTATTGTGATCACGACAGGTACACTTACTGTGATGATGATCCAAACAGGTTGTTCCACTCTCACGATTTGAAGTTCTTGGGAGCTAAGGATTTTGAGATGCTGGACAACGGAGGAGTTGAAAGAGATGTTGGAGGTCAGGGATGCAGTCTTCTGAATCCGTGGGTTGAACCTGCTGCTCCAACTTGTGTGACGACTTCTTCTCCAAACGTGATTCCGACTACGACGCCAACTTCGATACCGGCTGCTCCTACACCAATTCCAACTTCAGTTCCGGTAGTTCCTGCGACACAGACTCCGGCATCTGTACCGACTTCGGGGGACTCGCTGTTCTCTCGGGATCTCATCTTCTACCAGGACAGAAGCAACGATCCAAAGCATCCCGATTCTGATCGAGTGATTGGTTGGTTGTCGCAGTCCGGGAACAACTGGTACGGTGATGAATTGCGTGCGGACCTTTCGTTTCACGTGTTTGAAGCGAATTGCACAACTGAGTTCAGAGAGTTCATAAAGTCCGGTAATTTCTACAATGGAGAATGTGACTTTCTGAAGATGCCTGTTCCCCCTTTTGGATCAGTTGAAGGAGAAGATGACTACCAATGTACTGGGGGTGGTGACTGCCATCTATTAGTAGTTGACAGAGAGAGGAACTTATTATTTGAGCAGTGGAAGACTGATATTGTGGGAGGAGGTGCGCAAGACAATCCGTATAATGGGGGATGCGCCACCGCCTGGGACCTGACGAAGGACTACGGTTGGAATACGGTGAAGGGATACGACTACAACAGACCTGGTCGTGGTATTGACTGTACTTCTGCGGATGCCGGGGGTCTTCCCATCACTCCTCTTCTCTTCACGCCTGAGGAACTCGATGCGGGAGTAATCAGACACGCTTTGAGGTACGTGCTTCCGAACAAGAACATCCGGAGGAGAAAGTTTGTGTTTCCCATCACCCACGGAACATCAACATCGGGTCCTGCGAATGCTCCTCCTTACGGTGCGCAACTCCGATTGAAGTCAACTGCTGAACTGAAGGCTGCGTATCCGAGTCGTGACTTCGACGGTTTGTCGAAAGGAGCGAAGGTGATCATCACAGCCCTGCAGACGTACGGAATGTTCTTAACTGATGGAGGTAGGATTCCATTGATGGGAACGAGTGACAGGTACTCGAGTATCAAGTATTGTGATCACGACAGGTACACTTACTGTGATGATGATCCAAACAGGTTGTTCCACTCTCACGATTTGAAGTTCTTGGGAGCTAAGGATTTTGAGATGCTTGACAACGGAGGAGTTGAAAGAGATGTTGGAGGTCAGGGATGCAGTCTTCTGAATCCGTGGGTTGAACCTGCTGCTCCAACTTGTGTGACGACTGACTCTCCGAACGTGATTCCGACTACGACTGTGCCGACAGCTGTACCAACAGCAACGCCAACGTCAATCCCAACAGTAGTCCCTACGGAAGTTCCAACAGTGAAGCCAACGTCAATCCCTACAGCAGTGCCAACAGTTACACCCACGGCTATCCCAACGTCAATCCCTACAGCGGTGCCAACAGCGGTTCCAGCAGTTACACCCACGGCAATCCCAACGTTGGTGCCAACTGCAATACCGACTGCGACGCCAACAGCAGTTCCAACAACGACTCCAACTGCAATCCCAACAGCTGTGCCAACAGCGGTTCCTACGGCGACTCCAACAGCGATTCCAACAGCAAAGCAAACTGTGGTTCCGACAGAGACACCAGCGACAATGTCAACAACCGTCCCAACAGAGATTCCAACAGTAATTCCGACAACAGCAATCCCTACTTCGGTTCCAACAACTTCTAGCGAGAGTGATGATGGAAGTAGTCAGAACAGTGATAGCAGTCAAAGCGCAAGTAGCAGTAGTGGTAGCGGTAGCGGTGGCAATGGAAGCGGATTGAGCTTGTGGACTTATGTGTTAATGGTGCTGGCAGGGTTGCTCGTCGTGGGTGGGATTATTGCAGCAATAATTGTTAAGCTGAAGAGTGTGGCTGGAGCTAAGTTGTTGAGTAATAATTCAGCTGGGAAGTCTTTAATGCAAGAGATGCCAGAGAAGCATACGCATGTTCAAGTCTGAGTTAACTTTCTTTTGACTGACTTCATGCATCTCCTCCCGTCTGCTTTGAAATTTTATGTGGTTATTAATTTCCCTGTTTCCTCCCCTTGTGTTAACCTTTTGAGTGGCGTGTTTTTATATTATTTGTGAACATTCGCTTCAATAAAGTGATAGCTGCATTTAGTTCACTTGTCTTATTAACTGCAATCGAGAGCGTCACAAGCTTCTTTGCAGATTGTTCTTTCCATCTTTTTTGCCTTCCTTTTCAACAAACAAAAAAAACTTCCTCTCAATTTCAGTAGTTGGCTTAAGCAGCTTTTTTTTAATATTAGCAAGTTATTATGAAAATAAACTTCACGAGACAATTACCTGTTTCATCGTAACTTTATTGAATGATTACAGTGAGTCTGGAAATGGTTTTTTAGCCTCACGAACACTTCTTCTTCCACAAGTAAGTATTTAGTTTTTCTATGCTTAATCTTTGCCGCTGCTTCATGGTTGCAAATTCACTTTTGTACAGTTCTTATTTTTGTTTTGTACGTACGGAAGAAATACAAAGTTAGGGAGCACGATGATGTGTTCCTTTATATTTGGATCTCAGAAACTCTTGTCTTGCATCGCGCGCAAACGATCTCTTTTCATCCATCTTGGGGAGATATACGAATGTGTGTTTCGTTGGTTAAGTGTGTTGACAAAAAAAAAAGTAAAAAAATCTTCTCACCGCTGCTACTAACTTCAGCGAGAGAAAGAAACTTTCAAACTTTCGAACCATGTAAAATGTTGTTGCTTGCGGAGTAATTTATTTATACTTCGAAATCTGTCAAATTACAAACGAACTCATTCTTTTTGGAACTCATAAATCTTTTCTCGAATATCTGAACTAATAAAATAAATTTAATCGATCCTTTCCTTTCTTTTCCATTCCTTTCCTTTTTTTGTACTTTTATTTGTGAACTAATAAATTTCTCTTTTTTCTCTTCTTTTGTTTTGTCGTGGGAATTCTTTTATTCTTTTGTTTTGTTTTGGTCGTTAAGAGCCAAAGCTGAGTTAAGATTTACCACACCCGATATCAGTGCATACACTGGTTGTGTCTTTGGATATTTCTAATTTATAGAGATTCTCAGATTGATGCAAAACTTTTTCATCTCAAAAAGAGATTTGTTTGCCTGTGTTGGGAAGTACATCACGTTCTTCCTCTGTTTTTTATTTCTTTTTTTTCTTTTTCAACAATAATTAGGTCCACTTCGGAGAGGGCCGTTGTTCATTAAGCTTCTGTTCTTTCCTTTATTGCCTTTGCGGTCTCTTCTTGGTTGTGGTTAGAAAGGAAATTAATTCTTCTCGTATAACTGCCGTGTGTTGTTTTGCAAGTTCGCATTGGTATTTGAAATTGATTTCTTCATTAAACTGAAGCGAAGTCCTCAACATCTTATCTCAAAACTTCTTTTGTTCTTTTTTTTTTTTATATTTTTTCTAAAAAACAACCAAAATAAATAACAAGCCGGGGATGAAAAAAAAGAGAAAAAAGAATCTCCAAGGCGATGAATGTTATTTGGGAACAAAACAATGACTCGAAAATGAATAAAGTCAACTTCACGCGATTCTCTCTAGCTCCAAATAAGACTTTTTTCTGTTTACATTCCTCTCTTAAACGAGTTTGTGTCACGACCATGGTCCGTGAGCATTAATTCCATTTGACGGTTTGCTTACTACTCTTGTGATTAGTTTTTACTATTTTTGTTGTTTCTTCAAATAGGTGAAATGATGAAATGACTCTACGACACTGATGAGTAGTTATAAACTGGCTATATATTATTTTTAAACCAGATAATGAGTCACTGTTGTCCTTTGTGTAATACTAAATATGATTTAATTGAGAAATGCAACGACCATCTTGCAATCTGTGATGTCAATATGCGACTTGATAAAAGTGATAGAATGTTAGACATAAGAGATTGGGAACTTGACGTTGAATTGATAAATATATTAAAAAAAACGACGAATGAGAACACTATAAAAAAGAATTCGGATATGGAAGAAATGACGAAGCAACTAAGGCAAGGTCAATTCAGTAAAAAAGAAGGAAATGGAGACCGCATTCAAGCTGTTGAATCATTCGTTACAAAGATCGACGAATTTGTAAAATCACTAAGCGAACCAGCGGTATCTGGATTATGGCTTCAACAGAGACTAATATTAGCAGACAAATACAATGTTGTAGCTAAAAGATATTCCTCAGCGGTATCACACGAATCACCTGTTAAGATTTGGAGAATACAATATTCAGACAAGCCTAGTACGACTACCAGAATACGACAATTTAGACAAAATAACATTAAATGCATCACCTTAACAATTACTGCTCTTCCAGGAAATGAAGGATCGATTGCTTATATTGATCTACCGAATGAGACGTGGCAGTGTACTAATCCTGAAGAACAGTTGTTAGTCAATAAAATTATTCCTCATACTGGACCTTTACAGCTGTCGAAACCATCCGTACTAACTATTGAGATTGTAGGAAGTGTTAAGTGGTTGCCAATTAGAGTTGTTTCCGGAACTACTTCGGGCCCTGCTCTAAATGTTCCCATTCAATTCGATGAATACCAAGACGGAACTTTTCGGGGAGTGAGAGTTGGCGCTGGTGTTGGTGTTGAAGCGACGACTTATACTTCCAAAAAAGAAAGATTTTCAAATTTTGTTACTGCCTTGTCGAGAAAAAGACGTCTGCCATCTTACTCTGCGGGGCCTTCGGTAAATCGATCAACTTCAATTGAATTCTTAGGACCCAGTCAACCTGTTACTGAAATATCGATTCCTGCAGAAAAGAGAACTTCTCGTATGAAGTTGTTGACTGAACCGATTCCTGTTTCACTTCCTCCGAATCCATGTGTTCCACTTGCGAAGTATCTTTGGCATGATCATCAAAATGCTGAGGCTGAGGCTCGTAGTTCTATCGCCCCCAAGATGTTAGCAGCGTATCCAAGTAATCCAGCACTTCATCTGAGAGATTTACGAAAGTCATTTGGTGAAGCATCGAATGGATGCTCTGAGAGTTTAAACCTTCACGGATAATACTCTTATTGGATGCTTTAGTTTATTGTATTTACCGACCGTGTTTTCGCTCTTTTAGACTTTGAGAATGTCACATCAACTTATTGTGTTTACCTCTTACCTGACATCACTGCAGTGATTCTCTTTCTAACCTTCTCACTCACATGTGTATTACTTGTTGTCTTTAAGTGGTTTAGTGTTTATTGGAAGTATTTATATTAACAGGAATTTATTTTAAAAAAAAAAAAGATAATAATAATAACATGTCAGCAGTAGGTTTAGTTATCACGTCGGCCCTGTCTGGTATTCTGAGAGAAACGCCAATGCTGATGGCACACGATGCTGCAACGGGATATTTAAATACAACAATTGTAACGAAAGTAGTATATGATTGGACAAAGACGCAGACTACAACATTCGCAGGACAGCTTGACTGTGGAGTGAGAGCCTTTGACTTAAGACCTGCAACCAAGGATGGTAAAGTAATAATGCATCACGGGTCTGTTGATGTTGACTACCCGTTGGAAACTGCGTTGCTTGAAGTAATTAACTGGGCAGGAAACAATCCCGGAGAACTCGTACTCCCAATTATCACTAGCTGTAAGGGAGACGGTTGTCAATCAAATGTCACATCGTTGGTATCTAAACTAAAGATTCCTGTCGGTAGCTGCAGCTCTCTGGCTCACAGAACATATGAAAAGACCGTACCAGAGGCAAAGATGTCAAATGGCGGATCTGTTATGGTATTCTTTGGTTGCAGTGCGTCAAACTACGACCCCAAGATAACCTGCTACCCTCCGTATGAAACCCCACATCAAGTATCCAGTGAGAAGTATGGTTCCATTGAGAGATCTTGTTATGGTGAAGAGTCACATATCACTAAAGCGTACGATTCATTCTATGCTTATATGAACAGGACTGCTGCTAAGGCTCTCCCACATATATTTTCACAACTTCAGTCAATTTGGCAAGAAGACATTGACACTATCGTCATTGGAGACCTTTATGACAGTAGTCTTGTAAAGGATGAGATTCGATCTGATCAAAATAATAAAGTTCTTCAAAAGCTTAAGATGGGATGGTGGAAGAACATCAATTTCTTTGAAGTTAACAATGCTTGTCACCACGGTAACGAGATAGCTGCCTTCCTTAAGACTCGTTCGAAATAAGACATGTTCTTGTTTCTGTGTGTTGTTTGGAGTGTGGTTTGACACTAGTCTTTTTTTTTTTTTTTTTTTTTTTTTTTTACAAGTTGACCACGCGATGAGCCTGCTGCGAAATAATTTAATTTTGCTTGGTTTCCTTCGCTAAACTTGGTTGTGAACTACGTGTGATTTTAATGCTTTGAAACGTACAATGGATTCTGCACCCTATAGGATTGGATTATATGTTAGTCTCTCAAGCTAAAGTAAATCTCAATGACAACAAGTAGAGTTCCATTCAGTATTTTTCTTTCCCTCTCTTTACAACTTTTTCTCAGATACGATATAAGTTGTTTACCCGTTTTGCTTCAAAATCATTTTGGGTGTTTTCCTTCTTTATTAATATAATATTATAAACTTTTTTTTTTTTTTTTTTACAATTTCTATCTGCACCCTTGTAACTTATTATGTAGAGTGTAGTTGTTTTTTCTATATCTTGCGAGGCTTAGTTAGTCTCTGCACCACACCCGCACTTCAAAGTCTGTCGGTTTTTTTTTTTTTTTTTTTTTTTTTTTTAATTTATGTTTCAGTTTGATCGTGTTGTGAGTTAAAAAATTCTCGTTCCCTGTGTGTGCTTCAAAATATCGCTGATCTAATCAGCCTCTTGGTGTTACTCTGTGGGAGATCTTGTTAAAACTACTGCCGTGATAATGAAAATTTGTTGTCGGGATCAGTAATTGTGTCGTTGAATTACGGGGAAAAAAAAAAAAAAAAAAAAAAAACGCCTTTTATTTCTCTTTTATTCCCTTTTTTTTTCTTTTTAACTGCGGCAATTGCTATAGCAAGCAAGATCGCCAACCGAAAAAACTAGCTAAAAAAAAAAAAAAAAATTCATAATTTCATTCTTATTTAAGCAGTATAAAATATAAAAGACGGTACTGCTACTGCTACCAGATGAACTCAGAAAACAGTAAGTAAATCGAAAATAAACAGCCTCCATTCTAGACTGGAAAATGACAGGACGACGAGATTCCACTGATACCCAAATGTTTGAAGAGGATGAGGAAAAGAATGATTATCATGACGACAGAGCTGTACGAGCGGCAACAAAAGAGCAGGAAGTTCTTCTTAGACTGGCAGAGCGGGTTAGGGACATGCGGGGTGACCATCCCGGTAAAGTCTTATCCCAAAAAACAATAAATCAACATTCATCATACATCATTATCGGTGGAATGGTATTCAATCTCGAGGCGTTTATCAAAAAGGAAGTTCGTCATCCGGGAGGAAATCGGATTATTGAAAAACAACTTCGTGAGGGTAAAGATGCAACCACTCGATTCACCCGATGGCATCACCCTAGCGGTAACGCCATAGATCTCGCGTGTAAGTATTATGTTGGTGATGCTTTTATTAGAAAACATTATCCGAAACCAGTAGCGAAACCATCTGTTACAAAGAGACCCAGTAAGACTAAAAAGAGCAGCAGAAAGAAGCATCCTCAGCAGCAGCAACTCGTCTCTCATTCTCCGAATGTGGCATTTTCAGAGTACGTTAAAACGACGTCTCCGAGTCGATGTTGTGTAGTTAGCTAACGTAAGGAAGGAATCATAGAGTCGACAGCAAGAGGTCAGTCAGAGTCGTGCTGATGTTTCAGCGTGGCAGCTGACCCTTTGTGTCGGCTTCATTTACACTTTGTTTTGGTTGTTTTATTTTAATATAGTTTTTATTTATAATAATTATTCACTAACAGCCTCTAATGCATTCGGATGATGGAAACGAAGATCAGGTCTCAGATATCTTAAGCAAGACGGTTGGAAACTTAGTTTTTGGAAAAGAGAAAGTTGCTCAACCCCCAATTGTAGTAAATCCGTTAGAGTCAGAGTTGACGAGATTGAATTCAGATGTTGCTGATGTTAGTTTTGCAAGTTTTGAATATAGTCCTGCTCTCGCTAGTTTTAATAAAAGTGATTGGGAATCACCACATAACCAATCTGGTCAAACTTTTGAAGACGTCTTAGGTGAAAGCGGTATTGTAAAAACTGTCATATCTGGGATCAAACAACTCGATCCAGAGAGTCCATCATACTCTGAAGATGACTTAGCGAAAACTGCAACCCCACTTCTACTTAAAGCTTTATCAAGTCCTGAAGTTAAGCAACATTTGAATGACCCAGATAAGTCTGACTCCTTCGAACTCGCTAAAAGTGTTATTTCAGCGTCTTTCGGTCAAGACACACACGACACATCTTTGTTTAATATGAGTCAGATTAACGTCTCAGATTTATCTGAGCAAAAAGTTCTTTTAGAATTCGCAAGAAGACAAGAAGCAATGCGTCATGAACGTGAATGGCTTCAATTTCAATCCCAAAACGAGTCTCACAGTAAGACAAAAATATACGGAGAGAAAGGACTTGAGAACCCTGCCGGAGCTAATAATTGTTTTTTAAATGTTATTTTACAATCACTTTGGCATCTCGAAGTTTTCAAAGATAACTTTATGCATGACTATTCGGCACATACATGTACTGATAAGGTATCAGCAGACACTTGTTTGTATTGTGCAATATATCAACTGTTCGTGCAATATGAGTTTAGTGAACAAAGTAATCTCCCTCCTTTCTTAGTTCGACAAGTCTTGAGTCATTTATTTAAAGCTGAAGAACGGTTTCAACTTGGAGGAATGGAAGATGTTGTTGAATGTTTTGAGGCGGTGTTGTTTTGTTTGCATTTGACTGCGACGGATTCGAGATCTCAGTGCACTCCACCTTGTTTCGTTCATCGAACATTCGCATTGAATATATTGGAGAGACCTCGTTGTAGTCATCACTCGTGTACTCTTCATTATGAACCTCTTATATATTCTGCAACGGTTCAATACTTCCCCGCATCACTTTTTCAAGGAAAATGTAATAAAAGACACCACACTACATGTCATTCACTAGAGAAATGTTTATACTACCATTGTATGGGTGATGGTAGAAAGTGTAGTGGTTGTGGTCATTCATTAATGCCGACTCATCCTTATTTATTAAATGTGCCGAATATATTTGTTGTTGGTGTTGTATGGAGTCAAAACGGAGCGCAGGTGTCACTCCCAAGCTCTTATTATTCAAGTTTTGCTCACGGGATGCCGTTAAAATTGGCGATATCTGATATTTATTATATTCCTGGCGTGAGCAATAGAACTCTGAAATCGCCGAAACCGTATTCATCACCCAAAGTGATTGAGGGAACTTTGACTGTGATTGGTGTTTTTTATGGTCTTCATTACACATGTTATTGCTATTCTCCAAAGCATCATTCTTGGCTTTATTTTGATGATGGTCGAGTTAGCAGTGTTGGAGCTTTGGCACAAGTTCGCAGTAAAATCATAAGTTCTAAGCAGCAACCTGCTTTGTTATTTTATAATGTTGGTCCGGTTGAGATGAGAGGTAAGAATGATGATTCATGCATCGTCACTTAGTAATGTCACGTGTTATAATACTGATTAAACTACCTCTTTTTTTTAATTTTAATTTTTATTATTTATCTTTTGAAAGATTGCTTCGCAAGAAGTATTCAATTTGAATATATCGGTGGGCACTTTTGCCACTAACCCCCCGTCTGCTTTGGTTTTGGTTTTTTTCTTTTTCTTTTCTTCTTAGTCTGGCTACCTTATTTTCGTTTCTCCCTCCACCAAGTGGTTGGAATTGTAACTGGGGGGGGGAAAAAAAAACAAAAAAAAAAAAAAAAAAAAAACAGGTGAATTCTTTTTCCCTCTAACTTCCGTTGTGATTCCACTTACAGACAAGACATAATTACAAAAAAAAACTTTTTCAGAGGTAGATTTTTAGTTTGAGAAAAAAAAACCAATGTGTCTCTCTGTAAAGTGATTTCAGGCCTTAAAGCAGAATCTCAGAGAGGGTTCGGCTAGAAGCTTGTTTTTTTCTTTTTAAACTTTCCTTTTTTATTTAGTTTAATTACTGTTATACCTTAGAACCAAAACCTAATTACAACATTGTTTTTAGGTGTAAGTCACTCAGTCAAAGAGTCGTGTTTTGACGCCCCCCCTTCTAGAATAGAGGTAAGAGGTATATGGATTACTCTCGAAACCTAATAGTTACTTTAAAAGGCTAAGTTAAGCATCACACCTAGTCACTGTATCTCAGAACTAATGTTAAATTATCGTTATGTTTTTTATGATACAAAACATTTGTATTTTACGTACAAAATCAAACAGTTAACCCCCCTTCTATGTTTACAGCTATTGTTCCTTAGGGCAAAAAATAAAAAAACTCCACTAGTAGTGAGCTACGAACTAGTAACAGTAAAAAATATGTTTTTTTTTTATTATGAACATGAAACTTAAAGTAACTACATTCCAGTCCTGCAAACTGGAATGACTCAGTCTCAACATTTGACTGACTTACTTCTACACCATACTGATGAGAGAGAATAGAGGTAAGAGGTATATGGATTACTCTCGAAACCTATAGTTACTTTAATATGCTAAGTTGCGCATCACCCTTAGTCACTGTATTTAAAACTAATGTTAAATTATCTTTATGTTTTTATGATACAACACAGTTGTAATTTTTACAAAATCGAACATACAGCCCCCCCTTCTATGTTTATAGCTAGCTATTGTTCCTTGTTATGGAATAGCAAAAACATATGTGTTTTTTATGACTTATTTTTATTGTCTCTTATAATGAATTCATATCTTAACTATTTGGCCCGTTAAAAGCCTGGGATTGATTATTCTTGTTTATATATATATGTATTTTCTTTTTTTGATTCGCACAAAAACAAAACTAAAGTGTGAGTAGGAATGTAAGTATTGAAGTTTGCTGAATTCTTTTTTCTCTCGTAGATCTCTTTGCATCTTTTTTTTTTTTTCTTTCTTGTTGGTCTTTCAGTCCAATCAGATTTCGCAAATTCTATGAATAATATTTAATTTCGGGAAGAAAAAAAAAAAAAAAAAAAAAAACGCAAACTTCTTTTTTCTCTTTTAATTAGCTGCATTGCAAGTAGTGAGCAGTGAGTGGTTATCGTTTCTCGCCTGTGATAGGTTCGCCTTGATTTTTTTTTTTTCTTGAATTAACCCTGTGAGAATGCGTTCTCAACATGATTTTTGTATTTATTGTCCCTACAACTAGCCTTCCGTTGAATCATTGAATTAGCGAACCGTTTTTTTCCCCCTATTTTTTTTTCTTTCTTTCCCTCTTTCTGAGGCTTCTCCTTTTTCTTTAATATACCGAACAGATCCTTTTCATGAGGGAGTGTTTTGCCAACACGATGGAATCTGACCATATTACAGTTTCACTTGTCAAAACAATTTTTTTTTTTTTTTTTTTCTCCTCCTTCCACGGATTATATTTTACAGATGTTGCTCATTGCGGAATTATTTTTCTTTCTCTCCTTTTTTTTTTTTTCTTCCCCCGTTTGTATTCCCTGTCGGGGGAATCTTTTGTTGTGTATTGTGAGCGATTGAGAGAAGGAGTTAGCTTCTTATATTGAGATGCGTGATCTCCCGTTAGTTGAGCCATTTTCGTGGACATGTGCCATTAATAATTTGGGGGTAATAGTGTTTTTTTTTTTTTTAAAATAATTATTTTTTCACCACAGAAACTGTAAGCGATAATAACTCATATGGGAGACGTTATTTCTGAGAATCGATGCAACATCCCTGCGATATGTCGAATACCCGGTAGAGGTACCGGATTCTTAATAGCCCCGGGATTGATCATGACAGGGTTATCGGTAGTCCCTAGCAAACCAGAAGCAGCAAAACTAAAAGCGGTTTTCTATGAGGGTGGTAAGCAAGCTTCAGTTGCTGTGGAGCTTAAGCCTTTTAAGACCTTTTTTGTATCAGCTTTTCCAGAGCACTTAGCGTATGCGATCGTAGCCTGCGACACTCGAGGTATTCATAATGCGAGACCAGTGAAACTACCAATGATAGACAACGAATGGGATGATGTTGAAGAAGGTGATATTTGTCTGATCGTTCAACATCCTACAGCAATCAACTCAAATGAAGAAAAAGACGGTGCTGAAGTCCGTCGATTCGAAGATGTTATAAAGAAGAGAGACGGTCTCATATATTTCAAAGAAAATAGAAAATATAACTGTGCCGGGTGTCCTGTCTTCAACAGCCGAGGAACTCTCATTGGGTTGTACGCTCAGGATAATTGTGAAGCTGCAGAGAATTCAGGTGTTTCTGCTTGTGCTGTTGACATTAGGGAAATTGTTAGACATTTGTTTGCTAATTGTAAGATGGGTCTATTTGAATGTACCAGCTCACCCCGTGATATTTGGAGAACCTGGTACCAAGATGGAGATATTAGTAGGGCATTGAGGGTCATGCAGAACTTTCAGCACACGGAAATAGTTCAAATGGCTATCCGTGAGCTCTGTCGCTTCTCTGGAGACGATGCTCGAATGAGAGAAATAATGGCCAACAATGGTGTTAAAGTTATTCTTGAGAATTTACATAAATTTAGAATTGATGAGCAGGTTGTTTGTTCGTCATTTCGAACTCTTTGGGACTTGTCATTCGGAGACGACAGTCGCAGGAAAGAAATTGTTGCCCACGGAGGGATCTCAATAGTGATTCAAGGAATGGATAAGTTCTATCGCAATGAAGAAGTTGTTGAGTACGGTTGTGTTCTTTTATTTAATCTGTCGTCTTTGCGTATGTTATTTTCAATTTTCTCTAAAATTATTTTCCTTGCTAACCCCCCCTCTCATCTACATCACAAATAAAAAAACAGCCGAACACGTTACATCAATACTCTGTGAATCAGGGATACCAATAGTAATAAAGGCTGTAGAGATGTACCCAAAGTCTGAAGTTATAATAAAATTCACACTCGGTGTGTTGATGAATATCGCTAAGAATACGAAAGACGATGCACACGTTGAGAGAATTGTTCAGTTGGGAGGAATCGAACGAGCTTGCGCCGCCCTCACTGAATTCTGCCACAATGAATATTTAATTGAGAATTGTGTGCTTTTATTGTCAGCTGTTGCTTCTCATAGAAATTTTGCTGTTCATGCGGCGCTAAGATCATCGGTGATCCCTCTTATTAATGCTTTAAAGTCCCACAGCTCTAATAAAACGATGGCTAAACATGGTAACCAAGCTCTTTGGTACCTCGGTCTTGACCCTACCAACAGGGTAGCGATAATTAGAAATGGAGGACTTGAAGTTCTCGACGGCACCATCGACGCTGTGGCACAGACTCTTGGCGCTTGATTTACACGTTCTCCTTTTTTTTTTTTTTTTTTTTTTTTTCTCTCTCTCTCTCTCTTTTTTAAATAATAAAGCTGTTTTTTTCTCTAATTAACTATTGTTAAGTCTTAATAATGAAACTTTTTTTTGGCAATTTGTAGTATTCCCCTCAATTTTAATAATCACCCAGTATTAATAATAAAATGATCACATCTGTTGTGTTAATTATATTTGGAATGCTTCTATCAGAAGCAGCTGCTGTTTCTTGTCCGAATAATGAATCAATCGTGTGTACGGATGTGTTTGGTTCTTTGAGACATGCACGTGACTGCCATGAAGCAATGAAACCAAATATAACATGGGTAAACTATTGTAAATATGATACTTCTTGTTCTGAAAGCCAGTGTTGGTGTAGTGCTGATGTCGGACTTTGTAGTACTGTACTGGTGTTGCTGCCATTGATTACTATCATTCCTTGTATTATATTCTGTTGTCGTAAGAGATTATCATTAGGTTCTACGAACTACGTTAGAATACCAACACACGCAGAGTCTCAAAGTACTGCTATTGGATCTCATGTTGATGTACGCGATGGGTCACCACCTGCTGAAGTTCCTTTTGTTCCGTCGGTTCAGTTGTCTTCTGAGGTCGAATTGGGATGAATTAGTAAATTGGTGTTTTATTATACATATCATACCATCGATAATTTCTGTGGGAATCGTTGCTCTCTTTTTTCAGAGTTCTCTCTTGAAATGATTCATCCGCCTAGTGAGGGGACCTGTTTTAGTGCGTGCCAATCCATTCTTGTGTTGGGTGGCTACTCTTCTGGTTGCTTTCCCGAGGAGTTCTGATGCTTTGCTTCGCTCTATTTATACTTTGCCTTGGGGTTTCCCAAGTTGCCTTACTTTGTACTTTTAATTTGTTGTTGTTGTTTATCAAAAGCTTTTGTGTTTGGTAGTTAATATTAGTTTTACTCCCCTGTGGAGCGAGGTCATTTGTTTTATAGAGATTCTATCCTTTTTGTTTATTAAAGTACGTTTGGGTTGGGTTGGGTTTTTTTTTTTTTTTTTTTTATTGCCATCTTTCTGAGAAATGATGAGTCGTAAAAAAAAAAAAAAAAACGACCTCGGTTAAGTAAATTAAATTATTTAAACAAAACTCATTACACCAACCTCATCAGACCCTTATTAACTATGGCAACTATTGACGTTGAAGGAACCATCGCGATGCGATTGGAAATTGACACCGAGCGTGTTGCGACCTTTCTAAGAAACACTATCAGTGAATTCCCTGCAGGTAAAGTGTCAATAAGACAGTTTGATGGTGGGATGTCTAATCCGACATACATCGTAGGAATTGAAGGCTCAAAAAAGAGATATGTTCTCAGAAAGAAACCTCCAGGAAAACTACTTCCATCTGCACATCAAGTTGAAAGGGAATATAAAGTTCTGAATGCCTTACAAGGAAGTAAAGTTCCAGTTCCACGTGTTTATATGTTGTGTGATGATCAAAGTATTTGTGGACAAACGTTTTATGTGATGGACTTCATTGAAGGAAGAATCATTACTTCGGAGTCTCTCGAAGGATGGACGTCATCTGATCGTTCTCTGCTGTGGGAAGACATCACTCGAGTGCTTGTCAATCTTCATTCAGTTGATATTTATAAGGTTGGACTTGACTCGTTGTCAAAGTCAAAGGGAAACCACGCCTCTCGTCAAGTCAAAGTTTGGTCAAAAAATGTTCAAATGGGAGATTCAATTGTGAAGTCTTCTCTAAAAGAAAAATACCAACCATCAGACTTATCTCGTGTAAGTAATTGGTTGTACGACAACATGCCAACATCAAAGGAGCCTACTTGTATTGTACATGGTGATTTTAGACTTGGTAATTGCATTATACATCCGACAGAACCGAGAGTGGTTGCTGTATTAGACTGGGAGATTTGTACCATCGGTCATCCGGCTATTGACGTGACGTGGTGTCTCTCTCCGTGGGAAGTCAGGTCGTCAGAAGCTCCTGGTACTGGAAGAGGTTTTAAAGATAATCTGCCTTCAGGAATACCATCAAAACAAAAGATGCACGAGATGTACGCAACTCTAATGGGTAGACAAGTATGCAGTCCTTTGGAGTGGAGATTCTTCGAAGTTTTAAACTCATTCCGTTCTGCAGCAATCTCTCACGGAGTGTTCGCACGTAGCATTCAGGGGAACGCTAGTAGCTCAAGGGCTCAGCAGTATGGAGAGTACATGTTGTTTCAGACAAAGCTGGCTTTGCAACAGGCAAACCTTCCTGCTAAGCAGCCAAAGTTATAGCACCAGGGGATATTAACATGTGTCTTTGTGACATCTTTTGTATTGACTTCTTCACTGCACTGCGGGTTAACTATTCGTGTTTTATGATATTTTTCGTTACAAAACACACGACTTTGAGGATCTACCTTAGTTAGCAACCTCTGAGGTATACTTTGTGTGACACTTTAGAAAACTAAACCATTTTTCTACACTGCTCTTTTCATTTTTATCGTTACCTTTTCCAAAGAATGCCCCAGCTCAGTCTACTATCGGTCATCTATGGTACTGGGGTTAGGTGGTTCATTGAAAGCTTCGCTTTTTTTTTGTGTGCCGTTCTGCCAATCCTCCCCCTGGTATCGTTTCATAACAGTAACAATACATGTTTTTTTTTTCATTTAGATTTTGTCTTTACTGAAAAAATGTATAGTTGTGTCTCTTGATAGTCTAGCTCTGTATTATTTTTTAATGTTATAATTGACAGTAATATTAATTGATATGCTGCGAAGATCTATACGTGTGAGATGGTGGTCTTTGTCAAGTACCCATCGTACATATACAAATAGCAAAACTCTTCCGTATCCAAAAGAAGCGATTTTCGAAGTTGTTGCTGATGTAGGAAAGTATAATGAATTCCTACCGTATGTGAATAAAAGTATTATTGTGTCAGGGGATTCGTACGTTAGTGGAAGTAAGGAAGAAGCTCGGTTTTCAGCATTGCTGGATGTTGGGTTTCAGTTGTTTTCAGAAAGTTATACTTCTGAAGTTTCGGCTATTCCATTTTCAAAAGTAACATCTCGTTCAACGGATAATTCTGTTTTTAGTTACCTGGCTTCTGAGTGGAACTTTACTGAAATTGACTCAACGACATGTCACGTTGACTTTAAGTTAGAATACCTCGTTGGTAGTCCTTTGTTGAGAATCACCGCTGATCGTACCATCCAAGAAGTTGCTGAAAGCCAAGTCATAGCCATCGAGAAACGTTGCAAACAACTCTCTTTGCAATCTACTCCTAAACAGGTATCAGAAGATGTTAAAGATTTCATTGATACCAACACAGAGACGGATATTAAAAATATTTTTGCTTCAACCAGATTACTTGCGTTGAAATTAGGACTGAGCGAACAACAAATTGAATCAGCCTACAGGAATGCTTCGAAAACAACACCTAACGTGTCTAACAGTTAACCCGAAATCATTCCTGTATAATGTATACCCTGCGTGCTGTCTGTTGATCGGCATCGTGTGTTGTCACACCGCAGTTTATCGTGATGGATAATATATTTATATTTATTATATTTTAATCTTGTTTTTTTTTTTTTTTGAATTCATTTTTTTTCTTTAATGATTTACGTTTCTCAAAACAGTACAAATTAACAAAAAATCGAATAACACGGAAAAAGAAAAAAAAGAAAAAAGGGGAATACTTATATTCCATTGACTCCCATGTAATTCTGATATTAACCAATAAATAAATAAATAAATAATGCAACACAAACCTCACATGATGGTCTGCTACCTCTGCGGACAGCAGTTTGGTAGCTCATCTCTGACCATTCATCAGCCGCAATGCTATCAGAAGCAGCTCACATGGTGGAAGCAGAATGACCCATCGACTAGGGGTCCAAAACCTAAAGATCCAGCAATTGCTGGTCATAAATCGCAAGATAAAATGGGATCTCAAGATATACAAAAGTTCAACGATGAACAGTACCAAGACTTTTCTCAAAACCTCTCTCCATGTGAACATTGCGGTCGAAAATTTTTACCCGACCGCCTTGTTGTTCACCTTCGTTCTTGCCGCCCTTCTGGCAGTGGTCCCCCTGTAGGGAAGTCACCACCTTCCAACCCACAAAAGAATCCGGGAGCTAAACCACAAATGTTAATATGTTATTTATGTGGTCAGCAATACGGAACTAAATCATTGGCAATTCATCAGCCGCAATGTTTTAGTAAAAAACTTGTTCAATGGCAAGATGGTGATCCTCAAACACGAGGTCCAAAACCTCGAGACCCAAAGAATTCTGAAGGGCCACCTGAAGGTTTGTATTATTTTTAAACTGTCGGAGTTGCAACAGGAGTCTGGTGGTATTTAGGTCACTCCTTCCTGCATCTGTTGAGTGCGATAAGAATCTAAATAATAAATAACAGGAGCGTCACGAGAAGAATGGAATAATCAACAATTCGACGCCCACAATCAGCAACTATCAAAGTGTCCACACTGTGCGAGAACGTTTTTGCCTGACAGGCTGCAAGTTCATTTAAGAAGCTGTGGTGGAGGAGGTGGGGGAGGTGGAGGAAGTGGAAGTGATAAAGCAACACCACCACGACAAGGAAAGCCTCAAACAGTACGTCCACAGATGCTGGTTTGCTATCTATGCGGACAGCAGTTTGGAAGTACTTCTCTTTCAATTCATCAGCCGCAGTGTTATACAAAACAACTCCTTTGGTGGGAAAGAGCAGACCCCACAACTAGAGGACCAAAACCAAAGGATCCCGAAACTCTGCCACCTGGTAGCCAACCTACTCCTGGTGGTAATGCTCAAGACTTTAATGATCAACAGTTCAAACACTTTCAAGAAAACCTTTCACCGTGTCCAAATTGCGGAAGAACATTCCTCGCTGACAGGTTGGCAGTTCACTTAAGAAGTTGTAACCCTGACGCATCAGGTAGAGGATCTAAACCTGTAACTTCACCTCCTGGTGGGTATCAAAAACAGTCACCACAATCTTCATGTCCATCTTCAGAAAATGGACAGCAGAGCACCCGCTCACCACTTGTCAATCGGCTTCCTTCCCAGAAGGGTGTAGGACGGTATGAAATTATTTTGTTATTTTCTTGCGATATATTGCTGGTTCTCATTTCTCATGTTCCCCCCTCAAAAAAAAGTTTTAATTTACCCATTCTTGTTTCTTGCGGAAAAAAGTTTTTTTTAATACGAAAAGTTGAGAGCTGACAGTATGAAGAAAGGACGTCTTTGAAATACTTTAATCAGAGACAAGAAAGTTGTGGTCCGCAGCACGAAGGCAGTATTTCGAAGGATACAAGGCTCGACGAACAAAAAAACGCTTGAAGAGATACAGTCTTAAACATTGCAGGGACAACCCTAGTTGGGAAAGAAGTGAGGCAGATAAACGAAGAAAGTGATAACACGAGGCAGATACTTTCCATTTTTTTTTTACAAATTCATGAATCGGTTTTTTTTTTTCATTTTTTGAAAGAGCAACAGCTCCCAAACAAAATAATAAACATGGCGTAAGTACTGCACTGCAGCTACAATAATGGAAAGTATGCAAACATGGGCTAGAGGTTCGTCACAGAAGTGGTATTGTTATTATATGTTGAGAGCATCAGCAGGAGCTGCAGTGGCTATCGGAGTAATGTTGTGGTTGATTTCTGTGTTGGTATCGTTTGGGTATGCGCAAGATATCTTTGCATCGCATCTGGCGTTGTGGTTTTTTGCGACAGGATTTACATTCGCTCCGATTACAACGATTTCTGGGAGTCTGATAATGTTAGGAATAGCTCTGTGGTTATCTGCGCAATATAGACTCGTTCTTAATGTAACAACATTAATGTTACTGATGTTCACGTGTCTTTCTGCATCAATCGTAGCTACTGTCGACTTGCTATCGTCCGGTAGACTTGAAGAAGACTTGGTACGGCTTTGGACTATCACTCCAACTCCTGCAATCTGTGCTATTCAAGAAACACTTCATTGTAGTGGATTAGTTCACAGTTGTAATAAGAAAGTAAATGACTCACTACACACATCTCCTCTGCAAGTAAAGCGTTACAAAAAGTATTACTTTCTATCTAGAACTAAACTGACTGTGATGGATGAGTTAGAGGTGATCCAACTAGAATGTCGTGAAGCTTGTTCTTACAGCAATTCAAATTTCAACAATACTTGTGAAGGAGATATAACGAAGGATACGTATCGAGTGTTGCTTCCATTCTCTGTTGGATGTTTTGTTGTTTTAACTGGTCTTTCAATCATCTGTTCAATGTGTTGTAAACCACTTGGGTTCGCATTTGTATCAACCAGCTGCCTTCTGTTATTTATGAGTTATATCTTTTCATACTGGAGGGGGTTGTGGAATCCTACAAACCACCAAGTTGCGAATGTTCAACGGATCGTTGCTGCTTCTGCTAATTTCATAGCTGTCCAACTCTCAGTTGTTTCAATAGCTGGTCTTCATTGGAAAGATGAACTTAGCAACGACGTAAAGAGATCCATAACATTTATTCTCGCTATTGTTCCAGTCTTTGGCGTCGCATCGTGTTTTGCTTTGATGCTACCAGAGACAGAAGAATTTTTTTCAACACTTAGAGAGGTATACTGTACTTTATTGTTATGGAAGTTAGTCACTGTATGGCAACACACGGCAGAAACAACTCCTCTCATTCATACTGGTCCTGAATCTGTTAGGATTGCAGATGATTATAGAAATAGTCAGCATCAAAAAATAAAATGGCTCATCGGAATTAAAGTTATATTACTGGATCTGAATGAATACCTGTTTGGAGACTACTATCCAGGGTGGCTACTTTCTGTAATGATCCTGTTAGGGATTTGTATATTCTCAATCATACTATATTATATACATGAAGTATTCAGTGGACTTAGATCGCTACGAGAGACCGGAGAAGGTCAATTCTTTTCTATCAAAGCTATTGTGTCGTTTGTTTTCTTTGATTTTGCTGTTCTCAAGATTCTTGATTTCGAAGGGGTTCAGTCTGTGATGGTTGGGGAACTTTACATATCAGTAGCTCTAGTAGGGCTTTCATCCTTTCAATTATACACCTGGATATTCTCTCCGTTAGGATCACCTATTGCGGTAAGCGAAACTGACTCATCTCCTACACGGATTAATATTATTGGTGGAAGTCCGTCTGGTACTCAGCTGTCAAGAAGTGCGACAATGTACTTACGAGAATGGTATGCTTTAGAATCTTGTCTTTAGTCTTGATTTATTTTCGGGAAGGCTCTATACAAGTAACACAAATAAAAACAGATGAGCAGTACCTCACTTTTGATTCATGGAAACGTAAGAAGAAGAAAAAATAAAAAAAAGATAATAATAAATAATAATTACAGTCTGCCCTGTAGCATGTTCTTATGACTATGGCTTTCTGATTTTTTTTTGTCAAATTGTTTTTTTGTTTCCTTCTATGTTGTTCAACACTATTGATTTTAACTTCTAAATGTATTTCCGGTTGATTGTATCAGAAAGTGTCATTCGGACAAAAAACTTGTTTTTATTCTTTTTTTTTTCTTCTCTAAAGAACTTTCATACAGTACAGTGCCTTTGTTTTTTTTAACGACAACAAAAAGTTTTAATTTTTTTTTTTTTGGAATAATGGGGGAAAAAAAAAAATTACCAGAAGCAATATATCGCATAAATGTTTTATTGTATTTGATTGGTTGAAAAAAAAAAATAATAACAATAAAAAAAACAACAACAACCACCCCACAGTCCTTGTCCAGAATGCAAGATACTTGAACACGATCCAGAAGCTAAATTCTGTCAGGTATGGTCAGTTTGCTTCTCTTCATAAATAATTGATTTGGTTATTAAGGTTGCTTCTCACCTCCTCCTTCGGAAAAAACAAACAAAAAAAACAAAGCAAATTAATATCACAACAGGAATGCGGCAGTACCCTCAATGCCCCAGAACCAGAACCAAGTAAGATGCTTGTGTGTCAAAGCTGTAATGAAACATGGGAGAGTGGGAAGTTTTGTCAGTCTTGTGGTGGTTCGCTAGCCGAACCTGCACCAGAACCACCATCAGCGAATATGTGTTGCACGCAATGTGGAGTTGTAATCACTTCAAAGTTCTGTCAAGAGTGTGGTACCCCAAATCGTTCCCCGCTTGTTAATCGACTGAGCTCTCCTCAAGTAGTACCTCCGATTGTATGTCTTTGAAAAGGTTCTTTTTGAAAACATTATCGACGATTTCATATTTATATAAATACACAAAAAAAACAGCCTCCACCTGCATACGAAGAAGCTATTCAACAACCCTCGGCATCTCATTCACCAACTGGAAGTGAGTCAGGTCCAGAGAGGAAATGGACAGCTGAGGCCCCAACAGATCTTCCCGAAGTACCAGAGTTTAATGAAGATGAGTCTCAAGAACTTGTTCCGTGTTCTAATTGTGGAAGGTATGATAGCTAAATTAAATATTAACATCCTCAGAGAGAATAACTTGTTAAAATGTATTTGTGACATAACCTAAACAGGTCTTTTCTTCCCGATCGATTGGAAAAACACATAAAAGCCTGCGCTACGCAAAAGAACAGACGAGTGTTTAAACAGAAACTGGCTGGAGATGAGGCAGCTACTCTTAAACAAACGACATCCGCACCTAAAAAAGATAAAAAGGATTGGAAGGCTGCTTCGAAGTCGTTTAGAGACGCAATGCGATCTGCGAGAGAAACAGACACGGCAATCAAAGAAGGGAAAGCTCTTCCACCTCCAACGTACACAAGAGAAGAAGACGACGATCGAGTACAATGCCCTCATTGTAGTAGAAAGTATGTTTGGTTATCACATCGGGTAGAGTTGAAATTTCTTTAACTTTAATTTATTACTAACAAACAGGTTTGCTGAGGACGTCGCTGCTCGACATATCCCGAAGTGTGCAACAACGGTGAACCGACCAAATGCTCCAAAAGTCGCAAAGCAGACTAATGGAATTAGAGGAACACCAATTGCTTCAGATGTCTCTCCGAAGAATAGACGACCATCAGCTCTGCTATCGACAATTACCAGTAACAGTACGTTAGGATCACCTTTGCCAGACGTATGTTTATAGCAATGTTGAATACAGTTGTGATCAACAACAACAAGTTATCCTCACTAACACACACACACACACACACAGGATGTTGCCAGGATGGGAGTATCTCCAGAGAAATGGGAAAGCATCCAACGCAAGAAAGAGTTGGAATGGGGAGAAGCGTTTGGAGAGCAGCCAAAGGACCTTCAAGCCTGTCCAAATTGTAATCGAAACTTTGTACCGAAAAGCCTTGCTATTCACTTGCGGTCCTGCGGAGGGCGCCACGGAACAAGCAAGAAGCTCAACAGGTGATTAAAACCTAAGAAAATGTGTACGGTATTCTCACAAATGTCTAGCCCTTAATTTTTTCTTTTTTTTCATTCTTTTTTTTATGTCCAATCGCTTAGCTGCGACGGAATCGGATGCGTAAAAGGGCTTTTTTGCATAAAAAAAGGCTCCAGCAATGGAGAACAACGGGAAGAAAAAAAAAAAAAACATAACAACTACTATGTTGTCATACGCCACCCTTCGGTCTTTTGTCGGTCTTTGTCAGAAGAAAACAAGAGGGATTTGACATGGCGAAAAAAAAAAAAAAAAAAGGTGGAGAACCATGATTTCCATCCTCCCCAACTCCCCAAAACAAACAACAAAAAAAAAAAAAAAAAAAAAAAAAACTGAATTTTCTATTATACGATCTCTGTTTAGTTTTTTTTTTTTTTTTTCTAAAATTAGATTTGTCATTTGTCTTCGCGACCATAGAGCCCGAATCCTTTTAAAGTTTGACCTTTCCTTAGGCAATTGCTTTCACGTAGCTGTGAGCAGTGATAACAGTTTGTAAGTTTTAAAAACAATCCATTTTTTTTTTTTTTTTTTTTTTTTAGTTATGCGAACCTGCATTCTTTATCTTAAAAAAAAAAAAAGAAGAGATGCAATTTCTTTCCCCTTTTTTTTTTTCTAAAAAAAAAAAAAAAAAATGTAAATTAACACCCTAAGACGATCTATGTACCAAACTGGGTGAGGATGGAAAAAAAAAGAACGTTCGAAACGAGTGTCTATGATAAGCTGGGCTTCGTAATTCATAGTTCATTGGATTTGACTCTGCTTAATTCTATTTCTATCCTTTTTCAAATTCCGAAGGGCGCTTTTGTTCATTTGGTGAATATCTGTACTACTTTCTTTTTTTTTTTTTTTTCATTCTTTATTCTTTATTTTCGTATACTTCTTTTTATTTGATTTGATTTGATTTGATTTTTTTTTTTTTTTTTTTTAAAAACCAGTTAACTGTTGAGGGCAATTGCACTCTCTAAGTTCATCTGCAACGAATTCTTTTTGTTAAAAAAAAATTTGAAAAAAAATATAGATTCACTTTATTTTCTCTCAGCAGCATTAATTCAATGAAGTAGCCGGTTTCTTCGTTCTGTTTTCTTTTGAATGGTTAGTACGTAGTCACACTTTTATTTCTTTTCAGACACCCAACGAGGATGACCGTTGGGTACTCGACAAGGAAAGTAAAAGAAATCGCAAAGAGGAGGGCGGTCGATCCTAAAAAGGGAAAGCGCGGTGCTGACAGCCCAGCCAATGAAGAAGTGAGAACAACACCACCTACTGGGGGGCAATTTGTAAGGAAAGGCAGGTATGCAAAGGATGGGATACCTAGATTAAGTCCACAAGAGAGGTACTCACGTGATGGGAGGTCCTCAGCTTCGACTCCAGAAAGTGGTCGTCGTGGTACACCCACTCCGTACAGTTCAGAAGCTGACACTGCTCTGATGTACAACAGAGTTAGAGCTTTAGTTTCTGCTAACCCTCCGACAAGAGAGAATATTCAAAACCCGATTCCAAAAGATAGTTACCCGTCAATGCAGTTCATGTCTCTTACACCTGATGTTAATCTTCGTGGAAGCCCAAGTACTGCTGTTCCAGCGGGAAAGACTGATGGAAGAAGGCCAGTCTTCAGTACCGCCGATGCTAGCGCCAACACTGAACCACAACCACCACCGATGGCGGCGAATACTGGAGTCGAGAGACAAGTAGCAGGATCAATTTTCAAACCTTCTGATCATCAGGACGCTAATAAAACTGAACCTGAAGTAGCTTCACAGAGACAGCATCAAAGGGGTAGTCAAACCCAGTCACTGAACTTTGGAGTTCCAGCACAAGATGATCAAAGTAAGCCTTCGCTACTACCACATGCAACAGGACTTGCGGCTAACGAAGCAGCAGTTAATAGCTGGGCGGAAGCACACCAAATGATTAATGGATGTAAAGGATGTCATGCAATGCCTCCAAAGGGAAAACGAGGTGCTAAAAAGTCTTCATCTGATGCTTCAAGCTCAAGAGAGGTCCCTTCGCGACTGATGTCTGAAATTGCTCTACGTAAGAAGATTGAAACAGCTTTAGCGAAACACATGGGACACAATCACATGGAAGACAATAAAACCTCCACCAGTAACAGTTCAGGTAACGGTGACGGTAATAAGAGTAGCAGTGCAGGAAGTGATGGTGTTCCTGATTCGAAAGTTCAACTAAAGAAGATGGTTGACTCTGTAATGTCAGAAATAAGTTCATCATCTGGGGGAAACCAAAGACATGAGGCTCTTCACACTCCCAGAGGAATGCGAACGTATCCTGCTGCACCAATGCATGGAGGGTGGCCATGTCCACCTCATCCGCATCCGATGTTTTATCATGGTTCACACTCTGATATTAATAGTTGGTTATCAACCCCTCAAAGTACATCATCAAGGCACTCTCGTAGTGGTATTTTAAAGGCATCGATTCCTTCTCCAAGTTCAGCGTTTAGTTCCAAAACCTCAGTCGTATCATCGTCATCATGCGATTCTGGTTCATCCCCAGGGTGCTTTTTACCATATGCACAGTGGTACCCTCCTCCGTGGGCAAGTAGCCCAACTTATTGGTATTACCCTCCTCCTATTCCGTCAGAAGTGGCTTCGACACCCGATGATCATGTACTCTCTTTGTAGCAATAACCCACACCTTAGAATCGGACTTCTCCTGTCTCCGTGATATGGAATAGTTTTTTTTTTAAATCAAATATTGCAAACAAACAAAACAAAAAAAAATTAAAAAATTAAAATAAAAAAAAACACCTAATCAAGAACGTTAAAGGTGGTGGTTCGCCCCTTTGTATTTTACTGTTGCATTGTGAGTTGGTTAAGAAGAAAAAGAGGGAAAGCAAAAAAGGAAAAAAAAAAAAAAATTCTGTAGCTTTTTTTTTTATTCTTTAGTTTATTTTTTTTTTTTTCTTTTGCAAGTCTTGCACACTGTCGGCCGTATTTCGTATAAAGTACTATTGCCGTAGTCGTATGGGTGCTTAGTTTTCTTGATATTCTTTTTCCGTTTTGTTAGTATATTATTTTAGTCAGTTTTTTAATTTTAATTTTTATTTTTACTGTTTTCTGTCATTCACTATGCCGGTTGAATGTAATCTTTCTTTTAGTGGCCCTCATCGCTAAGACCTTGTGAGCTGTGGTCTGAGCAAGTTTTTTTTAGTTTTTTTTTTTTTCCAGCCTTCCTTTATTAGTCAAGGGTCTACCACACATTTCTTATTCCATTTGTTTGGCTTCCTTCCCTAGTTGAGTTATTTATGTGGGATCCGTTTTTTTCTTTTCTTTTTTTTTTTTTTTTTTTTTTGCTTCTTTTTTTACCCCTTATACTAAAAGATGGTTGCTTTCCTGATTATCCAACGTAAATTGTACTCAGCAGTAAAGTTTTTTTTCATCCCCCTTCTCCTCCTCAGGTAGGTGCTAAAATGAGTAACTTCATTACCCGTTTTAGTATTATAAAGTTTATTACTGTTTCTACATTGTCAAACTATCACCCCCCTCCCCTACAAGTAGCTATTCGAGGGAGAGAAAAAAATAATAATAATTTGGCAAAACATGTCCTGGTTGTTTTTTGACAGGCGCGGTGCCTTCTTGAATTTTCAATCTTTCCTTTCAGATAGTACTGTGCGCTGTGAGAGTTTTATGTTTACGCGAATTTTGTATCAAAAAAAAAAAAAAAAAAAGAATTGTAGTCAGACTACACAAGTTTTACTGTAATTTCATTGTGTGGGAAGTATCATGATGATATTCTGTCGTTTTATTTATTTTTGTTTTGTTCTCCCCCCCCTCCTCAACAAAGTAAGTATAAGTCTATTAAGATAATGAAAGAATAATAATAATAATTGATAAGCATGTCTTTTTTTATTTTTATGTTAAATTTACGATGAAGCCGATTTTCTTACTGTTGGTTGGTTTGACAGGCGCAGTGCCTTCTATTCCCAAGTCATCCCTCCTTTTCAGATAGTACTGTGGCGATGAGAGTTTTATGTTTACTCGAATTTGTATCAAAAATAGTAGTCAGACTACATGGTAAGAATATCCTCCTGTTTTTTTTTCTTTTTTTTTCTTTTTTTTTTTTCTACCCGCTGTTTTGTTGCTGTTGCTGTTGACCGGAATATTATTGTCTGAATGAAACTAAAAATAGGTACTAGGGGAAAAACAGTAAGTCAAAAGAAAATAAGTGATAAAAAAGGAAAATGTAGCGTGTGAACACTTGTCGTGAAATTTTCTTTTTTTTTTCTTGTTTTCTTAGTTTATTGTTCCTGTTAATTGCTTTTCTTTCTAGAGAAAAGAAATAAGCAAGATAAACCCTTGTATTCGATGTGTACTCAGTTTCAAGGTGGCTCAAGTTAATCCTGTTCGATTCCCCCCTCCACAGTTTTTTTTCCCTCTCCTTTTTCTTTCGAAACATACACCGTTGTGGCCTCTAACTTCGTTGATTATCCATCGTGGGAAGCTCCAAAGTTAGCTTCGTACACCCCAGCTGGAGAGTAACCCTTCTCTTTAGTTTGCATACCCCTATGCAGTTTAGTTTTCAAAAGTTTTTTTTCGATTGTTTTTTTTTTTTGAAAGTTTGTTTTTGGTGAGTTAGTCAACCTGCAGAGTCTGCAGATTTCTTTTTTTTTTACAGTTCCGTTTTTTTCTTTTCTTTTCCCCTCTCCTCAATCTGTGATGACAAAAAAAAAAAAAAAAAATCAATCTTTTTTTTTGATTAAATTCTAATATTCTAATAAAGTTTTCTTTTTAAAAAAAAAGTTTTTTTTTCTTTTTTTTCTTTAGAGTACTAACTATAGTAAAGAAATAAGTACTTCAGCTGTGCAACTATAGAACCGACATCTTTCTTCGTTAATATGTCAAGCGTTTTGAGATGCATCTTCCTACAAGTAGCGTGGCTGTCAACAATAGCTGTCTTGTTTGTTAATCTAAAAAGGAAAAAAAAAAAAAAAAAAAAAAAAAACGACAACAATAATAGTAGTAATTCCTCCTCTGGCGGTCATGTCGTCTGTGAGAGGACTGAGACTGAAATCCTGGGTGTTCGATTTCTTGTCAAAACAGAAATAAAAAAAAAATCTTTTCATGCATTTTCTTGACTTTGTTGTGGAACCCACTTTAATCTATGTACATCATTAAACATTTTGTACTAGTTGAACGAAAAAGAGTAGGGGGAAAAAAAAAAAGTAAAAAAAAAAATTTAAAAAGAAAAATTAGTTCTTCCAAACCCCCTTTTTTTTTAAAGTCCATTTTTTCTAGTTACAGTTCCTTTTCGTTTTGTTGCATTTTTCCCCCCCTCCTCTTCTTTTTTTTCTTACCCTTTTTTTAAAAATTTGTCACAATAATGCTTCTTGCTTAACAGCCGAAGAAGAAACTGAGGCTGCGACTGTGAGAATGGGTTTGTGTTTTTGTCTTGCTTACTGTACAGCAAGACTAATGCTGTTCCTACCTCACATTCGTTCTTTTGAGAGTTTTAGTTGAAAATATGTTGTTTGCTTTTCCAGTCACTGTGATAAAAATACACGAGTTGCTTTCTCTGGTAAATTCAAAGGAAAAAAAAAAAAAAAAAAAAACCTGAGAACGAAACACGGAGAAGACAGGCAAAGCTCAAGAATTAAGTTAAGCCATAATTCTGTAAAATGAAATCGATAGATAGCATAGCAAGGGAAGAATAAAAACAGAGATTGGTCTGAGTATATGTTTTTTATTTTAATTTTTTATTATTAGATTTTATTTTCCATTCTAGCAACACACAACCAAATGAAGAAGCTTTTGTTATTTGTTACGCTGTTAGTTGTACACTCCTCCAACGGTCAAGGAAATATCGACTGCAATCAATGCACGCAGACGGGAGACAATATCAGATGTACGTGTAACGTTGATTTCACGTTAGGAAATATCGATCAGACGGGTGTCTTAGACATTTCGGGTACCGTGTGTTCAAATAGTGCTGTTATTGGAGGTGTCTGGGAGGGAGATATGCTTAATGATGGAGAAGTTACTGGAGAACAAGACTATCAATTATTTAACGCTTTTGTTTGCAATACCGTGATCAAACTTAGGGACTTGTCATTTAGTGATTCAGGAGCGTATTTTTGTCCCGTTGTAACCTGCGGTGTTGTTTCTGTTGAAGCAGCTTGTTTCAATTGGCACAACGGAAACGAATGCCGTAAAGCTGAAAGCTGTGAATCTTGTCAACAACAATCACAAATAAATACCAACGGTGAATGCGTATGGTGTCCAACTACATCGAGTTGTCTTATCAAGGGACAAGGCTTAACTGACAGGTGTCAAATATGCGACGACGTTACAACCGAGTGCACAGCAGCAGCTCAGAATACTCAAAACACCTTTGACTGTTCTTCTTGTAATAATCCAACTGTTGTGGGTGAGACTGTTAGTTGCAGTTGTAATATTCGTGTGAATTCTTTTGGTCTTCAAAATGGAAGAGGAAGTCTAACAATTTCAAGTGATTTCTGTAGTCAATCTGCGAATGTTGGTGGTGATTTCCAAAGTAACACCATCAGCCAGAGAGAAGTTACAACTACTGATGAAATTAGTCTCATGGCCTTAGGAATATGTACTCTAAACTTTCAACTGCAAGAAATTACATTTTCAGAATCGGGAATGTACTTCTGTCCTATTTTAAGATGTGGATCTACTACATTACGGGACAGTTGTATTGCATGGCAAGGTGATGACGCATGTCTTGGAACGACATCGTGTTCGAAGTGTACTGCAAATTCAAGATGCGCTTGGTGTCCTTCATCCTCGCAGTGTCTTTTACGAGAGGGATCGAGAGACAAGTGTGGAGTCTGTCCAAGTGTTGATTTGGGAACTTGTGCGAATAGCCCACCTGCTCCATCAGGAACACCTGGTGATCGCCTCCGATGCCACGACTGTAAAGAAATAAATAATATAATATCCTGCACGTGTACCGTACGAATTGATGATTTTGGAATTAGACGCAACGGTGATTTCTTAATTTCTAGCAGTAGCTGTTCTGATGTTGGCAGTCTCACTGGTACCTATGACAACATCGCAATAACAGCGACAGATGTGTCGAGTACCAGTAGATACAGTCTCGGTTCAGCACCTCTCTGTGAAATGGAGCTCAAATTTAACGATCTTCGTTTTACGGATTCGGGTGTTACATTTTGTCCAGAAATCACATGTGGAAGTACTTCACTGAGCGATTACAACTGTGTTTCTTGGACTAGCAGCACCAACAGATGTAATGGCAGGAATTCTTGTAGTGAGTGCTTAGCTCCTGGCTTAAACTGTTTTTGGTGTCCTACTTCGGGACAATGCCTCCAACAGAATGATCAAAGAAACGATAGGTGTGGTATCTGCCCTGCTGGTAGAAATCAATTACCTTGTGTCGTATCAACTGACTTGTCTATTGACTGCAGCAATTGCAACGTTCCTTCACTCTCACCTCAAGATGTAGTCTCATGTAGTTGCGCTGTTACAGAAAATGGTAAAACGGGAACGTTATCATTTACACACAGAATTTGCAACCACGCAGTCCGCGTTTCAGGTGTCTTCGACGGGACGGCAATAGTGGAGAAGGATATAAGTTCACAGACTGACACGGCACTCATTCAGGACATACCGAGTGTCTGCTCGCTGACGTTGGCTCTGCAATCACCGCAGTTTGTTGAGGGGGGGGTGTCATTTTGTCCGGAAGTAACTTGCGGTGGCACAAAGAGAGTTGCATGTGTACAAATGGAAATCTCCAACCCATGTTACGATATTACATCTTGTAGAGGATGTGTTGAGAATGACAGATGTATTTGGTGTGGCCTTGATTCAACATGTCTCTTAAAGAAAGGAAACTACGACAAATGTGAAAGCTGTGGAGTAGGCGTCATCACAAGTAATCAACAATGTCCAGGAACTGACAGACCCGGACCAACACCAATCCCACCAGTTGCAAACAATCAAGCACTCGACTGCTCATCATGTAATAATCCTAGTTTGAATTCAAATACTGGTGTAGTTAGTTGTACTTGTGGTATTAAAGTCACAGCTGTATCAACTGCTAGGTTAGGAAATCTGGTATTTAAATCTACGGAGTGCTCAGGTGTATTTTCTGTTGGAGGAGAATTTGATGGCAACGTCATTCCTGAACGCAATGTTAGATCAGGCGATGCGATACCCTTAGACAATACCTTCTGTTCAACTACCATCACATTCAATGAAGTTGTGTTCTCTGAATCAGGTGTTCACATATGCTCAGTCATGACTCTCTGTGACGGTCTTGCCATCTACACTGGTTGTGTTCAAATGCAAGAAAATGACTCTTGTAAAGATTCATTATCTTGTGGTGATTGTTTGACTAATTCAAGGTGTATTTGGTGTTTATCAACGGGAAGGTGTCTAATTAAAAGTATTCACGACGGTACTAAAGACAAGTGCTCTATTTGTACCGGACAAACCCAAGCACAACAACAGTTCTGTCCTGTTGGTGATACACCGATTCCAGCTGGTGTAAGAGATGGGTGTTCAGAAGGTACTACATTTAATAGCTGTTTGTCAATTGGATGTCTGTGGACATCCCTTGGAGTCTGTAATGCTGAGGTATCTCCGCCAGTATCTGTAGCACCTGGCGCTTCTGGTGGAAACAAACAAGATCCAGACATTCATAAACAACCAGGGTTCTTAAACCCTGTTCGTGATAGAATAACAGGAGGCCGTACTCACAAAGAATCCACCTACGATACTGAAACTGATCGCTCTATTGATGAACAACGAGTATCAAAAGATAACGGAGACTACACAGTCGTAATTCTGTTAGGTGTGATTGGTCTCGTGTTTTTATTCATATTGGGTTGGTGGGGAAGACGGTATGTTACCTTTTTTTTTTTTTTAGAAACCCAACAGGAAAGTAAACTTTTAAAACTCTATAACCAAAAAACAGATTGCATCGAACAAATAAGGAAATCGACGCTGTTGCTGAAGCTGAAAGACGAGTTATGGAAAGACAGCAACCAGACACACCAACATCCATGCGTTTGGAAGCTGAAGCAGGTCCAGAACCGGATGCGGCTGAGATGGATGCTATATCAGTGGGAGATGTATGTTAGTTTGTTTTATGTAATAAATTATTGTCTTTTGTTGAGTAGTATAAAACACTCAAAAACAGGAATTTCGACACAGTTCAGTAACAGACCCACGAGGAGCAAACGGATTCATTGACGTCTAACAATTGATTCTATAATATCTTAATCACGCTGAGGACTTCGAATACGACCACGCTCGTCCAGATACCATCGTCTTGCAAAGAATGGGAGTGACATTTTGACTCGTGTAGGGGGATGTAAAGTTCAGAGTCTAGGGTTGCTTATTTCTACTCCGTCGTTTATTCTAATTGTGTGCTTTGAAAAAAAAAATCGAAATTTCCTTATTTACGTTCTCCCAGGTCGAGGATAATTCTCTCAGTATTTTGTATTAATCAGTTTTATTTTTATTTTTGTTTTTTTTTTTCTTTTTTCCTTTTGCAAAAAAAAAATTTCGAAAATTCGAAGGGAACAACTTTTTCTTAGTGTTTTGACTTGTTTCTGTCTTGTTTCAGGGTAAAAACTAAAAAAGGTCCAAACCGACAGGAAGAATTCGAAAGCTTGTATTCCTTGTCAGATTTCCTTATTTTACTCAGCGTAACCATTTGTATTATTGTGGGTTGGCCTCATATACATTTTGTTCACATTATTTACTACATGACTATCATGAATTTTGAAGTTCAAAGTTATTTGCTGTTTTTTTTTCTTTCTCTCTTGTCTTTCTCGAGCATACTGTTAGCTAACTAACTAACTAACTAACTGTTTATTTTTGTTAAGGAATTGAGTGTCGCAGCCCATACTGTCTTCAGGGCTCTGCTGTTTCTTTTCCTCGGAGCAATATTATACACAAAAGCAACAATTCTTTTTTAGTTTTTGCTGACTTCCAATACCTTTTTTTTTTTTTTTTTTTTTTTTTTAAATTTTAATTCTGTTAAATGCCGAACATTGGAGAGGAAACATCTTTTTTTGCGTATTTCTTTTTACGACACGAACCATTCAAGACAACGTGTTTGTTGGTTGTGGTGTAGATTTTCTGCAACACTCATTGCTTGTGTTCTTTTCGTTCTTGAAAAGTATGTTGTGCTCGTAATTGGCTGTTCTTGTGCGAATGTTTCCCTTTTTCTTTCTTTCCTTGTTTATTCGGATTACGTTACGTTACTTGGTTTGATAGTTCTGCAACTTCAACTAAACTCGTTTTTCCGTCACAATTGGTGTGTTAACATCGCTTGTCGCTAACGACGTGGTAACTTGGATACGAACCGATTAAACTGCCAAACTTTGCTTCAAAGCATTGGGTTTTTAGCAATCGCGTGTTTTCTGTTTTTTTTTCATTCTCTTCTCTATGAGTCTATCTTCCTCAAAACCAATGTTTATGTTGACGTTGCTAGTCTACAAACTGACGTGAATATGTCGGAAGCTTTTTAAGTGATTGCAGCCTATGGACTTGATATAAGAAACCTTCATTGGACAAATGTCAAAAGGTACTGAAGAGGTACCTGAGTCAATGAATGTTTTTACAGCAGGAAACATTTTTGTTTCTATTAGTGGGTTGTGAACAAAGGAACTGAATGAGTTTTATTGACCTGCTCCGTGTCATAGTGCTGTGGCTTCTCTTATTATTAACTTCCTTCATGATGTTTTTTTTATCTTTTTTGTGTGTTCGGTCTATCTTCTTGAATTAGTTTTGTTTTTTGTTCTTTTTCGCCCACTTATGGTGAATTAAATCTTTGTCGGTAACATTCAAACTAATATTTTGTATTTTTTTTTTTTTTTCGTGAGGACCATTCTTTACCAAGATTGAACCCACCACATCCCATGGGTCCAAACCCTGTTGCAGTTAAGTAAAATATGCCAATTTCATTTCGCTGCTGTAGTGCGACTATGAAAAAGAAAAAAAAAGGTTTGCTTTTTTTTTCATCGCGGTGATGCCCCGCCTGTCACTAAGACTGTGCCGTGCTTGTTGCAGTGACCCCTCTACCTTAAGTGATTTCTATCTTCCATTTAGTCAAGTTTTCAGGTAGTAGCGGATTTGAGATATTATTGTTGCACAAAGACGATCTATTCTCCTCAGCAGCTGCATGTAGTTCCTTGTCGATTTGACATTTTCTTTTCACTCCTTTTGTTAATTTCCCGAAAAACAGAAGATTACGCTAACTCGAATCCTCTTGACCATGGCAATCGCTTACGACGGAAGAAACCTTCAAGATTAAAGTCTGCTTTTAGATTGGTTATTTCACGAGGACGCTTTCCCTTTTATGGCTTTACTTTGAATCATTCGATTTTCTGACCCCCCAGAGCTCTTTACTTGTGCTGTCATACTCTAGACGGGTTTCAACGCAGGGACCCTCCTGTGGCATGAAGATTTTTTTCTAAAGTTAAACTCTCTTACAACAGGTAAACTACAAATGTTGTGAGACGAACTTAGTTGCCCAACTTGTTAAAAAGAAATAACCTGGTGCAAACTTGATTGCTAATTTCTTTTAACAGCCATCCGACGGAATGGAAACATATTGGATTGTTGTTGCAGTTTCATTTACGAATTTTTTTTTTCAACATTTTTTACAAAGGGAAAGTTATGGCAAAAAAAAATTAAGTAGTTTTTTTTGCACCAGAATTTTTTTTTTTTTTTTTTTCAAGTGAAAATGACAACAAACAAGGAGTGTGGCAGCGTAAACAAAAAAAATTTTTACACTTTGCCGGGATGAGATCAGCTGGTGCTGGTTGCAGGCTTCAAACCTGTAGGTGGGGTGACCCACAGCGGTTCAATTCCGCCTTCCCGGTGCCAATTTTTTCCAACAAAGCCGTTTGATGGGGTTGGATGCTGCCCTTTTTCTTAATTTCTGTGAATTTTCTTTCAACAAAGAAAAAACTGACAGTTCAGATGCATATTTCTTTAGTATGATTCACAAGGTTATTATTTCCCCCAATCATTAGGAGGCGGTACGAACCCCCTTGTAACCCACCCGCGATGATATCGGATGGGGTGCGGGCAAAGTCAGGTGCGAGTTAGCGATGAGAAGATTGCGGCCGCTCCGGATCAAAAGAAAAAAAGGAGAAAAAAGAATGCCGACAAGAAAACTCATGATAAAGTTTTAGTGGGGAAAACAGGCAGCGAATTTCAGCAGGTGGTGCCAGCTTTTAGTCCAGCTTCAAGTGACAAGAAAAGTCACGGCAAGGGGAAGCGGAAAAAAAAGAAAAAACGTTCGGGAAGCAAAGATAACACCATCGAGCTGAAATCTATGGACGCAGCGGGAAAGGAAAAGGAAGAAACCGATTTCAAAAAACGGGGAAGTAAAGTATCGAGAGCCAGTCAATCTCGGTCTATTCAGCAAACCACAGCAAACGCAGACACCCCATCAGAAAAGCCCCTAGTAAAGTATGACAGTGCGCATAACATGGCGAACAACTCACAAATTAAAGTAAAGATTCATTTGTGGCTCTCTGAACTCCTGCCAATCGACGCAGACGATGAGTCGCCATGCTGTGAAGTACAAGCCAGCGAGAAGGATGTAAGTTCACCTGTATGCCATTCGTGTTTGTGAATAAATCAAAAAAGTAAGTAATAAGGAAATAAGTAAAACTTCTAACCAACACAGAGATCGAGTGTAAGCTCAGATGTCCACACGTGCGTTAAGAAACTCAGCTTGTCGGAGGTCTCACAGACATCTGAAGAAAAGCGGCCGTCACTCTCGATTGTATGTCTTGTTTGTTTTGGTACTTTTATTGTTCTTCAATGGATCGGTATTTTTATCTACATTGTCTTTGACTTTTTTAAAACAAGATGGGTCCGGATATGGAGAATTAAGTTGTGTTTAATTGTTTTTGTGTAAGATCGGCAGGACAAAATCAAAAAAAACCCGACAGGCTGAACTAGCTTGTGTTCCTAAGGCTTCCTGGCATCAATCATGCGCAGGTTCTACAGTCGTTCAGGTATGTTATTTATATTTTGTTATTACAAACCAATTGTTCAGTAGAAAGGGAATTGTGGCAGCGTTAAGTAAGATCCTTTATTAGGATTTTGTGCCGGTTGGTGCGCACAAGCAAAACAAAAGAATGAGTAAAAAGTAAAAAGATTAATAAAGACATTATTGTTGGCATTGGGTGATGCAAGCGAAATTCCAGGTCTGGCCATTTTCATTATGGACAGCAACTTAATTCATGGTCTCTGTTCCGTGCTCTTTGTGTTCCAGGCATCTCTTGCGTGGTGTGCTTGTGTTCGAGCGCATATGCTTTCCAGTCCCAGTTTCTTAGTAAGTAAGTCGGATACCTGATGTGCTCATCCGGCATGTGTTCTGTCCCTGTACTTTATATATTCCATTGATATTGAGTCGGCTCGGTAACTGACTATTTGGTCCTTACTTCACGGTTAAGGGCTGCTTGTGACGTTGTGAAGGAAGACAGCTGAGCGCTCATTAAAAATAACTCACTTATTCTTATAAATATACCAACAAACCAACAGTCTGGTGAGGAATGGATGTACCAACTTGACGAGCTTCAGAAAGAGTACGAAACAGGAGTATGTGTTTTATATTGTCTTTAAAAGATGTAATTCTGTTTTTTAAGTAAATGAAGGAAACTTACAATAATCAAAACAGCAACAACAAAAAAAGAGGGGAGAGTAGATCTAAAAAGACAGGTTCCTATATGGGTAAATCAGCTCAGAATTTGGATGAAACAGTGGTGAAGTAGCAAAGACTTAGGATAACCTTTTCAGGTTGTCTGAGAAGTTTTTTTTTTTTTTTTTTTTTCGAAAGTTTTGTTTACACAAATCCTTACACACGGCAAAAAAAAAAAAAAAAGAAGAAAAAAAAGAAGAAATAAAAAAAGACCAGAATCCGATTGCCGTGAAATACCTGCGCTGCGCTGTGTAGCGCAGGTTTAATCCAACTTCTGTAGGCCTTTTGTACGAATAACAATCTTGAACACTCAGAAGGATCAGACACTTCGCTATGCTTAGTTATTGCGCACCTTTCAGCCGAGTAAAGCAGCATGAACGACTTCCATCGACAACAGAGAAAAAACGGGGTGTGTGGGGGAAGAAACAGATAAATACTTAAAACCCTGTAAGCTACGGAGTATGGCCTGGTATGCCCTGGACCATTCTAATAGTTGAGATGAGTCATATCAGAGTGTGTGAAGTCGCGAGAAGTATTCTGCGTCGATTTATCGCTCGCACCCTGCCTCTCGTGTTCTGTGAAGGTCTCACGACACTCCTGCAGGGATTTGAGATATCTCTTCCTTCCACTTCGGATAGCAAAAGAAAAAAGGGGAAAAAAAAAAAACAAAAATAATAATCCAAAGCTGACTTTGTTTGTTTTTTTTATTCTTTTACACTATCGATTCTACTCGTTGTCTACAAAGGGAAAAAGAAGAAAAAAAAAGAATAAGACCTTCGAGCAACAGAACTTGTTCCGTAGCTGAGGATGCGATGCATTCGTTTACCCTTTTCCCTTTTTAATTATTTTTCTATTTAACAAGTATTATGAGAGCTGAAAAAACTTGTTGGGGAATACCTATAATAACCTCCCTTAGTTAGTTTTGTCTCTCTAAGTCGGTTCACGGTTTCGCGATCAAACAATACATGTGTAGTTTAATGTATTTCTTACATTTTACTTTGAGACTGAAAAAGGGTTTTTTATTCTCTCCTTTGGGTTGCTAAGTTAAAAAAAGTTTATTATTAATTCTCTTAAGTGTAGATTAAAGCCTCTTGGGGAGTATGATGGCACGGTTTGGCCTGATTATCACACAAACCTTCGAGTCTTGGAAGACCCTCGTTGCTCGTATATCATCTAGTTGTCATCTATTTATGATTCTTCTCCGTTTCCTTTCCATTCCAAACCTTTTTTTTCTTTTTTTCTTTTTTTTTTTTTTGCATCAAGATTTTTCTTACTGTAGTACGTTGCACCATCCATGAGCTTTGGGAAGTCAAGTCTCTCTGGCTGATTATTTACAAAGGAATTTTCTTTTCAAAAAAAAAAAAAAAAACGAATGAAGGCCATTAACAGAAAGTATAACGAATAGCCAAATCACTTTCTGTAGGTGTAGTTGAGTAGTTGTTTCTTGTTATCATTTCCTTATCAGAAAAAAAAAAAAAAAAAAATCTTCATATCCGATCCTTTTGTCATTAACGTCCCCTCTCCGCAGCTCTCCTTTTAGTTTTTGAAGAGTTAGCATTGAATTAAAAAAGTATGAAGGAGAGTTCAGATAGTAGGGGATGATTTCCTGTAAAAACTGATTTCGTTGACTTGATTGGGTTGTTGGAAGAATGTAGCTCTCGTACAAGTAAATCAATATTATGAAAATTTTTTCTTTTTTTTTTGAGTGATATTTGCTACTGACATTACTGCGAGCAAAGTCTGGCTGAATGATGCGGATGGAAATAATAAGTGATTGATGCTTGGTCATTTCTTATTATTTGTGGAAAAATATTACAAATTCTGTTGTGTGTCACTTCTTTTACAGCTTCCCGCATGCGCTGCCCAGCAAAACCCTTGCATGCTATGGAAGAAAAAAAAAAAAAAAAAAAAAGGGAGTTCCTTGCCCAAATCACCAGACCCATCTTATTTACCCTTACACTCTACTACATAAATTATTTATTTCCTTTATGCCTGTCTCACCAATAGTAATAAATATTTTTTAGCGGAGGATAACTTTATTAATCACAACTAATTACATTTAACAGGTACGATGACTGACTTACGCAGTGATGATAACAGGTTTTTAATAAGAAAATCTGGTTACTGTGGACACATCCCGATGTTCAGGAGAACTGGTGGTTTGAGGGAAATCAAGCCAGAAATTAATCAAAGTAAGTGGTTATTTAAAACACATTATAAACAACCAAAACCGATCCTTAGAGAATCAGACATCGAAACAGAAAAACAACCTGAAAGGCAAAGTAAGAATATCTCTGCCTGGTCAATGCAAGAAGTTCCAGAGAGTAAACATCAATTTCCATTTAAACCAATGCCACGACCTGCTTCTTTAAAAAGAGTTGTAGGATTTGGTGGTCATCGTCAAGGAGTTGCTTTTATAGCGGGGGAAACCTTTACTCAGGAGGAGATAATGACTTCATCTTTGAAGTCGTTAACTTACGAACCTGACAAATCAAAAGCTAAAGGAAGAAATCACACATACTCTCACAGCATAGTCGATGACAGTCTAACACAACAATCAATTTGTCTTGATAAGTATTTAGCTCCGCGTATTCCTGGTGGTCCTCCACTTCTTCGACTCTCAAGACGTCCAAATTCTGCGTCAGTCGCATCCGTCAGAAAATCTTGGCCAGCTTATCCGATCATGAGAGGGCCTACCAGAGTGAAGTCTGGTGGTCACGATGTCTTTCTTGTTAATTAGAATTATATTTATATACTTTATGGTTCCTTTATGCTCATAGGAGGGCTTTCCAGTCTTCATCCTATTTCGAACAGTATTCGTCTAACCTGCCAGTTAACCTTTCTTTTTCTTTTTTTTTAAGCAAGAAAGTGTTTTATTAATTAAAACAGCAAGTCTCTTAAGAAAATATTTTCCCTTCTCACAGCACCTCCCCCACCCATCTGGTTAACTCCGGTTTCCAGTTGAAATCCTACGTAGTAATAGGAGGGCAGGTTTTGGAGAGATGCCATTGAATGGGATCGCCGTGGCGAATGGCAAAGGGAAATCCAATGAGCTCGAAGAGTCAGCTTACATAACATGGTTGCAGAGTGCACTACAACAACAAACATCATTGATGAATCAAAAAGAGAAGGAAGTTGCGGCACTTCGAAAGACATTAAGAGAAGCAACGCAAGTTGTTGCAGAACGGAGTGAGGAGGAGGGAGAGAACTTTTTAATCGACCGAATTGTTGATGAGGAAGAGCGGAACGCAGAGTTGTCGAAATCGATGAAGAATCTGACGATAGAAAATCAAGAAAAGGACGGCATCATTGCATCACTTGAAGATCAAGTCCAACTGCTAAAGGAAAGCCTTCAGGACATTCGTGGAGCACGGCACACTGATATGCTCACAGCTCACAACACTTGGGCTGAAAAGCACTTGATTTACACACCCACTTCTCTACCGGTAAACGCTATATCTGTTTTGATTGAAGAACTCACATCAAGACGAAAGGATGTCTTGCAAATAGCTCAACGATTTGAAGACTGGCACAGCTCACTTACCCATCACTACTTTACGATTCTTCAAAGTCAGCAGCGAACCCCAAAACGATCACTCGGAGGTATAACATCTTACACTGCAGAGATTAAAAGAATAAATGATGCACTAATTGCTCGCATACGTGGGGAGTGTTTACAAGTATGTGATTTTATTATTATTTGAAATTTGCTTCTTGTTACAATAACTTATGTTCAGAAGAAAAAGAAAAAAAATTATAAAAACCTAAAAACAGCTCACCCACAATGAAATATCAACTATCTCTCAAGGACATCTCTCCCGCTGTCGTGCAGACACGTCGACCTTCTCTTCTGCGTTTCGTCATGTTCGGACTATTGTGCAATCAACGATAAAGAAACGCAGTGCTGAGGGACCATGGTATGTGATGTGACGTCAGCTATTCCGTCAGTACACAGAAGCACAAACAATCATAAAACCCAACAGGCTTCCAGAAGCAAAAATTGACGACCTTCTGTGTAAGTTAGATACAGTCAGTCGAGCTCAGTTGATTGAAGCAGCAAGAGAACTAGTTCTCTGTTACGACTCTAATCCAAGATCAACTGTAAGTAATCATGGTATGCATTGTAATATCCTTATAGTAGTAGTCCTCCAGAGTAAACAAAGTCAACTAAAACAGGAAAATTACTCGAAGAGCTGTCTGCTAACTTGCACACAATTGTAACAGCGCTGCGTATTTCGAACTCGCCAGCTCCGTCATCGGACTCAGAATGTGGATTTCCAGTTTCACTGAATGACGTGAAGGCTGTCAACGCTTCAGTTGTAGGATCAAGTGGTGCTGTTGTGGCGTCTTCATCTCCGAAGTCAGTAAGGTCGAATAGAAGTGATACCACAAATGGATCAATTCACTTCAGCAGATCTTCATCATTGACTAGCACTCCAACTGTGCGAAAACGTGCAGCTACTCCTCGAGGTGGGCCTGCGAGTGATATTTCCTTCTCGACACCAACTCACATAACGGGTCCTCTCAGAGGTACTGGTGGCCTTCATAAAGTTCATCGTCCTCCTTCAAATAATTCTGTAATCCGAGGAACAACACCAGTTGGATCTAAATCCCCTCCTCGAGTTAGAGACACGGTTAGGACTGCAGCAAAGAGAGTTCCATCACCGAGAAATAGATGTCAGGCTCCTCAACCTCAGCCTCAGAATGGAACATCAAATTCGATGTTGGGCAGCAAGACTAACGCGACTGTTAATATTAACAGTGCAGCTTCAAATGGAAATGGTGCTGCTGTTCCTCCTTCGATCACGAGTCCTATTGATGCTCGAATTCTAACTCACAACTCGCCTCCACAGCAGGTTCCTCCTCCAGCAATGGACACGCCTTCTGTTGAGCAGCGCACAACTAGAGCTGCTCCTTCTAATGCCACTACAACACCCGCAACTACAACTACCACAAATATTAATAACCTCACTCCATTAGTAGCTGATCTCGCTACTCCTGTTGTACCAAAGCGACTTGAAACTGAATACGACAACGCGACTGATGACGTGACTCAACGTCCTTCTGAACCAACTGGACTAAGTGGAAGGAAGAGCCTTCCACCACCACCCCCTGCTCTATTAACTGATTCACTTATAGGTACTTGTAGTGAGAAAGTTATCCCTGACATGAAAGCTATTCCTTTAGGGTTTGCGACTCCTGAGTCAGCTCCAGGAACTCCTGCAGACCAATTGTCTCAAGCACCTCATCCTGATCGTATGTCGTACTCGTTGAATGTGAAGCCGACGTCTCCGATGCACGACTTGAGTAGCGCACCTAATCCACCAAAACGGAATGCCGCTACTGATGCGAATATTAATTCTGTCAGATCGGAGATGATGTTCGCAGACGAGGAATTGACCTCAGAAGGATACTTGTCAGAAGCGGCAAGGAGACAAGTTAAAGAGTTCGCGATGGGGTCTTTCTCATATGGACCAACTGACACTGATGAAGTTGTAACGCAAGCTTCAAGAGCAGAGATGATGAAAAGTTTAATGTCATGGTCAGGTGAATTAAATGATAAATTGAACAACAGAGGTAAGGCTCATCATCATCATCAAGAAGTATGGTCGGGATCTGAAGAAGACGAAGATGATGAACGGCATACCTGGTCACCAGGTTCTGAGACTGAATTTGATTATCCTTTTGACATTAATCATCCTGACTATAATGATCCAGCAGATCCGAGAATCAATCCTGGTCCTAGTATACTTCGTGTTACAAGTACCGATTCACTTTCATGTAATGGAGCCAGTCATAGTAGATCTGTAACATTCGCTGCACATACTGAGTCATCATCCTTTTAGTACTGGATGTCACTTTTTAAGTATTATTCAATTCTGTTTTTTTTAATGTGCGACTTCAACTTGTCAATTGCCTTCTAATTTATCCCTTTTTTTTTGTTGTTGGTGATGTCGATCATTTTGTTTTTAACGTTGGTAACGTTTATTGTATTGTAATTCACAGAAACAAATCAGCAGGCTGAAAGAGTCTACCAGAAAAAACTCATCTCAAGGAGTTTGCTTCCTCAGAGATGGGCTTTGGCTCTTATTTTTTATTCTCCTCTTTTTGTTTTTTTTATATTATAGAATGTTTGTTTTTTTCTCTTGCGATTGAAGAGGGGTTAGAGAAGGCATTTTTTCAGGAAAAAAAAAAAAAAAAAAAAAAAAAAAAAAAGAAAGTCTTCATAACAGTTTTTTTTTTTTTTTTTTTTTTTTTTTTTAGTGTCTTTTGTTTTTCCCTCCGTTATAGTACTAAAATAACGTAGCTTTTTATGTTCTTATCAAGAATTGGAAGCAAGTAGCTCTCTCACTTCCCTCTGGGTTCAAAGCTTTTCACCCAGCGTTATCATATAAGCCAACATAGATTAAATGACCCTCCGGCTGAACGAACTGTGAGGTTAATGAGGTAAAATCGGCCTTTTTTTTTTTTTTGTTTCCCTTTCACGTTTTTTTTTCTCAGAATGTTATTTTGTTTTTTCTTGTTGGAAAAGGGAGGGGAGTTTGCAGAAGTCATTTTAAGTTATAGATGGGTCCTTCTTCAAGTTGCTTTGTATTTACTTCCACAGCTCTCATTCCCTGGCCACCCAGCCCCCTTCGGATACTTTTGGCTGTAGCAGATTGTACACCTGTATTGTACAGACTTGCGATTTTTTGTCATTAAAAATTAATTTATTTTGATAAAATGTTAAACTTATTTAAAAAAAAAAAAGAAAAAATTAAAAAAAAAAAAAAAAAAACAACGAAAGCAGCACAGTTATACTTCTCCTGGCAGCATTCGTATCCCGCACCTCTTGCCTAGCCAATGTTGGTACTTGTCGCTATGGCCTCATTGCGCTGGTTTTTTTATCATTAGCGTATTGGTTTTCGTTATGTCACGAATGGGCAGTTGAGTTGATTTTTTTTCTCTTTCTCCCACTTATTAATTATGTTTCTTTTTTTCCCCGTTCCCTATCTGTTGCAGTTAATTGCCTGTCTTTTTATCCTTTGAAGTTAAAAACAGGGGGAAAAAAAAAAAAAAAAAAATGAGAGTTCTCAACTCCTTTCGTGTTATTTTTTTATTTTATTTTATTTTATTTTTTTATTTGTTCTTCTGTTTGCCCTGTTAATGTTTTTTTTTTTTTTTTTTTTTTGTAAGTTTTTTGTGATTATTTAGTTTAAGAAATCCCTCGCCCTGCCTTTTGGTTCCAGAACCCCGTGGGGAAAAAAAAAAAAACGGAAAAGAGAAAAAATATATCAGATTTTTAAAAAAAACCGTCGTTACTTCTCGTAAGTGCTGAGTGCATGTGGGGAATATTAATCCTTAATTTGAAGTAAAAAGTTTGTTTTCTTTAGAAAGATAACAAAAAAAAAAAAAAAAAAAAAAAAAAACCCCTTTTCTGTTTTACCCTATGGAGCGTTATTTGTTACTGTTATGTGTCATCAGGAAGGTTAATTTCCTTTTTTTTTTTTTTTTGTTGTTGTTGTTGTTGTTGTCACTTAAAGAGGTCCATAGTGGCTATTTTTTTTTTTTTTTTTTTTTTTAAAATTTTATTCGTGTGTTGTTCGTACACAAATGGTAGCTTCTTGGACTGATAGAAAATTAACCCTCCGCGAACCCATAAAAATAAAAAAAACTTCGTTTGTGCAAAAAAAAAAAAAAAAAAACCCCATCCAACGAGAAACTAGAATTTGAGTTCTTCGAAACCACTTCTCGTCGAGTCTAAAATAAAAAATAACACTATAAAAAAAAAAAAAGAAGTCCATAGAGGGGGAAAAAAAAAAAAAAAAAAAAAGAGTGAATATTTAAAAGTTTCGAAAAGGATGTTTTCTTAAAAACAAACGAACAGTACATAGCGCGGTAATCTCTCCTACCACAGGCTGGCTTCAACATATAACATGAACACGGTTACTGGTGGTACTAATTTACACCAACTGGTCAGCTCTACGAAAAGTTATTCTTCAGTCTCCCTCCCCACAAAATGACTTATGTGAAGATTGCAGTAGTTTTGATCATCTCGATCATTGCTATGTGGTCGTCAGGTCTATTCTTCACACCAAACACCATTGTGAGAGGAAGTAAGAAAAAGGGGACTGAGACTATAAAAAGAGATGTTGAGAAGATGAGATCGACAGCAGAAAACATAGAAGACGATGGAGAGAAGGAAGAGCCACTTCCATTCTTTGACGTTGCAAAGATAGAAGAGTGTCCTGGAGGGGTAAATAGTTTTGTTCCTGAAGGAAAGGTAATGTGTCGTCACGGATATCCAAGCATTGAAGAGACTGTCGGAGCAGATGAACCAGACTTTGTACCATTCGTTGATAGATGCTCATGGTGGGGCGATATCGAATGGCACGGAGAACACTGGGGAGGTGTTATCCCAGCAAAACGACGAGCATCTGTTGGAATCATCCCTCCGAGATCACTTTGTGTTTCAGAAAGAGTTTGTCTTGTTGATGGATATCCCTGTCTTGGTCATAAGAATGATATTAAATCTAATCCTATTCAATTCTGTCCTCATCACGATGGACCTTTACGAATCTCTCTCAAGGAATGTGTATCAGATGTTCGCTGTTTAAAACATAACAATGATGTTTGTGGAGACTCAAACTCTAGTAAGGCGATTGGCTCAGGCAGAACTCTCCTTCTCATTCACCAATTTTGGCTGGTTGAAAATCATAACATCTGGCACTGGATGGCAACCATGATGGATATTTTCGGAGCAATTATCGAAGCGGACCCTACCCTCATCAAGGACGGATTATTCACAGCAACATCTGCACGCGTGGCACTGTTGCTTCAGACGCAAGGGTTTAGAAAAGACAAATCATTATCTAAAGTTGGTAGTAATGCACCACGGGCCCAGTGGAACCCAGTTAAAGGTCCAGAAACACAAAAACTTTTGGCGACTATGTCGACCTGCTCAGTAGAGTACCCAGATCCTAAGGAGAGCCAATGCTACCAAAATGTAATAATGGGAACACCTACTCAATTAGGTCTCCAATGGGAAGATCGTATCCACACAAAACGTGACATACGCTACGCCGATGTTTTTGCAAAGCACCTCCTGAGAGTTGCAGTCGGTGGCGATTCAGAACCGTTAGCCGGATCACCGATGGCATTCCCTTGGAATCACATTTATGAAGTCAGAACACAACCAGTCTTATTCTTAGCAATGAGAGGTGAAGGGAGGGCTAAAACGACCCGTCAGATAGTTGGTATTGATATTTTAGTGACTGCTTTAGAAAGAGTTGGATTTAATGTTAAGAAGTCAGACCCAAGTAGAAATGATCCTCTATTTCCTCAAATGCTTCAGGTTGCTGCAGCTGATGTACTCCTTGGTGTTCATGGAGCTGCTTTGGGGTGGGGACTGGTGCTTCCACCTCATGGAATTGTAGTTGAGCTTCGTCCACAACGAGCGATAGTTGATAGAACGTATATTTATCCAACACTTGCGGCTGCTCGTAATATTGAACATATTGAATACCATCAGTCGGAACCAATTACTCCTTCTGCAGATAAGCGTCTTGCCCTCGACACGTACTTTAATGTAACGGTTCAAAGTGCTCAATATTTAGCAGCTATGGTTATGAGAAAACTTATTAAGCGTGCTCCTCAGTTTCGAACATTTCCACTTTGGCATAAGAGAAAAAAGCCAAATTAGAAAAGTAGGTTCGACTCTCCTGCTAATTCTCGAATGCTCATGTTTTGCTGTTTGCAATGACATTGCAAAGGCACATTCCTGCGGGTGTTTTACCCCCCCCGTAGTTTGCTTCTTACTATTTTTTTCGTAACCACACGAGCAATAACTTGATATAAATTGATTTCGTCAATTTCAAGTAGTGCTAAATACCTTTAGTGGAATTGATTACGAGAAATGTGATACCCGTGAGTTGTATTCTCCTTGTACAGTGAATAAGTTTACAATGCCGACAGTTGATTTCGTCATAACAAGTTACCTTTTTTTTTTGTGTGTATTTTCAATATTCCCTTTTTTTTTTTCTTTCAGTTATTTAAATCTCAACAAAACTAAGGAAATGGTATTCTTCGCTGCCAAAGGTAAACCAGAGCTCTATTGGACAACCCAAGATGGGTCGGTGTCGAGGATTAGAAGGAAGGGAGGCGCAAAGCCAGACTGGCAGAAAAAAGCTGCGAAAGGACCCGTTCCAAAGTGTATGCCAGAAAAGAAAATTCTAAAGGGAAAGGGAGCGAATCGACCAGAAAATCACATTGAAGGACCTGCAGCAAGACTGATGAAGCAATTTCAGGAACCAACAACTCCTCGTGGAGGAGGTAGGCGTTCAGTAAGTGAGACTCCAAGTAGGAGGGTAGCAAACTGGTTAGGTGAGGAATGGTTACAATCACCTCCTCCTGACCACAGGATGGGAATTAGAATTAGCAGCCCTCGTGTTGACGCTTCTGTAGTTAAGGAGAAAAGAGTTCTTGCTGACAAAGTAAGAAAGCAAAGAGAGTACTCTCTCGCGGCCCCATACGCAAAGCCAGGTGATGACTACCGTATTCCTTACAGAAGAAGTAGAAAAGCAATCTCACCACCTCGTTCTGTTGCCAGCAGATCAAGTTCATTAGTTGGAGATTGTTCTGAAGGAAGAGTTCGTGGTAAGTCTCGTGCTAGTAAACCTTCAGAAGTTGGTATTTTTGAAAAGGAAGAAATGAGTCCTAGACTATCAAAGGCAGTAGATCCTAGTAGACACACCAACCTTCGCTCTTCTTCACTATTTAGCAGACCTGAGAGGCAATTTCTTCCAACTAATTATCGCGAAAAGGGTCTGCAATCTTTCCGTGAAGGAGCTGAAGGATGTACTTCAAAGGGATCTGGTAAGGCACGACCAGCACCATCTCTCGTTTCCGCCTGGAGTGTTGCTGATGATGCTCCGACTATTCGAAAGACTTGTACTAAACAAGCGAGGGTAGCTCATTTAAATGTTCCTTGGGGAACACAGAAAAAGCTCAGTATGTCTCGCTTCCACCGAAAGAAGAGTATTGAAGCCAGCATGAGATTCTTAAGAAAAAAATCAACTGCAACAAGAAAGCACAGAAGTGATTTACCATGTGCGGGATCAACATTTGAAATTGGTTCTGATGCAGGTCCGTCCGAATCACCAAGAGGCAAGCGCATGTGGATGCAGCCTTCGAATAATGTGATTCCTTCTTGGCAGTAGGTAGGTTTCTACATTTGTCGAATTCTCTCTTCCTCCATTTGTAATGTAATTCTTCTTGTTGTTCATTTTGTTATGTTTTAATCAAAAAAAAAATAAAATAATAATAATAAATTTCGATTTTTTGTTTTCTTTTTTTCTGACAGATGTGCGTGACGCGGTTCTAAGGACGTTGTAAGCAAGATACACGAAGACTAGTCCCGTGTCCTTGCTTATTCTTCATTGTGACTACTTAGTATAGCCTGTTCCATGTACGAATTCTTTTTTTTTTTTTTTTTGTTTTGTTGTTGAGTACAGATTTATTTAAAAAAAAAAAAAAAAAAAAAAAAAACAGAATAGCACCTCGGCAGTGCTCTTTTCCCATCCTCCTTAGAATAATTGTTTAATGCACCTTTTTTTTTTTTTTTTTTTTTTTTTTTTGCAGCAGGTAGGTACTCTGACTCTGTGGCAATTCATGCAGCACAGCATGACAAATTGAAACAAGATAGTCATGTGACACGTTTTCTTATTGTCACTACTAGTTACATCGAAGAAAAAAAAAAGAATAACATGTTTCTTACACTCCTCTTCAGCTAGCCTGTTTTCTATCTTTTTTTTTTTCCTTTTTGCCAAGTTTGATCGCAACCTGCTGTTGCTTCCGCTCTCGTTTATTGTACTGTCTCCCTCTCAAACCTTTTTTTGTTTATTGTGCCCTTAATAATCTCTTTTTCCCCTTCAACCCCCTTTTTAAAAAAAAAAAAAAAAAAAATATAAATGAACGAATTTAATTTGTCGAAGCATTTGTTTTTTGCAATAGTTCACTCGCCGCTATGTTGACCATCGCTGTTGCGCTGTAATTTCGTGTAGTGTGTGAAGTGTGGATCTCTGGGAGAGACTGCTAAATAAGCCTATCTGGATTATTTATGTAACAAAGAAGAAAAAAAAAAAAAAGAGAAGAATATTGCAATTGGTTAAAAACTGCGTCGTTAAACTAAATGAGTTTCGCCTCTTGTTAAGAACTTTTTGTACATTTCCGAAAACGAATATAAAAAATACAAATAATTAAAGGAAACTATTTTGTTAGGTAAAAAAAATCCCAAGTATTGGAATTTGCATCTTGAAAAAAGAAGGAAAAAAAAGAACATCACTTTTTTCCTTATTTTCGACATGCGATCATCACAATATGGCCGAACGACTGTAGGAACTGATCATGTTCGATTCCCTCTCCCAATCATTTTTCATTTAAACTATCTGCATAATAGACAGCGGTACTCACAATATGGGTATCTGTCTTTCAGAAGAAGTGGCCGATGAAAAGGATTACGTTATCATGTATGTATCAGTATCAAGAACTATAACTAAAAAAAAAGGATACTTGAAAAAAAAAAAAAAAAAAAAAAAAAAAACTAATAAAACAGTCGCTGGTACGTGGCTCCCTCAGATGGAGAAAACCTAATGGGGAAATCAAAAGATCAGGCGAGGGAGATCTGGGACAGGGTATGTGCCTTATTCTTATATTTAGTCATAGAATTAAGTTATCCTCTTGCAATTATGTTTTTTCCGTCTAAACCCCCATTCTTGACTACAAGAAAAAAAAAAGAAAAAAAAACAGGAAATTAAAGCTGGCACACCACCCTATAAAATAATAACAATAGCGGGGAGAGATTTAGGGTGTTCGTTGGATGCCGTGCGGGTGCTGGATTTCATAGAGTCTATTGCTGTACCTGAAAAACTTACCTTTCAGGGACTGTGTTACATAGTTGGTACTATGCTGAATGGAACTAAGCACCAGCAAGCTGATTTTATGTTCACAGCAATTGATCAAGATGGGAGTGGGTCGTTAGACAGAGTGGAGCTGGGGGAGGTAATTAAACTCCAAAATATGAAATCAGCATCCTCTATTCAGGGATACTTAAATGTACTACAGGTAGCAGATGAATTATTGGGTATCGTCGATACCGATCGCAACGGTTTCATCTCAAAAGAAGAATTCATTGACGCACAGCAAATCATCATGGCTCGGTTGTTGTATGTTCAGCAAGCAGTGATGTAGCATCTTTCATCTCTTTTTTTTTTTTTTTTTTTTTTTTTTTTTTTTTTCACATCTAAAATCTTTTCTCTCTTCAAAAATCCAACAAGATTCAGTTGTTCGTGTTGGAGAGAATTTAATCGTTTTTCTCTTTCCCGGGTTTTCTTTGCAAGCAAACTACAATTCTTTGTTCTTTGAAGGCACAATTGAGTGGTGATGGTGCGAACTGTGTTCGCATCAGCCGAATTTTTTTCGACCATTTCTTTTTTCTTTTCATTTTCCATGCACCCTCCCCAACACAAATACGATTGCACACGATAAGTTTTAAAAAAAAAAAAAAAACAACAAGAAAAAAAAAAAAAAAAAAAAATTGAAAACAATTACGTTGCACATTTGTTTTCCTTAATTTCAAGTGTGTCGCAGTGAGGTTCTTGTCTTGTCTTTTTTTCCCCTTTCATTTTTTGTTTCAAGGGAAACTTATATAAAAAAGTGATTTAAATCGAAACACTTTGATGTGAATGTATTAAGGGATTGGTTTTTAATTTCACTTGGCTTGCCGAGAGCTTGTATTCTACGTTGCTAAGTAGAACTATTAGTCTGTAGTTGGCTCAACCAACTACGAAATATTACTAACTAATCAGATGAATATTTATATTAGTCGCCTTGTTTACAATTGGAGGTTGTATAGAGCTGTTTCTGTTTATTATTTAATTTTTTTTTTTTTTTTTTTTTTGCACCCGGCGAATGTCGGAAAATGAAGGAAAAAATAAAAAAAATAAAAAATAAAAGAGCCGTTTTATTTATTTATGTCGTTGTCATCTATTTCCCTTGCGCGTCAGTATTATTACAGTCTGCGATCAAAATGTTCTTGCGATTGGAAAAAAAAAAAAAAAAAAAGTCTCTCCGCCTTTTTACAAATCAGCGTGAGAGTGCTTTTCTGAAACTTCTGTTATTGTTGTTGGCCTCCCTCCTCTTTGGTCTGCCTGATGCAGATGCTTCCTAATAAGTTTTGTTTTTTTTGTAGAAAAAAAAAAAAAAAGGATAGAGAAGAGTCGAACTCCTTGCGTAAGATATTCTTATTTTGTTTAATATATCCGCCTACTCAAAATGAAGGTTTTTTTTTATTTTTTAATTCAGATGAAAGCCTATCTTTCTTATGGTCATGATTTATTTTTCCCCGTACGACAGGATTCTGTCTGCGTTCAAAGAAGCATAAGGCTAATCTGAATGGTTTTTTTTTCTCTTTCTTTTTTTTCTTTTTCTGTGACAATACATACTTGTGCATTATCAATACCTTTCCTGAAGTACAAACCAAGGGCGGTTGACGCTGTTATTGCCTTTGGCAGAGTTGCTTATTATTATTTTTTCTTTTTTTTTTGTAGTAGTGAACACAAACCTGCTGTTCAGTGAGGAGGAATTATTTAACGATACGAAGGAACAAAAAAAAAAAAAAAAAAAAAAAAAAAAAAGGTAGGTAAACGGAAGGCTTTACTGAATAGCTTGGGATTTTTTCCCGAGAAAAAGTAATGTTAGGTATCATCCTATATATTGATTGGCCGAAAAAACCCTAATTTTTAGATTGAGCAAAAGGATCTTTGTTATCTTTTTGAAGAAAGAAAAAAAGGGTGCTGTTGTCTCTCGAAAGGAAGAATCCTCGTAGCGTTTTGATGGCTCCGTTCCCATACTCATACTCTGAAGAATTTATTTCGTTCTTTAGGTACTTATATTTGTTTTTTTTTTTATTATTATTATTTTTATTTGCATCTTATTACCTGCGCAAACCAAGGCGGGGGGGTGTACAGACACGTTGTATAACTACCAAAAAAAGAAATATATCGTGGAGTGGATTTCTCTAATTCAGAGAAATAAATAAATGAGGCTGTCTTGTGGGCGCAAAGCTCGGGTCACCCAGGAGCTTTGCTGTTGCTTAGGCACTTGATGGTTCATGACTTCTGCGTGGACCTCCGTAACTTTGAGATGAGGTCTGACTTGGTGTCACACCTACGAACCGGGAAGGGGGGGGGAAAAAATAATTTTTCGTAATGTATGGAATAGTAATCAACCAAAAAAGCATATCATTTTTTTGCGATTCCTTTTTAAAGTCCATTTTGTCTTTTTTTGTGTTTTCCCCTCTTCTCTTGGTTCTCTTGGTCTCCTCACTCCTCACATTATCTTAATTGTACGCAAAAAAGGAGGACTCACAATTTTTTTTTTTATTTCTTTTTATAAATTTTTATTTATAGCAATCGATCCATCAAATTAGTAAATAAAAAAAAAACAAAACGAAAAAAAAAAAAAAAAAGAGAAGAATCAGCAGGCGCGTTTAAGGAGGCTACTCCGCAGTCATCAGTTTTTTTTTTCTTCTTTCCAACTTGTACGATGCCCAAGAAACGTATTGCGGGTATCTTAGAATAAAAGTTCAGTAGGTTTGGACTTCTTGCTTATTATTATTATTATTATTTTAAATATTTATTTTATTGTCGAGGGTAAACTGCTATCTGACCTGAGATGGTGGTGTGCTCAATGTGTAGTTTTTTTATTTGGTGGTGACTGCCTGCTTGGGATGTTCTCTGTGCTCGTTTTGTAATTTTCAATTCTCGTTTCTCCTATTGCATTCCAATATTTACCTTGTTGCATACTATGTAGTCTTTTTAACTGCGGCGTTTGTACTACTTTTGTCTTGCTTTTCAATGTTGCCCTGATCTCAAGCCCGACAATATTTTTATTTCCAAAAAAAAAAAAACAAAAAAAACACCAACAACAGCAAAAAAAAACAAAAAAAAAAAAAGAAAAAAAAAAAACCCACATATATTTTTTACTCGCCAATACATAACAGATTAGGCACTGACAGTATGAACTTTACATTTATTTTTCTTTCTTTTTTTTTTTTGGTTTTTTTTTTTCCCCTTCTATTTTTTTCAGGATAATGAAATGTCAGTTGATAGTGAAACCTGTTGATACGCTTAGTAGGACTATTTAGTTGTTTTAAATTATTGATTTGATTCCACAACCAGACATCTAACCAAAATGAGTGATGATAATGAAGATGTAGAAGCGAAGGTTGAGAAAGGTGCTTTAGCAGAGGTACCAGACTTAGCGGAAATCCCACTTCCTCCAGGACCTGTTCCAGTCTTACAAGATACCAACACCGGTAACCAGGTAGATAAAAAAAAACAAGAAATAGCTGCGGCAACTCCTCCCGCTGGTGATGATTTACTTAAACACCCGGGTCCGTTTCCAAAGAGGCCTAAAGGGGATCCACCTCCAGGTCTACCTCCGCTTGATATAATGGGATTTATGAGTATGTTACCACCGGGTGTTCCTTTACCCGATGGGTTGTTGCCAGAGATGCCTGAGGAAGAACCACAACCACCAGTTCAAATAAATAAAAAGAAACGAAACCGACAAATTGGAAGCTGGATTGAATTCTTTGATGATAATAATAAACCATACTACCAACACGTAGAGACTAAAGAAGTACAGTGGGAAACACCCAAAGACTTTGGAGGTACTGACTGGGTAGAATACGAAACCGAAGATAAAAGAAAATATTACTTTAACATCTCAACGGGTATCACAGTTTGGCAAAAGCCAACAGAGATGACCCCTCGTGAAAAGCCTCAATTTATCAAAGAGTTGGAGGCCGCGGAGCAGAAGAGAATGATTGCGGAAAAACAACGTCAGCGAAAAGCCGATGCACACAACGCTGTTTCAGCAATCGTAGAACTGGAAATTCCTCTGACGGAACAACAAATCAAACAAAATAACAAACGTGAAGCAGACCTACGTGAGAAGTTCAGAAAGGAACGTCAAAAGCGCAATGAAAAAGGATCCCTTGACTACCTCCCTGAAGAGCTACGCGCGAGGGAAGAGAAACGACAAAAACGACGTGTTGCACGAGAAAGGAATGAAAAAAAACAAAATGTTGCACTTCAAGAACAATCAAAGCGCAGGAAGGTAGACGACCTTAAGGTATGTCCAACAGGTGGATATCTTTACTACAGATACATCCTAACAATATAAACAATTTAAATATAAAACAGCCTATCGACGTAGACGACTTCGACGGAGACTCTGTTGAGTGCATTGACCTGTTGGAATAGCAAGGAATAGTAAACTACCTCCAGCAATGATAAGCTCTCTTCTGTTATTTTATAATGAATCTGCTGAAGTGGAAACTTTTACTCCGATGGATGTGACCATCGAAATCAAAAAGTTCCTTTTAAAACTGTATCTCTTTTCTATAAAGTTATTATGTCATTTCACTTTGTTTAAGAAAATGACGACAATCTCACAAAGTGATTTTGCTAAACACATTTTTTTATTAAGTATTTCTCACATACTTTGATTCAACAGAAAAAAAAAATTCAATGTGGATTTAAGAGAGCTACTAAAAAAAGCTTATTTCCTTGTCTTCCAATTTTTAAAAAAAACAAAAACAAAACAAAACTTCCATTTCCCTTTTTACAGAATGAACCAGTCTAATTTAAATAACGCTGGTGGCGTCATAAGAAAACTACCTGAGGATGTTGTGAATAAAATTGCAGCTGGAGAGATTGTACAGAGACCATGTCATGTTGTAAAAGAATTGTTAGAAAATTCAATTGATGCTGGAGCTTCACAAATAACGGTCATCGCAAGAAACGGAGGACTAAAAATTCAAATAACTGACGACGGTGAAGGGATTCACAAATCTGATATGAAAATCCTTTGTGAAAGATTCACAACCAGCAAACTACGAACATACGAGGACCTAAACACCATTTCAACATTCGGTTTCAGAGGTGAAGCCCTCGCATCCATCACATACGTCTCAAGGGTTAGAATAACAACAAGAAAACCTGGGAATGATGTTGCCTATACCGCATCATACCAAAACTCAAAAATGAGAGAACCAACGCCAGTCGAATCTGCTGGTATTGAAGGGACTACAATCGTAATTGATGACTTGTTTTATAACTTACCAGTTCGTAAAGCGTCATTACGATCGAGCTCAACAGAATACACTCGAATAAAGGAAGTCGTACGTAGATATGCGATTAACTACCCGAAAGTTTCTTTCATATGTAGGAAAGATTTTGGTTCAACACCCGATGTCTTATCGACTTCAAAAGAGTTTTCAAAAGACCAAATAAAAAATTTATTTAATCAGCAACTCGGAGATAACATAATAGAGATAACATCTTTAGCAAATCCTGTCTCAGCTGCTACCGTGACTGGTTGTATTAGTGGAATTGATTGGTCAGCAAAGAAATCGTGTACAGCTTACTTCATAAATGGACGACTTGTTGACTCCTCTCCAATTCACAAGGCAGTTCAACAAGCGTATTCAAACTATCTTAATAAAGGAAAACATCCATTTGTTTATCTCTCTTTACAAGTACCCAGTCATGAGGTAGACGTTAACATCCACCCAACAAAAGCCGAAGTCGCTCTTCTCAGAGAAGAAGCTGTCAGTAACTTAATTCATAATCTGGTGCAGGAAGCTTTAAGTCGGGCGAAAGAAAAATCAAAACCGTTTCCAACGGTTTCACTAAAACGTCAAAAAACTGATTTTAGCGACTCAAATCAGGAGGGAGGTATCATAGTAGATGCCGAAGTTATAGTAGGAAAAGATATTGACCTGTCCTCATCCGTGAAGAAGACTGATTCCAGCACTGCGCGTATTGCGATAAAGACATCTGAATCGCTGTCACCAAAAGCTGTTGCGTTTGAAACTTTAAAAAGGAAATCACACAGTGGATTGAAATCTGTCTTTGAAAAGTGTCGACTTGTTGGAAGCCCTGGAAACACATCAGTGATCTTAGAGAGTGGTGAGGGTATTTATATTACTAACTTATCCAGTATTATGCGATCAGTTTCAAGACAAAAACTATTACAAACTGAAGTGTTTGACTACAGCATTGTATTTACCAACCCACCACGCATATCAGATCTGTGCTATGCTGCCCTTACTATTCCTGGAGTGTGGGCTCCTGGTGATGGTGGTCATGAGGCTATTTGTGCTGCTTTAGTTGATTGCTACTCAAAGCATCATCAAATATTAAAAACATACGGATTGGGTGTTTCTTTTGATGGTAGGATTCTATCACTTCCTCGACTTTGGGAATCGTACTGCCCACCAATGGCTAACCTACCTCTCGTAGTTCTAAGGATTGGTAGTGACGTACCTTGGGAACTTGGTGATAGTTCACCGGAAGTTGCTGCGGCAATCGCTGTTGAAATGGCTGGTTTGTACCCACCAGTTGCTATACCGAACGTGACACCTACTGAGGGTGATTTATTACTGAGTCCTTCAAGCGTGTCTGATGTACTTCCTTCTCTCGTTTCATATCTTCAAAAGGACTTCGAACCTCCACCAGAACTCGCAAGTACCGGAACAGTTGTCCAACTCACAACTGTTAGCACACTCTGTCAAACTTTTGAACGTAGTCATTGTCAGTAAGAATAATATCAACGGCGGGGATCTCATGAACTTAACACATCTTCTATAGAACTTTCGGGAACCTTCTTCCCTTTTAGTGCGGCTTTAGCTGTGCATTTAACGTGAAGAGAATGCATTGAAAAAGGTTTATGAGATCCTTTTTATTATATTTCAACATAGCCTGTCATAGGAATAATAAAATGCGAAAGGGGGGGGACTCCAGGACTCTCTGGTTATGATGTTATATTTTTGTGGTTAGCTTTCTGATGTTCAAATGGTGATAATTTCATATTATTTCATTCGCTAAAAAAGGTTTTATAAAAATGTTCCTCAAAGTAATAACATTACCACTATTGGCTGTAGTCGGATACGCAAAGGTAGTTCCTGTACCAGATGTTCCATATATCACTCCTGATCAACAGTCAGCGATCGATGCTGCAGCGAGTTTGGGAAAAGCAGCGTCAGCAGAAGGGAGACAGCAGTTGTTGGAACTGATGCAGAGACCGATGTTTAAAACTTATTTAAAACAGATGGCTGACAGACCAGAATTGATAAATATGAAACCTGAGGATGTTATAACTAACCTTGGTCTTCAATACCAAGCTAGTGAAGTTGTTCATAATTGGCACCCTTACAATAAGGGAAGCGCAGTACCAGGACTTCGAGACATATCCCTCGACACATCAGTACCATACAAAACATTCTTTCAAGGATGGCAACTTGGCAGTCTCGGACTCGCATCCAATAACTCAATTGGCAAGAGCTCTGTTGATAATTGGTGTGAGATGTCGATTTTCAATTTTCCAAACTTCACAACGCCGTCCCCTGACTATGTCCAAGCATCTACTAGAGTTATCTATGGAGCTTTGAATATTAGAAAGCTTAGTACAGGAAATCGAATGTTTGGTCCTATATCGTCAGTGTTTAAGAACTCGAGAATGTTTAATGTTAGTACTATTTTTGGTGTCGATTCTGGTATGTACTCTGATGCTTGCGGACCACCATTCATTCCAAAGTTCCTTCCTGGATTTGAATTTAACTGCAGCGCATTTCAACCAGTTGGAAATTTTGAATATTGGGAACACACTGTACTTGCGAATGTTCTTCTTACAAACATGACCGGAGGATACCGACAGAAGCCTGTTGTTCCGCAATCATTGTATCCAGAGTTTAACATGGCATATCTTGTTGCAACCTTTCTGAATGAAGACTACTCAAAGATGAAACCTGTGATCGCAAGCAGAGTGACCGATTACATTGAAGCAAACTTAGCTGTAAATGTGCAGTGGAATACTGATATTAAAATGATAATTTTGAGTTTTAGAAGAAATTTATTTGGAACTGGTACAGCTGACACTCTAAGGCAATGGGCAATATCAAACAACTGGGTAGTTGTATGGGCGAATGACTTCCTTGATGGTGCTGGTGTTCCCGGAAGTACATTATTAGCTGGTGAGGCTAATCAGAGAATTCTCGATCCTTTTGTTTTATCTCAGATTTCAGCTGGTAGGAACTCAACTTCTGATAAATCATTCCCTGATCTCGTTAAGACATTTGATTCACTTTGGGAAGTTGTTAACCAAACTCTACCAAAATTAGCACCTAACGAAGTAGTGGACTTCTACTGGTCAAGTTGGAACACTACTTGGGATGCTTTTAAGGGAACTGTTTTAGAAGTTCAGCCATTGTCTGGCACATCGTGTGCTAACAATGATTGTGCGGTAGTTCGTGTTATTGATAAGAAGTGCATCTGTGAATAAAAAATATTTTTTTCCACTTTTTCATTATTATGTATTTTAGCATGAAACTGTACTGTTGTTGACGAATCTTAAAAAAACGTGTTTTTTTTTTTTTTTTGTACCTACAAACCCATTGTTCGGTAGAAAGAGAATTGTGGCAGCGTAACTACCTATTCCTTTATTAGGATTTTCTACCGGTTGCGCACAAACAAAATAAAAGTGTGAGTTAGTAAGTAAAAAGTGAAGTTTGCCGATTCTTTTTTTTTTTTTTTTTTTTATGATGACGCACGGCTTATCAGCGGTGTTTCTTTCCTCTCTTTTTCTTATTTTTAATCACTTTTTATTAAACCAATGAAAAACTTGTTGAATTCGTTGGTTATTTATTCTTGCGTGAAGATATTTCGTCCAATGCGGCGTCCACATACAGTTACTGAATTGCATTGTCGAACATGTTTTTTTTTTTTTTTTTTTTTTGCACCGACGAAGTCGGAGAAGAAACTATTCAGATTAAGAGCCGTTATTTATTATGTCATGTTATCTATTTCCCTGTGCGCCAGTAAAACTAGCTGCGATCAACAAAATATAAGGCTTATCTGAATGGTTTTGCTTTCGTTGGCTATCTACCCCCTGTCTAACTTCGTCCTTTATCTACCGAAGTCTCTTCGTTGACTTTTTTTCTAACTAAATTACTAAGTGGCGATCGACCACTTTTGAGACTTGCTTAAAACATCTAAGCGAATTGTTAGTTGTTTGTCACATGATTTAAAAAAAAAAAAAAAAAAAAAACTCTACTGCAGGATAATAATAATGATTTATCTTTTTTTTTAAAATATTTTTTTAAATATATTTTTTTTTTTAAAATTGTTATAACCTGCCAAATTACGTTAACATCCTTCTATTGAAAGCAAATTAATACCAAAGTAGTGGTGGGTTCCGATGGGCATTACGAAAATCATTTCTTTTTGAAATAGAAATGTTGGAAAAAAAAGAAAATTGGAATGAAGTCTCAAAGGACTTAAACTGATGACCACCATCATAAGAACTGCAACTTCGTATTCCACTGTTTTACTCAATTTAAAAAAAAAAAGAAAAGAAAATCCCTTTGTACTGCACCTAACTGTTTTTGTTATTTTTGTTTCGTCATGTAATCTACCAGTGAGTAAAATCATTGCAACATCCTTGAGAAGGTCAACACAAAACCTTGTTGTTTTTGTGAATATTAATTTAAATTTTTTTTTTTTAAATTAATCTGTACCTTTCAAGACAAAGCTAAGAATGATCACTGGGTTGCATTGCAACATAAGAATAAGATATTTTTTTTCTAATTTTCGTTTTACAAACTTTCTGATGGAAAGTTTGATTTGTGGTTGATACTATTAACCAAAAGTGGGATATATTAATCCCCTTTTTTATTCTTTTTTTCTGTACTCCCCCCGAAAAAAAAAACTAACAAAAAAAAAAAAAAAAAATTCCGATATACAATTCACTAGTTAGCGGCTGATCTCAAAAACTCGTAAGCGAAATTCGTTTACAAAGATACTTTTACTTTTTTTTCGGTTTTAAGTGAGATATTAATTTGAGGAGTTTGAGCTTTGTGAAGGAAGTACTTCGTTGAGGGCATAATAAGCTACCTGTGCTTGCATATAGAACCAACTGAAAATGTCATGGTTGGATCAGGTAGTGACGTTGTTTACTTTATTATTTTTTAAAACAGTTCTCTTATTTTGATCAAAAAAAAAAAAAAAAACAAATGTTCCTCAAAGTAATAACATTACCACTATTGGCTGTAGTCGGATACGCAAAGGTAGTTCCTGTACCAGATGTTCCATATATCACTCCTGATCAACAGTCAGCGATCGATGCTGCAGCGAGTTTGGGAAAAGCAGCGTCAGCAGAAGGGAGACAGCAGTTGTTGGAACTGATGCAGAGACCGATGTTTAAAACTTATTTAAAACAGATGGCTGACAGACCAGAATTGATAAATATGAAACCTGAGGATGTTATAACTAATCTTGGTCTTCAATACCAAGCTAGTGAAGTTGTTCATAATTGGAATCCCCTTTTTCAAGGAGACATTACCATTAATACAACAGTTCCTTACAAAACATTCTTTCAACGATGGCAACTATCAAGTCTTGGTCTTTCTCCTAATACTTCAATTCCACCAAATGACTTTGAGAACTGGGTTCAGGTTAGTATATTTAAACTTACGAACTTCACTACCACGTATCCCAATTTCCAGCAATCTTCAAGCAGGTTGATTTATGGAGCCATGAATGTAAGAAAGTTGAGTACAGGAAACCCAGGCTTTGGAAGCGTCTGCTCTGTATTTAAGAATTCACGTATTAAGAAAGCCAGTACCATATTCGCTACCGATTCTGGTTTGTACGCTAATAGCTGTGCGCCAGATTATATTCACCATTTCATGCCTAGTTTCTTGCTTAATTGCAGTGGATTTCAACCTGTTGGAAATTTCGACTTCTGGGAACACACCCTTCTTGGAAATATTTTAATTTACAATCAAACGTCTTCTCCGTATGCCCAAGGTGCTGTTCCTCAGTCGCAGTACCCTGAATTCAATATGGCTTATATGGTTGCAACTTTTCTCAATGAAGATTACTCGAAAATGCCTCCAATTATAAACCGCTTGTCGGATTTTATTGAAGCGAATTTCGCTGCTAATGTCCAATGGGATACTGATTTGAAAATGATAATTTTAAAATTTCGAGAAAACCTTTTCGGTAGTGAAACTGCTCTCACTTTGAGAGGGTGGGCTATCTCGAATGACTGGGTTGTTGTGTGGGCCAATGATGATATGCCAGGCTTCATGTCTCTTGAAACGTACAAGGCTAATCAGAGATTTCTCGATCCTTTTGTTTTATCTCAGATTTCAGCTGGTAGGAACTCAACTTCTGATAAATCATTCCCTGATCTCGTTAAGACATTTGATTCACTTTGGGAAGTTGTTAACCAAACTCTACCAAAATTAGCACCTAACGAAGTAGTGGACTTCTACTGGTCAAGTTGGAACACTACTTGGGATGCTTTTAAGGGAACTGTTTTAGAAGTTCAGCCATTGTCTGGCACATCGTGTGCTAACAATGATTGTGCGGTAGTTCGTGTTATTGATAAGAAGTGCATCTGTGAACAGTAGCATAGTGGTGTTTAGATCCTTGTAGCAGTCTTTAGTATTTTTTGTGATCTATCACAATGCAGTCTGACCTCCTCCTCCTCGCTGCTGATTTTTTCTGTTGGTTGCACATGAAGGTTTATCAATCCTCGGGGGAAGAATTCAACGCTTCCATCCAAACCTGAAGCGGTCTGATGAAGTACACACTCTCACTGACATAGAGGAAATACATACCAATCTTGATTGGGTATGGATGTACTGCTATCCTGACTATCTTAACAACGATACAAGCATGAAAAAGCTCCTCGACAAAATCCAGGACTCCCAATACAGCCGTATCGATGCGGCGTGGTTTAACAGACAAGTTCGATAACTCTCCTTTAGTTATATACAACATTATCAAAAAAATAAAATAAGGAAAAATTCTATCCCTTACAGAATCTAAACGCCCCGCCCCCAGAGTATTTGATTTTATATACTTTATTTTCTTTTTATTTTTATTTATTCATTTATTTGTTTTCTTTTCTCTTTAGTTATCCTCATATCACTTCCTGACAACTATCGGACAAGGTGGAAAGCTGACAATAGGCATACTGTGTTCATTATGCCCCGTCAGCCGAAGCTATAATAAAACAATCCTAATAAGATTGGGTCTAATTACGTTGCTGTTGCCTCGTAGCTCTAGGGAGTTAACCCGATGCTCCCTAGTTTGCTGTATCAGCGATGCACAGTACGCAATGTATTGGACTTCCTTATCTATCTATCTATCTATCTATCTATCTATCAATCAAAGCTCTCTCCACTTAACGACAGTCTCGGTGATGTCAAATTATTAATGAAAGTCGGGTTTAAAAAGAACCCCAACTATTTCATTAAAAAATCGAGTCAGAATTGAAATATCGATCTCCACCGGGTTCGATTCAACAACTCGAAAATTTCATCCGCAAGAGTCTCTCAAATCTCAAATCATATATGGATTCGTAGTCTTATTTATATTCTATTTTTTTCTATACAGCCATACTTGGCATGCGTTGTAGGAGTTCCCGGGTAGCCAAGGAGTCGTTCGTACAGGGGGCTTATGGAAGTCAGAAATTTAATGACAAACTGAAAAACGATATGGAAAATCCTCAATCGGAAGAAGGTGAGAAAAAAGCACTTAATTTGAGGCAGTGGAAAAAGAGAAATACTCCCGTGAAATCAGAGTTCTTCGAGAGAAGACACTACGAAGACTTTATTGACAGCTATCAACAAGATGGTAATCTTGGTCTCTTCCCTCGTTGGGATCATTTCCCTCATCCGACGAGAGTTTTTGAAGACCTGCAGACACATGGAAACTACGGTGCGGGGATTCGATTTCGAGACGCAAAAACTTCTTATTTCTTATTTGTTATCGCCGATCGAATACGAAAACTAACAACTGACGGTCGTATTGATCAAATTCCTTTTGAACTCCAACAAGCTGAATACCTACGCGATCTTTGCAAACTAAAGAAATGCGGCTTCGGACCACGAAGTCGGTTCGGTCTCTTAAGGTGTTATGAATACTCAAACAATCTACTGGAAGCTGATGGGCTGTTTCAAGAAATTGTACGACTCGATGATGAGATGCTTTGGAAGAAAGCCGCTTCGTACTTTTCACTTCTTATAAAAAACAATAAAATCGATAAAGCTGTTCAGCTATACCAAGAATTAATAAATAAAGACGATCCTTTACAATCAACTGCTGGAGATTCTCTACTTGAAAATATCTGTGAGAACACAACAACATCACCTGAGTACTGCAAAGAAATATTTGAGATCGTTGGAGGGACTGCATCACCGAAATGTCTTTTTACGTATGTTACTAAAACAGGCAGCGCATTAGAGGTGCGAACACAATTCAGTTTCATGGCGCCTCAAGATGTAGATACTTTTTGGTCCCTCGTGTTTAAAGATGCGTCACCTGAAGTCATATTCAAACTTTGGGAGTCATCAGCCCTCGATAACACTCATATGACTTTCAACCAATGGACTCGCTGGGCTATTGCTTGCAGCGATCATTCGGAAAGCAGAGAACTTCTAACTCAGTTTTGTGAGGTTCTCCCACCTGAAGAAACCGCCGCGATTGTAGTTCGGGTCCTCCGCTGGTGTAATAAAAAAGAAACTTTGAAACATGCCATAACCGGAATTCACATGTATTCATTAATTATTCGAAATGGTAGAGAAACCACACCAGAGGCGGCTTCGTTAGCTGAACAGATGGCAAAAAGAATTACGAAATCGACACTAAAATAAAATCATCAATTGGCTGACAGAACCATCCTGTCCAGCAAAAGTACCAGCAGCGGGTTTTTTGATCCTTTTTTTTTTTTTTTTGTTGCACCGACGAAGTCGGAGAAGAAACTATTCAGATTAAGAGCCGTTATTTATTATGTCATGTTATCTATTTCCCTGTGCGTCAGTAAAACTAGCTGCGATCAACAAAAATGTCTGGCGTCGACCAAGACACCGTAGTAGCCCTCACTCCAGGTGCTGGAAGAGATTTCTCTTTTGCAAGATGACAACAATTAGTTTATAATGTTTTTTTTTATTCTTTTTTTTCTAAAATCAGGTCTGAAAAAGAAAACGAATTTTTTTCAAATGGATGAAGAAACTAAGGATATATACCGTCAAAAGATAAAAGCTAATTGGGATGAATTTACCACAACTACTGGTGGGAAGGAAATTGAGCTCTGCGAACACCGAAGAGAACATCTGCAATACATCAATGAAATGAAAACTGATTTACACGATTTAAGACATAAGCTTAAATGGTCAGAAATGATTATATCTAAATATAGGAAAAAAAATAAAACAAAAAGACAAATAATCTCCAAACTAGAACAACAGTTCAATGATGAACAAATAAAAAATAAAACACAAGCAAGCAGGCTATCTGACGCTCAAAGGCAACTTAAGTTAATGAGTAAAGAAATATTATCTAATAGGAAAGGTCTCGCAGAGCAAGAGCAAATTATAAATTCAAAAAAAGAAATGATCAACTCACTCGAACAGGCGACTCTGACACTGCAAACCACCTCCTCAACCGATTGCACCAATTTAGAAGAAATTTCACGACTTCAAGATGAGAACATAGCACTCGCAACAGAGCTATCTCTGGTTAGGGAATCACAGACGAGATGTGAATTATTGCTGACTGCTGGTGAAAATAAAAACTTAAAATCAAAAACCAGAAGCCTCACACCATTCAACGAAGGTACAAGCGGCTTGTTAACATATGTACCTGCAGCACACACCGACACCACTACAGATTCTTGTTGTGTTAGTACCCCAAGCAAGAGACCTGATAGAGTCATAAATCGACAGAGAGAGAAGGACTATTGGATCCCGACTACAGTGTTTACATTTACTTCTGAATTGTTGCAAAGTCATTTTCCCAAAGCCAAGGCGGAGTTGTTTTATAATTACCTTGTTGAGTGTTCAAAGGTTTGGAGGGAACACTATAACGGTCAGTTAGTGATGGCGACACGATCAGCTCAAAAGACAATATCAACGTTGCGTAATCAACTAAAAGTCAGAAGAAGTAAAATAGACCAACTGGAAGCTGCAAATACATTGCGAGAATTAAAATCCAGGTGTGATTCAAAGTACAAGTCCGCTCCCTACATATCACATAAAGTACATGTCAAAGACCTTCTTCATGCTTGTAATGCTATTGAGGCTTGTTTGAATCAAATAGCATGCCTTGAAGAATCGGGTCATGCGAGGAGTATCACGCGGGCGGAAATATCAAAATCTAACTTGTGTCGGGTTCAAGATGGAGTTAGTGGTTTGATTACCAACATCACGAATAGATTTCGTGATGGGGCAGACTCTTCCCCAGAGCTTGAGGAGTTCATCACCGGAGAGCTTGCTGATTACTCTGCGATGGTAACTATGTTAGACTCTTGAGGTAGTTAATGCGTTCGACATTCTTTTTTTCCCTCCACCTATTTTTTTTTTTTTTTTTTTTTTTTTTGTTGTATTGTTTAAAAAAAAAAAAAAAAAGTTTTAAAAAAAAAAAAAAAAGTAACACAATCTCATTTAGTTTAGTTTTTGTAACCCGAATGGGCAACAGCTGTAATATTCGTCAGTTTTGTCGACGGGGATGTTCACACTCGGCACAACTTCATTTACTTTAGATCATGCAGGTTATACATGAATACATCCACTTACGAAAATTGATAACCAGTTGATTTGTTATTTCCCTGACGTCGTTTCATTTAGTTAATTTAATTTAAAAGCAAAATAAAATATGTTTTTTCGGTGATTCATAAACTACTACATAAGACGAAGTCGTACTTTTTTTTAAAAAAAAAAAAAAAAATATTATATTTTCCCTCATCAAAGGTACTAATCTATTACGATGCCTGTTATTAAAATACTGTCGGACAAGTATACTGCGGCTGACAAAAAGATTTTTTCTTTTGGTGCAAATGACAAGCTGGGCAGCAAGAAGAAAGACGTTAAAGAAAAGGTTGAAATTACAGCTCCGGAGTTCTGGAAAGTAAAAGATATTAAAAAAGCAAAATTAGCGAAGGATCCACTGACTATTGAATTAGACGGCGACAAAGCTCTTGATGATACGAAGACCTTCAAATTTCATGAACTGGGTGCTGATGATTTTCTATACGTAAAGAAGAAGGGTTTCAAACCGAAGAAGGTATGTTTTGTGAATCTGTTAATTTTTTTCCGACTTCAACTGAACTTCTTGGCAACAATCCACCACAGGAATCTAAGTCAGCAGATGCAGTTCCGCCACCACCAGCACCAGGCGCACCGAAAGCACCAGCGCCGCCAGCCCCAGGCGCACCTGCACCTCCAGCACCAGGCGCACCGAAGGCACCGGGTCCACCTGCACCACCTGCACCGGGCGCACCTGCACCACCTGCAGCACCTGGTGTACCTGCACCACCAGCACCAGGCGCACCGAAGGCACCGGGTCCACCCGCACCACCTGCACCAGGCGCGCCAAAGGCACCGGGCCCACCTGCACCACCTGCACCGGGCGCGCCTGCACCACCAGCACCAGGCGCACCGAAGGCACCGGGTCCACCCGCACCACCTGCACCAGGCGCGCCAAAGGCACCGGGCCCACCTGCACCACCTGCACCGGGCGCGCCTGCACCACCAGCACCAGGCGCACCGAAGGCACCGGGTCCACCCGCACCACCTGCACCGGGCGCGCCTGCACCACCAGCACCAGGCGCACCGAAGGCACCGGGTCCACCCGCACCACCTGCACCAGGCGCGCCAAAGGCACCGGGTCCACCTGCTGCCCCAGGCGCACCTGCACCTCCAGCACCAGGCGCACCGAAGGCACCGGGTCCACCTGCAGCACCAGGCGCACCTGCACCTCCAGCACCAGGCGCACCGAAGGCACCGGGTCCACCTGCACCACCTGCAGCACCAGGCGCACCTGCACCTCCAGCACCAGGGGCACCGAAGGCACCAGGAGCACCTGCACCACCTGCACCGGGCGCGCCAAAGGCACCGGGTCCACCTGCACCACCTGCAGCACCAGGCGCACCTGCACCTCCAGCACCAGGGGCACCGAAGGCACCGGGTCCACCTGCACCACCTGCAGCCCCAGGTGTACCTGCACCTCCAGTACCAGGAGCACCGAAAGCACCAGGCGCACCTGCTCCACCTGCAGCACCTGGCGCACCGAAGGCACCGGGCGCACCTGCACCACCGGCAGCACCAGGCGCACCGAAAGCACCAGGTGCTCCAGCTCCACCTGCAGCCCCAGGTGTACCTGCACCTCCAGCACCAGGAGCACCGAAGGCACCGGGCGCACCTGCTCCACCTGCAGCACCTGGCGCACCGAAAGCACCAGGTGCTCCAGCTCCACCTGCAGCCCCAGGTGTACCTGCACCTCCAGCACCAGGAGCACCGAAGGCACCGGGCGCACCTGCTCCACCTGCAGCACCTGGCGCACCGAAAGCACCAGGTGCTCCAACTCCACCTGCAGCACCTGGCGCACCGAAGGCACCAGGAGCACCTGCGCCACCTGCAGCCCCAGGTGTACCTGCACCTCCAGCACCAGGAGCACCGAAGGCACCAGGCGCACCTGCACCACCAGCAGCACCAGGCGCACCGAAAGCACCAGGCGCACCTGCTCCACCTGCAGCACCTGGCGCACCGAAGGCACCGGGCGCACCTGCACCACCGGCAGCACCAGGCGCACCGAAAGCACCAGGTGCTCCAGCTCCACCTGCAGCACCGGGAGCACCGAAGGCACCAGGAGCACCTGCACCACCGGCAGCACCTGGTGCACCGAAGGCACCGGGCGCACCTGCACCACCGGCAGCACCAGGCGCACCGAAAGCACCAGGTGCTCCAGCTCCACCTGCAGCACCGGGAGCACCGAAGGCACCAGGAGCACCTGCACCACCGGCAGCACCTGGTGCACCGAAAGCGCCTGGCGCTCCAGCTCCACCAGCAGCACCAGGAGCACCGAAAGCACCGGGCGCACCTGCACCACCGGCAGCACCAGGCGCACCGAAAGCACCAGGCGCATCGGCACCACCTGCAGCCCCAGGTGCACCTGCACCACCAGCACCGGGCGCACCGAAGGCACCAGCTCCACCAGCAGCACCAGGCGCTCCACCAGCCGGTGCTCCTAAGGGACCATTACCGCCAGCACCTAAGACTCCAGACGCTCCAGCTCCACCAAAAGCATCAGCCGCCCCAACACCTCCAGCTGCGCCAAGTCCACCGACAGCGGCCGCGCCTAAATCGAAGACTAAAGCTTCCGGAAAAGGAAATGAGTCTGTTGTGTACACCGAGGAAGACGTGCAGTACAGAGATGACAAGAAGTTGGCCCGTCTGTTTGACGATATGTGCAAATTTGTGATGGATGAGCAACCTGAGCATCCGAAAGCGGCGTTGCTCACTTACTTGAGAAGCAGAATAAAGAAGTAAACAACTAGTAAACAGCCAACTCGTAACCTTCATTGGTCAACGTATATACAGTTATGTTTTATTAGTGTGCGGGTCTTGAAACAGATCTGTAAGATGATTCATTACTCTTTTTTATTTTTCATTCCCATTTCCGTTGGTGTAAGTGCTACAATTATTGTTTGCAAGATATACACATGTCAGTCACGTTCATCAATTTTCTTTAGCATCATAAGCAATTTGGACAGCTGGGTTCCTTCCGAAATACTCTGAATAAACTATTTGAGCAACGAGAAAAATGTGACGTGCTTTGTGTCTAGTCCAGCGTTTGTTTTGTACCCCCCCAGCAAAAAAAAAAAAAAAAAAAAAAAGAGAAAATAATCAATGGTATTGGCTCTCACATCTTCTTCGATGAAAGTTTTCGGTGAGCCTTCCCTACCGACTTTGTATCCGAACACTTTTTTATTCTATTGATCGAAGACTGTTAACAAAAGAAAAAAAGGAAGGAATATAGACAGACAGTGCAGAAGTGTGTGGTCATCTTTTTACCCAACGACAAGACGCTTTATCACCACGCACTGTTTTGGTGTGTGAAGTTTTGCTCTGCTCTTGAATAGTCAATTCGAGACAGCAGCAACTTTTTTTATTTTAAAATCCGTTATTTTAGCGAGTCAGCAGGAAAAAAAAAAAAAAAAAAAACTAAAAACCAAAACCAAAAAAAAAAGAGACATGAAAAAGACAGAAAAAAAAAAACTACCCCAAATACATACATTGATTGAACTCGCAAAATCCCCCACTCCACACCCGATACGATTTATCCTTAATGTTGTATGTTCATTTATTTACATTATCCTAATGTAAAAAACAGGAGTAAACCATAAAAATGATGGATTCCCAAGACTAGAATCGCGTTCGTGTTGTGTTTTAAGTTTTCTTTCTAATCAGGAAGTACATGTCCCGTTAACGATAAACTGATGAGTTCCTCTTGTGATAGAGGGTTAGTATCCGACCAGTGGAAGACATTCGAAGAGGGGATCTCACAAATGGACATCACAGAAGATCAAACAGATGAGATTCAAGCGCTCAGTTTTGTGTATCCGGAATTGAGAGTTCGAATGAAAAATGGATCAGTGGAGTTACAAACATCAAATATTTATGTTGAAAAACATCACTGCAACATAACTATCACTATTGAACTTACAAGAGGATACCCTGAGCAATTACCAAATTTAAAATTACGATCTGCTTCCATCGCAGATTCTGTTTTGAACGGCGTCTGCAGAGATGTTATGTCTCAATGTGTTCCAGGAGAACCTGTAGCACATCAGCTACTAGTTGATTGTGAAATGATAGTTGATGGTCTAGAGCCTGGGGTTGTGGCTGATTATTTTGTTATTTGCCCTCCCTGTAACATAACCGCAGCTAAGAATGGACTTCCAAAGATGCCTCAACCGACAAATTACTTATACGATCGCTGCTTGACTTGTAACAACGAGGAAGTCATTGGACTACCAAGTGTTAAACCAAACCGCGAACATGTGATGTGCGCCTACTGTTTCTGTGAAGGAACACCAATCGTATTACTACCTTGTGGAGATAGTATTTGTGTTGAATGTTTTCAGAATTGGGCAACTGTTGACATCGGGGCAAGACGATTAAAGGAAGACCCTGAAACTGGCTGTTGGTCAATTGCCTGCCAATCCCATCCAAACAAAGTACTCTGCGATGTTAACATGTTGAAGCTAATTCCTCCTCGAATCTTTAGAATGTACACGAGATTCTCATTCCTAGCTGGACTTGAGGGTAAAGATGGAATGGTCTGTCCTCTTCCTAATTGCAATAATTATCCATTCTTTACTGGTTCATGTTGCTCTTTAGTTCACTGCCCCTACTGCTTTCATTGGTTCTGCAAGACATGTAAAACACCACCTCGAGAGTGTGAATGTGATACGCTTATTAGAGACTCTGAAAGGTTTCCTTCATCTCCTTGGGAAAGGAAACAAGTAATTGAGCATCAGGTAAGCATGACTCCAGATAGGGAAACTGGTATGTTATTGGACTCATGTCTATTGATAATACTTTTAACCAAAAAAAAAAAAAAAAAAAAGAACTAAACAAACAACAGGAACGATTCCGATACGTGTTCTTCATCACATGGGTAACACGGATATGTATATTAATCCGAAATGGTCAGCTGTTGATTTAATGCAAATACTTGCTCTGGAGATCTTTCATGAAGTTTATCATTTTCAAGCAGCTATTACTCCTTGGGAATATTCTAATGAGGTACCCAGATGGACAATTCCGTTACAGCATTTGGTAGTGTTTAGAAACGGGAAAGCTTTGGAACCCTCGGAATCACTCAGTGAAGTACCACCCGCATCACTTCTGTATGCGGTAGTATCTTATCCAAGAACAGTGAAGTATAAAGAGTTTTTAGACGAGGAAGTTGATCTGTGGCAGTTTAGACGCAATCTACGAAATGAAGACACTGTCTCTGAAGAAAAGAGAAAGAAGAACAGAACTGACTTCAAAGGAAAGAAGTGTCCTCATTGCCAGATCGAAGTCGTTCATTACTACAATCACGGTTGTCATCACATTGGTTTCGCAGGAGAAGGTTGTTGTGACAAGCATTGGTGTTATTCTTGTAATGGTCCACATCCGTGTAATAATGGTTGCACAGCTTATTGTGATGTGCAAAATAAATGTGGTTGTCCTCTTTGTCCAGACTGCAAGCCGGGGAACCCGTGCCCTTCATGTCAAGGATGCCCGCAGTGCACTCACGAATCTGTTGATTTAAATATATTCGACGTCTTTGCTTAACGAACAATCTCGACGAAAAAAAAAAAAAGTTAATTATTGGTATTAGGCTTAGTTCTAGCCTTGTAGCCTGATGCTGTTTTTTTCTTCTTTCTTTCCCTTTTCTTTTTCTCTTTTTTCTTTTTTCTTTTTTTTTACAAACATCAAAGCCACCACCACCCAGTCTGGAGGAATCCTTCTTCTTCTGATGTGGTAGCAGACTATAATGTGCTGCAATTTCCTAATAAGGAGTTTTGCAAAAAGGAAAATTGATTGAGGAAGGGTTCGATCCACAGATCGAGCGCATTGCAATTACTAACATTGAATGGTCGAAGACTAGTTGGTGATCCAATAAGGCGGCTGATTGGTATTTACTGACTACGAATCCACTTCCTGTACCCTCAACTGAGATTCCTTACAATTTATAAAATAATTTTAATTTAGGTGCCCTCCAAGCGAAGAGTCAGATGCTAGCTGACCCCTTTGTATCTGCCAACTGTGTTTTCAGCTGATAGCAGCATATGCATATTGTGATTATACACCAAGTTGAGTTACCCTTTTTGTGTTACAGGAACGACTATGATCTTTTGGTTAGTGGAAAGGCATTCGTTGACAGTAATCGAAATGTTGAATTTAATTAAATTGTAAATCAGCACAAAGTCACACAATATGAATGATGACCTGTTAGCTGAAGATGGAGAGTCTGCCTCCTCGTCAAGTGAACAATCAACAGAAGAGCCAATCTTGATAGAAGGTCCTTGTAGGGCTCAAGAAGAAACTCGGGGGGGTAGAATAGCTGTATTGATTCCCCCTCCTGGTAGATACTTAATGATCGTTCAATTTTTAGTCACTACGATATATTTCTTATTTGAGGCAACTTTTCGTGAGTACGATGATCTAATCGTAGGAATTGATTTTACTCTACCGGGTTTTTTCTTTTTCTGCGTCTTCTGTTGCTTGGGAACACAACACGCCTTCAACGCTCAATTCGTGATAGCTTTTGCTGTAGTTTCTATTCTTCTTGTGCTGCCAGTCGTGTGCGACGTATTCAAGAAGGAATCTGAAGGGAGATACCTGATGTGGGCCGTCTGCTTAGGTTTTATGTATCTGCTTGCATGCTTTGCTGCTATAACTCCATGTTTATTCGGACTTCAACTTGGGGATGGAAGCGGCTATGTATTTGGTACCTCATTTCGTATGCTGTATTTATCTAGTATTTTAGGAAGGTTAATTGGAGACTTCTTAGGTTGGAATTTATCTGATAATTTGTTAGCAGTGGTTATAATCATTGCGGTGTTGTCGTTGTTGCTTTGTGCGACGATATTTGGTGCGAGGGGTAAGCTTGAGAAGAAGTTTCCTTCTGAGAGACCGGGAATGATGAATGCTGGAACTTTTTTTCGATTCACAGCAATGCAACCTATTGTGTGTTTGGGAATATCAACCTTGTACTACGGGATAGCCATCGTTGAGGATGATACAGAATGGCAGGATAAGCGGTGGATGATGTGGATTGCTAACGGATGTTCTATAATTGCTATTCCTTTGTTCGAGAAATATTTATTTTCTAGCATATCTGACCATCACTTTTTATCAAAACCGGGTGGTAGGCTCCCCTTCAGCATCTTTCTCATTGCAGTTTTATGCATTATTTCCGGAACATTAATTATAGCTCGTAGTGGTTCACTTCTCCCCGTTACTATCCCGTTGTATTTGATTCTTTCGGTGGCTGAATATTTATTTGTTTCTGCTACATGGGAGAGTCTATTTAGGTTCACACCTCCAACGAAAGCTCTTGGGGCATTTCGAGGTTTTTTAGTCTTTATGGTGCTCGGATCGATACCTCGTTTTATGTCTGATGTTAACAGGAATACATTTCCATTTTTGTTCTTCAGTATTGGTGTTTGTTTGTTTGGTGTATCTTTCTATCAAGCAGGTCATGTTTACGAGAGTGTTATCGATCGTCTTGGTGAAGAGTAACAGTGATGGATTAAGTTTGGTTCTTTTATTTACGTTCAATCTGTTTTGTTTATTCTCTTTTTTTTCCTTTTTTTTTTTTTTTTCTTCAATTCGTTCATTTTCTTCCTCAAAACGAACAAAGGAGGGGGTTGCACAACTTCTGAACAATGATAACAATCGATGGCGCAGGGCCGGGTCACCTACACGTAGGTATACTGAGACACGAAATACTGTCCTTTCAGTGATGTTATAACACAAACCTACGGAACTCTTTCTAAGGATCGATCAAAGTGCAACCAGAATACGTTCTGACAGGCTATTTCATCCATTTTAGTGTACTGGGTCATATGTCTACATACAAAAAAAAAAAAAAAAAAAAAAAAAAAGAATCGGCACCTCACTAAATTATTCACACCTTGTTTTTGTTTGTGACACAACCGAAAACAATCCTATAAAATAAAAAGGTGTTAGCGTAACGCTGTCAATATTCAATTTCGCTCGGAAAATATGTCTTCGAGATGAAAAAAAAAAAAAAAAAAAAAAAAGGAAGCTTTGGATTTGTTATTTTTCGTTTTTTTTTTTTTTTTTTTTTTTTGTTGTTTTCTTCAATTTTCTGATTTCCTTACCCATATTACTTTCTTAGTTCTAGATAGATAGTTCAACCAGCTACCGCATACCAGAAGACTCTTCGAATGGTGTCTGGATTCCTAAGTCTACAGTAGCTTATTGAGCCTAATCAGGGAATTATTTTTGTTTTTGGCAGCGTCGGGGGGGAAAACCACCTTCCCGATGAAGAGCAGAACTTCCCCTTGATTTAGATCTGTATAAGGTAGTGTGTTCATATATAAATATAAATAAATAGTACTTTTTAGCCCACTCGGAGGTCTCCTGGAGCAAGTTAATTTATTTAACAGAATAAGAAAAAAAAAAAAAAAAGGAATGTTTTACTTCAAGTATTACCGTAAAAGATTTTTTACTCGGAGTTTAAATCAATACCACTACGCAGGTGGGGTAATCTGGTGCATATGTGCAAGCGTATTCACAAAAAAAAAAAAAAAAACTGAAGCTGGTTTTATGTGATACCAACTTCGTACGAGTTTTCTTATTCCTTGCCTTTTGATATTTCTTTTTATCGTCATCGTAATATGACTTTTTTTAGAGAAATTTCTTTTAAAAACCGGATGATAACTTTTTTTTTTTTTTTTTTTTTGTCTGTTTGGTCATTAACCATGATAATATAGTATTCGTTGAAGTAAAAGTTACTTTTAATTTTAAAAAAACAACGACAACAACAGATATTTAAACCATATGAGTTACAGTATAGAAATTGAGGAGCAGATTGGACCGGCGGCATTTCAAAGAGTTGGAGCAGCAGCACCACCAGTGAGAGTGAGAGAAGCTATTCCGGCACCTCAACATGTGCTTCTTCAAGAACGGTTGTTAATCGAGACTTTGAGAAAAGAAAATGATCGTTTAAAGAAAGAATCTAGTCGAAGACATGATGGACAAGCAAACCATAAAAAAACAATCACCGATCTCGAATTAAAGATTACTGAACTTCAACAAGAACCGATCAAAGCCGCAAAAGCAGCTGCTACCAAAGATGCTATGCTTCGACAACAAGAACTTGACATCATGAAACTTGAAGCAGAAGTCGATCATTTAAAGAGCGCCTTAAGCTCAGCACTATCCAGACCAGTGCAGGTACCTGTCTCTGTCCCATCACCGTCACCTGTTCCAACTTATGATTTAAATAGAGACCTGTTAGATAAATTAAATAATGAGAATGAAGATTTCAGAAATCAAATTCTCGTTTTGAAACAGCAAATTATAATTTTGGAATCTGAAAGGGAAGAGATAAGAGAACGTGTTCAGTTATACGAATCTGGTGTTGATGAATGGAAGCAACAGGTCACAGAAATGCTTTCATCGCAAGAAGAAGAATCGTCTTTGAGAGAAGAGCATCTTAGATCTCAGTTATTAGCTCTGCAGAATCTTTCATCATCAGAAACTACTTCGTTAAAAACCGTGATAGAATCAGAAAAGACAAGAATATCAGCGATGAAAGAAGAATTGAATGCGAGGCGATCACTCACTCGCCATAGCAGCTCTCCAGATGGAAAACAACAAATAACTCGACATGTCTCTCCCCCTCCTAGATCAGATCCAACACAACTTGTAACTCTTCGCGATGATCTGTCCAAAGCAGTCTCCAGATTGAAAAATGAAGTAGAAGCCTTAAGTACTAAACCTTATCGAGTTAAAAATCCGATTGGACTGATGAAAGATGCCCTCAAAAAGTAAAGAGATCCCATCTGTGTATTGTATTTCCCCTTTAAAAAAAAAAAAAAAAAAAAAAAAAATAGAAAATTTGTTATTGTATCATAGATGGAAGTGCCCTCCAAATTTGGAGGGCGCCTGGTGAAAATCAGCCACAAAAATTTGTAGGGCCAAAATAGGGCCAAAATAGGGCGCTGGAGGGCGCGTAGGGCGCTTTTTTAATTAAATTTAATATAATGCCGAGTTCATTTTGACACACCCCTGCCCTCAGCGAGGGTCGAATCGCATCTTATTTGACTTTTCTCCGGTTCGCCCGATCAAATGCGTCTCTGGGATATCAGTTTACTTGTCACCAGTAAACTTCTTTTTTTTCTCACAAGGTACCGTGAAGACCGGCCTATTAACAGGTTAGCAAGAACGCACTCTCCCTCCTCGAATCCCTCTATATTCGACTCGGTGCATTCTGCGGGCTATTAGTTCCTTGTAGATCTGGGATGCATCGTCCACTGAAATGAGTTTCAGCTTCAGGGATTGCAGCAGGCTCCGGAAGCTCTCAAGGAGTGGCCCATTGTTTTTGCCATTGCTGACCTCCGAACCATGACCTGGAGGTCTCGGGTTCGAACCCCGTGACACCCTTTTTTCTCTTTTTCGAAAGACTGCCAAGCATGTCAAATTTTTTTTTTGGCTTCTGCGTCAAAATACTTGTGCGTCAGTGTAAGTCGACGTCAATTTAGCTGTCTTATAGTAATAAAAAAGGTAAAAAAAAGCGCCCTCCAAAATAATATTTATATTAAAAGCGCCCTACAAGCGCCCTACACGCCCTCCAAATTGTAGGGCACTTCCATCTATGTTGTATCCTAAATAGTTAAAAAATACGTCTGGTAAGTTTTTTTTTTTTTTTTTTTTTTTTTTTCATTTCAACAGTAGCTCTCAAACAAAAGAAATTACCGTTCTAAACATTCCTGTAGTATTCCCCTCTTAGTGATAAATCATTTCAGACACCAGATCATTATATTCTAAAGAATGGATATCCGACTACGAGACACACCTCAAGCAGGCGTTGAAAGATTAGATTTTATGGCCCAAGAAGAGATGGTTCACATTGTTCCAAATTTTTCAATGGAGCGAGTTGATTTTTTAAGCGGCAGGTTCGGTCCTTTTGAACCCCCTGAAGAGACCAAAGTACCTTTATGGCTAGCACTACTACTACGAGAAGCAGGACGATGTACTATAAAAACACCTTCGTGGATGAACACAGAAAGACTAAGAGAATCATTGCAAGAGGAAGAGAAGGAAGCTGGATTTTCATCATTTCCTTTTCACTATTCAGAGATGGCTAAAATGCTTTGTCGATACCGAGCTGATGTCAAGGAGTGTACTGAAGTAGAACGACTGTTACTCTGCATTGATAACCTACGTGATGAAAAGATTCGTCTCGGAATATCTACTCTAAAAACGAGTACTCAAGGATACAGAATGACTTCTCTATCGGCATTAGAGATCTCAAGTATAAGGAGTACGATGACTAAATTAATGGATATCATGAGAAAATATGATTCAACTAAAACAACACCACCAGAGGTACTGTCTGGTGACATTAACGCGATTAGAATAACAACAGGACAGCAATCAGATGATAATCAAATTGATCAACCAGCTGGTGATGTCAGTGATGAAGAGCCACATGACCTTCCTGTAGTGGAAACACCTCAGAAAGATCTTCCTGCACCAGATGCAGCAACTCCAGGAGTCCAACCAGGTGGAGAGCTGAAACGTCGTCGTCTGCGACGATGAGAGTTTTTTTTTCTTTCTTTTTTTTTTTTTTTTTTCGCTTTGGTTTTTCAACCATCAGCTCTCACTGTGATGAAAGACTCAATACCGACTTCAACATGTACTAACTTGACTATGTGTGTTTGCACACATCCAACTTCTAGACGAACATTACTTCCAATAATTTAATTAACTATTACAACCTAATTATTGTGATAGGCTACCCTACAAAAAAAAAAAAAATGTGCAGTTATGGATGAATCAGTATTAATTACAACTTAATAAGAATATATTTTTTTTAATTATTTTTTCCTGTTCAGTTATATATGAATTTATTAACCGGAGATGTCGTACGATCTGAATCTCCTCCAACAAAGAAGATAAGAGGATGCTATGAAAAACTACTATGCAGTCATATTCATAAGCTAGTAGAGCGATGGTATTATGTTGAATCAAGACAGTGGCAGAGAAAAGCATTTAAATTGGTAATGAAGGGGCTTTGGGACATTGTTAAGGGAAGGCGAAGGAAAGCGGCTCCGATGGCGAAGCCGAAAGATGTTATGATTGTGAAGATGTATGCTCAGAATATCGTATTGCCGGAGCATACGAAGTCGGTAGAAAAATGGATCGCAGGTGCCACTCCAAAAGAGATTGAACTTTTTAGAAACACCTTCAGTTCACTTCATATAATATCGAAAAGACGACAAGAGACTTGTTACAATGGAAATTACCTAAACTTTGAAGAGGAGGAGAGAATTAAAGCACGACCTGCAACATACCGAAAGGAAGACTTAGAGACTGCGCATCAACAGATTTGGGAACTCTTCTTTACGAGAAATCCAAAATCACCGGAAGATAAAATGAATTTCTCATCACAAATGTGGTTGCGGAGTAGACCTCAGCAACCTCATCCTCGTCTAAGTTCGAATGGTACGGCTGTTTATAGGAATTCTTCAGCAAAACATGAAACATACAGAAGTTGTCCTCCGTATGCCCATTGGTTTGAACCAAGTGAAACACCATTACAAACAACAACAAGAGAACAATATGGTAAGAAACACACTCAAGTTGTCACCAGAATTGATCATTCTGTGAAGTACGTTCCAACCAATCCAAGACTTTCGATTAGACCACAGACGGCTAGGCATGTAAGACCACCTCCTGCTGCAGAAATAAAAACCAGACCAGTAACACCACCTCTACAAAAGCAACAAGATCAATTGTTTCCGACTCCTCCTCCTCCTCCTCCTCCGACGACAAGGTTACGTTCTCCGTCACCTGGTGGATCTTTGTTTCCATCGAGTCGGCCTCAAATATTAAATGTTTCCAATCGAAATGCTGATGGGACTAATCGTCGACCTCGCTCTGCGGCTTCTAATCGATCGTTTACAATTCAGAATCTTCTATGAGTATTCAATAACGCGAGCAGTCTTTCTTTCTCCCCTGTGTTATTTAAAGCATAATTCTAATCGGAGCAATGCCTAGGAAAACACTGCAACATCAGTAAGTTATTCTTGATTTGTCGAAACACCTTTTTTTTTTTTTTTTTTTTTTTTTTTTACGAAAAAATAAAAAAATTAAATAAGCATTTACACTTCTAAAAGTACAGCATTTTTGTTCATCTTTCGTCAGTTTATTAAAAAGTTTTAAAAAAAAAAAAAAAAGAAAGAAAGAAAAGCTGACCACTAGTCGAGATTTATTTAAAATTTCTTTTTTTAATATTAAAACAGGAGCCCCAAACATTTTCATACATTGAATGAGAAAGAGTAGTTCATACATACATATTGTTATTTGTAGGTAATCACTACTATATGATATTTTATAACATTTTTCAGGTAACCTTTTTAAAAAAAAAAAAAAAAAAAAAAACGAGCATTAGTTTCAGTTAACCAGTCTTCTCAATGGGCCTGAAAGAGGTCGCCGACGCTATTCTTAGCGGGGCAAGTGATGTTTTGGTAACACAATTTCCTGATGGGTCGATGAAGAGCACATCATTTTGCGTTCGATTCGGGAGGTTAAAAGTTCGTAGCAGAGGTGGAAAAATGATTCGACTGGTCTGCAATAGCGAACTGACCTGCGTTTATATGATAATCGGAACGAATGGAGATTGTAGCTTCGCTGGGTTTGTTGAACCACCGACAGACTTTTCAACAATAGAACAAGACCCGACTACACCGATAGCAAATCAAAGCGATGGATTTAAATCGTTTTCCCCGGCAACGAATACTCAAAAAGCTCTTTCAAAAAGTGTTGAAGCGACACCCGACAATGACATCCTTCAGCGGTTAAAACTGAAAATAGGCCGTAATGATGTACAGTACCAGGTCGACTCAAAGATGAGAGGTACTCAGACATTAACATCTCGAGTCTTTCTAGTTAAGTCTACGACCAAATTGGTTATTTCAGACATCGATGGCACGATTACAAAGAGTAATGTTAAAGGTCAAATAGCTGGTTTTTTAGGAAGAGATTTCACACATGATGGGATTGCTAGATTCTATTCTAAACTTGCGGATGAAGGTCACCAGTTTATTTACTTAACGAGTAGACCAATAACTTCAAATCATGGAACCAGACAATATCTTGATTCAATAAAACAAGATGAACAACCACAAAAGGCTGAAAGAACGGACAGTTCTCAGCAAGACTTAGAAAAAGAAAAACATAGATCATCTACTCCGCCAGGAAATCGATCTTCGTCTTCAAGCAACTCAGCAACTACCAAAGATGGACCACCGTCTGCGGTTATCCCAAAGAAAAAGAAAGGATTTAGCATATTCAAAAAGAATAGCGATATCGATAAAGAAGATCCACGTTCCTATGGTCTTCCTCCAGGGCCGGTTATTGGTAGTCCGGATTCGCTTATAAATGTATTAGTGCAAGAGATAAAAAAAGAACCGCATCGCTTTAAGATTCCAGCACTGCTTGAGGTGTGTATTTTGGATTAAGGTATCTTGAAAAAGAACAGTTGTCAAAAATTAAAAAACAGATATTGGGTTTGTTTAATCACTCCCCTGAGCCGCCTCGGCTCAACTACGGACCAGAGTCAGAAATGCTCTCCAGAGCACTCGTTGAGATGGGGTTACCACCTGCAAGAAGAGATTGTATGTATATTTTTATCGAAAAGTACGATTTTCTTTTTCAAAAAGAATCGGCAAACTTCACTTTTACTTACTCACTCACGCTTTTCATTTTGTTTGTGCGCAATCGGGACAAGAATCCTAATAAAGGAATAGGTTAGTTACGCTGCCACAATTCTCTTTCTACCAAACAATTGGTTTGTAGGTATAAAAACAAAAACAAAAACAAAAAACAGGTGAAGGTATTTTCCTTCCGCAGAATATAGAAGATTTACAACAGTGCAAAGGACATCCGTTTGTAGCAGCTTTTGGGAACGCGCCCACTGACTTACTCAGCTATTATTGTGTTGGAGTCCCATTAGATAGAGTGTTCATGGTGAATACGCGATCGGAAATAAGAGGAGGAAACACAACAATACGAATGGCTGAAATAGACGAAGCGGAATACCACTATTCAAGCAACAGTCATGTCGTAAACGGATATCAGGCAGCAGAATCTTTTGTTGATTTCCTGTTATCAGAACGACTACATCGCGAGGAGTATAAAAATAGAAGACGGAATTCCCAACAGCCGACTCAGACAATTAAATTAGAATCGAAGTCTTCGTCATTAGTTGATGAGCCTTCTCCAGAACCTGTAATACAGGAATCGGGTGATAAGGTTAAAGTTGTACCCCTTCCTCGTGATGTTCTGAAGTGTTTAGGACAAAAGACTGTTTAAAATGACTTGTCGACAAAGTTATTCTCTCGGGGTTTTTTTTTTTTATTATTCTCTGGAGAGAGAGAATTAAAAAAAAAAAAACAAAGGGGGATAACAAAAAAAACAAAAAAAAAACCGGTTCTTACTTCGCACGTAAACCCTGGCGACACAGAATTCCCTCTAAGATGTTCTTCAGGAAATAAATTGTGAAGAAAATGGTATTCTTGCAAAGTAATAATTCTGCTGTTTAGATTTATTGCATTAAAAAAACCCCTATTGGTTTGATATTCTTAATGCTTTGTAAGAAATGGCACATCAACAAAAAAGCTCTTCAATTTCCGAGATTGTCTCCTCTTTTTTTTTTTTTTTTTCTTCCTTCTTTACAAAGTATTTTTTGATTATATTTTTTTTGTTCTTTAGTCTTACCGTGTTTAAAATTTTTTTCCGACCTTTTTTTTTTTTTTTTTTTTTGAACCGATGTTGTAGATGGACGTTCACAGCAATCACCCTAGCTCCTTAGTCATATATGAGGGGCCTTTCTTTGTGTGGATGATTGACAAGATGTTTCACGAGGGAAAAAAAAAAAAAAAAAAAAAAAAAACATCTCGGAACAAACTTCAACAGTATCGAGTGTGTTCTTATCTCCTTACCAACTCCATTCCCCCACCTCGTTTTAGCTATCGAGATAGTTTGTTTACTTTTTGTTATTTTTGGTGTTTTGTTTTGGAAGGTATTTCTGTTTTGTGATGTTGTTTAAAACATTTTAAGATTTAATAGTAACCAGGTAAGGCGTTGTTTCTTTTTTTTCTTTCTTTCTTTAGTATCCCATTCCCTGATAAGTTTCAGGGATTGGACACCACGCGGTACTGAACAGTTTGAGTGTTCAGTAATTATAATTTGGAAACATATTCATAGAAAGCTGCTATTCATAAGATGATATCTTGCAAACGGAAGAGCTTTATTAAAGAAGTGATTCGTTTGCTCATTTTCGTTTTTTCTACTCCATTGAGGGGGAGGGAAAATTGAATTTTTTTTTTTTTTTTTTTTTTTTTTTTTTTTGTAAGGAAAAATTGCTATTAGGAAAACGCTTGACGCTTCTAAACCGTAAACAATTCGCGTTATTCACCAAAATAAGCAAATGAACACCTAAATGGTGTGTATAACTCTGCTTTGGGTTTGTATTATCGCCCCAGCTTCTCCCCAGTTCATTTTGGGGGAAGTGCACCCAAGAATAAAACATAGATGTTCCTTTTTTTTTTTTTTTTTTAAATTATGTTATTTCTCTTTGTTTTCCCTGCGACCCCCCTTCCATCTTATGCTTCGTTTACTTTGTTGATTTCTTTTTTTTTTTTTTTTTTTTTTTGTTTGGTTACGCGAATTTTCAGTTGTTTTGAGAGTTTTTTTTGACTTTCATAAAAAATATGATTGACTGCCGCATGGTGTTGGCGAGCAGTAAGGCAATCGACTAAGAGACTACTACTACTTAATATTTTTTCATATGTGATATCTGCATTGGCAGTTATCAAAGAAATTTAAATAATAAAATTATTATTTGTATTCAGGGTACGCATCAGTCTCTTTCTTATATCCAACCCCTCGTGGAATTAGAAAGTCTATTTTGCAGCTCAAAATAGTGGCATATATTTTTGTCTTGGTGATGAGGCTCAGCTGGACTGATGGCCTTGATCTCAGTGACCTCTTTCCTACATTTGCATTCACAAATAATAATTAAGATAAAATAAAATAAAAATGAAAAAATAAATCAGTAGTCGATATTGTATCGAATTATTGGAAAAAAAAAAAACAACAACAACAATAAAAATAAATAAATAAACAACAACAATAAGTGGAATATTTTAGTTTAAGCTAATATAAAAAAAAAAAGGATTTGCGGTTTTTTTTTTTTTAAATTTATTTTATTCCCCACAAACGATCTGTCGAAGTCATTAAAAAAAATTGAAAGCAGCGGAGTTATTTTTTTGTGATTGCTAGCCAAGTTATCGCATGCAACTATTTTTTTTTTTTTTTCTTCTTCCCCTTCTTTCCTTTTTTTTTTTCTTCTTTTTTTTACAAACAGTTTTTATATAAATTGACAAAAAAAAAAAAAAAAAAAAAAAAACCTGAAAATTTTTTCTGATTTTCTGACTAGCAGCAATAGTTCTATAGAAGTGATTCTTTAGCTTCCTTAATAGTTCACTCCTCAACAGGAAATAAATTTAGTCAAAGGGGTATTCCCTACACAAAATAATAGTTTCAGAACAAGCATTCATTACAAAATCCAAAATGGCCCAATAATTTTTTTTTTATTACTTTTGTAATCATATTCTACACAGAAATTGAAAAAAAAAATAAAAAAAAAAATAAAATGAGCGATCCAATGCCGAATATCACACCTGAAATGCAGGACAGTTTTATAAATTACCCTGGAGAGATTCGTGTTAAAGTTAGAACAAAGGGACTTAGAAAAACAAAATTCTCAGTCATCGAATCAGACATCAGATCAATTGAAAGAGAAACGACAACAATCGGAGTACTTAGAGCTTTAGAAGCAGCAAAAGAGAGATGGGGGAGACTGGACTGCTTTACAGACATATCTGTTGATGGGTTTTCTCCGTCATCAGAGGGTGGCAGTAATTTATTTACAGATATTAGATTTACTGAAGGAGGGTCAATGAGTCTCGGAGTCTTCACTGATGCACAACGTGTTGCTCCGGAGTTTAAATATTCACAAAAGAACATAATGGGACTCGCATACAATGCTGATATAGATGTTACTCTGAACGCCTCACAATACCTTTTTAGAACTGGTGTGAAATCACACAATAGTAATTACGGGATATCAACTGAATACTCAGCCTGTAGAGAGAAGATTACTCACACTCGCAATTCTGCTTCCGATGAATGGATTTTAGGTGGTGGTACTCAACTCTACTTATCTCCTATCAAGTTACTTGGTTCAGAATTGAACCACTCGTTTGCTATAAATACATCTCAACGTAAACTACTACTACAACAAGATGTAAACGTAAAACGTGTTGACGATGATCTTCTAGAATCGTTAGGAGAGTCTCAACACAATTCATTTCGATACGATTTTGGTTTTGATCGTCGGAAATACGATCCAACCTCTGGATACAATCACCCAGTTGCAGGATTCGCTCTATGGGGTAATATTCTTGCTTCAGGTAAGTACTTGGGGATTGGTGGGGGTAAAGACCACGTTTCCCAGGTATGTGTTGTAATTTTGTTTCGTTTTTTGATAGGGACACTGAATGCCTCTCTTTTTCTTCAACAATTCGCTTGATTGTTAAATTTACATCTAAGAGGTTTCGGCCAATAACGACTTTGCTACTTCATGTCTTTGTGATGAATATTGCTGCGGCTGTGCGCATTGTTTTTGTTTATACAATCACCCCAGTTGCATGATTCCAGTGTTAATTCACGGCTTGCTCTGCGTGCAAACCCTGCATGCCGAAAATCATGTCTGGCGCCCCAGCAGCTCCGGGTGCGCACCGAAGGCCATTGTGCTGATGCACACCTGAGCAAGCTTGTCGATTTCGACAGGAAAAAAACTCAAAAAAAAAACTCAAAACAGTTAAGAGGAGAAGTAAAAGGTCACTACATCAAACCTCTACCTGCACCCTTTCCACTTGTATTCAACTGGAATTGGAAGCTTGGAGCTCAACAATATTATGGTAAGCTTCGTGCGAATGACAGATTTTATATTGAGGTTTGTTTACTTGTCTTTCTAAGAAACATTACTTGTCAATGGATGTTAACAACATAATAAACAGACTGACTTGGTTAGAGGATTTGTGAGAGTTGGTGATCAATATTCTGATGGTGGACTCAAAGGAGGAGATGTCTTGGGTGCCTCATCTATGCAGATTTGCTTTCCGCTTCCAATTCCGGGTCTTCCTGCAGGTGCGTTTAGTGGTCATTTCTTTTATGATATCGGAGTTGTAGCGAACAGATTTCAATCGATGTTTAAACCGTCTTCTTCGATTGGTTTTGGAACTCATATTACGGCGTTTCCGGTTGTTGGTCAGATGGGAAGAATGGAATTTAACTTTTCTCATCCACTCTCCGAAACTACGAGGGCCGAACATAAAAAGTGGAAATTCGGCATGCAGTGGTTAATGTGAGCATGTTTCATCGTATTCTGCGACACCCTTATGGGAGTAAAGCGTGCAGACGAGAACTTGTTCTCAATTAATGTCATCACAGTTTTCCTGTATTAACAAATCCAAGTAAAAGCTTCTTGGAACCTATTCGTTGACCGACTTGCTTTTAACTAAAAAGTGTAGGGCAGGTTGTTCGTCTTTTTGTGTATAAATTCTTCATATCATTTCTGGTTTTAGTTTTAAAAAAATATTAAATGGGGTTCATTGCGGTGAGGTGGAGTAGTATAAATGAATTGTTATTTTTTTTCATTTTATTTTATTATTCTTTTTTACCTATTCTTATTCAGTTCCTTATAATGCCGAGTATCCCAAAAACTATAGCTGAGACCGTTGAGGCTGAACATGATTTAGGAAACTGGTCAAGTCTGCTGGAGCAGCATTGGATTCTGTTTGTGTTTGCATTTGGAGTGTGCGTATTTTACTTAATTTTTGGAGTGTGTTGTTGGATGAAAGAAAATCTCACTGGACATTCGACTAACATCTTCTGTAATAACGACAACTACACAACTCTCTCCAACATACGAATCGACGACCAACCCGATGTCGGTGCTGTATAATAATAAAAAAAAAATATTATTTACAGTTTTTTTTTCGCAATAATCCAATAATGTCGAGGATGCTCTTTTTTCTCAATTGATTTTTCTTCATTCTTTTCTTAAATTTGAAAAAAAAAAAAAAAAAAAAAAAAATAAGAAATATCGATATTCACCATCTAGGTATTCCTTTTTTTTTTTTTTTTTTTTGCACTGACGAAGTCGGAGAGGAAAACTGTTCAGATTATAAGCCTTTTATTAATTATGTTTAAATGTTCTCTATTGCAGTAATATTGTCTGCGACCAACAAAAATATATAGAGGCTTTATCTGAATGGGTTTCCCCCTTTTTTTTTTTTTTTTGAAATTTGTCCGATAAAAAAACTTCCTGATTTTTCCTTCCGAAAAAAAAATAAACACTTTTTTTTTAGAGTCTGATTGATATTCTGCACCAAAAGAATTATTGTTGAAGAGTATTATTGCCTTGTGATAGTCGCGTACGATTTATGATTTTACTCTACTTCGTTATTCTCTTATTGTTAACACTCAGCACATGTTTTCCGTGACTGTGCTTTTTTTTTTTTTTTTTTTTCCCTTCCCCCTTTCTAATTTTGTTTAATTAGTCACCATGTGATTGAATCTGTGACCTGCTCCCTGCTACACTGTCTAACATTGAAAAAGAGTGACGTACGACGGCATATGTGATGTTAAACCGATCTGTTTTGTCGTATTTTAAAATTCAGCTTAGTTACCTTTGTGGCATTGTGAAGCAGTTAGGTACATGCTTTGTGACTTATTTCTCCCATTCTCTAACTAAATCTTGATTGCCTAAAAGTTTATTTTAAATTCAAAACATTATCTAATGTTCAGACTGTTGATGTGTAGTGGAATTCCACTGCTCGTTTTGATTTTTGTTCTCTTTTCTTTTTTTTTTATAAAGATGGCTTCTTGCTGATACCACTACTGTGATTACAGTAGCTTTCTTTGACTAACCTTTTCGATAAAAAGTTCATTGCTGTTTACACGAGCTTTTTCGGTTTGTCAAAAAAAAAAAAAAAAAAAAAAAAAAGTGCGTTCTTCCTCTCTCGCTTTTATTTGTTTATTCCTCTCCGTTTTTTTAAATAAAAAACTTAGAAAAGGATATTAATCCTAACCTCACTTATTTAGGGAGCCTTGTCTTGTTTTTTTTTTTTTTTTTTTTTGGTTAATAATTTCTTCTTAGTATCTCAGTATATTATGCTAGGCATGCCTTAAGGTTCGTTAACTCGAGGGAGTATCCCTGTTGTTGTTTTAGCAAGATCCAAAGAATTGGTTGTTTTATTAGTTATTTTAGTTTAAGTTTTTTATTTCACACAGTCTACATAAGATGACGGGCATGCCAAGGACAGTTACAGCAACTATTTCACTGAGCGGCATTCCTACTCAGATTAGAAGTTTTGAACCACACGCATGGTCAGATGTCCTGGAACGTCATTGGATGTGGTTTGTTCTTGCTCTCGGAATCTGTTTGATTTGTTTCCTAATAGGAATGTGGAATCGAGTCAAAGAGAGATTTATTAAAGAAAAACCAGGAGCACTCAGTTTCAGGGAATATGGATTGAGACTTCAGAAACTAGAAGAGGACTACGAATCTCATCAAGAGAATATTAAGCAATCTCAAATAGATGAGCTTGTTGATAGTAAGCCTGGTTATGAAGCCCCTGTTCCAGACTCTTTGTAGTATACCTACAACCTCTTCATTGCTCTCATAAATTGATACATGAAATAAAGAGCTAACTTAGATTAAATATCTACGATGTGAAACTCACTGTTGGTGTACCCTATAAAGATAATTACAGTGATGTCTGGTCTCAGTAAAAATTTTCGTTGTTGTTTTTGAGTTAGGAATTGTTTTTAAAAAGAATTCCGCATGCTACCTCTCTTCCCCTCTCCTTTTCTTTCTTTATTTTTTTTTTTTCTTCCCTCTCGCAAAATTTTGCATTCTATTTCGTACGTCGTTTTTTCTTTTTCTTTTTCTTTTTTTTTTGCTTCGTTCAGCCCTTCAGGAAACAATCTTTTTTAAAGTTTCTACAGGGGAAAGATTCTAGAGTCTTGTGTTAACCTGCTGTGTCGGGCGCTGATTATTCATTCATCCTGTACAATGCACACTCGTTAAGCGTCTTTTACTTTGTATTTTATGTTTTTTATTTATTTATTTATTTCTGTTTCGTTTTTTGTTTTTGTAATTTGGGGGGGAAAAAAAAAAAAGGGAAGCTCAATATTAACAGATGTTATTATTCTTATAAAAGTCTATTGATCGCATGGTTTATATTAATTTTTTATTGAACCTACGTTTGTGCTAACCTTTCTATTGCTTGCTTTCAATGTAAATTAAATGCTCTTGGTCTGCAGAACCAGGGCCTGAGCAAGCTCACGGCACCCAGCATGTTGGCGTGTCGAATTCGGTTTCTTTATATAATGTTTTCCCGATACTTGTTGAGGTTCTTCCTTGTCAGTCTTATTTCATTTTTATTTTACAAATAAAAACAAATAATTTTTTTTTTTTTTAAATTTTCGACTTAGTTTCCTGCTTGTATACAGGACAATGTGGGACATCGTAGTTGTGGATCTTTTGATGCAGTATGGGTACATTCAACTTTCTACTGCAGTATTATGAGACCTTCGAAGAGCTACCTAGTTCTATTTGAGACTACGTATTCCACAAGTGTTTATGGAACAAACAGAACAAAGTTGTTTTTTTTTTTTTTTTTTTTTTTTTAATACATTATCTTATAACAAACTCATATTCTAACTAATATTTAAATCCGTATATTAATGGAAAAGTTCACAACGAACAGTCTAAAGACATATTGGTTTTAACACGAAAATTCATAACGATTTTTTTTTTCGTTGTTTTTTCTTTTTTTGCTTTTTCTATTTGTTCCCTGAAACTTGACCAGACGCCCATAGGCTCATCACGTCAAACCAGCACGGGATTATAATTTTTTTTTTTGTTTTTTTTAATTCTTTATTTGCCCTCTTTTTTTTTAAAAAGGGTAAAAACCCTTTTTTTGTTTTGTTTTGCTTTTTGTCAAAAAGAAATTAGCAAAAAAGGGGAAAAAGGGAGTGTTGGGTACTTGATAACAACCCGTACGTGAAAATACACTAAAAATTCACACCGTTCGCGCGAAATATACTTAATACAAGTAATCCTTGTCAGATTGTTGGGATACCATTGAGTGTAGAAAGTATCGTGTGGCTACTTATTAAAGTTAAAACGTCTTCGGTCAATCAAATCAAAAGGATTGACGAGCGTTTGCGAATTTCCTCATTAGTTTCTGTTTGTTTGTTTTCTTCCCGTCACATAAGACTGTGATATTATCCTATTTTTTTGTTTTTTTTGCATGAAACGACATCAGGGTGTATGGCTTATTTTCACTTCCCTTGTCGAAGAAACGAATGAACAAATGGAAATCGCATGAACGTGGAATATGTCCTTTAAGGGTTTTTAAAAAAAAAAAACCCGCCATTCGGATAAACCTTATTTTTGTTGATCACTGAGGCGTTGAGAAAAGTACGTGATAACATTACAATAAATATACAGATCTTAATCTGAATAGTTTCTTCTCCGAAAATACAAAAGAAAATTAAAAAAAAAAAAATCTTTTTTTCTTTCTTTCTCAGAACAATAATTTATCATTTCTTTTTTATTGGACTACCTGTGTGCTAACCAATTCGTTTCAGGTTATTCTACGTCTCTTTAATCGTCTGTGAGAGTCTCACAGTTGCTGGTAGCGATATAACTGTTACCCCTGTTGAGCTTTTCCTGGCTTTTGGCTTCCTAGGCTTCGTAAATAAATATATAAATAAATAACCTTTTCTTGGTTTCCATATATTTATATATTAGTCATTCCAAAAATAACCGGCCGCGAAAACCAGTTTTGCTTCGAGCAGCCGTTGGTCAAAAATGCGTCCATTTTTCGAGATTTTTTACGAGGTGGAAAGGTTCGGCCCCAATCTCTCATTTTACGCGGTGGGATTATTTTTTTTTCACTTTTTTTACTGACCGTTAGAACCCGACAGGTGCGTTATGGGTACTAAGAGAATGTCACTGTCGCCACGGAAAAGTTAATCCTGTTGCTGCATTTAATTTTTTTCTGGAAAAAAAAGGGAAATGCATCAGAGATTGGCATTTTTTCTCGTAACTACACTTATTATTCCCTTCAGCACCAGCTTAAACTTCTCTCAATGAAGTGTCACACGTGCCACGAGATGCCAGCTGAGTGCTCCTCAGACAACTACAACTGCACCTCGCACACTAACGCGAAAAGATGGAATCCGAAGTTCAACAAGCTTCTTGAGCCACTTCGCGGTAGTCTTGAAATCCCGGCGTATGCTCCTCTGCGCTCAATCTGCAACGCTTGCTACCAGCGAGCAAAAAGGCTGACTAGTGATCCGCATTACGCATCCGTCAGTATCCCTGCAGAGCCGATCAATCCGGAACCGCGCTCCGATATTTTTGAACGCGTGAAAGAATCAGTTCCTGCTGTCCGTTCTCAGTTTTTGAGACTCTGTTTCACGCCAGGCTACACTGATAGCCAGATTAATGCCCATGTCAGGGATTCTTCAATGCGTAAGCAGCTACAGAGGCTGGAACAGCACGATCCCTCCCAATCAGTAAAGCAGCGCAGCCAAGACAGAGATATCTGGAACTTCTGGATTTCCAATGCACGCCCTGAGTCAAACCACGTGGTCCTCAGCAAAGACTACATAACCGGCAAGACAAGTAAAGAGACAGTCCTCTATGTAAGAGAACCATACCTTGCTTTGTGGAGTGCCTTCTGCAGAACTCACACAGCTATCTCATATGCTCTGTTTTGTGACAAAAGGCCTGCTCATGTCAAATCTTGTCCGAATAACCCTCGATGCCGTTGTAGGTGGCACATGCAAATTGCACTTATCCTTCCTGCTTATATGAGACTTGTGGGCCTGAGAAGATTTCAGCTAACCCGCTTGAGTGACCTACCACTCATACTATGTCGAGACCCGTCTTACAACTGCTTCTTTGGCCACTGCAACCAATGCAGGCCGTTGAACTTATTCTATCCCAAGGCGTTAAAATCCTGCTGGCTGCTTTGTACCGATTGATGAAGATGATCCAAATGTGGGGGTTGGTGCGAGCCAACTTTCACCTGCTACCAACACTGAGAGTGAGTCTATTTCAGAAACAACTGAACCCACCTCAGATTCTGGTGAGTCTTCTACTGGCTCTTGCTCTGTTAGTGAATCTAGTTCTAGTTCCAGTTTCAGATCGCTGCGTTCAACTAGTTCTATTATCGGTTCATTGCCGGTAGGAAAACGAAGAAAGCCAGCAGTAAAAGTTGCCAAAAGAGCTAAGCCTAATCAAAAATAAAAATAGGCTAAGTGTAGTGTAAGATGTACAAGGTACTGTTTTGCTTCGAGCAGCCTTTGTAACTGTTTCAGAGTAAAACATCCGACCAGGTACGGCCGGATATAGAACCATATACCGATCTTTCATTTTAGCACCCGGGGCAGCCGATTAGACATCAACAGTTCCATTATTCAAAATTTTCACCACACAAAAATGTCACAATTTTTTTGAATTTTAGCTGCATTTTTTTGAATCGCAGCGGGAATGAAATCAGCGGTGCAAAAGCGATTAAAATAGGTATTCGGTTTTAAGTTTTACTCCCTATTTTCACCCATGAAATACTGGAACCCTAAAATGGACGGTTATTTTTGGAATGACTAATATATTTTTTTTCTTTTCAATACTTGTATCATTCTTAAAAAATCTGAAATATTAATGAACAATGAACAATTCTATTAAGAATTATAACATACAAAATGATCATTATGATTTTTTTTTTCTTCCTTCGAGTATTTTTTGCAGGAATCTTTCTCTTCTATTTTGTTTCTAACTTAGATATCCAAAGTTCAAACCAGTGCGGAGTTAATTCTTTTTTTTAATTTTATTTTATTGCTATTGCTATTTTCTTTTTTTTCTTTTATACCGATGTTGTTAGAGAAGAACCTATTCAGATTGAAAACTGTTATTTCTTGCCCGCGCGATGGGATTCTGTCTGCGTTCAACGAAATATAAGGCTACCCTGAATGGTTTAATTTGATTCGAGTTTTCTTCTGATTCTTGCGTTAATATGGCTTTTTTTTTCCTTCCCCTTCTTTTTTTTCTTTAAACGTGATTTTCTGTTTTTTTTTTTTTAAAAAAAAGAAAGATTTTTCCTACTTTACCTGTGTGCCATTATGTACAGTGAATCTGCTACACATCGATGCAGCATCCATATTTCGGGGGGGGGGGCGGTGGGTTTTTTTTAGGTAGTCATTTTGTTTTCAGGTTATTCAACGTCTCACATCGTAAAACTAAAATAAATAAATTTAATTATAATATTGAAGCAAATCGATGCTACGGATTGGGTCCTCTCTGTCGCTTGTGAGTTACTCTCCTATAGCAACGTTTGGATTAAAATAACTAAAAGCTAGCTAATCAAATTTTTATAATTTTTTTTTATTTTTTTAATATTTTTTAATTTAGTGCACTTTTTCTTTTATAATAAACTCATATTCTAACTACTTAGTATCAGGGGGAATGGTCCGAAGAAAGGTTTAGTCTGATCCCGAAACCAACCAATATTTGTTTGTTTTCCTACGAACTTTTTGCATTCGATTGAATCCTCCCGCCCTCTCTCCTTCTTTTGACTGATAACCATTAATACTAACTTATTAGAAACGGGTATTAGGAAAGAAGCACTATTTTTAAATTTTCTGAACTCAAATCTCATTTTGTGGGGTATCTCAAGAGCAACTATAACTTATTATAAATAATTTACATCCGATATACGATAACGATTTCTGGATGTTTTTAAAATTGAAACGTGCGAGTGTAATAATAATTTTTTTTTTTTTTTTTTTCTATCTTGTAAAATTGAGAATTTAAAAAAAAAAAAAAAAAAATTATTACCTTTTTCAACAACTATCTCGAAAGACAATTCATATAAGCTTGTTTTTTCGGTTGCGCATAAACTTTCTTTTTTCTCTTTTTTTTTCTTCCGAAATACAATGTAATTTTTTCTTTGATTAACAGCTACAAATATTCTTTCAGTCAAGTCGTTTGACGAAAATTGGCGTTATCAGCCGTCTCTTACACTGTCTGTTCGCGCGCGGCGGGTTTAGGTAGTCATTTGTTCCAGGTTATTCTACGTCTCTTATCGTCTGTGAGCGTCTCACGGTCTGGTAGCGAGATAACTGTTACCCTGTTGAGCTTTTCCTGGCTTTTGGCTTCCTAGGCTTCGTAAATAAATAAATAAAGTACTTGATATTAATTTCATTTAAGTTGTTACTGTTTTTTACATGTCAAAGTTTCATCATCTATACAAAAACAGTTGTATTTTACAAAATTCAAACATTTAAACCGCCGAGAAATTGTTGTTCCTTTTGAGCTTGAAAATACAGTATCAAATTAAAACCCAATTTTTTTTTTTTTTTTTTTTTTTTTTTTTTTTAAATATTTGTTTGTTTATTATTCCTCAATGTAAGGAATGTGATTTCTAAAATGTAACTAAAACGTCGTCGACAAAAAAAAAAAAAACCCTTACAGATCGGCATCACATTTCTCTTCTTTCGCTTATTTCCAATTTTAGTTTTAATCTTTGGCCACCGTTGTAGTTTTATGATGGGTCTATGATACCAATTCTAGGGTTGAGTTATTCACGTCAGATGTGATAAAAAATATTATTTTTTTTTGTTCCAGCCTTCCATTCCTTCTTTGTTGAGGTAGCGTACCACTGCATCCGCCAATTGAATTTGCAACAATTGGGGAAAAAAATAGTAAACAATTGATTTTTTTATAAATCAATGTCACTGTGGTGTGATCAACAGAAAAATAGAAAGGAGGTGTTTTTTTTTTTTTTTTTTTTTTTGATTGTTTCTCCTATTTATGTCAGGAACCCAACGTCGTCTAACGTAACTGTTATCGAATTGTGATTTCCTTTCTTCATATCTCTCCTTTTAATGTAAGATTTGGTTTGCTCAGAGAGCTCTGTAGTTCTCGACAGCCATAGCTTACGCGATTAGTTTTTTTTTTGGATTCATTTATCCAAGTCGTGTCTATCCAAATTCCCTCTGCTTGATACATTATCAAATTACTCCCTTATATATCCCCGCTGACAGTCAAGATTGTCAGAGAGATTTGTTGTTCCTTTGAGCCTTGATAATCCAGTATCACTTTACCCCTTTCTGATATTCGTCTTTCTATGGTAAGACAATATAATTATTAATTACGTACTCATGAGTTTTATGAAAAGTTGTCGCGGTAACAATAATAGGCAAGTGGGCGCTCAGCTATGTTCACGTGGCCTTATTTGTTTATTTGCAGTCATTTACTATGCTGCCCGCTGACAGTCAAAATTGTTGGAGAAATTGTTGTTCCTTTTTGAGCTTTAAAAATGCGGTATCAAATTACCCCCCCTGCCCGCCCCCCTCGATTCCATACTGCACCGAATGACAACACGGAAAAAGAGATGTGTATGCAACTAAGTTAGAAACATTTTTTATAATGTAAAGTATTTACGTCAATTGCAGAGTGTATGCCTACGCTAACATTATCTTAGTCACTGAATCTAGAACTAATGTTAAATTATCGTTATGTTGTTTTTATGATACAATACCCTTTTAGAGCACTCATAATATACAGTAACGTTGGATTAAATAAGGCGGAAATGAATAACTCATCTCTATTTTTTATTCTCACTTTTCTATACTGAAATTAATGATACTAACAAGTTACCTTAAAATGCATTGACAGAGGCCTCCGTCCTTAGTTATATTTTCAAGATATTTTTTTAGTTAATTAATTAAGGTTATTCTACGTCTCTTATCGTCTGTGAGAGTCTCACAGTTGCTGGTAGCGATATAACTGTTACCCTGTTGAGCTTTTCCTGGCTTTTGGCTTCCTAGGCTTCGTAAATAAATAAATAAATAATTAACACTTGCTCTGTCAAGTGGGTCTTAACACGAATACTGATGGTCACAACGTCCCTTCACGCCTGAGGGATTCTTTACGGTTGTGTGGTATCGAATGACTGGTACCCGTAAGCTTACCATGATGTACAAGTTTTAGGATTTTTCAAAATAAATAAATAAATAATTTAAGTAATCATGAGTTTTATAAAAAAAAAACTGTTACGAGTTGTGAAGCACGCCCAACTCCTTCAATATCATTGAGGGGATTGATTGTTTGTGGTTTTAAACTTATCTATTTTTTCGTCGGGGAATTTGTGTTCATTCTCACTTTAACCCCCCTCATTCGCAATTGTTTTTCTTCTTTTTTTTTTATTTGTGTTTTTTCCTTCCCCACTCCCCACCACTGGAACAACGGGAATCAAACATAAAAAAATCATGTTTTAGCTACGTTCTTAAGTAATAATAAAGATGAATAATTAGTTGTAGACCTGACAAATTTCTTTTTTTTTAATGTGGGTCGTTGTTGTTGACGTATTAGCATTTCAATATCAACCCCGTTTCTTGTTGTAGTCATCGGTCCACTGACATGATGTTTACCTTTTTAATTAATGCGAAAAATACTGGTGTGTTCTTCGATTTTTTTTTTTTTTTTTTGTTTTGTTTTATTTTTTTTTTTTTTTAATTAAAATATCACGGAGCACAGAGTCTGTCAATAGCAACCGGAACAACAGAAAAAAACAAGTAGTAGAAAATTATGGTGGATGCTATCTTTTTTTCTTCTCTTCTCCTCTTTTTTTTTTTTTTGTTTTTTTTGAGAAAGTAAAAACACTTAGCAGCTGACATCATAAGTAATCTTATTATTCCATTTTTCAGTAAAATTAAAGTAAAGTAAAATTTGAAACATCATTATTATTTTTTTTTTTTTTTTTTTTTTTTATGTCACTTGTGCGGTTTTCCGAAGTTGCCGTTGCATTGTGATTACCATTTTTTTTTGTTTTTGTTTTTCAAAACAAAATTAACGTACCATCACCGTAATCAATATGTCTGTGTGTCTGCGCTTAGAGCGCCTAAGTAACTTCAGCAGTTGGTGTAGCAATATTCAAGGTGTTGTTGTTACTGGTCATTTTCTTCTTCTTTTTTAGTTTTTGTCTGGTGTGTAAAAAAAAGCCGCGTTTACCATCTACCGTACCTTTTTAGAGCGTGTAGTCATTTTTTTTTTTTTTTTGCAAAAACTGCTTTGCTTTTTTTTCCTTAATATTATGTCGTAAATTTTATCTAAAATAAAAAAAATGTCCCAACGTACAGACTAGTAGAGTAATAATAATAGTTTTGTGATAACTACTCTACTGTGCCCCAGTGGCCGTGGAGTTGTCATGTAGTTTCTTATTCCGATTTCAAAGAACTGTGTTTCTATTACGCATCCCAAGGCAAGGGAACGTAATAAGGTCTCCACAGGTATCAAATTTTTTTTTTTTTTTTTTTTTTTTTCCAAATTTTAAAAAATGCTCTTTCTCATAACATGCGGAAGATCGCATTGATTCCTTGTGAGTTTTTCTCCTTCAGGACCTGATGTCAAATAAATAAAACTTTCTGTAACAACTGACTAGCTGCAATTTAGTATCTACTGCTGATTCAGTAGCCTCTGAGAGTGAAGTGGGTCAACCAGTTTCTTGTTGCTCTAACAAAGGAGTACCTGAAAGTACGCATCCGAGAGTTAAAGACATCAAGACGTTGGTTTTGTCTCTTTTTCTCCAGAGCTCCAAAAAGCAGTTACCACTAAACCTTTCATTGCCTTCCTCTATAGGGCTTTTGATGGTTTTCACTAACGTGCCTTCCAAAATTTAATTGGCACTTGTCACAGTCAGAGTTTCTTATCCCAATTCCAAAAAAAAAAAAAAAAAAAAAACACCGTTGTTTCTACTATCCCAGGGAAAATCTCCAGCGGTAACATTTATTCACTTCTTTTGTTTTTTTTTCTATTATAAAATGCTCTTTTTTTTTCGATGAATTTCATTACACAAAATGAATTTGTATTGACCCCTTGTGAGCTTTTTTTTTTGACTCCTGTCTTTAATATTCCTTGACTACTTAATGAAACCTAAATTAAGTATTTTAAGGATCGCATTGTGCGCAGTTGTTCCTTCTTTTCTATAATTATTATTGTAGCTATTGATGACGTGTGACGAAAAAAAAAAAAAAAAAAAAAAAAAAAAATTTACAGCGGCTTTTCCAGACTTATGCTATAACAGAACAGATCTTTGACTTGTTGTGCATTGTGTGTGGATTGAATTTGTGTTGTTTTTTTGAGATGATGTATTGGCCACAGTTCGTTGTTTGTATTGTTTTTTTTTAATCTGAATTGTCGTGTTAGTGAGGAAGGTTTCCCTCAATGTCTTGAATTATCTGAAATAATACTCTTTCTTAAAAAAAAAAAAAAAAAAAAAAAAACTAAAACTCAATCTCTAGCTTATTTTTTACATTTTTTTCGATTCATTGCACTTTCTTAACAAAAAAAAAAAAAAAAAAAAACTCATTCTAACTTATGCTTTTGCTAAGGGATTACTTGTGTTCGAATCGTGTTTCCTTTCTTAGTTTACCTTATTTTTTTATTTTTTTTTATATAAAAATGGTTTCATAAAGAAATCATATTATACGATGTAAGACGTCTCATTAGTTATATATTTCCTTTGTGTGTGCAGTCACAGAGAAGACTAATTCTTGCAGAGAGAGACATCGTAAAATTTTTTAGTTCTTTTTTTTTTTTAGAGAAATTAATAATTAATAATTTATAATTCAGAATAAAAAAATGGATGATGACCTACCTTACAGTGAAGTGGTTGGAGGAATGCTTCCTCCACAGAAGGGTAACACGATGTTGGTTGTGAAAATTTGTTATAACCCTCCTGGAGGAGGATGGGATGTTACACGCGTTCTTCGAATCCGAAGCGACCAAACCCCACGAGACGTCATCAAAGAGTGCGCGCAGTACATAAAATCTCACTACGGAATCCAAATATCCCCTGAGAAGCACGTCTTACAACTGAATGAACCCCCAGGTATCATAATTGAAAGTGCAATTTGTAGCAATCAACGAGTACTCGACTTCCCTTGTGTTGCGACAAAAGTTGCTTTAAAACAGGAAATATGCTTTAGGCTTCTTCAAGGGACAGGAACTTGGGCAACTCTTCCAAAATATCACACGCAGACTGAAAAAGAAGATATAAAACCAACAGCACCACCGCCTTCAATAGAGAATGAAAAAGAGCTTTTGCAGCAGCTGGCGGATGTCTTGAGTAGTGAAATGGATGTTTTCTCAAAAGTTACTAACAAGAAATTGAGTGCCTTTGACGACAGACTCACCACGTTATTTATTAAAACTTCTAAGGTTCACAGTCGTACAAAGATATTAACTAAGCATGCTGGTGATGCTGATACTTTCAACCGTTTGAAGAATGAGTTTGAGACTTCTCTGGAGGCTTTTGATCAGCTCAAAGAATCTCAAGCAGTTAGAGAAGCTGGTTTATGTTGTCAAATTGCTGAACATGAAAAACGGGAAACTGACTACGATCTTTTGAAATCCAACGTCGATCAGCACTTGTCTGGATTGGAAACTCATATGAATGATTACATATCACTGACTGTCGATAAATTAAGTGTCTTAGAAGGCGAGATAGCAACACAAAGAATAGAAACAGAGACTCGGTTGATTCAAGAAGAAGAAACAGCAAAGCAACTTCAAAAGAATCTGACAACTGTCTCAACGTCTCCACTTAGAAATCCTTGGAATAACAGTACAGTTATAGAAAGTGATTCATATGGAAGTCCTAGATTATCACCGTTAGGTAGAGTGGATAAAAGTTTCTCAAATGTACCGTCTCCGACGGGGATCAGTAAAATTAATACTTTCGGGGAGAGTCCATTCTCATCTCAGATAGAATCAGTCGGCACTCGCCATTACTCGATTGCAAACTCTGCTATGAAATCACAAACCCGTCGTCATACAGAAGACATAGAAGAACAAGGATCTATGTTCGACGGTCGACCACTTTCAAATACCAACACTGCTCTTCGAGTACTGAATGAAAACAGTCCCACTCGCAATAGAAAACCAGTTCGAAAAAGAGAACCTCCCCAGAGATTAATAAATCAAAGCGTCTCCTTTGAAGATGACAGATCAGTGTTGGCGGATACTCCGCAGTCTTTATCTGTTTTAGAACAAGACTTACTAGTGGAACGTGCGTGGGTATCAAGCATGACAAAGGAATTATATCTTGATAGACGTCATGGAATGCCTTCTAAGAAATCACTTGGATTGTATCGGGAATATCAAAGTCTAAATTCATCTGTAGGATCTCCTCGTAGGAGCCACACAGGACCATGCAACCACTTTAAGAGAGCATGGAATAAACCTACTTGTGAGAATTGTAGTCATACTTCTGATAAATGTAAACACTCAAGAGGATCACCTCGAAGATCAATTGCACGAAGCTCTCGGGATTCTCATTTTGATTAATTTTTTGTATCTAAAAAAATTGTACCTTGTTTTTTTTTTTTTTTTTTTTTTTTTTTTTCCCATACCTGTACTCCCCTTTGGCATGAAATAGATTAACTTAATGCCTTTTTAGTACCTTTATGCTTAGTAATGTTATTATTATTATAGTTGTTTTGCTTATGTGTTGGTTATTTAAAAAAAAAAAAAAAAAAATTATTCTCTTTTTTCTTTCAGGATACTTCCATTTATGAAACAAAAAAGTGTTGAGTTAAAAAAAGTAAAAAAAGTGAAGTTTTGCCGATTTTTTTTTCTTTTTTTTTACTTCTTTTAATTTGTACAGTTTGTTTTTTTTTTAAAAAAAAAAAACAAAATAAAAATATAAAAAACTTAAATGCCACTCTGTGTTTTAGATCCTAATCTGATGAATATGTCAGGATCACCAAAGAGAAAGAGAGAATCAGACGAGAAGCCACCAAAAAGAGGAAAGATTGAAATTAACAGACTCACCTCTGTTGAGGAGTTAGGGAACTTTGTAAGCAGTGGTGTTAAAGTCGTTGCAGTGACTGCCGGATGGAGAGCTCAAAAATCAACTGAAGCAGAGGAACTAATCGCCACAATTGCAACTTCTAAAAATGTTGACTGGGCAGTGATTAAGGTAGACGAAGATGACGAGAGTGGCGTTATTCAATTCGAAGCAAACCTAAGAAAAGTACCTTCGATACTAATATACGACCAAGGGGTACTCTCTGATACGATTATTGACTTTACCAACAACGATTTATTTGATTCTCTTACTAGCGCTGTTGCTCCAAAAATTCCGGTTGTCTCTTCTGAAGAGCAATTTCATAGTTTGTGTGGTCAGGATTCTCACACGATTTTTGATTTTTATGCCGATTGGTGTAAGCCATGTAACCGCATCAAGCCTCATCTTTCTTCATTGCAAGAGCTCTTCCCTGCTACTACTATTTATAAAATTAACAGAGATGACTTTCTTGAGTTGCACAACAAGTGCGGAGTTCAAAAAATTCCAACATTTCAAATTTACAAACAAGGAAAGCTACTCGATTCCCTTCAGCATTCGGACGTGAATCTCGTCAGAGGTTTTATTGAGAAGACGATCGCTCCACAAGACTTACAATTTGATGATGATTTTTAAAAGACTTATTGCAGAAGATCAACAAGCTATAAAGCACGACAGGTTGCGGTAGCTGTGATTGTGCTGTTTTTTGAAAGCAGCGCATGCCAATCTCGATGTCCGTAGATTTCACTTCAATGACATTTTAGAGAGATTGGTAGTGCTCTTTTTTGTTATTCGTTCTTTTTTTTTTTTTTACCTACTCATTAAATCAGTTTAATCCGCAGAGATCATTCAGCTCACATCACAGCGGATTTTCCCCGACACCCAAACCATAGATAGACAAACACTTCAAGGAGTTGTTATTTTTAAAAAAAAAAAAAAATAGTTTCATTTTTCTTTTTCAAACAGGTTTTAGTAAAATATGTACGGCAGTATAGTTTTTTTTCCTTCTTCTCTTATTGATTGCTCTATAACACTTTTTTGTCTACATTATCCCAAGCAGGGAGGAGTAAACAATGTCACACTCCCCAAATGGTATGTCGGCGCATCAACCCCGAAGACCTGCAACGGTTGGAGTGGATGCAGCAGGAAGACATAGTGGAAGGTTACTTGATAGAAGGAGGATCTTATTATCGAGGGGAACTCCAAGGGTATCGAGGTTATATTCAAGAGATCAAGCATTTGAAGAACAAAAGCTCACCGTGAAAACTCTTGAGCCGGTTGCAGCAGCTGCCTTAATCGCAGCACCAGAAATAATGTCTCCTGCATCACCGCAAAAATTCTCAAAATTATTGGAAGAAGCAGCTTGTCCATTTGGAAATGGAATCACACGAAAAGGAGCGCAAGATATTTATAATCTGTGGCACTTATCATATCTGTACGATTCGAGTCCTTCTGTCAGAGAATTATCAGTGTGGTGTACTGGCATAGCTGGTCAGCTTTGGGGTATCATGGAACAGAATCGTGACTGCTTGCAAACTAACAAGTTAAAAACAGCAACCTATCTAATGCTTCTCAGGAGGATTGTACAATTCTGTGTTAGGAACGCTGTTTACGCTGATGACCTGTCTCGTCATGTGACAGAATTAGTTTATTGTCAATATGATTCAACGAGACCATTGTCAGAAACTCATTCAAAACCTTTTAAATATTTGTTTGAAGAACGAGAACAACACGAAAGACATCAAGCCTCTGGAAATATCATCAGCAGAAGCAACAACAGAACTCTAATTAACGAACGTTGTAAGAGGACAAATGCGGAACACTTGTTAAAAAGTATGCTTTTTGAGGTCTGGAAGAAACACATTTCCGGCCTTAAAACAAAACGAATTATAACCATAGCGAAATTAGCATCCACTCGCAGTCGCTTTGCTAAACTTAGAGTTCTGTCAGCTTGGAAGTTGTACCATCAAACTTGCAAGGCTCGTGCTGAGGAAGCTGAAGAGGGTCAACAAAAATTAAATGTGACTCATTCAGAAGCTAGAAAACTATCCATTGTGATTGAACAACAACAGTTAGAAATAGCTCTGTTAAAGAATCAGTGCAGCGATTATCAACGTGACTTGATTCTATCTCAGAGTGAGTTAGATGTTCAGCATCAACAACTTGCGGATTTCGAACAGGAATCTTCCGAATTTATAAAAAAAGGAAAACAAGTCCACAGCAGTGAACTTGAAAAGCTCAAATCTCAGATATCTAATTTACAAAATGAGATTGAAGAACAACGACAACAAATTGAAACAAATAAATCACACACTCTAAAAATTTACAAAAGTGCGATAGGATCGACAGATGACCAGGACAAGACATCAGAACAAGAACGACCATATGCGAAAGAGTTCTTAAATGAACTACAAGACCCGAGCGATGAATCTCTTCCGTTAGAGTTCATACGATGGTGTATGAGACAACTTACTTCAACACGTCAATCAACGGTATCTAACTTAACAACTGCAGTACAAGATGGTGATGTCTTTAGCCATGTTGCTTTATATTGTTTTCCTGAAGTGTGTCATTCTACTATTTTAAAGATGATTGATAGCAGAAGAAAACTTCAAAAGATATTTTCTGTTTTACAACTCTACGGTTTCGAACCATCATTCTCAATAGATGAAATCATCGGAGGAAATTCCGTAGCCACTTCGTGTCTGTCCTTACTGATCTTAGAATGTTGGGTCACAAGAAGAAACATGCTTTGTATTACTCCGTCATCATCAGCAGAAGGATCAAGCTTGACTGCATTGTTCGATGCGTATCAAGACGAAAAGAATACTTGGAAAGCTATATTAAACCCCGCAAAGGCAATCCTGAACAAACGGCTATTTGAAAAGGTAAACATACCTTCTGGTGGAGGCCTTGATGATATTTTAGTAAAGGATAAACTGTTGTTTACAAAACTGAGAACAAAAGTTCAACTTAGTTATTCACAAAGAGGTGGAACCCCTCCCGGGATACCAGGTAACGATTATGTGTCTGCAGTTCTACGCAGCAGCATCGATTCAATTCGGTCACGAAACGTGAGCATTTCTGGAGGGAGATCAAGAGGAGGGTCCCCAAACACTCCAACAAAAATAAGAAGTCCTCCAGTCAGCTGTTCAAGTCCAACAAAAATAAGAAGCCCACCAGTTAGCGGCTGTTCAAGTCCAACAAAAATAAGAAGCCCACCAGTCAGCGGCTGTCAAAGCCCAACAAAAATTAAAAGTCCTCCCATTCAATCGGACAGCCCAACTAAGTTAGTGAGCCCAACTGTAAGCTCCCCAATTAAACTTCCAACGGCTGCACGAGTAAATTTCGAAGAACCCGGTGGTTCAATGTTACCTGAAACTGTAATCAGCATTGAGGAGCCTAACCTTGATCCATCAAAAATAAAGAGCAGCCCACCAATTGCTGCAACAAGAGTCAGTATTGAAGAACCTAACTTTGATTCTGCAAGTCCTCTTAAAACAGCACTCTCAACACGAGTCAGTATCGAAGAACCTAACTTCGATTCTGGTAGCCCTCAAAGAGTACCACTAGCACGAGTCAGTATTGAAGAACCAACTGCGGGGGAGAATGACAGCTTCAAGAAGATAAGGAGCCCTCCATCGGTTGCGACAAGAGTCAGTATTGAAGAACCTAACTTTAATTCTGGCAGCCCTCAAAGAGTACCACTCGCAGCACGAGTCAGTATTGAAGAACCAACTGCGGTGGAAAATAGCAGCCTCAAGAAGATAAAGAGCCCCCCATCAGTTGCGAGAGTCAGTATTGAAGAACCAAATTTCAAGACACTGAGAGGCAAGAAGATCTCACCATTAGACCCTGCGAAGCTGCTTCACCAGATTGGGGGTTTGGAATACACGAGTGGAGACAATGAACAGAGTGGTGATGATCAAACGAATGATGAAAACAAACTTCCAATGATTCTCTCTCCAAAAGTAGTTCTGCAAGACAGATCAGAACCTTCAAATGATATTCAAATAACTAACAAGACATCTGACAGTAGCTTACCGACTGTAAATACTGAAAACAGTCCTCAAAGAGGATTGTTAAAAAGCAGCACTGACAACACATCATTTGGGGGTTTAACAATTGACGTACAGGAAGTTAAAGATGAGCCACAGACTACAAAGTTAGCAGGGAATACTCCTGACTTTGCGTCATTGGCACCCGTTAGAAACAGAAAAAGAGCGATGTCTTATCTACATAAGTCTAAAGAAGGTACAGTGATATCTCCAACAATGTCCAGCGTCAAAACAACATACGAAGGCAGGAAGCGATCTGGTACTACTATTGGGAATGCTGGCATACCTGCGGAGATGCGACCAGGAACGTCACATGGATTGTTGTCAGCGACACTTACCTCAGATGGAGGTAGCCTGTCTTCGACAAGGAAGAGAAGGGGAAGCTTTATTCAAACTCAAAGCCCAAGTAAAGAAATATTCGTCGAGGACTTCAGCCCTGCAGATGTCATGCGAGTGGAAGAACTTCTGGTTTTGCATTTTGGACAACTCAGAAATATTTATAAATATTACAGCAGGATTACTAACAAGTCTGATGACATGTCCACTTCAGAATTTGTTAAATTACTATCAGACTGTCACATCCTTGATTCAAGTACCGTATCAATCAATTTAGCAGCAGGTACCACAGCAGCTGGTGGTCAAACATTAGTAGGAGCTAGACAAGTGACGGCTCTACAGGTTGAGTTGTTGTTGTCGAGAATGAGGAATTGTGGTAGCTCGTCATCGAATCAAGCGTCAAAAAGGAAAGAAGAGGGATACGGACCACAACCATTCACCGAATTCTTGTTAAGAATATCGCAGTATAGATACTCAAAGATATGCTCTTCGGTTGGTGATCGTTTTGAGAAGTTACTTTCTAATGATGTTTTCCCAAATGCATTGTGGTCAGAAATTGATGAGTTTCGTAATTTATTTTATCAACCAAAAATGCAAAAAGTTCTTAACGATTTCAAATCGAGACTTCACAAAGTATTTCACCACTATAACCACGATAAGAGAACTGGAAACACAATGTCGAGCAAAGACTTTTGGCAAATGCTAAGCGAATCTAAGATGTCAGGTGAGTCCTTAACACAGTACGATGCCTTAATAATTTATAATAATTCTCACAGATCGGATGAGATGTCTGTTGGAGACTGCATGACCTTTGCTGAATTCTTGGAAGCCATAACTGCCGTAGCGCTCTGTAAGAATTCAGTTCTTATACTTCCCCCGTCACACAGATTACGTGAATTTTTAGTTAAGTTTCATACGGCGTTAGGAGTAGCTAACCCTCGACTGAGGACAGGTTCTGTTGGTGTTCGTTAGTAAATTTAATTTTATATCTTTTTTTTTTCATGTGTGTCGTCTCTCAATAGACTTATCCTATTTTCATCAAAAGAAAGAAAAAAAAAGAAGAAGGAAAAACGTCATGCAAATTTCAATTCTGGTTTGGTTTATATCTTTTTTTTTTTTTTTTGTTTGTTTGTTTGTTTGTTTGTTTGTTCATTTTTTTTCAAAATTATTTCACAAATCAATACTGAACAGTCAGTGTTTGTTCAAAAAAAAAAAATAAATACATATAAAAAAAGAAAAGTTGGCAGCGTGAGTTTGCAAGGCTTCCGAGAAAACAGATAAATCTATTCTATATATACTTGATAGTTGCTTGTCTCATAACGAACACGGGCCTCTTTTCCTTTTTTTTGTTCTCTTTTTTTCCACGTCACCTACCTTTTTTTTTTTTTTTTTTTTTTTTTTTTTTTTTTTACGCCTTAACCTTGCGTTGCGTGGTTAGCACAGTGTCAAAAATTATGAGAAGACTTTTTAAAAAAAAAAAAAAAAAGTGTCTAGCATCCCAACGTTTTTTCCTTTCTCGTATTTTCAACGGTTTGGCGGAGCAAATAAAAAGAAGTATTAAAAAAAAAAAAAAAAAGGTTTCACGGCACCGGAAGGACTTTCTCTGATTTTAATTGTGTCGTTCCTTACGATGATTATGATATTTGTTTTAAACTATTAGAGTCACTACATGTGAACTCTAAATTAGTAGTTGTCACATGCGATTAATCGTTGATACTTGGTTACGACGGTCTGTTCGTTTTTCTGCGATTTTCACTCTCCCCTTCCGACAGTAGTCAACTTAGGCTGCTTTTACTAAATCTCTATATGTTCGATTCGTTTTTTTTTTTTTTTTTTTTTTTGATTACTTCTGTTTTGGTTCCTTCTATAGTTCTCAATTATTATAATTAAAGTAAACCCCTTTATGTTTATTGGTTTCAGCGTGGGTCTGTAATCAGCCTTTTCTTCGTTTGATAAGCCAACCGGCTCTATTCATGTTATTTCAATCCAATAGAGCGTTGCAGTATGAAGATAACAAGTTGTGAAACTGTGGTAGCCTCTTTTATGCAAGATGGTTTTCATTAATTTTTTTTGTTTTTTTTTTTCCCTTCCTTTTTTTTGTTTTTTTTTAATTAGTTGCCTGGTTGCCTTGTCAGATTTCTCTGTGTGTCTTGCTTTCCTCTAAAAAAAAAGTTTTTTTTTTTTTTTTTTTTTTTGTTTTGTTTTTTTCCTTAACGTAATGTACGAAATCACTCTTGCCTTCCTTCATCACAGAATTCAATACCAATGAGAGAACCGAAGTAAAGAATAAAATGAAATACTCTCCGAATACCAAAATAGTTACTTCAACAAACACATTCAGGTTTCACACTACAGTAGAACGATTCAATTATGAATGGTTATTTTATTGATGGTACGGGTGACAATCTTGGAAGGACAATAGAAGTGGTATCCACTGAGAGAGTAGTACTCGGTAGGAAAGTAGACAACGTTGCACATAAGATTGATAATGAGAAAGTTAGTTCAAAGCATTGCAGTTTATTTATTGTGAATGGAGCAATGGTGATCGAAGACAACAGCAAGAACGGTACTTTTATAAACGGAACTAACTTATCTAATTCGGAACAACCGTTACAACACGGTGATGTAATCAGTCTTCTTTCAACTGTTAAATGGCCTGATCATAAGAATGTACAATTCTCAGTTAGGCTTCCTGGTAGTCATAAAACACAACTATCAACTACAGGTGATCAGACTGTTAAAAAACAAAAAATTGACACACCTTGTGATCACTGTGGGAAACAATGTACTCAGATCAATCCACAGTGTGGAATATGTTTGAAGAATTGTTGTTCAGAAACAGTTGATTCTTGTATTGATAATGAAGGAGACAGTATTGTGTTGCTACCACCACAAGATCATAAGTTCGCGTCTATTCCTGAAGAGACTTTTGGAGGCAACAGTACTGAGATTGAAATTCTTAGTAACTACGTCCGTGATAATAATGTTTCATTAGACTCTAAGTGGAGTACTCATGCTGCCTGCCATCTCAATAGTTTAGTACCAATATGCTCAAGGTGCGCTGGTAAAGAGTTCTCTAATTGCTTGTTTGACTACACAATTTCCATTAAATCTGCGTTACCAAATGAAGTTATCATCCGTGAAGATTGTTGGTATGGAAAGGACTGCCGTACTCAACATCACAATCCAGCTCATGCAATGAGGTTGAATCACGTTTGTTTAAACACTGGAAGTCCTTCTAAAAAATGAAAACACATCATATCATGGAATGCTACCAAAATAAGCTTTTTGTTGCTATGATGAAAAAAACACTTATTCTAGAAGTTGTATTGCTACGTGTTGACGCACATTCTTAACCCATTTGCCATGTGCGGCAGTTGCTTATTATTTTTTTTCTTTTTTTATAATAATATTATGGCTGTTATATTATTTTTTTTTTTCATATTTATTTCTTTTTGTTAAAAAAAGGTTTTCTTCTCGTTGATGGGCTGGCGTTTTCAGATGCCTTGTGTAGCCTCTTCTTGTTGTCGTTATTTTTGTTTAGTTTCTATCATTTTTACTTACCATTCAAAGACAGTAATGTGTAGTTGTTGTGTTTGAGATAACCAAAAGGAGCATTAAATCTATCATCCCTCTTTGGTAATGATCATAACGTCGGGACTTAAGATAGTTGATTCAGATAGTGACACCGCAGAGGTTGCTGCTGTTGTATTCCAAAACGAAGAAGGAGTCGAAGTTTTTAATGAAAAATTGGAAAACATTCGAATCTCTAATGACATTCAAAAACGAATTTTATTTTGGCCTGGAAACGTTCTCGGTGAAGTGGTTAGTCCCTTAGACACTGTCATAGAGAGACTGGTAGGGTGTAAGCCACCAGTTCCTGAAGATGGCAGTGAATTTCCATCTGATAAATCAATTATGATGAACGTTGATGATGATCGAAGTTTAGTTAATATTGTTTTATACTCGACGTTGTTTCCTTCTCAACTGAATTCTTCTTCTCGAAGCTTCTGTGCGAGTCTTTTGGAATTGCGCAAATTACCTGACTTTCCAAAAACTAAATACGACTTTCTCAGTACACATCTAATCCTGTCACCTGGTTTTGGTACTTTCAGAGGATCACGAAACACTTCAGATCTCTTAAACCAAATGAGACTAGAATGGAGGAAGTTCTTGCAAAGCTTTCCTGAAGAGGAGAGTAATTAATTTTTTGTTGTGTTTGTTAGTTTATTGAAAACAAAAGTTAACTCCGACAGGCATGCGACAGATAATAAAAAAATGAAATGTTGCAGACCACTACTACGAACGAAAGTAAATAAAACCTCATTTCAAGGTGAGAGAAAGGTGCAATCTGGATTGCAGAGTGGAAGGATGAGGGATGAGGTACCAGGACTTCATGAAAATTCAGAAGAATCACGAGCAATGAAACTAATGGGAGGAATGGAAAGACGAAGACACGTCATGGATGATAAACGAGGATGGGGTGACAGAGGCAGCATCTACGATCACAAACGACTCTCAGATGTTGTAGAAGACACCTCAACAGATTCTTGGAGAGTTAACTTCAGTCAAGATATAGCAAACCTCTCAGGTCAACAAGGTATTAATCAATGGAAAGAAGAACAAAAAGCAGCAATACTACAAAAAGAGAATAAATCAACTGGAATCAGAAAAAAAATATTTCAAAGAGACGACCTACCTCCGTGGATGGACTGGAACGTCCCTCCTAAAAGAATAAGACTTCAGCACACAATGGATATGCGTGCGGACTGGTTGAAAAAGACTCCTGACTTCGACTTGTCTCGAGAGCAAACAAACATACTTCAAAAAGTGTTTGAAGGACTAGAAATAGCATTCACACATAATCCACTTCCTTTATTAAATTTTAAAGAAAAAATTTGCGTAACTCATTGCGAATGTCCAAACTGGGATGCTAAAGATGCCTGGCTTATTTTATGGAAATTGGTTATAGATGATACCCCTGAGAGAGTGGCAGAATACAAACGAGCTTTGGAAGGAGGAGTCATAAGTGTCTGGGGCAAAATACTCGCAAGGCAAAAAATAACACAATACAGGCAACCCATAGTACTAAAGTTTGTTCATGATGATGGTACAATTCCGTACAAGAGAGGTTTAGTTGATTTGAATATTCAACTTGCTAACCGTGGTTTGGCACCAAAAACTGTTGCCGGCTCAACAGATCATTTACAACAAGCTACTTCATTCAATAAGTCGTCTACCGTTGAACCTGTAAAACAATTTCTCTTAGAAACCAGAAAGAGATTCGGACAAACTACAACCCAACAACGAGCTGTAAAAAACAAAGTAATGGCGAACAGAATGAGAGAATACGCTCAAAACAGTCTTTCTAAAGAAGAAGAAGTTATTCTGAATAACTAGTTTAGGTTCGGAGGTTTCCTGCACTCACTTCCTTATTATATTTTGCTCATTGTTAGCTATCTATTCACAACTAGGAGACTTATTGTCTTTCTATATCATTAAGCTGACTTGTTGTTATTAAATTGTTATCTTTCTTTTCTAATCAGTGTCAGATATTATGTCTGGTGAAGGTGATAATGAAAGGACTTCAGGTGCGGGAGAGAAGATTGCAATGAAACAATTGGAAGAAGAATGTGATTTTGCATCGACACCTCCACAAGCACCACCACCAGTACCATCAGTTGCTTTAGCTGTAACGGTAAGCCCAGCGAGGGTTTCACAATCACCTGCTGAGTCTGCATTGTTGAGTAGTCTTATCGGAGAGCCTCTACCATTGGAATTGCCTCAACCACCTACTGCTGGATTTTCAGAAGAGCTACAACCAGCATTGTCTCCGATTATTGCCCCAGAAAGGCTGCCTGACAGGTCTCCTGAAGTGTCGTCTAGCTCAGCTTTGTTTGCTGAAATGGCACTGCAGGCAGCCATTAACACACCTCATCATGTTCCACAACCTCAACAGCATAAGATACCTCCTGTTGGTGTTACAAAAGTACCATCTACATCGAGAAGTTTATATTCAAATATGTCATCACCGAGTAGGAAGTCGAGATCACCTCCAGGAACAGTTGATGCACCTCGTTACTTATCAACAAGAAGATCATTTAGTGCTACATCTGTAAGATCATCAAGTCAGATATCACAACCATATGGTCAACAACGTACTACTAGAAGAACTCCTTCAACTTTTAAGAGACCTTCACAAACAGCAACTCGAACAGTTACAAGAAGACAACCTCCTTCACAATCACAACACATTCCCAACGTCAATTCGGTAGCTCGATCAATGAACATGTCACCGTCGTCATTTCAGGGAGACGTTATCGCTGCTCTTGAGAAGGAACTACTTGAAGTTGCCCAACAATCTTATACATCAAAGCATGGTATGTGTTGTGTTGTGTTGGTTTTTGCTTATAAAGAAAATAATCAAATTATTATCAAACAATCTCACAGGATTGGAGGACGCAGAACGTAGAAACAATGCGCTAACAGAAAGACTACGAGGAGCTCATGAAAGAATTAGTAGTTTAGAAACTGTTAGAGAAGATGATCGAAGAAAATGGTTGACGACTGTTGAGTCTTGGAGAGTCCATCTTCACTCTTCAACTGATAAGCATCTTCGTGATAAAGAAGGTCTTGAATTACGATTATCGGCATACGAACAACAATCAATAAGTTCAGATGGTCTAACTCAGGTATTATCTACCATCCAATTAGTTGTGTATATGTCCTCTTAGTGTATTAATTATAAATAAAAACAGGTACTCCACGCCTCAGACTTGAGGAATAAGGAATTACACGTAGAGATTGACATCCTTCGAAAGCAAATCATGGACTCTGAAGTAACACAAAAAGTACTCGCAGAGGAAGCCGAAAACTCTAAAAAAGACGTCATAACGGCAACACACGAGACATCTCTAGTAGCAGAGCAGGCGACTCTTCAGCAGCATGTTTCTGAAGGACTGAGAGATGAATTGTCATCCTGTAGATCTGAGAAAGAAGGTTACGAGAGCAGAATCCAACAACTTCATAACCAAATAGAATTATTAACAGAGAAGGGTGCCGTCACAATCAGCCAACTTACTATTCACAACGAGGAATTAGAATCTCAGATTAACAAGCTGATGTCTTCACATCAAGCTGAGATCGAATTGATAACAGAAGAACATGGTATCGTGCTTAAGAAACTTATTAACGATAATGCAGAAGCTCTGTCTAAAGTAGAAGTAAAATGGACAGAAACAGTATCGAGATTACAAGAAGATACCGCAGCTCAGATTGGTCAGCACAAAGAAACTGTCGCCAACTTGAAAAATGAATCAAAAATAACTTCTAAGAAACATGTCTGGGAGATCGATGCTATCAGAAAAGACTTTTCAGAAGCATTAAATTCTCAGAGAGAAACTGCTGCAGAGAACTCCCAACGTGATGGCGATCTGATAGCTGGATTAAAAGCTGAGTTGGTAGACTGCGAAGCCAAGCTTGTCGATGCTCACACTCAGTTTGAACAAAAGCTAAGCGAAACTGAAGAAAAGAACCTTTCGAAGTCTAAAGAATGTCAAAACACAGCAACCAAACTATCCCAGGCTGAGTCACACCTTCAGCAGTACGCTCAAGAAACTGTTCAGCACAACAGCACTGTTAGTCTACTTGAGGCGGAGATTAGTTCATTGAAAGGACAAGTGGCTGATCAGACTGCTAGTAAAAGGGAATTTGAATCTCAACTTCGCTTAGCTGGTGAGAGAGAAAGTTTACTCAGATCAGAAAAACAAGCAGACGTAATTAAAATGAATTGTTTGGAAGAACAACTCGCGTTAACAACTAGTGAATCTGATACTCTTGCTACTCAACTAAATCAATCTCAAAGAAGATCTGAACACAGCAGGCAAGCAACAGAAACACTTGAAAGACATGCGAAGAGGCATCTCTCTGAGTCTGAAAGACTTAAAGCTGCTCTCGACTTAAAAGATCAACACTTGGAAGCATCACGAGCGAAAGTGGTTGAACTGCAAGTTGAACTACAACACTACAGGGCGCGAGCTGATACCATACTCGATGCTTGAGGGAAAAAAAAAAAAAGTTTTTAAAAAAAAAAAAAAAAATTAGTTTTTGTGTGTAATCGAAGTAATCTTTTTCTTTTCTAGTTGTTGTTTTAGATATTCTTTTTTTATTTGTTAAAAATAATACTCCCTCAGTATTGTATTGTACCTGTACCGAAGTTTAGTTTAAATGATAAAGTTACGTCTTAAGTTTGTATATTGATTTTACAGGTCGTATTTGAATTCTGTTTGTAGCATACTCATGTGTGTCAACCATATGTTGGAAACAGTTTCGAGTTGGGTCCGTAGTTGTATTTAACACGTGCCCCCCCATCACAGTTTATAACAAACTCTCACCTTCTAAATGGCCATCAGACTTGTCTACCTTCCAATCACCGGACGTGCTGAGCCAACGAGACTGGCACTGACTCTCGGTGGAGTCAAATTCCAAGACCAGCGCCTTCCGGGGTCGGAGTGGGGTTCGAAGTTGAAGAGTGAAGTAACACCAAGACAGCTTCCATTGATGTACATTGGAGACAAGATGATCTCTCAGAGTATCGCACAGTTGAGGTACGCGGGGAAGATATCAAAGTTTGAAGGGAAGCCGCTCTACCCGGAAGATTCTCTTCTCGCTTTAGAAGTTGATGAACTCATTGATATGGTAGGAGAGTTCTTCCCAGTACTAAGTGCATCGTTTAAGATTGAAGACCAGGCGGAGAAGGAAGCATTCCGTGCGAAGTCAATGGCTCCAGGAGGAGATGCCCACAAGTGGATCTCATGTGTTGATTCGAAGTTGGGGAAATCGAAAAGTGGATTCGCAGTTGGAGATCATTTGACTCTGGCTGATCTGTCAATCTTCTGTACTTATCAACCAATTTTAAGATCTGGACTTTTGGATGGAGTTCCTGCTACTTGTCTTGATGAATTTAAAAATATTATGACTCACAAAAATATAATGGCCAACATACCAGTTGTGAAAGCATACTACGCTGAGCCAAAGGCTCCTGCTTATAAAGCATTCCAGTGAAAAAGTGATTATATTCGGTAGGCTCTTAATTAGTAATTAGAATAGTAAACATAAGCGTATTTTTAAAAAAATAGTTTTTTTTTGTTTCGTAACAAAAATTCGTATTCTAACTCCTTCCCTTGCTCAGAACCTTAGCATTATAATTCTGTTGAAAGTGGTGTTTTTATTTTTATTGACCTTCGTCGTTATTATCAGAGGTTTAGGTACAAAACTTTCCCTTGTAGTTACGAAGCTGTTTTGGGTGCCAGAATTGACTCTTTTATTGAAATTCCATGAATTCTGTATTGTGATCCACAAAAAGGAATGCTTTCAGATGAAATATTATTTTCTCAATATCTGGTCGGCTGCCTGTCATCTCCGTCCTGTTAGCTAATAACATCGACTGCTGAGTAAAGACAAGTGCTAAGTTTCTCACTCATTGGTTAATTTAACATAGTACACTATTCTGATTAGGTTATTTCTGTAGTACCCGCCTAAAGGATGCCGCAGTGACTCTCTTCATGAATTCTGTATTGTGATCCACAAAGGGAAGACTTTCGGATGAAATATTATTTTCTTAATTACTGGTCGGCTGCCTACCATCCCCGTCCTGTTTCAATATGTTTTTTTAAATTGTTAAAAAGAATTACTTTTAACTCTATTTAAAAAAATACTGAGACTAGTCTACTGAAGCGGTGATAAAAAAATCTTATTCTCCCCCATATTCATTATTAACATTTATTATAAATTATTAATGTAAAGTATTTACGTCAATCGCAGAGTGTATACCTACACTAACATTACCTTTAGTCAACTGTATCTCAGAACTAAATGTTAAATTATCGTTATGTTGTTTATGATACAATACATTTGTATTTTACGTACAAACTCGAACAGTTAACCCCCCCCATATTCGACAGCACATATGGGATTTCTTATCGATACCAATTGTTGATTTTCTTATATTGCAACCACGTTTGGCCGAACCCTATTCTCGTTTTCGCCAGTTTCAAGTTGCTTTCCATTTAATATTAGTATCAAGTTATCCCCCCCAACAGGTAAATGATCAAAAGTTTGAAAAGAAAATAAATAAATTTTTAAAAAAATTGAATTATCGTATATAAATCTGTATTTTCTCTTCTCAAAGAACAAAACTTTAAAAAGTAACAAAATAACAATGAGAACCTGTGACAATCTCAGTTTGAATATGGCATTAAACTTTATGGACGAATACCAAATTGATTCAAGATATCAGGATGTCGCATCGATATGCATGACGACAGTCATGTTAATTACACTGATATTCGGAGCATTTTGCTTTTGGGAATTCGTCGTCTGTGGCGTCACAGATGATGAAGAAGAGATTATATGCAGAAATAAGGATGATCCAACCTACATCCATGTTAGACACCATCCTATTTATCACGGTGCTTGTGCTAAAAAACCAACCATGACTCGGGCTTGATGATGTATCCGACTCACTGCGACTTCAGTTGTTTTCATCTATCTAATTTGCATTGAGATCCGTCGTGACTTTGCTTGAATGACGTACTGCTACCTACTATATATTGAAATAACTCGTTAAGGTATTAAAAAATCTAAGCGTGTGCATGTGAGTTTTTGTGGATACCAAAAAGAAAGGCTTTTATGCTGTTCGATTTTTTGGTTTTCCCATTCTGTTGTTCTAAAAAAAAAAAAGAGCTTTTTGTGGCTATAAAGAAATCTATCAAGCTGCTGCTGCTGCTACGTCTATTTTAGTTCATTGTGTGACATAACCCCGCATCGTTGCCTTTTTGCTTTGATGTATTTCGCGCAAAACGCCTGGATTCAGTTTTTTTTCTTCTTTTCTTTCTTTTTCTTTTTCTCTTCGTTGTTACTAATTAAGACATAACTTTTGTTTTTTTAAAAAAAAAAAAAAAAACCATAAAAATATTCATCTTCTTCGCATCGCATTCCAATAAAAAGTTATAATGGCACGCAAGAGTGACGTCAATGAAATGTGTATACTCTGCTGCTGCTGTATTCTTTAGTCGGAGAGCTCGTTTTGCGAAGCTCACTTCATCGTTGAATTTGGTTATGTCCCTCCTCATGTTTTTATATTTCTTAATAAGACTTTTCCAAGGAAAAAAGTTGCTTTTTAAAAAAAAAAAAAAAAATTTTTAAAATAAGGTTTAAAGTTGCTTGTAGTTGAGAATTATCTTTTTTCTTTTATTAGCTTAGTGAGCCTTAGTTTTTTTTTTTTTTTTTTTTATTGGTTGCGTGTTTACGCGAGCAGGCGCTTTTCCTAATCGCTTTAAGAAGCGATAGTTTCTTTTTCTTTTTTCTTCCTTTTCCCTTTTGTGGTTCATTTCAATTATGTACTTGAGCAAAAAAAAAAAACAACAACCACAAAACAGCGTCAGTCCGGGACTCATTAATAATAACACAAGGCAGTGTTTCTTCTGTAAACAGTTGAGGTTTTCTGTGTGAAAATAACTCAATTTTTCTTTTTTTAACGTATTACATTTGTTCCAGGTTCCACCTGTTTCTGCGATCGGTCACAGATCTTGTGTAGGAGAGAACTATGAGTTACAAAGAAAAAAGTTTTTTAAATTCGTTTTTTTTTCTTTTTAAGAGGGCGGGTGGGTTAAGGTAGTCATTTGTTCCAGGTTATTCTACGTCTCTTATCGTCTGTGAGAGTCTCACGGTTGCTGGTAGCGATATAACTGTTACCCTGTTGAGCTTTTCCTGGCTTTTGGCTTCCTAGGCTTCGTAAATAAATAAATAAATAAGACAAAATTTCCCAGCTGAATGTACATAATTATTTACAAATGAAAAAAACCTGATGTAATAACCTACAGGTGTAAAAGTACAGCTATTCAGTGGGAAGTTTCCGTTGCGCAGCTACCTCTTTATGGCATTTTGAAATCTACTGTTTTCTTTCTTACGTTCCTAAGTTCTTTTTCCTTTTTTTTTTTTTTTTTTTTTTTTTTTTCTTTCAAGAATAAATTCTTTTAGTGGTTACCTCAGACTCGCTGGTGCAGCCTGTCCGTAAGGCTCTTGACCAACTAATGCAAAACTTTTCTTCAATTATTCTATTTCGAAGTCAAGTCCCTCACTTTAGTAAGAGTGATTTCTCGATTTCGTATAAATAACTACTTACAATTGTGTTGCTTGATTTCAATTGGAAAAAAAAAAAAAAGTTCCTCAGTTTTTGAGGCTTTTTTTTTTGTTTGAATAGTTGTATTGACAGTTATAGAAGGAAGAATTGAAAGAACAAACAGTTTTTTTTTTAAATTTTTTTTTATAGATTTTCCCACATACTTGTCGCTGCAAGCAATATTGCGCGCCCAAACAACGACAAAAAAACAAAAAAACACCAAAAAAAGACTACAAAAAATTGTTACTCTGCATCAGTCAAACCGCAAACTGGTTTGACGGCTTGCCTATTGTCAAGTAAACAAGCCCTGGCACTTTGTGTGTGTTTGAACTGGAATAGAGCTGCAGTTGTTGTCATGTTTTGGTTTATAATAACGCTAGGTAATTAAATTCGAGGAGGATATATCCCCCCCTCTGAAAAAAATTTGTTGTGGTAAGAAATCGTCTGTCAGTGATAATTCTTTTTACTGTCACTGGCAGTCCCTCATGAAAGAATCAACAGAAATTGAAATTTAAAAATAAAATAAAAAAAAACAAACACAAAAAATCCCTTCGGTCATCATCAGTGATTTTCCGCTCATGACGTTTTATTTTCCTTTCTTTTGAGAGCTATACAAAAAAAACCCCACCAAAAAAAACCCCCTGAAAAGCAAAAAAAAAAAAGTACTTTATCCCCCTCCGCATGTTTCATTTGCGTAATTCCGTTCACTGCGACAACAAAAAAAAAAACACAAACGAAAGAAAAAAAAATCAGACGAAAATGAAATAGAAATGGGAAAATAAAAGGGGGGGAAAAAAAAAAATCCAAATCCCTTTCCTTTTCGACATATACATCGAAAAGCAAAACTGAAAAGAAAAAAAATCTGTTGTATGTTTTTTTATCTCTCTCTTTTTGTTTTTGTTTTCCCTCCTTTTTTCTTCCTACAGTAACCCTTGAGGTCTCGAATTAGTGTTCACACAGTCACTTACATTGAGTGATGTATAAAACACAACGTGAAAAAAAAAAAACAACGCAGATATCAGATTTAACTTTGAAAAAGCAGACCAACAAGCACATAAAGAGATTTGGTATCTGGAATTATTAATTGTTTTTTTCAACGCATCTCCTTCGTTCTTCATCTCTTTTTTTTTTCTCTCTCAACCATTAGAGTTCCGTTTTTTTTTTTTTTTTTTTTTTTCTTGGTTGTCTGGCCTCAGTGGCCATTGTTTAATAAGTTGAAAAAGTAAAAAAAACATCTGAGAAAGTATAAAAGAATTGAGAAAAAATCTTTTCCTTATTTTTTATTTTATTTTTTTTTTTTTTTCGTTCTCCCGTGAGAAATTTTTATCACGTGAAAAAAAAAAAAAAAAAAAAAAAAAAAAAAAATATTGTAAAAAAAAATTTCCCTTTTTTTTTTTTCTATCCTCAAACGTTTCGGGTGTATAAAAAAGAAATGAAAAAAGAAACTCTCTTTTTGTTCAATACGTAAAAAAAACACTAAAAATATTTTTCTTTCATTGACACTTAATTGCCTGCCAAAGAAAAGAATGAAAGCCTCGAGTGGTAATTCAGTCACGTGCCACAAATAAATTAACGAAGGGGGAAAAAAAAAATATAAACAATAAGAAAAAGAAAAGAAAATGATAATCATATCGAATGTTTAAAAAAAAAAAAAAAAAAAAAAAAAAAACTCCTGTTTTATAAGAGAAACAATGTTCTATAGCAGTATAATAGAAGAAGAAAAACAAAAAAAAAAAACAATCAAATGTAAAGAAAAAACCAATTCATTTTTATCAACCCGACTGGTGCAGCCCACCAGCGTGGATTGTATTGTTAAATCTGTTTTGTGTTGGTAAATGGGGCTAGGAGAGGTGCATCTCATGCCCTCTTTTTTTCATCAGCCCTCATTTTGTACTAAACTTACTTCGTTGAACAAACGGAAAGAGGTTACAAAACCTTTTAACCGTCTGTTCTCTTTTCTTTTTTTTTTTTAAAATTTCTTTTTATTCTTTCAGACAAAATTAGAACTGTTTTCCTGTATTGTTTTATAGTATAAAGTTAAGTCACTCCAGATTGTTATTGCTTACTTGCCTCTCGTAATATATCAGTATGTTATGTTATAGTGATCAAGTCCATTTTGGTTAACCTTTGGAGGTGCAGTGTGTTTGAAATGTTTTTTTACTACAGAAAGAGAAAAAAGAAAATCCCTCCATCTTGGTTGCTCTCTTTTTGATTTTTTTTTTTTTTCATTCTTTTTTCCCCCATCCATTTAATATTTTCATTCGAGAGTAACAAAGTGTTACTTCTGTGAATCTGTAGCTATGCATAAAGTACATTAGATAAAATTGTTATCACCTCACGTTGGTGAAAACCGTTTCATCTTTTCTAAGTAGCATGTTTTAAAGTAAGAATCGCTTTAATACTTTTATATTGAGTGATCGAGATTTAGCAATTTTTTTTTTAAATATATTATGTTTCTTCTCCCACCAACTCATTATTTAATTTTCGTCATACATCATCACATGGTAGTGAAATACATTTGTAAGCACGCTGCTACCCAGAACAATTTGATACATGGGTTTCTTTTTTGTATAAAGCATCGACTTCTACCAGTCTCAATTAATCTATGTTTTAGTATTTTTTTTTTTTTTTTTTTTTTTTTTTGTCTTTAATCACAATTCCTCTCTGCTCTGTTTTTTTCATTTCTAGTTACTGCTCTCTCTGGTTCTAATTCCCAAGGAGAGAGAAAAAGAAATTCTAAAAAAAAAGAATTGATAACCTGTCACCACAGTTTATTAATTTGATGTCAGTTTAAAAAAAAAAAAAAAAAAAGGAAGAAAAAAAAAGGAAATAATTGTACCAGCGAGAGTCTCTTGACTGTAGTGTCTGCTTGACTGTAATCTCCTGTTAGTTTAGTATCCTTCAGCCAATGTTTTGGTTTGAATTTTTCTCTCGTCTTTTTTTTTTTCTTTTTCTAATGTGCGTGTGGAAGGAAGAACTTCACGCACACACGTGCTATCAAAGGAGGATGTTATCCTCTTCTATCTTTTCTTTGATCTCTTCTTGCCCTCTTTTATACATTCCGCCAACAGAGACTTAACAGTGTTTTCTTCTCCTTGATAACAGTAACTGAATGCGAGTTGACGGGTTCTTTTTCAGACTTATTTAGGTCTTTTTATTCAACATATTGAGCCTATTTTACAACGCTATTGTTTTTCTCAGGTAGGTTGCTCTCTTTTGTGTTTGCATATCAATCGCGATAGCATATTAGTTGCCCCTGGCCTGTTAGTATTTGCGTATGTACTTCGGATTCGGAACCTCTTCGCGCATACAGTTGCTGATCTGAGAAGTTTGTTTTTTCTGTTTTCGCGTTTTCTTTAGTAGTTCTCCGTTTTGAGTTTAGAACGAACGCGCGTTTGCTCTTAGTGCAAAAAGCTAGAAAGAAAGAGGAAGAGAGAGGGAAAGATTTTTTTTTTTTTTTTTTTTTTTTTTTTTTTTTTTTGCTGCAGGAAGTTGTTGTCCGGCTCAACTCAGGAGTTGATGCTGTTATGAAATCACCTGTTTGCTGGGAGGATGTGTTTCATTTGTTTGTTCGTGCAGCAGTGTAGGAATCGGATCGACCATGTAGAAGTCGTCTTTTTGACCTGTACTTCTAATTCTCAATGACTAATCTCTTTGAGAGTAAATAAACATGGTTTTGGTAGTACCAGAGAGTGAGAGGAATTTTTTCTCTTGTCGGTATTACTTTTTTTCTTTCTTGTTTTTTCATTACTTTTTGTCCTTTTTGGTTCTTACATTATAATCTCTTCCCGTTCTCTTACTCATTTCTTTTCGCAAACCCCCCTTTTTTTCTTTTTCTTCTTTTTCTTTTTTTTTAAATTTTTTTTTTTTTTTTTTTTTTTCCGCCTTCCCAAAAGTGTTCTATTCTGTTACATTTGTTGAGAGCATTCCTGTCTTGAAATTTTATTATTTTTCACCCCTCAGTCGGAAAGTTACATATTACAGAACGCTGGATGATATTACTGTTACTGAGTTTTTTCTAAACGTAATTTTCTGATTAACAATTACAAATATTTTTCAGTCAAGTACTTTGATATTAATTTTGTTTTTAATACCTAAAAGTTGTTACTGTTTTTCACATTGTGAAAGTTTCACCCCCCTCAGTCAGAAAGTTACATATTACTGAAGGTTTTGGATGATATTACTGTTACTTAGTCACGATTATTAATATTACAAACAACTTTAAAAAGATTAATGCAAACATGAAGTCTCCTTCAGATGATGTCACATTATCTGAAGAAGTTCAGCAGCTGATAGTGTCACTTGTGAGAAAAGATGTGGAAGCCAAAAGGAATGTTTCTGTGAAAGAAATTCGATTGAAATGCGAAGATAAATTAAACATCAGTCTCATTGATCAAAGGTCAGAGCTTCGGGAAGTGGTACACATGGCTGCTATTTCTGATGAGGAAAGCCTCGGAAAACTACGAGAAGCCGCCCAAAGAAAAAAGAAACGAATATTGGCTGTTAGAATCATCCAAAGTATGGGAAGGGGATGTCAAGTTAGAATTACTTTACAAAAAACAAAAATAATTCAAATGAAAAAAAGCTGTTTAATAATTCAAACACGTTGGAGAGGATACCTCAGCAGGAATGACACGAAATTACTTTGGAGGTCTGCGACTCAAATTCAATCAATATTTCGATCACATGCATCAAGACAAGAACATCAAACTCGTCAGTTAAAGGTATCAATCATACAACAGCATTGGAGGGACCACCATCACAGAATGAGTTCTTACAGCAAAACAATTCAACGAATCTGTCGAGGATACATTTCAAGACTATCTTCTTCTGTGATAAAACCTACTAAGGTACTACTACTACACAGAGTCTTTATATCGTACCTTATTAGACTTGATGTTTATCAGCGTTATTCTTATCTACATCAGTTGAGGTTACAGTTGAAGTCTGTTCAGTGCCTTCAGAGAATTTCAAACGCATTTCGTGAAAGGAAGGCAGCTGCAGCGATCTTGTATAAGAATCGTCAAAATTTAGCAAGAATTGTTATTGGTTACGGTGATAGAAAGATACTTCAAATGAAAAAGACGAAGTTATTTGTATTAAATAGAATATGTGTTGGATACCGAGAGCGATGGTGGCTTTGGAAAGAAACATGCGATTCAAAGCAACGAACCATAGTTAGAGCCTGGGGATCATACAAAGTCAGAACCACACTTCAAGATGCTATCAGGAGGAGTAGCAGTGCTAGGTTAATACAACTTAATTGGAGAATGAGAAGTACACTACTACAAGAACGAGATCGTGACAGTTTAGTAATGATTGACATTGGAGATGACGATTCTACTGCTTCAGCTATTCTACAACTCCCTCATTCAAAACATCCCAACATCTCAACTAGCAACGACGTTTGTTCAATTCGTCGTTCCAATTCTCACAGAAATCGTCGAAAACTAAAAAGATCCTCTTCTTCAAACAGACGCATCAGTAAAACGACCAACAGGTTTAATCAACAAAAGAAATTAATTACTTCAATAATAGAAGGACTAAAAGAAGAGCAAAACATTCTGATGAGTCGCAAAACTGGATTGGAAAAAGAAATAATAATTGAACGTCAACCAGCAGAGGCAGAAGAGACAAGGCAAGCTGCGGCTTTGCAAGTAGCAAGTAACAGATTGAGAATGGAGTTGGTGGAGAATGCGAGACTTCGAAATAAAGAAAAACGGATCGCGGAGATACAACTATTAAAAGATAAAATAACCGCTGCTGAAGAGGAGCGGGATGCCTACCGTCAATCCATCGCAGAAATGAGAAAATCGCAAGCCGTCCTTGACAAGAAACTGTGTGAATTAGAAGACACTGAAGAGAAAGAAATTAAAAATCAAAGAAGAATGCGAGGAGATTCACTAGTAGCTGAGGGATGTGCTAAACGTACAAGTGACCAGATACGATTGGGAAAGATGACAATAAGATGCCAAAAAGAGCGAATCAGCCGCCTCTCATCACAAGACCACAATCCTGAGCTCTCCCTCGCTAATGTAATTCAAGCAGTTGTGTCTCGAAGGAAGGTTGAAAACCTGTCCGAAGAACTCGTCTCTCTCCAGTCTGAGTATGATCGACTGCTACACTCTCAGAAAGTATTAAACAGAAGACTTCAACAGGCTTCTCGAAGTAATTCTATTCAGCAATCTCTTCAAATTGAACTTCATAAACTAACACAAGACTTGGATAACAGTCAACATCATAATAAATATGAAACACCTATCTGGTTGGAATTATCACCAAGGCCACCTCCTCGTAAGCACAGTGTCGCAGCATCGGAATCGCCTTGCAGAGTGAGATACCCATCATGGTTGAAACCTCCTACTCCGAAGGCAGCTGTTTGTTCACAGCCCAAGGCTCCAAAAAACAAAAGTAAGCCTATCTGGCTCAGAGAATAGCCGACGATGTGGTTGCTGTCAGTGTTTTGTTTCGTTATTGCAATTGCTTCAGTACCAGTAAAGCCTACGGTTATATATTTACATGTATTCAGATATGGCTTTCTTCTGTTATCTTTTGATCATTCAAAGATTATTGCCCTTCCTGTGTGACTTGCTTTATTATACTTACACACAATGAAAGGAATGTTCGCTTTTTTTTTCTGTGCTGTTTTATTTTGTTTCTTATAGTGCCACGGGTTTTTTTTAATTATGTATTTTTATTAGACTCTGCGAACTGTATCACTTTTCGTAAGTCTCTTTCGGTGTCTCGCGAAATATTATTTACATGTATTAAGCGATTCTTATTACGTTCCGTATTTTAATTCAGTTTTGATTGTAGTTTCTTTCATGTAGGGATATTTATATTATAAAGATGAGTGCTACAGATGTAAGTAACGCTGATATTGGTAATCAGAGTATGGCATCTTATCAAAGCAATGAAGACATAGCATTGGTCCATCATTTGGAACTTAGTGCCTTTAAACATTTATCTAAATGGATTGATAGTGGCGCAGGACTACTGCAGGTTTCAGCTCATGGATTTGAGAATTGGAGAAATCAAGCTATGGATCCTTATTTAAAATACCACTTAGGAAAGATTAGTGCAATTTGTTTTGAGTTTTATTCACACAGGCAGAGGTTGAATGCGGTGTTGGAAAAGATGCAGTTGGAACACGTAAGGAGATCATACTCTTGGATGAGTCCAATTAAAAAAAAAGATTCGAATTCCCCACCCGTGAGACAATCTCACACGATTGAGATTAATAACTTACCAGGGAAATGGTCTCCTGAAAGGCTTCGAGTACTTTCTAATGCTTGTGGGTCACCTGATCGTTTGAAAATATCAACACTTTGTAATGACTGCTTGCTTCCTCATGTCCCCAGTTCTTTACAGGCTGTGTATGCTACCAAAGAAGAAGCTCATAAGTCAATTCTTGCTGTACATAGTAATACGTTTGGTCAGTGTGTGTCACCCCCCAGGGCAGCTTATACTGTTAATCAAAAAGTTTCTGTTCCCCAACCTGAACCTAGAAGACCTCCGAAGGTATTTTACTCCGATTTTGGCGAGTCTCTCGATGATCGAATAGCGCGCCTCAGTAATCAACGTGCTGAGGAGATCTGCAGAGAGTTCTCTCGCTCTCAATCTCAGACTAGGCAGACTCCACAAGAGACGACGGAAGATACATTTGAACCTCTCTATTGAAAACTTATTATATATTATTATTATCCCAATTATTTGTTATTGATATTTAGATTATGTTGTGTTCCATTTCTCATTTTTGATACGAAGACTACTATTCACATTATTATGATATTATTCTTTCACAGACCTCAATCACTTAATTCATGTCATCAGTGATATGAGCGCCACGACGGCAGATGGTGAGATGGCAGCTCAAGAATGGCAGGCGATGCTATTTGGACGAGCAAAAGGAATTAGAGAGAATCTCAGTCAAATATTAGCGGCAGAAGGATTGGATGTCCCAGCAACACCTCGCATGCCGTTATCAAAGGAAGAAATACGATCTCTATGCAAATGGAAAGGTTTGCAAATGAGCGAATTTCGTAATGACGTTCAAGTAAGAAACAACAGAGACGACGTCCATTTTGAAAGTAATGTCGACTTTCTTAGTGCTGTTCTTGGTTTAGATCTGTCAACTGCTGAGACTCCTCTCTCTCCGATATTACTTGCGGCAGATCCTGGAATCTATACTCCTGATCCTCTTTTTATTGAACAGCAGCAACAACAACTTCAACAACAACAGCAACAACAAGATATGCTTCATCATCACCAACAACAATTAGAACAAGAGAAGGACCAGTCAACTGATAAACAACAGGAGTCACATCAATCACATGGAGATTTAAAACAACAACAAGAATTACAAAGACAGGATGATCATCATCATCAAGAGCAGCATAGGTTACAGCAGGGAAAGCAATCCTTAGAACATGATCATGACCAACATCATGAATCACAACAAGAATTACAACAAGAACAACAAGAAATACCAAAACAAACTAAAATAACTCTGATGGGTGCTGACCATGTTCGTCTTTCAATTTCTGGTGTGGCTACCGCAATGATGTCTCCCCGTTTAACAATGCAGCGAAGCCCATCACAGATGTTGGCTGGTGACTCGCAGATGGTTGATCAGGGAAATGCAAAGTTAGAAGCCGAGAATACAATCTTACGCTCGCAGCTGCAACGGCGGGCAAAAGACGTCGCCTCCTCCAGAGAGATGGCGACAAAGACCTGGGAGAAGATGAAACAAGTTCGAAATGAAGTTCAGCCCCTCGAAGATATGTGGAAGCGACAACAACTTGTAAACGTTGACTCAATGAGAAAAGATATCGCATTCTATGAAAAAGAAAGAGAATATCTCTACAGCAAAATATTCGGTTGTGACATCGATTTCACAAAAGGAAATGAACCCGACCAACAACAGCAACGAGAAGCACGTCCTACTCGCAATACGTTTGAAGCGGAGAAGAAAACTTTAAATAAGAAGATTGCATACCTCGCAAAGCAAGCTTCCGTATTAAAACGTAAGAATGCAGAACTAATTTACCTCATACGTCTTGATGAAGCCTACAAGATGTCTCAGAGAGATTTCGATGCTGGGAAACACAAAAGACGACACAGACGTGGCCACCAGGGAGGTAGAGCAAGCCTCCGTTCAAGTACTGGAGGATGTGGAAGCAATGAAGTACCTGATTATCAAATGCAATACAGTGGTGATACCGACTTCTCAAGTAGTGACGCTGAAGAAATCGAACCCGCATCTTATTCTAAAAACATTGAGTGGATGAGAGCTGACAACGAATCCGCCGTAATTGATGACCTCCTCACTCGCATTCCCGGAAGCGATCCGAATTTTAATAAATGCTTCGGTTCGATACTAAGCAAAGTCTTCAACACTATGTCATCACTCGATAGTGTTCGGGATAATACTTTAGAGGGAATTCGAGCTGTGGTACCGAATTTCTTAAAGACTGGCGTGTCGGAATTCAATAGGAAAAGTCACAACCAATATGTCGAAGAAAGAGTTCGACTCGTACATAAGTTAAAACACTTAATACCAATGCTACAAGTTGGACCTTCAGTAAATACAACAGAAACAGTATCAACAGAATCACAGACAACATCATTACCAGGTGACATGTTGTGTGCATCAGAATTCGCTTATGCAGCAACAGGAGGAAACCGACCATCAAAGAACGAACTCCGGGGACTTGAAGCAGGCACACGATGTGTTCTTTGCCATCATTTAGTTAGAAAAGATTACGAAACTGACACAGACGACAGCATGGAGTCTCTTGAGGACCCCGATGGCAACACTCCAGAAGGTCTACGCACAAGACATAATCGAAAGAAACTGGAAGCTAAAATTAGAACAGAAATACGAAAGGAACTCGAAGACCAGGGCAACAGAGTTGAAAAAGAGTTGGAAGGCCTAACCAGATCCGCAATGAAAGCCGTCAAATCAAAGAGGACCGACAAACATGACAGACAAATTGAACTACTTGAAAATAAAGTCAAAGTTTTGGAGAACTTTATTAGAACAAAATATAAAATGATGGAAACTCAAGCACTCTCACTACATCACACACTCTTCCGTATAATGAAAAGACTTGGTGATGAGCTGCATGTACCAGACTTCGCAATGCCGACATTCAAAACACCAAAATACGCAACACCAGAGAAAGACTCTGACATGGCTCGTTTTGAACATGTAACCAGAATAATAAGAGACGATGAAGTAGGTCTGAAGAAGTTCTGGAACTACCTCCACGATCACTCTAATCCACAAGCGATTGCTAAAATGAGAGCGACCAACGAGTCGGCGTCAAAAGTTACTTCTGAAGAACAACCCACCCCAATGCTCACTTCTCTTTTAGCATCTGGAAAGCTTGCTCTTCCACTTAGTACCCCAAGAATGAAAATGGAAACACCGCGAGGAGTTATTTCCAGTTGTAATATGTCACCTCGAGACACAGTCGCCAGTAAAACTGACGCCTCAGATGAGATGTCCCCGTCGGCTACGTTTGTTAGTCGACGTCTAAATGATACTCTCGATAACACTCGCCGTAAACGTAAAGTTATTAAGGGAATATATCGAGAGAGGACTGAGCGGCGTCGTCGTTTTCAAATATTTTGTACAACACTAAAAGCACAAGAATATGATGACTTTACTCAATTTTTTGTAAAGTACACGGAGTCAGCTGTTGGTCTTCGTCGGCTACGAGCTATTTTAGATGAACGAAAACAGCAGACTGCGAGTTCAGTTATTCAGAGACCCAACGCTCCTCCAGTCGAATCCAGATTTATGAAAGTACTCAAATGTTCAGATTGTAAACGTCCGTTGACTTCGAGTCCTTTTTGTCCGAAGACGGGGGTACCCCACTTGGGTGATATGAAGACACCTGACAGAGCAAAAGAAACAAAAATTGGATTACAGAGAACAGTTGAAGATTTACTTCGGAGAATTAAAAATACAGAAAATTACGAAATAGAAAACACTCCAGAAGTTGCCGTCTCACCCCCAAAAACACTCATCAGTTCCAATTCTGATATACTTGGAGGAAGTGAACTAGTTGTTGGTGTGAAGACAATCAGAAATCAGTTGGGAGATCAAAGTCAGTTTAATAAATCGATAAACTTATTGCATACTATTCAACGAGGTTTTACGAAACCCAAAACTACTCGTCTTCTTGATGATGAAATACCTCCTCAAGCAGCGTCTTCTTCATTCATTAAGAGAATAACTCCTCCTGAGACAAATCAAACCAAACCAGTCCTCACTTCGACTGGATTCACAGCAGAGTTTAATGATCAGAGTGGTGGTTTAACAACCGGAAGCGATTTCGTTTTTGGAACTCCTAATCGAAAGCAATCTGTGTTTGCTTTGGATTCAATGCAGAAACCATCAAGAGCAGAGGGAGAGCAAAATAACCTTACTACATTTGGTATGGACATGCAGTCTAGTCACTCAATGCTAGAAACGTTGTCAAATCGTTCTCGTTCTCCTTCGATTTCTAGAAGACGATCTCGATCACCATCTCATGTCGAACCTTCTGAAACCTTTGAAAGTGATACCTTCACTAGGGAGTTGCTGGCTGCTAATACAATTGGAGCTCCTCCTGAATATCAATCAAGCAGGTCTCTTGTTGCACAACACTTTGAACGAAAACGATCTGTTTCACCGCAGACTGATCCTCGCATTCGAGAACCCGATAGCATTGACGCGGGTGATAGCATGTTATCAATTGGTTTGAATGCTGTTCCTTTTACTGACACTCCAGCTGACCTACAAATCAACCAGCCTAGAAGGGCTTCACATGTACCGGTTGAGAAACAGAAATCTCAACCACCTGCGAAACTCGGTGAACAGTTACAGGCTGTGGGATATACTAATCAAAAGGAACCAACTAGTGGTAAAGTAATACAACGCAAGTTGGTAGTATCACAACCAAAAGGACAACAAAAGTTAGACTCGAAGACTAAGACAGTAACATCAACAGCTCGATCAATATCACCAACTGTAGGTTTAGGATTTGGGTTTTCTAATGTTCTATCAGGTGATTCACTTTCAGACGCTGCTTCTAGAAATGGTTCTCCATTTGCTACTCCGATGAGGGGAAGAGGTTCTCCACAATCCTCAGCACTCGAAGTGTCTGTTGAAAGAATGACTCCTGAAGGTCTTCCACACGTACTCGACAGCACCAGAATATCACCAAAGTCATCTCCTTTACGTAATCAGATTCGTCCAGTTACTCGAAATCTAAGTGGAGTAAAGAAAACAGATCAATTGGATATTCTAAAGATTCAGGCTCCAAAAATAGCAGCTCGGAAGAACATCACACAAGATCAACAAGTTGGTTTCAACTTGTTAAAAATTGGAGAACGAATCGGTAACAAGAGAACTCCTGTTGCTGGTCGTTTGCAGGCTGATCGACAGCCTCCCAAATTTAATAATAACTTGATAAATGACAGGTCACCAATGGTAACAGCAAGTACTAGAACAGGAGTGCTTGCTGGTCCGATTTCAGCAAGAGCTGTGAAGGGGTTTACTCCAGCACCGATAAAACGTGCGACCACACCTGCGGCACATTTTCCTTTAATTAGTTCCAGTCAAGATGTTTTCGCAACGTCAAGTTCCTCTACTATTCCAAAGAAGCAGCAGCAACAACAACAACCACAACTACAGAAATCTCATTCTAAACAACTCTATCAGACAGAGCCACCTCCTCAGGTTATGGAACCTCTCAAAAGTAGTGTTCTGCCCTGCAAGTCACAAGTAGTAATTAACAATCTGGAAGATATTAGAAACCCGAACAGAGATCCACTAAAAATAGCGATCGATAAACTAGAACTCGGTGCTGACTGGTATAAATTATTAGACTCAAAGTAAATATTCATTGCGAACGTTATCCATTACACGGTTGTGTTCCCACTTCCAACTTTTTATACTTTATTTTTTGGATACTTTCATTACTCCAATCAGTAATGTGGAACTTTTGATGAATATTATTATTATTATTATTCTACACAAATCACAGATTAATCATCCTTAATAATGTTTTCGAGAACTTCTATGATGCGGTTGAAACACGTGAATGCTGCTGAGAGGGTTCGGTTGGCTTCAGATTTGGAAGCAGGTTATAGTCTTCTTAAAACAGCGTATATCCCTGATAACTTTGATCCAAATACAGTTAAGCAACTTGGTGAGATGCAAGTATCCAGGGAAGTTTCTCAAATGAGAGAACGTTGTAGATTGCTTCGATACACAACTCCTCCTAGCAGACTGAATAGACAGTATGCTTTGGGTTTTGTTCCAACCATGGGACAATTACATGACGGTCACATGGCTTTGATTGAGGCATCTCAAGCAGAATGTGTTTTTACAGCTGTTTCTATATTCGTAAACCCAACTCAATTTGGAGCTGGTGAAGACTTCAATAAGTATCCAAGAAACCTCGACAGGGATCTACGAATCCTCGCTGAAGCAAAAGTTGATTGCGTTTACCTTCCTACAAAAGAATCAATGTACCCGCCAGGGTATAAAATGTATTCTTATTATAAGGGTGCTGATAACATGCCGGAAGGTCTTAGTAGAGACGGGCATTTCGAGGGTGTCTCGACTGTTTGTACAAAATTATTTCATATTGTTGAACCTGATATCACTTACATTGGACAAAAAGATGCGATGCAATGCATCGTTCTCGGAGCTGTTGCGAGAGATTTTAACATGACAACTCAGGTACGTGTCTGTCCTGTTGTTAGAGAGATAGATGGGTTAGCGTTGTCATCGCGTAATATTTACCTTTCTGCGGAACAGAGGAGTGACGCAGTAGGCATCAGTAAGGCACTTGAAGAGATAAATAATCAATTCCGTTCAATCTCACTCACACAACACGGTGAGGGAAATCGACTTCCGACAGCTAAGGAAGTAAAAGATCAAGTTAGGTTATTGTTTGCGAAGTATATTACCATCGGAGAACCTGATTATGTTTCTGTTGGTCGTAACTGTGATATGCAAGAGATAGCTGATGATGAACCAGTACCGGTGGTATGTTACTTTAGTAAAATATTTTTATAACACCACCACCACCACCACCACCACCAACAGGGATCCTTCTTATCAGTAGCTGTACGCTATGGATCAACTAGACTACTAGATGCCTATCGACTAGGATACGATCCTGAAGATTACTGGACATCTTCAGAAGTTCCTGAGAAGTACACAGTAGACAAGATGAAGATTCTTAACCTTTAAAGTTATCACAGTCGTCATTGTTGATTAAAATGAAGGGTTACTCTTCACCATAAAGGTAATCAAATATATGTCAGAATAAACTATCCTGACCTGACTGGTACTTCTTATCGCCTTGTGAAACTTGCGATTAGAGCGGCGTGTGACCCCAGTACTCGCTACGAGTGATTATTGAAGATTTATATGAAATTTTTATTTTAATTATTATCTTAACAGGAGAGGGTTTGCCAAAAAAGATTATGAAATATGGCTACCCTTCTGGTGGCAACAATGTGTCTAAGTGGGAGTATTGATGTACCAGCAGTCATAACAATACCAGAGGCATCTCCTGAGCAGATTCAGTCTATTCCAACAGCACCGATATGGGAAGGAGGTAATAGAACTATCGGATTTTTAGGAGATAGCAAAGTTGATGAAGATACTGTTAGGAACTTGGGGTTTAGTATTGTTGTTGGTGTCATGAGTGAGTCGTTTAGAAATCCAGTAGGAATGGGTGGTAAGGGAAGTTCACTACATGACAACGTCGGTACTTATCTAACAATTGAATCAACTTTATCAAAAAATATTTACAAGTCTTCATATGGTAAGATACTCGAGTCTGAAAACAGTCAGTTCACAGTAATTAGAGACAATGAAGACTGTCCTGACAACAACTATTGCAGACTGACATTATCATTCCCAGCCTCATCAGAGTATAATGTCAATAGAGGTGATGAGAAGTTAAATATTATTTGGGGGGAGAGGATATTCGAAAGCGGATCGACGTCAAAAACAGCAACATCAACAATCACAATAGTAGATGATAGTGTCGTTCCAAAATTACAACAAAATGTCGCAGACATGGTGGAAATAGCTGTGATTGGATCTGCTTTATTCGGAAGTAGTCTTCCTGCTGTCATGTCTGCCTCTCGTCACCTGCTACTACTCCACTTAAAGTGTGGCGTTGAACATGACGCATTAGACCATGCGACTAACCCAGCAGAGATGACAGTCGGTGAGACGAGAAACCGTTTTTATATTGGAGGCTTAGTATCTAATTTATTATTGTCTTTCTTACCAATTGGTGTTCACTTTCTTTTGGTAATGTTACAGTGGAAGTGTAAAGGACTGAATCAAGAAACTGAAGAAGAAGCAAATGACAGAATCCAAGAAAACCAAAGAAAACCAATAACTGAGTTTGAAGAACGCCAACAATGTTTTGGAATCACAATCACTGAGTTTCGACAACTTCAAGCGACTGTTAGATATCCTCATTACTCTCTTATATTCTTATTGTTTGCTTTTCAAGGAGTCGCAACCTGTGGATGGAGGTTATTAATTCATGGTAGCTCAGCTACTGAACATGTCATAGGCTTCACAGCACTTGCCTTCTTCAATTGTTCTGGAATACTATTCGTTTGGTGGAAACTTGGAAAGGGATCTCAAAATCGTTTGGCTGCTGTCTTTGTAACTATCCCAAATCAAAGCAAGAAGAGAGAATATTTCTTAGGAAACGGTGAATGGGTGTCGTCGACGAGGAGGAGATTACTACACACGTACGCAGTTATTTTTGAGTGTTTTAATAAAAAGTATCCAAGATTTCTACTAATTGAGCTTTTCGTTGTACTAATTCTAGCCCTTCTTGGAACCCTCGACGCCGATGACTGGAGCAGCTGTATTGGAGAATTCGCTGCCGCTACACTTGTCATAGCAATATTTTTACTTTGGTGTATGTGGTCGAAACCTTGGTCGTCTAAGTTCGATAACCACTCGATCTGTTTTATAACTGCAACAGAAGCACTCTCTTTAGTCATATCATGCGTATCTCTTTCATTGAAGGGAACAGCTGATACTGCTCACCTTATGAGTGAATGGTTGTTACTGATTGGATCGCTATTCATTATGATGAAGGCAGTCGTTGATATAATGTGTTTGATATTTGATACCTGTTCTGGTAGACGTTGGCAATTACAAGAAGCATTCGAACAAGGACAGACAATGTACTCTGCTAGACAATATTATTTTAACTCTTTACCAGCAAAGAGTAAACTTGTAGATCCTGAAGATGAAGAAGGAGGTAAACTCCTATCAAAAATCGCTCCCACAGCATCCTCTGTATTCCAAGAACATATCTTAGCACACGTTGCTTCAAAGGACTCGTCAAAAGTGTTGTTAGAGGATCATTTTGAACATATTCCGACATGTCCGGTACGTAGATATTTATTTTTTATTTACAACCCAACTGAAAAGAACAACAAAAAATAAATAAAATACTAATCACAGATCAGTACTGGACTCCTTTTATTATCAAAGAGAGGAGCTAAGAGGCCAGAGTGTCCCGCCTGTTGGTGTAAAGCAGCTGGAGATGTAGAAACAGCAGATGACGTGAGGAGTATTGAGACTAGTGAATTACCACCACCACCCTCACAAACATTTAGTTATATTGATGTAGATCGAACAATAAGTGCTTCAACGAATGTGAGTAAAGAAGCTCTTCCGCCTTTCTCACAATACGGATGTACTAGCAGAAGAAGGGGTTCTCAAGTTAGTAGGGGAAGTAAGAGTAATAAACAAACTTTAAAGTCTTCTCTCTCTGACTGGTCTGAATTCTTCACTGATGATGGCGCTCCGTACTACCACAACAGAGTGACTAACGAAACAACATGGAATCCACACAGTGACGTCCTGAATCATTTCAGTGATCGTTACAGTCCATAGTTTTGTTTCGCTACTAAAAGACTGTTACGTTTTAAAAAGAAAATCAATCTCTCAATAGTTTATTTATTTTATTTTTTTTATTTTTTATTATTATTATTTTTTTTTTTCCTCGTTTGTCTTGTCATCTGAGGTACTTATTCAAAGAGGTGTCTGCACTGCTGCATAAATAATTTAATAACTGAGACGGTGGTGGTGATGATGTTTTAGTTGTTCTTCCTTAGCGGTTTAATTGCCGGAGAGAGACAGAGAGAGGGGGAAGGAAAAAAAAAAAAAAAAAAAAAAAAAGGGAGAAACAGAAGATATTGGCAAGCACGCGTAGTTTATTGTTATGTGGCGCACTTTAAAAGATCAAAAAAAGCCAATTTTTTTCTTCCCTCTTTTTTTTTTTAATATTTTTTTTTCCCCTTCTTCTATAACCTTTTGTTTCATTCACCTTTTTTTCTAAGATTTTATTTCTTGAATAAGAAGCTGCAATATGTACGACAGCAACGTTCTGTATTCAGGGCATTGCTTGTAAAGCTGCTATAAAAATGTTGCATAATAGAAATTGCAGCATAGTCTTATTCATTTTATTTTTTCTGGCCGATTGGCTGCATCGAAGCGTAAAGCTTGTATCACAATCCAGTCAGGTTGTTGCAGACGGAGACGCTTCAAGTTCTGAAATCGATTTTGTACAGAACTGTCTTTCTTCGATGGGATGAGCCCCCGACAGTGATTTTTATTCGTCTTTCTAAGTTTCTATCCTGTGCCGTATTTCTGTATATTTTTTTTTCCCTTCTTCACAAGAAGAAGGCCGAGACATGGGAAACTATTAGCCAAGAAAATTCAAAATTTAGAGACAAAAAAAAATAATAAAAAATATAATGAGTTAAGCCATAGTACTGTTCAAGTTATGTTTTTTTTTTTTTTTTTTTACCCTTTTTTTTATATATAATTTTATTTTTTTTTTGTCGGTTCTGCTGGCGTTTATTCAGCCAGAACAAATAAACCTCTTCTTATATACAATCTTTTTAATGTTGTGTTTCTTCATATTTGTCTTACTTCGTATGACCTTTTTTTTTCCCTGTTTTAAAGTAGAACTCTACGTTACTTAGGATATAATTATGCTACAGGTTTTTCATTGATTAATATGTTCAAGAGCGAGAACGTCGTCAGCTTATATTAGTGTGAGAGATTCAACGGTTTTGATGGAACGAAATGGAACTCAAACACGTTCCTTCACTAGAGGTCGGAAGGTTCTTATGGATAAGCTTAGGGGAGTGCGTCCCCCACGACCAACAGATTCAGAAGTAATAATGCACTGTAAAGGTGATTATTCCTTCACTGGTCCTTTTCCAAAACCACCTCCGACAGTACTCGCAGCGGAAGAAGAATGGGAACGGAGTGAAGATGCGAAGGGAAAATTAAAAATAAAATTTGTTGAAGAATCAGAATTGAGACAAAGAGTATACAATCAGTTTCTTGATTGGTTAGTACGAGAAGAATGTGAATGGGAGCAGACTCCACAAAGGAGAATACGATCTTCACATCAAAGTGAGTTACATTCATTTTCTGTTTATATTATTGATAGCTTCGCGGAGTATGCTTCTAACGTTAATCACGCAATACAAACACAAGCATCCTCTCATTCTCATCTGTCACCAATAGAACGTCTACTTCAACCTACTCACATTACTGATGAGTTGTTTTTAGCACTTGGTTGTGCTCTGTACGACAGATGCAGTGCGTCTTTGGGTTCATACTCGAATTTATTTATAACTGTGAGAAGTGTTCTATTACCTCGTTTGTACTGTTCTGGTGAAAGTGTTCTAACTGGAGGATGGAATTCATTAGCTGGAAGAGTTCGTCATTACTTATCAAATATTCCGTATTTCGCAACTCATGTTTCAACTATCCAAGAACATGAGGCACTCACTGAAGAGCTTCACCGAGCTAGAGAACACATGCAATTTTGGAGCTGGTCCATATGGAGGAGTGTCCTTGCGGGTTCACAACGAAAAGCAGCATTTTTAACGAAAATAGAAACCTGGGCTCAAAATAAAATCAACAACATCCTTCTTCGGAAGATGCTCCAACGTTGGAAGTCATACATCACGTCATTCAAAGCCAACAGCAGATGTACCAACTTACACATCACTTTACGACCATTCAGTGATGCACCAAGCTTGGAAGGATGTGTGTCAGATGTGGTTGTCGCTTACAAGTCTGCGAAGGAAGAGGCTGCTGATCTGGAAAAGCAACTTATTTCAGCTCGACAGATCATAGAAAAATTAGTATTAAAAATGTCTTCAAGCACCAAGAAGGCTAAGATGTACGAAATCAAGTCGCTTGAGGCTATTAAATCCTCTACGGAAGCCACATCTAAACTCAGTTTCGTTGAGCAAGAGCTTCAAGAAAGCCTATCAGTCCAACGCTCTCTGAGAGCTGAAATAGAAGATTTGAAGAGCATCCAAGCAGAACGTTCTTTCGCATCGTGGAGTACCCGAACAAACAAATAACGTGTCAACTGATTGACGTAATTCTGGTTCTGTTTTGTATTCATATTTACACATAACATTACTTCTGTTACTGTTACTGATGGTATTCGGGTTGTTTACTTATTTAGTATTTCATTTACAGAATTGAAGCATACAAAGAGCTTCTCTAACTCCGGGTAGCTATTTTATTTTATTGGGTATTGTTTTTTTTATTATTTTTTTATAAACTTAACAGCGAAGGGAAAAGGGGGGAAAAAAAAAAAAGAAATGTTTGGTTTTGGAGAAGAAGACGACTCTATACTGGATAAGAAGGTATGCGTGTGTTCTGTGGAATTGATTTTACGTTTTACGTGTTTCAATCATCACTATAAACAAACAAACAGATTCCCAGATCTTGCCATATCAATACCTTTCTTGATAGGCATCCTTATCACCCTTATGACCCGGCAGTCGAAGACCAGCAAGAACACAACTGCTTCTCTGAGAATTCTCTCTTTGGTAAATGCATGAATGCACAACCAGAAGAATTTTTAACATATCAGAAACATGTTCATTGTTTTGATAAGAAAGTTGATTTAATGAAATGTTTAACGAGATTGAAGAAACAACGAAGACAACTTGAAGAGGGGAGGTCGTAAAGATTACTTCCGTAGATGATATCGAATATTATTTAGCTCCGTGTCTGCTTTGATTCGCTTCTGAAATAGTCATCGCAAAACACACCCCGATAGCAGTCTGGATCTGTATTTAGAATCACTTCATATCACATCGTGAGAAGGATTGGCGTCCATGTATTCTGTTGACTTAACTGTTTATGAAGATATTTCTATTTTCTTTATAAAGGATTTGAAAAATATGACGGAAGCTGTGGTGGTGCCACACCCAAGTGGTGATGTACCGCTTCCACCACCACAGGTACTGCAGTATGACTGTATGGCAACAGTAATTGCGAAAGGTCCTTCTCCAAGGAGAACTCCTGAGACCTTATCAAATCAGTTTGGAGGTGGTCCTGGTGGACCTGGCAGATCAGGAATCAGGTCACCAACTTCAACATATAACTCTGGTGATCAAATGTTCTTAGGAACTCCTCCTCGAGTACCCGTGACAGCGAGAGCACCACTTCATAGTACTCCTCCAATAAATTTATACGCACCAATTCCTTCTCCACGAGCTCTCACAGCAGCACCTGAGACACACGCATTAGGAGTAGAAGTAGCTCGTCTTTCAGAAGAAAACAAACGAGCTGAGGGATCACTAACTGCGATGGCATCACAGAATGTAATACTTCAAAATGAGAATACCAAACTACGAGAAGAAATGATAACAACTGAAGCAATCAGAGCTGGTAGAGAATCAGAACTACTATCAGAGTTAGACGCAATGAGAGCACAACTAATGTCTGTAGAGCATCACGTCGCTGTAACTGAAGGCAGATTCGCTGGACTTTTAGAAGCCACACGACAAGAATGGAAAACAGAATCTGTTCTTGGAGGTCGCGCAGAGGCAGCTCGACTAACCGCCAACCTCATCGAAGTGCAGTCTTCGAGAACTCTTTTAGATGAGAAGGAACTCGAAATCCAACACCTCAATACGCAAATTGGTAAACACGACACCCTCCTCCTCAAGGCCAACGCCGAGTTCACTGCCAAGCTCAAGAAAGCTGAATTAAAAAATGAAGGTACAGAAGCACAGATCCTTCAACTTACTTCAGCACTGGAGTCTTTACAAAATGTGGTGGAGCAGAAGAATGATTTTAAAGGTGAAATGCAAGACAAAGTTATTCGAGCAACACGAGAAACACAAGAGAGAGATACGATCATCTCAGGTCTGAATAGTCAGATTGATAAATTAAAACAGAGAGACCTTTACAGAGAACGAGAACTAGAAGCTGATCGGGCAGCTCTGGCAGACGAGTTACACGCTGCAGGAGCACAGTCTCTTGAAGACATAAAATTCGCTGCTGTGAAAGAACGTGAACGATGTGAACATGAAATCATTGCAGCAAAACAAAGAGAAACTGACTTCCAATACAAAATAGACGCTCTCAATCAGGACAACGAAATCGCTGCTCAAGAAGTCTCAAAAATCCAACTCGAATACGACAGGTCAATCATTAAAATAAGTGAGCTAAATGCTAACATTCAACAAGACAAGGATACTCATCGGAGAGAGATCAGCGAACTTAAAGAGCTTATGGATGGCCAGAAAAAAGAATTAGAACGGCACTGGCAGACATACGGGAGAGTCGGAGGAGCTCCTAAGTAGTTTTGTATTGTGACAACGTTATTTAGTTCTTTTTTACGAAGTCTGATGAAGAAGTTGATCATTTAATTACCTTCTCACGAAAACTCGTTGCTGTAATCAGACGTCTTAGGTTCTTATTTTTATAAATTCTTCAGAAAAAAAAAAAAAAAAAAAAAACTCCGTCAATTATTTCTTTTTATTTTCTTCCTTCTCGCTGACATGACAGCGAAGAGAGAACCTCAATGTTTTGAACACCGTCTAATATATAATAAAAGGTTATAGGTAATAAATACCTTCAACACAATCTTTTTCACAAACCGACTGATCATTCTGAGGTTAATTTTTTTTTTTTTGAAAAAAAAATGAATAAACAGATATGCGATAATGTTTTCTATGTTGTGAATATCCCTTTTCGTCCCATCTACTCTGATGGAGTAGGACGAACAGGGGTAACTGTATTGTCCACTATTGTATCGTTTCTATAGATCCCCTTTAGTCTTTTTTTAATGGTTTGGAAAATGTTGTTATATTTATTATTATCAAAAGTTTACAAATCACAAAATGATGAATACTAATAAGATGTTAGCAGTATTACTAGTTGGTATGTCTACCTCATCAAATGGTAGTGAAGTGTTGGGATATTTAGAAGATTGGGTTAATGTCAAATGGTGGGACAACAACGTCCCTGGGAACTGTGAGATGGGCTGCTTCAACCCGAAGCCATACCTGTCTTCCATCAAACCATATTCAGCGATGAATTACGGATTCACACTTCTGAGTGAAAGACTGGCTCCTTCGCAAGATGGGTGCACGAACGCCGTGAACAACACGAAGAAGGCTGCCGGACCTTGCCCCGTGTGGGACGGGACTTCGATTTGGATGGCGAACGCGAGTAAGCCTGGAGCTGCAGTGATCACTGAGTCAACGACTACCATGACTCCTGGAATGGTGTCAATTCGAGAGGCTTCGAGAATGGCGAAGATGCACCCTGACGGTCCAAAACGTTTCAAAGTAACGGTCGGCGGGTGGTCGGACTACGCGAGGATCGGAAACGTGGAGAACGCGCAGAAGGTAGCGAAGTTGTTGGCGCTGCTGACACTGTGGACTTTCGCAGATGGTATCGACATCGACATGGAACACTTAACTCCGTACTCGAAGATCCCGGGAGACGATGAGTTCGAAGCATTCACCACAATGTTGAATTCGATCAAAAAAGAGTTCAAGGAGACGGTGACCCCGCAGTGGAAGTCATTCGCGACGTCGCAGGTGGCGGCGCTGCAGAGCGCGTTCAATGCCCTCCCAGGATGGCAACAGACAGCTATGAAGCCTTACTACGATGCAAACATTAAGTTTGCTCAGGAAGTGGCTGCGAACGACGTGCCTCACCTGGAGCTGTCGTACACTACTCGATTCAACGCGTTCGTGCCAGAGGGTAACCCTTACAACTACTTGCTTCCGGGTTCGATGAAGCCGAACACGACGTTCGAGACAGACAATGAAGGAAAAAAAGTGTTCCCGACTGCTGGAGATTCCATCGATACCGTGAACGTGATGATTTACGACGCTGGTCCATTAAAGATCAACTTTACTACCATCATGCAGAACTTTGTCACAATCGGGAAGGTTCCAAAGGAGAAGCTGAACGTCGGGTTCGAACCTGGAGAACAGGCTGCCGGAGGAATCTGGGAAGGGATGGAAGCAGACAAGAAGACGGCACAGTACGCCAAATCGAACGGGTACTTGGGATGCTTTGTTTGGTCTGTGAACCCAAGCCCAATCACTAATCCAAATGGAACAATCTTGGCACCTGAGCTAGCGAAGAACCTCAACTCTATCCTTCAGCCATCGTGGAGGTTCGGAACCGTTCCGACGTTCACAAAGTGTGACCCGTCGACGGGATACCTTCCACAGTAGGGATTCCTTAATTGCTTAGTAAGTTTCCCGCAGCGAGGGGTTACTGTCAAAACCAATTTATTATTTCTCTCGTTCGTCTTTCTTTTACTGACTGAACATTAACAATTTAAACACAAAAGGATGTTCGGTTGACTTGCAGTCCGCTACTGAGAGAGGGATGATGTAGTTCACACTTTCTGATTCCTTCAATTCATGTGCTGAATACTTGCACAAAACCAAATGCGATGTTTGCTTTCATTTTCTCTACAGTCTTTGCCCTTGTTGATAAACATATTGTTTTCTTTTATATCGTCACCTTGGGAATAGCATTACAACCTTAATTGGTACTTGTGCAATTTATTTCTGCTTGCGTTGGCACACACTTATTTTCAACGGGGTTCCCTGTAAGAATGAAGGTGTGGGACACTTCTTCTTATAAACGCATGATTTTCACAATTTCTTGCGTAGTTTCTATTTTCTATGATGAAATCAACCACTAACCCGGGTTTTAATACATCACTTTAAAAAAAAAAAAAAAAAATTAGTTGCTCTCTTTTCTTTTTTTTTGGCTGTGTTGCCGTCCCTTTATGGATGCATGCTGTCCCGTTAATTTTTTTTTTTTTTTTAAAATTCTTTTTTATTCGATCGCTATTAAGGTTAGTATTTTGGTGGAAAAAAAAAAAAAAAAAAAAAAAAACTTTACGCGTGTTTGTATATCTCGAAAAAATGATTTTTTTTTTTTTTTTTTTTGTTGTTGTTTGATGTCCTTACACACAAACACATCAACATAGCAACACTTTGTTGTGTGTTGATATTTGCAGTCAAACAGTTTATCTCTTTATATTACCAAACAATCTCTGCTAGGTGGGATTGAATCTCTCTCTCTGTAAGTTACATTCTAAGTATACTTATTCAATACAGCAACATAACAAGAAATGGTTGTAACATCTCCCATGCGTATGTCAATGGCTCTCCGATCACAAGAAGAAGTAAAAGATGTCATCGACGTATTGCAATGTCAAATTGCAAGGGAGAGAGATGACCTACTGAGAGCGAGGACTGAAAGAGAAGCTCTCGAGTTATTCTCAAAAACAGAAAAGGAAACCATGATTCGTAGACTACGAGACATTGAAGCAGACAGAGACAATCACAGGCATTTAAAAATGGAAACTGACCTTGTATGTAGACAAAAGGAAATGGACACTTGCCTGTTGAAGAAACAAGTCGATGAACTCCTCTGTGGTAAAGAACGAGACTTAAAAAGAGTATCAACCTTTGAAGGTGAGGTCTCCATGCTGAGAGAAAGGCTCATATCTCAAACACATGAACATGAGGACTTGATTTCGACATTGAGAAATGAATATCAGATTTTAGGATCTGAAAGCTTTGGTCTTAAAGAAAAAATCCACGAGCTGGAACAACAACTACGCACACAAAAGATCCAAGCCAACCTTGAGCTTGGAACTATCGCAAAGACTGGTGAAGCATCCACTGCAGTACTCCAACGTCATATTATCGAAGCAGAGTCTCTTGCCGCTGGTAGATCACAGCAGCTTTCTCAAATTGAAAAAACTCTTTTTAGTACCGAAACTGATCTTCGTGAACGGGACTTAAAAGTAACTCAACTGTCAAACAGAATGGCTGAAAAAGAAAAGATTTTCGCAGCCACCGACTCAGAATTACGAACAGCCAAACAGCTGATATCTGAACTAGAAGTACTTACTGAAAAGCAGAGGGGTGAAATTGCTTCCTACAAATCAAAACACGAGTCTGCACAAGAAGCACTGAAGTCTCTGATGTGTTCACACACCACAAGCGAAGCACAATTCAAGTGCGAGCAAATCTCCCTGGCGGACCACCTAGAAGCTTCTCAAAGGGAAATAACGCTGCTGAAGATGGAGCTGGAGAGGGGATCTGAGGAGATTAAAACCAGACAAACAGCCCACCAACAACTTCAAAAGACACTCGAGGATCACATTGAAAAGGAGAGAAACCGAGTGACGTCAGCAACAGTTGAAAATGAATCACTTCGTAAGGAGTTGTTGTCACTCAAAACTTGTTCAGCAGAACAAGAAACGATGCAGACGAGTAGAATTGTTGATTTGGAATTACAATTATCGAACAGTCAACAATGTGAATCAGAAAATATAAAATTGAAATGTTCTCTCGACCAACTAGAGTCTCGCATGACGAACACGTCTGTTGCTTCTCAACAACAAGTAGTTGATATTACAAACCTTGAACAGCAGCTTTCTGAAGTAATGAACTCTCTCACTACTGAGAAGGAGTCTCATGATTTGTGTAAATCTCAACTATCAACACTTCAGGAGACAACCACTGATCTTAACACTGAGGTTATTCAACTCCGTCCAAGAGCCTGTAAAACAACTCAACTGGAAGACGAGCAGACTACTTTAGTTGATAAGTGTTGTCGATTAGAAGCAGAACTATCTGAACAAATATCACAACTAAAACAACAACAAAGATCTAACGAAGTGATGGCTGTTGATAAAGAGAGATATCAAATACAAGTGACTGAATTATTAGAACAAATTAAAACTATTGAACAACTCGGAAAGCAACAATTAGAAGCTGTTGGTGTAAAGCAGTCATTAGAAAGAGATGTCGCAAGTCTACAAGGTGTTCTTGATTCGAAACAAAGAGAGATTGAGACTCTCGGAGTGTCTCGTTCTCAAGTTGTTAGGAATACTTGGGGATTGCAATTGGAACTTTCTATTGCTCGGCAAACATTATCGTCTTGTTTGAGTCATCCGTCTTTGAAGAAATCGTTATCTAAGAATAAAGCTCAACTTGATATTCTACACAGAAGTCTCTCTCGACTAGTTGTTTCACATGATCATTGTAAGTGGTTAGTCACCAATTCATTTACAGATGTTGAAAAACTTCACTACGGGATTACCGAATGGGCCCGTGATTCAAAACAGAGAAGTAAATCACTTGTGGTGGGAATGTCTCCAATTCGCGAAGTATGTGAGGGAAATTAGTAACGCACAACTTGTACTGTACGTCTTTCCCGTTCTTTATTTGATAATTCACTTTCGCTGTAAACATTTGTTAGAACCTGTCAAAACACCTCTCTCTTTTAATATACCAATTATTCATCTTATTGTAATGCCTTATTGCTATTTGTAGGTATTCCTCAGCTCTTCTGCTGGGACAGAAGTGGCTGTTTTTTTTTTTTTTTCGGTTGAAAAAAAAAATAAATTTTTTTTTTGAATTCCCGAAAAAAAACCATAAGATAAATTGTGTTCTATTATATTATTTTTTTTTTTTTAATGTTAATATTCTTTTATTTCTTTTTGCTATCGTTGTGTCGCGTTTGTCGTAATTACCGCGTCAAGATTGTCACTAGCTGTACTTGTATCCTCCTCCCTTAGTAGACTGTGGTACTACTTTCTGTCTGAATATCTTATTCTGGAGTAGTAGTTTTGTTTATTTTTTTTGATGTTTTTTTTCCTCCCAAAAAAAAAGTTGAGATTTTTCATTTTTTCTGATATTTTAACTAAAATAACTTTTTGTTTGGTCTCACAGAGCTGCTATGATATGAAAAGACCCACACAGGCAGATGGGCTTCTCGCGAAGAAGGGAGGGAGAGCAGCAGCAAAACAGCCTCCAGTTAGCAGGAGAAAAAAATCTCCGACACCACCTCCTAAAAAATCAGCCCAAAAGCAGCACACTGAAGTTAAGGGAAAAGGAAGACAACAGAGTAATGCTGACAAGGAAGTTGAAGACACACTACGTGAAGTCTATGAGGTGTACGGTGGAAGCACAATGTCCTACGAAGATTATTTGAAATTACTTCGGCAACTAAAGGTTTTAGAAAACGTTAAAAACCCTCGAGCCATACTCGACAAGACTAGACCTCCACCTGGACGAAAAGTCCAATGGGAAGACTTTCAAATATGTCTCAGAATACTCGCTATTAATAAATATTCAACTACAGCACCTGAAGAAGCTATTGAGAGACTCATACTTGAGTTAGTTACTGAGTGGGTGTCTTTAAATATTGATCCTCCTCCTTCTACTAATCAATCGACAATAAATGGAGTACTTCATCAAAGTACATTACCTCTCCCTGATGATGATGATGATGATGATGATGACAGCGATAAGTATGAAGATAATGGGAATTATGAACAACACTATTCTCACAGTCCTGAAGAAGAATTATTCTCTGATAATGATATTGGTAGTCCGCAGAGGAATGTTCCTCTTGTTGGTGATGTTCACTTCAGTATTCTACTCTCTCACTACACTTCATTACAGCTGAGTGGATCTGAAAGGTTTGTCACCTGCATGAATACCCTTCTGGGAACTCATCCAAGACTATCAACTGATATATGTCAGAAAATATTCGAAATCCACTTCTCTAACATTGATGACAATCAAATCCCGACAGCCTTTACTTCCGCCTTCAACGATATCGCCTGTCAGTTGTTTCCATCAAATCGAAAAGAAGTTGCTGGAGAAATGGCATTACAAATCGCATTGGGTGCCGTAAACAAGCCGTCAGGAGTGTTTGATATTCTTCTGAACGAGTCTGACACACATCAACTATTGTCTGTATTAGAAGATTAGACAACTCTTTTTATTATAATCTGTTATTTTAGATTTCGTTATTTTTATTTGTTGGAAGTGAATCTTTTTTTTTCTGTTTTTACAAAAGCTATTCATCTTTTACAGGTCTGCGTGAGATGGGAAACTGTGGGGCTAGCAATGCAGGGGAAAGGCCACGAGTTGACAAGAAATCAAGGCCAGAAAGCCCTCCGAAACCGACTCAGCAACAAGCCCCTAAAGAGAAGGAACCTAACGCTGTATTAACTGCTGCACAGAAACAACAATTGGCGAGGGAAACTCATTTTACGTTGTCAGAAATTGACGTTCTTGTCAGTCACTATGGATACCTTTCCGCTTCAATGTATGTTTTATTTCGTTGTGAAAAAAAAGCTAAACGAACAATCACTTGTGTCTTCTTTCTAAAACAACCCAACACAGGGACGACGATGGAGTCATAGATCACGAGGAATGGTCCAGCGCCTTCAAAGGAGGAATTCAAGAGGCGTTTACTAACCTACCCCACACACTAGTTGATAGGATGTTTAATATATTTGATGGCGTATGAACTCATTTTTATTATTATTTTATTAGAAACCAAAAAAAAACCAAAAAAAAAAAAAAAAAAAAAAAAAAACAGGACGGAAACGGAGCCATAGACCTCGAGGAATTTATAAAAGGACTTTCAGTATTCTCGAAAACTGGTACCCTAAAAGAAAAAGCTGGATTCGCATTTAAATTATATGATATAAATAAAGATGGATTTATCACACGAGATGAGTTGTATGCAATCGTAGTTGGTAGTTTGAAAGAAGCAAATCAAAAGACTGATAGCAGTAGTGTTACGCTCTCTCAAAATAAACTAGATCAGATGATAGACGCGACGTTTAGTGAAGCAGATCTTAACAACGATGGTCGTATTGACTTCGCAGAATTTGAACAGATGGTTGTCCGCCACGAGGATATAGTCGCGAATATTAACTTTAGAGAAAGTATTTTAAAAGGTGTGAAGAAGTAGTGACGCTCAGCAATGTTCCACTGCATTAAAAAACACCACAAGCTATCCACTACAGGATTGAAATTTTGTTTACATAAGAACCGGTCTTGTTAATGGGAAAGATCTGTGAAGACCAAAGCTCTGATTTCCTTGTTTTTTTTTTTGTTTTTTTTTTTGCCCCTTTTTGTTTTTTTAAAAAGGAAATATAATATTAAAAGAGTACCCCAAACCAGAACGTACTTTCTGTAGTATTAAAATAGAATTGACCTCTCTCACGAAGAAGGCAATACCACGAAGAAGTTTCGGCCGCAACTCAATCCGAACCAGGTTTGAGTGGCCGAACGGATTTGTCTTTGCTACTCTGGAGGGGTACTAAACTATAGTACTGATGATTGGTTGACGTCTTCTCTTCTGAGTGGGTCTTTTTAATTTCTTAGATTGGTAGTAACACAACACTCTCTTCTAGAGCTACGCATTCCTTATTGAGAAGTTCAACAGAGATATTGTTATCGTTCTTTATTTTTCAAAAAATAAAAAGAATTGACGCACGCAACCCACATATGCGAAGTCTTCAAAGTTAACGTGCTGCGCAAGGTTGTATCTGACAACCAATGTAACATTTAGGTTGTGGCGCGAAGTATAGTTATGTTGTGTATCTTTAGAATGCTAAAAATTACTTTTCAACAGAGCGTAATAGGACATTGATATTACCCCATAGTGCTATGATATAATTTTAATTTTTTTTTTTTTTTTTTATCTCAAAAAAAAAAGAATAAAAAAAAAACCCCAATGAGACGCTCAACTGGATCCGCAACACCTGTAACCGCCCCGGGTTTTAAATGTGTAACAATGAATGCTAAAGTTATCCATAGAATATTATCATTACTGCTATGGGGAAAGGACCCTGTTTGTCAAGTTAGTATCAGTCAGAATGGAATGAGGGTTCACATGACTGATGCAGGAAAAAGTACTCACGCGACAGCACTCATAAGAGACAAGTTATTCTCAGAGATCAGATGTAACAGTGGAAATAGTAAAAAAGGAAATGTGTATTTTGGTGTTAACCTCACACATCTTTGTCACGCTTTAGGGATGTTAGGACCAGGACCACAACTTGTCCCTTTGACTATTCAATACCCAGGAAGTGATGGTTCCATTAATATTGAAGTTAATGACAACGAGCACTCAACTACATGTTCTTTATCTGCAAAACCATGGGATGGTGAAATACTAAATGTCGAATTCTCAAGTAACGATGTTATAGTAACTGCTTCTCTCAAAGCCGACCTCTTAAAAGACGTAATTGGTGATTGTGAACAACTAGGAGCTGACACGATGGACATCTCATTTAGTAAACAACGTCAGTCGATTACCTTCAGTGGTGGTTGTAAGGGAATTGGTTTGGCTTCTGTTGAAATCCTCGTTCATCCTTCTAATCAACTTGTTCAGTCAATTGAAGTGCTTACCGATGGTAAAACAACTCTTTCTATAAGTCACTTGTCGTTGACAATAAAAACTGATTATTTTAAAGATCCAACAAAAGTTGGTAGTGACCATGTCACCCTTCGAATTAATAAAAGAGGAACAGTCTGTATTTTATATCACATAAAGTCTCATGAAGTACCCGCAACATGTGGAGTAGAATGTAGTATCCTTCCGATATTCGAAACCGATGACGACGATGATGTGTTGTTGTCATCATGACCAACTTCCTTAGTATTTTAAAGATCCGGCATTCTATCTCAGTCGTGTCTTTTTTTTTTTTTTTTTTTTTTTCAATATTAATTAAAGATTTCTTCAAATCTTATTATCTAAAGGGATTATGAAAAAAAAAAACAAAAAAAAAAAAAAAAAATTTAAAAAAAAAAAAAAGAATAAAAAGAACAACGGTAATCTACTCTACTCGGAGTTATTATATAGTAATCCCTCCAATTGCTAAAATTGGAAGAAGGCAACTTTTTTTTTCTTTCTCCTCTTTTTTTTTGAGTTCGATAATACAGTATCAATTTACCCTCCACAACAGTTAAATTCTAAACTCTTATTCAAAATGATGACTAAATTCGTTCTTCTCGGGTCCGTAGTCAGCGCAGCTCTCGCAGCAGACGTTACAGTTGAGGGAGTCACATTCAATGACGCAGAGCAGGCAGCTGTGTTAGAAGTTGTTAACAGAGAGTCATTCGAGACACTTCATTTCACTTTCGATATCTACGACTGGAAGTCTCAAAACATCATCGACGGTAGGTTTTACCCAACCGTCAACAAGTTGGCTGCAGTTAACGGTGTCACTTCATTTGTTCTGAACCTTTTGAAGTCGGAAGTCAATGAAGTCTGCCCCCCACAGCCAGCCCAGGGAGGTTCTTACGACGGGCAGAGTTTCACCAACGCCGAGGCAGACCTCACTCTGAAGGCGGCCAACAAGGCGTCCTTCAAATCCCTGATGAAGGTTGCGAACATCTACACAACCAACACTCAGAACATGTTCAAGGCAAGACAGATGTGCTCGATGAATGCTTTGGCCCAGGTGTCGGGTGTGAACTTCCACGTTCTCCGTCTTTTGAAGAATTTCGTCAACCGTGAAGCCGGAACCTGTTACGTAAACGAAGAATGCACTACCGGAAACGTGTGCAGAGGAATTCCACACGACGGAATCTTGTCGACCGGAAAGTGTGTTCCTTTCGCAAACATTGCCGGAGATGGAAACAGCTGCTCGGCCACCGTCGCCTGCCCAACCGGAACCGTCTGCACCAGACTCACACTGGGAGCGCAGGGATTCTGTCGCCCTACCTGGATGGTTGGTGACTTTGAGACTCCATACTACCTCAGAAATATTAACGTTGCCACCACTACCGAGACCTTCTTCCCTATCAGCGGTCTTGCCACAGTTCCTGAGGACATTGTATTGTCGATGGATGCGTCGGCTGTGACCAACGCACAGGACCTGAAGATCGTATTGAGCGACCCAAATGGTTCCACCGCTACCTACTGGGACGGATCTGTGAACACAGGTTCTATCCCTGCCAGTGCTGTCATGCAGGGATCTATTTCAAGAGATGACACTATTAACGGACAGTGGACTGTCACTTTCACTAACACCGGTTCAGCTTCCGGTACTGTGAAGGACTTCTCCCTCCACTTGACTTCCCGTTTTGACTAAGCTTGTCTCAGTTTGTAAGCTTTCTAATTTTATTTGTTTTCCTTCGCTCTGATGTCACTTTTTTGTTTGTTTTTGGATAATGTCGCTACCGCCACTGATTTCTCTGTGGAAGGACGTTTCCAACAGACGCAAGCTAGTAGACGTCGAGCCGTTTTTCTTCCCTTTCGTTTTCTTTTACTCCCTTCAGTCTTCTTCAAGTGGGGTCCACAATGATCTCTTTGAATGTGATTGTAAATTTTTATAAGTCGCGCATTGGTTGTGACATTTATTCTTTTATTAACTTAATTATATGTAGAGTGTCTTTAAGAAGGATGGTTAGGACTGACACCAAACTATTAAAGCGCTTTTCCATGGATGAGAAGAAAATGTGTTCTCTCTGAAACTCCTCCAGAAGAGGAGAATCAGAAGGTTACTTTTGTTTATTTCACTTCTCAACTTATTCGCAAAACTATTTATATCAAAGGAGGTCTCGGTTCTCGTTTTCGTTCTGTTTTTTTTGACGATCGAGGACCGCCCTGTGGAAGATGCTTTTGAACTTATTCTTCTTTCCCGATGTTGATAATTTGCTACCCAAAGACAATGAATTGCGTTTTATTTATTTTTTTTTCTCGTTTACCTCAATCAGGCTTTTTTTTTGTTTTAATCATAGCGTGGCTGTTTTTTTTTTTGACTTTCCCCATTCCCTGCGGATGTGTAATCCCGTCGGTTTTCCAAGTCAAATACTATCCGTTTTTAAAAAAAAAAAAGAAAAATAAAAAAGAGCACAAGAAGTTATCTTTTTACCGCGTCAGTTGATTATAGTCTGTAGACTCATCACGGTGGTGGGAAGATTTTCTTTTTATTGTTCTGAATGCTTGAATTGTGTTTGTTTTGTTAGCAGACATAACGATCATGGGTAGTTGTTGTACTCTAAATACTTTATAAACTCTTCTTTATAATCAAAGCTTACAACACAACAATGTCAAACTACTACGGTAATTGGAACAGTGGTGGTGTTCCTTCCTACCAGGGGACTTATTATTCTCATGATGCTTACCAAAGTGGTGGTGGTGGTGGTGGTGGTGGTGGTGGTTATACTCCCGCAGCACACGATGAGGCTACATGACTAGGGACCGAAGGGACGGGAGGACAATTTAATTATTACCAACAAGGAGTAAGTGGACAATCAAGTGAGTACCAAAACACTAATTATTCCACTCATTGGAATCAACCTGTCACTAATAGTGGTGGAGGGGGAGGTTGGGACAACACTCACGTAGGAGGGAAGGGAAGCATTCCTGAGAGAGGATCAGGTAAGGGAGGTAAGCAGAACTACGACAGGCAGCAGGGAGGTGCTTATGTACCTCCGCACAATTCAGGAGGGAAAACCGGAAAGCATTCTGGAGGAAAGGGTGGCAAACAGAAACCGACTACAACTGAGCACGGCAAACAACTTCGTGCAGCTGCACCACCGCACAACTCAGTTAAAGGAAACACCTCACAGGGTGTAATTCCTCGTTCATCTGAAGTAGTGAGCAAGGAAACCAAAGTTCTCACACTCGGTGGGTCAAGCACTACAGCGGCCCCTCCTAAACGAAAGGCGAAAGTACTTTCATTGGGAAAGAAGGCCCCATCTGTAGTCCAAAAAGAAGCCCCGAAGCCAGTTGAACAGGAAGTGAAGACCAACATCGCAGAAGAATCTTTAACTACTCAAATAGTCCCCGTGGAGGAGATTACGAAGAAGAAGAGAGGTCCTCCAAAGGAAGAGATTCCTCATGTGAATGTTGTTTTTGTTGGACACGTTGATGCCGGCAAGAGTACCATCAGTGGTCAATTAATGATTAAAGCAGGACTTGTTGACGAAAGACAGATGGAGAAGTTGAACAGGGAAGCAGCTGACAAGAACCGTGAAGGTTGGGGAATATCATACATCATGGACCAGGATGAACGCGAACGTGAAAAGGGGAAAACAGTCGATACTGGTGCGGCACATTTCAAAACTGATAAACGTCGATTTACAATACTAGACGCACCTGGTCACAGTAGTTTCATCCCATCAATGCTTGCTGGTGGCTCGCAAGCTGATATTGCTGTCTTAGTGATATCTGCACGTAAAGGTGAGTTTGAAGCTGGTTTCGACAAGGGTGGGCAAACACGTGAACACGCCATTTTAATAAAAACACTCGGAGTTCGTAAACTCATCGTCGCTGTAAACAAAATGGATGACCCGTCTGTCGAATGGTCGTCAACTCGATTTAATGAAATCTCCAGCAAGCTGTCTCCTTTTTTAAAACAAGTTGGATATCCTGAATCACAATACACATTTATCCCAATCTCTGGTTTGTGCGGTCACAATATAAAAGAGTTAGCAACCACATGCGACTGGTATAATGCAAAGAAGACATTATTACAAGCAATGGAAGAGTTACCACCCCCTGGTAGAAGCTCTGAAGACGCAGTCAGATTTCCTATTTATGGACGCTTTAAAGATGAAGGGAAAATTCACATTCATGGAAAAGTTGAATCTGGACAGATATCTGTTGGAGATAAACTTCAAATCATGCCTGGAAAGATTGTTATTGTGATCGAAGGAGTTACGAAAGAACACGAGTTGGTTAACGATGCGTATGCAGGAGATCATTGCGTTTTGAAAACTTCGAAGATTGAAGAAGAAGATGTTCATATTGGCGACGTTCTCGGAAGTCCATCGAAATTACTTCCAACTTGTGATGCCTTTCACGCACACTTAATGATTTTAGAAAGGGTTGATCACATCATCACGTCTGGTTATAATTGTGTTATGCATTTACATGCTCTTACAGAAGAAGTTACTGTTGACTTACTCGCTACCATAAACAAAAAAACTGGTAAAATTATTGAAAAGTTTCCATCATCTGTACGCGCTCGTGGCAATGTGATGGTTAGAATTCACTTACCAAGAACTACTTGTTTAGAAGAGTCTAAGAACTTTGGTAAAATGGGTAGTTTTGTACTTAGAGACAAGGGAAAGACGATCGCTTGTGGAGTTGTAACAAAGGTGTTGGACAATGTCCGCAAGATAGAAACTCCGAAGTAATCAGTAGGCAGTTGCAAATCAGAGCATCACTCTGAAAAATAATCCCTCATTGCATGTCTACACTACTGCGGATGTATCGAAGTTTCTTGTGTGAAGTGTCCACGTGCCACAACCCCCAGATCGAGTTCATAATAAAGTGCGTGAATAAAAGTGTCTTTCTTAAGAATCTAAGTTTTCAGATCTCTCCCATTTCACTGTCAAAAAGACTCGCACTGTGTTGTTTATAAATAGAACACTCACACTGCTATAAAGTCATTTTTGAGAAAGTTCCATTCCCCCTTTGGCATATGTCGCGCTTGCCCGTTCAGCCAAATGAGCTGAGCTGCTTATATTAAACTTAAGTAGGATTTATTGAAGTAGTTATTTTGATTTTTTGATGTTTAAAAAAAAAAAAAAAAAAGTGATTAATACACCGACATGAAGATTCCATACCTAGCTCCTCTAATTTATTTTATTCTTTTTTTTCGTCCTCTATTTTGATTTTTTTTTTTTGTTGTTGTTGTTCATTGTTGTTGTTGTTTTGGTAAATAGCTGTGGCACAGATTGCAACACATCACTAGTCTTCCTATAAAACCTACTTGCGCCGCTTTAACTTGATCGGAAGGTACCAAAAACTTCAATAATAGAGCAATACACGTTGTTTGCGATTTCACGTACCCTTACGCAAAAAAGTATTCCCAGCATTCTCCTAACCCTTTGAATTTTGGCTGCTGTGTTTGGTGTGCGTTGAATTCACTTAATAAATACACCAATTAGTAAGTTAATATTTTCTCAGACATAACAGGTCAACCTCTTAACTATATTAATGTAGTAGTAGTATTGAAGTGAGATGTGTTTGATTTTTTTAAGTTTCTCTCAAAAAGGGGAAAAAAAAAAAAAAAAAAAAAAGCATGTTGAAGAATAAGGTTATTTTAATAACCGGGAGCACCCAAGGACTTGGAAAGGAAATAGCGAAGGGGTGCTTGTCTGCGGGGTGTGGCGGATTAATTATAACTGGAAGAGAATGTGAGAGAGAACTTGGAATTAAATTGGAAGGGGAACTCTCAACGAAATATTCGAAAAATATAAAATGGATTGCTTGTGAATTAAGCAACGAGGATGAATGCAGAAATCTTTTTAAATCCGGTCTGACTGAGTTCGGACACATCGACTGCCTCGTTAACAGCGCCGCAGTGAATCCGAGAGCCACATTAGCAAACACGACTGTCAACATGTTTACGTCGATATTTAGGGTTAACTTGTTAGCTCCCTTCATACTCACTCAGGAACTTACATCTCACTTACTGTCGAGAAAGGCTGGAGGGGGAATTGTTAATATCTCATCAGTTCAAGCCCATGGTGGGGCACCCTTTAGTATGGCTTACTCGTCACTTAAGTCAGCACTGGTAACAATGACAAAGAATAACGGTAAGGAACTAGCCAGAAACGGTATTCGCATTAACGCTGTCCTCCCTGGATGGATGCCAACAGAGAATGAGAATGCTCTCCAACTATCTCTCGGTGCTGGTCGTGATTGGATTGTTCATGCTGATGCTGCTTCTCCAACAGGGAAGTTACTCCGTCCTGAGCAATGTGCTAACGCTGTTGTATTCTTTTTAAGCGACATGTCAGCACCAGCAACAGGAGTTATCCATGATCTTCACCCAGAGATGATTACTGGATGCTTACCTGCTGGTATTGGTGATCTGAACTCAAAGCTGTGATTGTAATTACTGCTGATGACTGCTAACGTTTATTATATTCTACACAATTCAGATGGTTCCCAAAGTGATATTTATTTCTATAGAATGTGAGAGAACTTGGAATTAGAACTCAACGAAATATTCAAAATGAATTAAGCAATGAGGATGAATACAAAACTCTTTTTAAATCCGGTCTGACTACATCGACTGCCTCGTTAACAGCGCCGCAGTGAATCCGAGAGCCACATTAGCAAACACGACTGTCAACATGTTTACGTCGATATTTAGGGTTAACTTGCTAGCTCCCTTCATACTCACTCAGGAACTTACATCTCACTTACTGTCGAGAAAAGCTGGAGGGGGAATTGTTAATATCTCATCAGTTCAAGCCCATGGTGGGGCACCCTTTAGTATGGCTTACTCGTCACTTAAGTCGGCACTGGTAACAATGACAAAGAATAACGGTAAGGAACTAGCCAGAAACAGTATTCGTCTGGATGCCTACCTGATGGTATGGGTGATACCAATTCCTCTCTTCGTTAATAGCGAGGGGAGATCTGTTTTTCATCCTCTCAATGAGGTAAACCCCAACTGGACGAATCGGAAGTGGCGTACGCATTGCGGAGTGCTGTAAATCCCTACTGACAGTCGACAGGACGGGTTTATTTTAAGAGTCCTCTGTACTCTAAAACTGTGATTGTAATTACTGCTGATGACTGCTAACGTTTATTATATTCTACACAATTCAGATAGTTCCAAAAAATAATATTTTTTTCTGATATATAAACAGTCAGACCCACACAATGGTACATTACACAGAAATGACAAATGATTCTAAGGAAGGACTCCTCAAAGAGAGTTTAAGAAACCTCCGATTAAGAGACGAAATGATCACAGAGCTGGAAAAAATGTTTCGAAGATACGCAGAAGCGAAGGCAGACTTGATGTTGAGAACAACAAACGAGGAGGAATTACTTCGAATTAATAAATTATACACAAAAATGATTTCTAAAACTCTCAAAGACGTGACGAATGCAGACGAACGAAGGGCTGCTGAAGCAGAAGAACAGCGACAGGAATATTATCAATCTTGTAACAGGACGAAGGAACTGCTTCATGAGCAGACAGAAATTAGGGACGGTCTCAGACTCGAACTGGCGCAGAAGTTGCAACAGCTAGAAGATCAGGAAGAAGAAATGTTAAAGAAATCAGTTCGACAGAAACAGTTTGCTACTCAGAGTAGTCGTTCATCTGATTCTCAACAACAAGTTGAGGAAGAAGTGATCACAGATGACGTCGTGAATTACAATTCCGTCAGAACAGTTTCTGATTGGGTTACGAAACTTCGTACTACTCAACCTTCAGCACCTCCCACAACTGTTGGAGCTCTTCTTCGAGGTACAAATAATTCAGTGGATGGGATTCATAACCAGACAGCTGATGATGAAATGATTGATGCCTTCACTCAACTTCAATCTATCAAATCTTTAATTAATGTTTCAGAAGAAGCGAAGTCATCTCTCAAGAGGGGAACTTCTCCGTAGATGATTTTATTGTTTTATAATATGTCTAACCTTAGAGCTACTGGGCGGATTCTTCAGCCCATCAGAGCGGATTGTGATATGTTGTGTATTGATGTTTATTATTAATTCCTCCACCACAGGCATTAGAGAGTCATCTCAGTTACCGCACATCCACACCTCCCCCTCCCCAATCAGTTCCGTTTATTTACTTTACAATTCCTCCTTCCCCACAACCCGCATTTGTCCTTCAAGAAGGACAACAGATGGCGAAACCTGCGACATCATTGAGCGCGTCAGCTCCAAGTTGGCAACCAAGTAGATTAAGTGTTAATGCCCCAAGTTGGACTCCGGGAGCTAAAAGAGTTGTCCCAACAGCAGCACCTGTTGAAGAGAATAAAGAAACGCCAACTTCGGCACCAACACCAACACCAACACCAACGTCTTCTCTTAGCGTAGCAGCTAAGAAGTTCAGTTTTAATGGACATGCGAAACCATTTACCCCTCCCAGTATTGGTGGTGGTACCCCGAAATCTTCCGCTACAACTACTTCTGCACCACCAGCGTCAGCGTTGCCTTCCGCACCTGTCGCTGCATCGATGAGCAAGTTTGCTTCAGCGACTCCTTTCACTCCAAAGACGGCGGCACAAAAAGCATCGCCTGTTTCACTTGACCCAACAGCGAAAGCATTCACTCCAGGGGGTAAGACAACCCCACAAACTACACCGTCATCAACTGCTGACCCTACTCCTGAACAAAAGCCAGCTCAGCCGTGGAGAAAGACTCGCTCGTTTGATGCAGTTGACTGCCTGCCAGATGCTAATCCTCGTAATGCTGGAATGGGAAGACGTGCTCACAGTTTTGAAGATCTTCCACGAGCAGCATCTACAAACTCTTTGTCTGAAGAAGACTTAGCAAAGACTCACCCTCTCTGTACTCCATGGTCACTTTGGTATCGGTCAGCTACTAAACCAAATGAAACAACTGACTCTTGGCAGGGAGGACTGAAACCAATTTATGAGATCTCAACAGTTGAAACTTTCTGGGGAGTGTTCAATAGAATTAAAGCTCCATCATCTCTTTCAAAGGGTGCGACGTACTACTTATTTAGAAAAGACATAAAGCCAATGTGGGAAGATCCAGAGTGTTGTCAGGGTGGAGAATGGAAAGTATGGCTTCCACAAGCACCAAGAAAGACTGATGTTGATGCTGTTTGGATTATGTTAACTCTTCAGTGTATTGGAGAACAGTTTTCTACAGCGAAAGATGTTTGTGGATGTGCAGTAGAAACTCGTGCAAAGAACGACCGAATCTCACTTTGGACGAAAACTACCGACAAGGCACGATCCATGGCAATTGGTCGTCAGCTTAAGCAACTCCTTTCTGCCTTCGTTCCTGCAGACCAGCCATACGTCTTTTCATTCCATAGCAAAGCACTCACTGGTAATGACAAAGACGCTTCCTACTTCATTACAAAATAGAGTTTTTGAGTGACATCTTGTTGTTTGAATACTCTACGCTCGTCCAAAACGACTGACCGGTCGCGAAAGTGAGCCGCTCTTTGGCTGACAGCATAACCACACAGGATTATTTTATTATTTTTATCAAAATCAAATTCTAGGTAACATTTATTTTGCATTGTTTTCCATCATTCTTAAGTAATTACGTGCGCAAAAGCGCAAAAAAAAAAAAAAAAAAGAGAAAAAAAAAAAAAAAAAAAAGTGAGTATTGTGTTATTATGCGCGTTTATCAAATATTCTGAAGTGCACGAGTTATATAAGGTTTTAGTTGGTCTTTCAGGCAATTTTTTTTTTTTTTTTTGAGGTTAAAAAAAATGGATCAAATTTCATCGCAGGAATTAAGCATTCGTAAGCTCCCTCCTGTTGTGTGCAATATAAGTTGGTTTTAAAATTTAAAAATTTTATTTTTTTTGCTATTTTTTCCTTTTTTGCTAAGCTTTTATTTTTTATGGTTTTTTTTTTTTTTTTTTTTTTTTTTTTTTTCCTCTCTTTTAACCTACCCAAAAAAAAAAAAAAAACAACAAAAAAAAAAAAAAAGAAAGAAAGAAAAAAAGGAAAGAAAAATACTATATTTTGCGTTATACTTTTTTCTACAGGTATGTACGAAGTATGATTCTTCTTTTTTTATGTCTTCTTAAATGTACAGTGCAATCTTAGTTAAACTAGCTAGAGACATAAGTATTTGTCTCTATTACGCTAGAGTGCAGAGCTGGACACCGTGAAATAATATCAAAATGCGCCCGTCCATTATTTTATATATATTTTTTGTTTTTTAAAAAAAAAAAAACTAAATCAAGACGATTGTAATTTGTTCTATCAAAGAAGCTAGAGGTTTCCCGAGCCTTAATTATGTGAGAGAAAGAACATGTGTCCAATAAATGTCTTGCACGTAAATGTTAATTCTGCTTTTAAGTTTTTGTAAAATTGTGTTCATTTTTTTTTCTCTATGAAGCTAGAGGGCTTTGTAGTCCTTAATTATGTCAGAGAATCGAACTTGAGCAAAAAAAACACTTCTCATCAAATTAATTTATTCTTAACTAATTCTTAATTAAGCTAGAGGTTTACACGCCTCGATTACGTGAGAGAATTAGTTTTTTCTTCACATCCCTGATAAGCACCTCAATTAAGTTGAGAGATTACCCTTTATCACGATGACGCGAGAGGGGCTTAGCAAATGTTAAGAGAATGATTAACTGTGAAGGTAGCAAGTTTTAATGTATACAAGCGTACTTCTGTGATTGTTAGCCAGAACCGCGATTGTGAAGGAAAAGAAGTATTGTCTCGGTTGTCGCGTACTTCTGTGTGGAATTTCTTATTCCTTTAGCCAGAACCGCATTGACGAGAGCTTGAACTGTGAAATTCACATTGTGGTTTGTTCTAACGCTGGGACTGTTTTTTTTTTTTTTTTTTTTTGACTTAAAGTCACCTTTTTTAACTTATTTCTTTTTTTGAAATAAAAATAATGCATTCTGTGAGAAAGGTCTTTTTGTTATGTTCCAAGCGTTGTTAACTTCTAACAATTACTTCTGTGACGGATGATTCCGTTCGGCTTTGCATTTTTTAATAACAATACGTAGGCGTACTTCTGTGTTGAGAACAAGTTCTCAGTCAAGCCAGAACCGCAACGTGAAGCCAGATATGCAACGTAAGAAGTTTATACCCACTTGTGTGTTTTTCAAAAGCGATAATAAGCTGAGTACTTCCGTAAAATGGCGCACTTCTGTGATGAGATAATCCTCTCAATTCAACCCAGAACCGCAGGGAACCAGCTAACCTTTAGGTTCCTTCTTCTCCTTCCTAAAATATATAAGAAAGCACTCTATGATATTTAGCACATGCTATCAAGCATACGTACGGTAACGAAAGATTTGAAAAAAAAATAATAAAAAAAACTAAAATTTAACAGTAAAAATTCTTATTGTTGGAGTATTTTATTTCAGTTCGAATGAGGTGGTGATGTAATGAGCGTTAATGGTTGGTAGAAGTTAGTAGAAGTCTGTCCCGTAGCCCTCCCTTTCTCTCCCTTTTAATTTGACTGGTTTTTCCTACGTATGCTGGTAGCACAGCTGAGGTTTGCTGGGGGGGTGAAAAAAAAAAAAAAAAAAAAAAAAAAAAGACGAAGAATATTAAATTAGCTCCCCAACCCCACCCCGGCCATTACCTTTGTAGCTCAGTGTATCTTGTTTGAATTTTTTATTTTATTTTTTATTTTTTTATTTTTCTTCTGTTTATCATCATCACTGCATCATTATCAGTTATTCCCTTATTCCCTTCTACTTCCCCTTTAAAGAACAGAAACTAGCAGCTTTATGTTAAAATCTGCACAAACACAAACGGAAAAGTTGGTTGCTGTACCTAATTATTAATTTAATTTAAAAAAAAAAGGGAAAAACTATAATTCCACAAAAAAGTTTCTGAAATGTCCGATCTCAACATGAAAGTTTCCGAAATGGACAGCTCCACACAAAAAAGTTTCCGAAATGGACAGCTCCACACAAAATAGTTTCCGAAATGGACAGCTCCACACACGAAAGTTTCCGAAATGGACAGCTGTTTTTTTTTTTTTTTATAGCTTACTGCCAGTGCATTTCGGGGTCGCCCAAAGTCATGGGGATTTTTTTTTCTCCCAAAAAAAAATTTTTTTCCTACATAAGGCAAGGCCATCCGACGAGATGAGTGAAATACACCGAACCTGTGTGACCTGGGCCTAGGACTGACTGCGCCCCTGGATCGGCATAGCTCGGTATGTGCAGGGCCAGGTATAGGGATGGACGAATTTCGGGTAGAGACACTTGTCCCGACTTGTCAGCTCATACAACCATGAGAATTCAGAGTGTATTAAAATACTAGAGGTGCATCACAAGCGTCAGATAGGAGACAAGAGAAATCCAACATCATGAATCTTTAGAAGAGTGATACAGCTCGGTATGTGTGCAGGGCCGGGTCACCTACGCAGAGACAAGTCTCCGCTACACGTCGTACCAACCAAGATGAGGTATGAGAGCGCAAAAACCAAGTATACATGATCAGCGGCCTAGGGCTTGACATGAATAGCTGTGGAGTGGCGAAACCATTTAGTGTTCTCAAGTCTGAGATCACCTCACTGAGCCACACAGTACTGTCCTTTCGGAGTTTCTGTGAAAGTAGCCCACGGAACACTTTTCTAAAGATTCAATCAGCCGAACTACTCCGCTACTGACTTTCACTTGATTAGCGAGCTACTAGTATATATTATTATGTCACCTGTTGAAGGAGTACTAAGAGGTTGATTCAGGCCCTGCACGTATTAGTTGTAATTACAGCACTTGCTTTACCTTAAATTACTCCTTCCCTCATTGAGAACCAACCCATCTCGGCCATCCCGGTGTATTTGGGAACGAAGAAAAACCTTGTTTTCTTACCGAACAGCGAAAAATCCGAATATCACTTTCAGTGAATAGCGAAAGAAAAACTTTTCCGTTTACTGAACAGCGAAAATGAAATTACCTACCATAGCAATTTTATACAGGAAAAAAAAAGTTGTAAAAGTTTTTTTGGGTGCAGGCAACGGAGAAAAAAAAAAAAAAAATTCATTTTGCCAACAAAAAAAAAAAATTTTTTTTTTGCTGTCCATTTCGGAAACTTTCGTGTGTGGAGCTGTCCATTTCGGAAACTATTTTGTGTGGAGCTGTCCATTTCGGAAACTATTTTGTGCGGAGCTGTCCGTTTCGGAAACTTTCATGTTGAGATCGGACATTTCAGTAACATTTACGTGGAATTAGAGGTTTTCCCAAAAAAAAAAAAAGAAGTCTCAGTTGAAGCTATGTTTTTACTTTGCTGAGAGTAGTTGTATAGAAACAATTTTATTGTTTCTAATTCGGGTTTTTTTCTGAACTTCAAAATATAGACTCCCGTTCTCGGAGATATCGAAGCAGAAACGACGAATTTGTAGTAGGGGGGAAAAAAAAAAAAGTACGATTTGTTTTTTTTAAAAAAAAAAAAAATAATTTTAAAAAAAAAAAATAGCGTTTGACAGTTCCAAAGCGATAAGTGTAGCAAAAAAAAAAAATGACCCGAAAATTTAAAGCAAACCGAAAATTAATAAAAAAAAAAGTACTTCTCTGACCCCGACTAAGTGAGAGTTGTGATTCTCGAAGGGAACAGTCGGAGAAGACAGAAATCTGGTTTTTGCAGAATGGGGAAAAAAAAAATAAAAAATAGTACTAATTTAATACAATTAAACAAAAACAAAACAAAACAAAAGGCAAATTATTAAAACAAAAAAAATCTATAAAAAAAAAAACAAAAAAAATTAAAAAAAAAAACATTAAGGTTTAAAAAAAAGTCATTATCATTTCTCCTATCTCCCTCTCACCACTTGCGAAGGAATTATCTATATTCGTAAGGGGGTTTCTTTCTGTCTTTTTTTATCTTTGGTCTTTTTCCTGGTCAATAGATCTGTCGTGTGGCTTTGAGAACTTTAGTTCTAAAGCAACTAAGACAGTCCTTATTTTGACTGGTTTCTGTGTATTGGTTTTTGTGGGCAATTCGTGATTATCCATTTTTTGTCTCCTTCGACTTGTTAAGTTAGGCTTTTAGGGGAGGTTTTTTGCGTTATTTGCGCATGCCACACTTGATCAAACCTCTCCCTCTTTTTTTTTTTTTTTTTTTTTTTTTTAGGTCGGCTTTTTTTGAAGCTGGCACTTGTACTCATCAAAATTATTATTATTTTTATTTTATTTTTATTTTTTTTTTTTTGTTCTGATATTGGAGATACTGATCTGATGATAGCAACTAAAAACATCAAAAAAAAAGAAGGAGGAGTTAGCTTTTTTAGTCAAACAGTTTTCAATACTGTCTCTTTTCGGTTACATCAACTGGGCTATTTTGATGGTATTCTCTAATTTAAAACTAACCGTGTCAATGAGTGGCTCTTTTTGACTTTTTTTTTTTTTCTTGACTTGCCTTCCGTTCACTTAAAGTTGTTTGTCAAATGAATAAAATTTTTGAAAGGATATAAAATATGAAGAAAAGGGGGGAAATGCAGCAACCGGCGACGAGTTGGTTTTTTTTTTCTTTTTTTTTTTTTTCTGTTCTACTTATTCTAAAGCGTTCGAACACTTTTGATAGAAAAGTTATCTGAAGAAGGAAAAGAATCAAATTTAAAATAACAATTTTAGAAAAGAAGAGAAAAAGAACGAAAAACTACTGGAGTTGGGAATCGGGATAAGTTTCTTATGCCACGCACCTTTTGCAAAAAACCTTAACCCTTTTTTTCTACTGCTCTCGTCTATCAAAATGGCAATTTCTACCCAGCTTCCCTGCCCCCCCCCCATTTCGCACTTTCATTTTATTTTTTTGTCACCCTCACCGTCCCCGTGGTAGCTCTTTTGTAGTTGCGGCAAAATAATTGATTAGTAGTGTTGTTCCTTTCACTACGAATGACTTAGTTATTCCTTCTTAACAGATGTTTAAATGAACTGAAGTTATCTTGTCTAGAGGACTGTTTAGTGATGTGGTATCAAATATTAATATTTCACTCACAGGTTTTGTGGAAACACAAAACTCAAGTAAGATGAATACCCCAACAGGGAGTGTGGGTAGCATCAGTCAAGGTGGATTCACACCGACTCCTCCAAAGAGTAAAATTGGAGCACGAAGCCCATTAGAATTAGCAGAGACAATGTCTGGTAACCCATCAGTAAATAATGGATTGATGTCCAGATTATACTCAACTTCAAAAAAGGAACCCGTGCAGACAGAAACACCCACCTCCGTCAAGACCCCGGAAAGACCATCAAACTGTAATGTCAATAATAAACTAACAGGAAGTACACCAATACTTCATGTTCCACAAGCTCCTAGTGCTGTTCGACCTGACTTCGCAGAATCCTTTGCAAGGAAAAGTCATTTATCGAAAACAGCTAAACGAGAGCCTTCAACAAGTATACGACAGTTGTCAGCTCGACCAATGACTCAGTCAGCACAGCAGACTGTTTATTCACCACATGCTCCACAAACAATTCCAAATCCAAGTGGTGCTGCTGAAGTACCAGCTGACAGTGATATTCTTGAGTTAGCAGCGATGAGTAAGAATGGATCATTGGGTGAGAAGTTTGTTTATCTTGTACCGAGAGAAACTGGAATAAGAGAGACTCACAATCCATACGATCTGAAGGTTGTAAAGCACTCGTTTGTTGAAACTAGTGCAACGGAATACCTAACATTATCAACTGCTGGTGTTACTCATTATCGAAATGATGAGGGTGACTTCGTTAACCTTGACAGATGGATTCAAGATTACACTACTTTCAATTCAATGATGAAAATACCATTTTTCAGCAAATACCGAAAATGGAAAACATTCTATTTCTGGTTGAAACATGTTCGCAGGACAATCGTCGCAAGCAGCAAACAACATCTTGAAGAAAATTTATTTCTATTAAATAAAGATTTATCCCAACCACTTATTGACATAAGAACAACCTGTTTAGGAATTCAAGACCTAATAATGTACGAAAAGACTTCTGAAACGCGATCACTAAAGGAACACGTTGATAAACTAGCATTAGGGAGAGAAGTAGCAGCTTCAAGTATAGAGCGGACCACTACTAAAATAAAAGAATACATTGAAAGAGCTTGTAAGGCTTGTGTTATGTCGTATATTCCAGTCATTGATCCGAGCGCTCAGCAACCACAGCAGCAAGAGAATGAAACGTCTCAGCAAGAAAAAGCACCTCAAAGACAAACTTACATCGAACAAAGTCAAAGAAGAGCTGTCTGTAGGAGACTAACAGCATTTATAAGACTTTGTGACTATATGGTCATCGATTCGTTGGTAGCTCTCGCTCAAGACAGTGTAATGCTCTTTGCTGAAAGTGTTCAATACGTTCCTTCAAATATTACATCACAAGAACAACAACCAGTTGTGGAAGAACAAAGTCCTGAAAACAAACCGTTGGAGTCTGAGGAAACCACCACCGCTTCCCCAACCAAGAAACAACCTGTTTATTTTATTGATATTGTGTTCGATGAGGGTCAGATTGCTATTACTCCAGAGCTGTCATCATTTCAAGAATCAACAGACTCGATTATAAAAGGATTCGTAGACACAGTTGCTGCAGTTCCTCGTTTTATAAAATCAAATCAGCTGAAGAAGTTTACAAGAAATAGCGGAGCTGAGCAGAGTGGTGATGAACCTGGAACTGGACCAGATGTCAGACTGATGGTTGAAAGATGTGAACAATATGTTTGTACAAAACAAAGTATTCACGATTCTCATGAAACTGCTTTTACGAAAGTTACTAATTACGCATCGACATTTGATATGTTTACAAAACTTCACAGAGAGAATGATTCTCTTGACAGGGGACTAGTCAAAGCAGCTGATGAATCGCTCGACTGGTTCAGAGATGAAATGCAACGTTACAAGACTCAATCAGAAGATATTGATAAGATTCCCGTGGAGTCTGCTGTAGCGATATTCTTTACTAAAATGGATAAGTTAAAGTCAAGTCTGGATCCTTCACCTAAAAACTGTCTCAGAATGCTTCAAGATCTCTTACCTGAAATAGCCCGTGAAAAGAACGCCGTCCTACTAACTGATTTGAAATCAGCTAACGCCAGACTGTCAGACATGCCTGACACTGTTGAAGACTTTGTTTCATTTGATAAATTCCACGTTGAGACCTACGAACGACTAGAACGTTATCGCGCACAATACGATAACATTAGAGAAATGTACCGAGAGATGGACATTGGGGAACCCCGTATTGAATATACGAAACAAGATTCCATGGTGTTCTTTGAAGGCAGCAAACCAGAATTTGATAAACTCACTCAAGTGACTGCAACAGTAGAAGAAGGAAAGGAAACAATGAAAAGAGAATTCGCTGAAAAGGTTGACCAGGAAGTAGTTCAACTCGCAGACAAACTAACAGACATCTCTGAGCGAGCAGGACATCCAATGATAGGAGATGAATCAGAAGACATGGAACAAGTTATTAAATATGTCGAAGGGCTCATGAATGAAATAGATCAAATCAAAGACAGAGAGAGAGAGCTTGTCGGCTACCAAGAAGGATTTCAAATATCAGATGCGACTCCAATTCCTGAAATTCAAATCATCCATCGAGACATCGCTGATAAGTGTAGACTTTGGCAATCATTAAAAGAATGGCAACTACTAACAACAACATGGAAAGAAATGACTTTTAGTAAACTCGATGCTCCATCACTTGAGAATGAAGTTCAGAAATACGATAAAACTGTCAAACAAGTCGACAGAACTTTAAAAGGCAATCCAGTCGTTCCAAAACTCCGTTGTATGGTCGAAGCTTTTCGACTAACAATGCCAGTCATCACCTGCCTTAAGAATACTGATCTTAAAGATCACCATTGGCAACAGATTGATGAAATTGTTGGAAAAGAACTTTCCAAAGATCAGTCCAGCTGGACACTGGGAGTACTAATAGAACTTAACGCGATGGACTTTAGAGATGAGATATCAGCTGTGTCATATCAGGCTACTCAAGAACAACAATTAAATGAAATGCTTGGCGGAGTTATCCAGACATGGGTCGCTGTTGAATTCAGTGTTAACTCATACAAAGATCAAAAAGACGCATACGTTCTTGGACAAGTTGACGAAGTTATTGAACAACTCGATGAGTCAATGATAGTAATATCAACCATCGCCACAAACCGATACTGCTCAGGAGTCCTTCGCCAACGAGTCGAACGCTGGGAAACAGACATGCGATACATGATGGAATGTCTTGACAAATGGCTTGAAGTCCAACGAAAGTGGATGTACTTAGAATCAATATTCTCAAACGGTGAATTACAACGTCAATGGATGGACGACGCCAGAAATTTCTTAACAGTTGACAAACTATTCCGAGAACTATTAAAGAGAACTCACGACAATCCAAATGTTAAAACTACTCTACTCGGTAATAATTGTACCCTCTTAGCTCAGTTTAAAAAAGACATCGAATCCTTAGAACGTATTGAGAAGCGTCTTGAAGAGAAACTTGAACTAAAGAGGAGACTATTCCCTAGATTTTATTTCTTATCGAATGACGACTTGTTGGATATCCTGGCTCAGATTAAGAATCCAGAAAAGATTGCTCCGCACACTTTGAAGATGTTTGATGGAGTAAAACACTTCTCACTAACTGAATCAGCTGATATAACTCATTTAAATTCAGTTGAAGGTGAATTAGTAGCCGTCATTAAACCAGTTAAGGCTAGAGGACCTGTTGAGAAGTGGCTTGTTGAAGCAGAGCTTGTTATGGTTCAAACTCTTCGTCGATTAGCAAAAGTCTGCGTCGATGATTTCGAAGCCAGAGATCGAACAGAATGGATATTTGAGCACGCTGTTCAATTGATATTAACCGTCTCAATGGTGTATTGGCAAAAAACTGCAACAGATGCGCTGACAAGCGACAATCCAAAACAACAACTGGAAGACTTTCGTAGCAACTGCTACGCTCAACTAAAGCAGTTGGCACAACTCACCAGTCGAAATCTCGATAAAGTAGGAAGAAGGATGCTTGCTACTTTAATATTATTAGATGTTCATGGTCGTGATCTTGTTAATGGAATGGTTGAGGACGGTGTTTCAAAACTCGGTGATTTCGGATGGACAAAACAACTTCGATGCTACTGGGAAACCGATTCTGAGGGAGTTGGGGATATCTTTATTAGACAAAACAATTCTGAATTCAACTACGGCTATGAATACCAAGGAGCTCAAGGTAGACTAGTCATCACTCCACTAACAGATCGAATCTTTATGACTATCACAGGAGCACTTCATCTCTGTTTAGGTGCATCTCCTTCAGGTCCTGCAGGTACTGGTAAGACAGAATCTGTTAAAGATCTCGCTAAGGGATTGGGTCGTCTTTGTATTGTCTACAACTGCAGTGATGGAGTTACATATAAAATGATGGAGAAGTTCTTTTCAGGACTGTGTCAGACTGGAGCATGGTGTTGCCTCGATGAGTTTAATAGAATTAATATCGAAGTCCTCTCTGTTGTAGCTCAACAACTGATGGAAGTAAGAGAAGCTCTGCTCAACCAACGTGAAGACCAATCTATGAAATCATTTACATTTCAAGGAACACCTGCAGTCGAGTTAAAACCAACATTTGGTTGTTTCATCACAATGAATCCCGGATACGCTGGTAGAACAGAGCTACCTGATAATTTAAAAGCCCTCTTCAGACCTGTCGCTGCCATGACTCCAGATTTTCGAATGATCGCAGAAGTTATTTTCTATTCTGAAGGTTTCGGTAACGCTGAAAACCTTTCGTTGAAGATCACGCAATTATATAAATTATCATCTGAACAATTATCACCTCAACACCACTACGACTTTGGAATGAGAGCCTTAAAGAGTATCTTAGTAATGGCGGGTGACTTAAAGAGAAGTCAACCAGACACTGATGAAGACCTAACTCTTATTATTGCTTGTAATGATGCTAATATTCCAAAGTTTGTAGCTGATGACATTCCATTGTTCAGAGGGATTATGTCTGATCTGTTTCCTGGTGTTATGATTCCAAGTAGAAGTTATCCAGAGTTACTACCTGCTATTGAAGCTGATATGAAGAAAAAAGTTCTACAACCAGTAGAGACTTATGTAACGAAAGTACTTCAGTTTTATGAAACATTGATAGTACGTCACGGAGTGATGCTGGTTGGAGCTGCAGGTGGTGGTAAAAGTGAAGCTCGTCAAATACTCGCTGCTGCTCTTATCCATCTCCATGAGTCTGACTCCAAGAACCCTCAAGCTCAAAAGGTTAATCAGCATATCATAAATCCAAAATCTATTTCAATGGGAGAGTTGTACGGATCTGTAGATCCAAACACAAATGAGTGGCAAGATGGAATCCTTTCTATTGTTGTTAAGCAGAATAGAGCAGATGCTGATGCCGGTATGTTTTTATGTTAACTCAACCTGTTCATGCTGTCCTGTCGGGTCTCCCTGCTGTGCTCCTTCACGCGACTTGATCAGTTCCTCGTTGAAGAAGAGATCTGTCTCCGTATCGTAGCGCCTGTTTCAGCCTCTACGCTCAAGCCAGTGTCTCTCCTTCGGGAACCCCCTCAGGCACGTCAAAGCCAGCTGGGGTCAAAGGTCTCAAAAAAAATATTTAAAAAAAAGTCACCCCACCCTCACCCCTACAACATCTGATCCGCGTGTAGGGATTCCGTGGACCTGATTAGTTTGTCATTAATAAATAACAACTCACAACAGGTTCTAAAGATCACGAGTGGATAGTATTCGATGGTCCTGTCGATACTCTCTGGGTTGAGAGTATGAATAGTGTTCTTGATGACTCTAAGTTGTTATGTCTTGATAACGGAGTTCGAATGAAGTTACCCGACACTGTTCACATGTTGTTTGAGGTGGCTGATTTAGCAGTCGCATCACCTGCGACAGTCTCACGTTGTGGAATGGTCTTTATGGATGAGATGCAACTTGGATGGGCTCCTGTCATCTACACTTGGTCTGAGACTAAAATGATTACCCTTTTAGGAGTTAGAGGAAGGGAATACATTCGTAACTTATTTGAGGAGAAATTAAAACTTGGAATTGATTGGCTGAAGACTAACGGAGGTCAGTTGATTGACTCTTGTCCTATTCAGATTGCTGATTCTTGTTGTGATCTATTTCATGCTTTGTGTGTCACACAAGATGTGACATTTCCTGAAGAGAACAGTTCCTTTGAAACTGATCAGGAAGATCCAACTACTGTACAGCGTAATGAATTAATACATGTGATATTCTCATTCTCTTTTGTGTGGTCTGTCGGTGGTAATCTTGATGCACGTCATCAAGAAGTCTTCGACACAGCAGTCAGGTCGATGCTTGACGAGATCGCTCCATTCAACGGCCCCAGTCCAGTCTACGACCTGCAAATAGATTTCAAAAATCGAAAGTTCATCGCCTGGGAGCAATCAGTCCCTGACTTTATTTACGATCCCACAGTACCTTATTTTGATATATTAGTTCCAACTGTTGATACTTATAGATATTCTTTTCTTTTGAGAACGTTACTGGCATGTGGAAAATCTGTTTTATTTTCAGGTCAGACGGGAACAGGTAAGTCTGCGATCATCAGCCAGACTTTAGCGAGTTGTCAGCAGCAATTGCATTTGGTGAATGTGACGGTTCAGTTTTCAGCGAAAACATCATCACCGAGAACTCAAGACATGATAGAAACAAAATTAAAAGCAAAGAGAAAGAACATATTAGGAGCTCCTGTACTCGAAGGTATTCAAATGAAAGTTGCTTTGTTTGTTGATGACTTAAATATGCCGGCATTAGAAACATTTGGAGCATCACCACCCGTTGAATTAGTTCGTCAGATGATGGGAAATGGTGGCTTTTATGACAGACGTCTTCTATTCTGGAAACACATCCAAGACGTTGTCGTCTTATCAGCTTGTGGACCACCTGAAGGAGGACGTTCTGTTGTAACAAAACGACTCACTAGAATGTTTCATTTGCTACAGATACCAACAACTTCAGAAGACAGTATGCGTAAGATCTTTACTGCTATCCTGAATGGATTCTTTTCTTCTCAGGCATTCAACAAGGACGTCAAAGCGCTTATCAAAACAATGGTTTCCGGCAGCGTTGAGATATTTCAAAATATAAAAGAACAGCTGAGACCGAGACCAGTTACTGCACATTATACATTTAACCTTAGAGATTTATCCAAAGTATTTCAGGGGATTATGCAAGTCACTCCCAGAACATGTGCTAATACAACAGCTGTAGTAAGACTTTGGATTCACGAGAATCAAAGATGTTTTTATGATCGACTAATTAATCACTCTGACAGAAGAGTATTTACAGAAGACATCATGGTACCTGTCCTTACACAGTTTCCTGGTAAGTGGACTCATGATGAGCTCTTTGAAGATAGTCCTATCGTCTGGGGTGATTTCCTTGTTATGGGAGCGCCTTCGGAAGATCGAAAATACGAAGAAGTTACCGATCTCTCTAGACTACCTGTCTTGTTTGAAAACTACCTCGACGAGTACAACATCGCAACAAATAAAAATCTAAGTTTGGTATTCTTTACTGATCATTGCTTTCACTTGGCTAAGATAGTTCGTGTGATTAGACAGCCTCGCGGGAATGCTCTCCTTGTAGGAGTTGGAGGTTCTGGTAAGCAAACATTAACAAGACTTGCTGCCTCGATGGTTGAGTTTCAACTTTTTAGTATCGAAGTAGATGCGAAGTACTCACTCGATAAGTTTCATGAAGACCTGTTGGAACTTTATAACATCGCAGGTATTGAAGGAAAGTCTGTTATATTTTTACTAAATGATTCTCAAATGGTAAACGAAGGAATGGTCGAAGACATAAACAACATGTTGAACTCTGGTGAGGTACCAGCACTCTTCCCACCTGAAGAAAAAGATAAGAAAATCAACGCCGTTACACAAGCTGCTCAAGCAGCAGGTCGAGGATCAGGAAGAGATGAAGTGTTTGCGTACTTTATAAGTAGAGTTAGAGATAATCTTCGAATTGTACTCTGTATGTCTCCTGTTGGTGATGCTTTTCGAACTCGTTGCAGAAATTTTCCATCTCTGACAAACTGCTGTTCTATTGACTGGTTTGATATTTGGCCAACAGATGCCCTTCTTCAGGTATTTTATTATTTCTACTCAAACACTAAAAAGAACCTCAACAACCACACCCACCATCAACAACAATAAAACAGGTCGCCCAACGACAACTAACAGACTGCGACTTAGGTGATGAGAACAACAACGAAGAAGGAAGTGACATGACAGATCTTCGATCAATTCTTACTTCTCTTTGTGTGTTTATACATCAATCAGTATCGAATATGGCTGACAGATTTTACAGTGAACTACGTCGACATTATTATGTGACTCCGACGTCCTACTTGGAATTCTTATCCGTGTACCTAACACTCCTTGATGATAAGAAGAAAGAACTCGGTGCTCAACTACATAAAGTTCAAAATGGAAAGACGAAAATGAATGAAACGACTTCGTTCATCAGTTCAATGCAAAAGGAAATCACAGAAATGAAACCGATTCTCGAACGTAAAAGTGTCGAGAATGAAGAAATGATGAAAGAGATCGAAACTCGAAAAGAGAAGGCTGCCCAGGTATGTCTTTTAATAAACTATTTAGCGATAAGACGTTCATCAATTTATATTTCAACAACGTAGGTTCGAATCTCAGTCTCAGCCCAGGAAGCAGAAGCTTCCGAGAAGGCTGCTTCAGCCACTGAAATCCAACAAAGTGCTCAAAAAGATCTCGATCAAGCAACACCAGCTCTTAATGACGCTGTGAAAGCTCTCGAAGGAATCGACAAGAAAGACATCAATGAAATGAAGGCATACCCTGCTCCTCCTGCAGCTGTTGAGAAAACAATGCACGCTGTCTGTATTTTGTTGAAGAAACCAAAATTTGATTGGAAATTAGCAAAAGAAGTCATGAGCGATATCAACTTTATAAATTCCCTAAAGTCCTACGACAGAGACGCAATAGATGAACCGACCATCAAAAAACTTTCAAAGTTCGTAGTTGATGACCCAGATTTCATCCCTGAGAAGATAGGTTCTCAGGGTTCAGCAGCTTGTAAATCACTTTGCATGTGGTGTAGGGCGTTACATATTTATTATTATGTTGCTAAGGAAGTTGGTCCGAAGAAGATTAAACTTGCTGCTGCTCAAGCAGAGCTGACAGAATCAAAAACTAAACTAGACACCGCACAAGAAGCCCTAAAAGCAGTTGAAGACGAGATGGCTACACTCCAAGCTCAGTTCGATGAATCAGTTCGTAATAAGGAGGAATTAGAATTTAAACTTGATCAGGCTCAGAGACATCTCGCGACTGCTGAAGTTCTAACAGATTCATTAGGAGCAGAAGTTATAAGATGGATTGATATGATTAGTGTTTATAACAAAGATATGATTTCCTTACCTGCTAATGTATTCCTAGCCTCTGCAAGTATCGCTTACTTTGGTGCGTTCACTCCATCATTTCGACAAGAATTGGTATCTATTTGGTACACGACAGCTAAAGAACGAGGACTTCCCATATCAGATGACTATTCTCTCGTTAAAACATTAGGAGATCCAATGCAAATCCGAGAATGGCAAATAATGTCACTCCCAACTGATCAAACTAGTGTCGAGAACGCAATCTTAGTTCAGCTTGGAACTGATGAAGCGATGAAACTACGAAGATGGCCGCTCATGATCGATCCTCAAGGACAGGCTAATAAATGGATTCGTAAAAAAGAAGGTTTGCAATCTTTATTATTTCAATTTTTTTTTTGCGACCCAGCTTCTACAACCACCTTCGTGGAAAAAAATTGATCGAAGCGGCATTTTAATTCATCGCATCGGGTAAAGGGTTTCCAACAAAACAAAAACAACAAAACAGGTAAAAACGGTCTCAAAGTAGTAAAGTTATCAGATCCAAAGTACGGCTCAGTTATGAGTAACGCCATTCAAAACGGAACACCACTTCTTATCGACGATCTCGGAGAAACTTTAGACCCCGCAATGGATTCCGTGTTATTAAAACAGGTTTACGCTCCATCAGCACAACCTAATCAACTATTCATAAATATGGGATCAGCTGATAACGCGATTCACTACGAACAGTCATTCAGATTATACATGACAACAAAGATGGCAAACCCCCACTACTTACCAGAAGTTTGTATAAAAGTTACTTTAATTAACTTTACTGTAACAATGGAAGGTCTGGAAGACCAACTTTTAGGTGACGTTGTTGGAATTGAAAAAAGTGAACTCGAAGAGACGAAAAACAAAATAGTGAAATCGGTCTCTGATGACAAGCGAAAACTAAAAAGGTTTGTTTATTGTTTGTAAAATTTAATATTTGTTTCAACGAAAAAAAAAAAAAATCCTAATAAATAAAACAGATACGAAGACCTGATCCTTTCACAACTTGAGAACGCGAAGGGAAACATTCTTGACAATCAAGAGTTAATCGCAACTTTAAAACAAACACAAAGCACATCTGCATTACTATCAAAGAGACTTGTTGAAGCAGAAGAGAAGGCGAAATCAATTGATGACGCGAGAGAGGCATTCAGACCTGTCGCTAATAGAGCCTCTATTCTTTACTTTGTGATTGCTGAATTACCTCAAATAGATCCAATGTATCAGTATAGTTTAGATTATTGTAAGAAATTAGTATCAATTGTGGTTTCTGGTAGTCCAAGCCATCCAACATTCGAAGAACATTTAGACCACCTGAGGGCAGCTATTACTGACACGTCATACTCAGCAGTCTGTAGGGGAATATTCAACAGACATAAAACAGTTTATTCTCTTCTTATTTGTGCAGCAATTCAAAGAGGTAGCGGTAAGATTAGTGAGATTGAATGGACGTTTTTCAACAGAGCATCAGCTCTTGTCAGGTCAGAACCTCCAAAGCAACCTGAAGAGTGTTATTTCATTCCTTCACTCACATGGGCACTTCTTGATGCCTTAGATAGGGTAGTGCCTGCAATGACTGGTTTGTTGGAAGACTTTTCTGTAAAACCACACGCATGGAAGAAATGGTATTCTTACAAAGAACCTCAAAATGAAGAACCTCCCAATTCCGAACAAGGCGGCATCAACTGGCCTGAGAAACTTAATAGTTTTCAAAAAATGCTTCTCCTCCGCACCTGCCGAGAGGAAAAAATGCTTTTTGCCTTAACCCATTTCGTCGCAAAAGAAATGGGTGAACACTACGTGACAGCACCGCCACTTAATTTACAAGCTGCTCTTGATGACTCGAATCCCTGTACTCCAATTATATTTATTCTGTCACAGGGTTCTGATCCAACTGAAGGTTTCTTAAAGTGGGCTGACGAAGCAATGAACCGAAAGGTGAGGAGTATATCACTCGGACAAGGACAAGAAAAGCCTGCCAAACTCTTAATAGAATCTGGTAAGAAAGCTGGTGACTGGGTGTTGTTACAAAACTGTCATTTAGGAAAGTCATTTATGCCAATGTTACATGAGATAGTTGCTGGATTAGAAAATGATAAAAGTGTTAAAGATGATTTCAGACTTTGGTTAACAAGTATGCCAGCAACTTACTTCCCAGTTCCAGTTCTTCAAATGAGTGTCAAGCTCACTAACGAAGCACCTTCAGGAATGAAAGCGAACCTTGCTCGTTGCTACACATCAATAAAAGAAGAAGATCTCAGTTACTTTGAAAACGGTTCTGCTAAAGACAAACCTCCATTTCCAGAGTGTTCTCGTTCACATGCTTTTAAAAAACTATTATTTGGAGCCTGTTTCTTCCACTCTCTCGTTCTGGAAAGAAAGAAGTTTGGTCCACTTGGTTGGAATGTAAAATACGAATGGAATGACACGGACATCAATACTTCAACAAAATGGCTCAGACTATTTATTGAAGAAAATGATGAGATTCCATGGGACTCTATGCTTTATATTATTGGTATGTTTAAACTGTTTTCTTATACTACTACAACAACAACAACACCACTACCACCACCACAAACAGGTGAGATTAATTACGGAGGTCGTGTAACAGATCCAATTGATCGTCGTACTCTTCACAGCATATTAAGAACTTACTTTGTTAAAGATATCCTTGAAGACTCATACAAGTTTTCAGATTCTGGAGTATACCGCGCTCCTCAATCAGGTGACTTAGAACTGTATAAGGAATTCATTAAAAACCTTCCTCGTATGGATGAACCTGAAGTGTTTGGGATGCATGAAAATGCAAGTCTAACATTCCAGTTGCAAGAAAGTCAGTCACTGCTAAAGACTGTAGTTCACGTACAGCCGAGGTATGTTTTTGTTAAAATAGTACTCTTGTTATTAATTGAATTTATAAAAAAATAAAACAGAGCAACTGGTTCTTCAAGCGGTATGTCTCCTGAAGAGTTAGTTAAGAAGAAGGCTGCAGAGATAGTTGATTTCTTACCAGAAGTGTTGTCTCTTAGTGAAGCAGGACCTGACTCTTTGAAGATACTGCCGAGTGGATTACCAAATTCGATGTCGACTGTGTTACGTCATGAGGTGGAGAAGTTTTCAAACCTTCAAGTTGTGATCAGTAGATCTCTTTCAGAACTTGATAAAGCATTAGCAGGGCTAACTGTTTTGTCTGAATCACTTGATAAAATGTTTCAAGACTTCTTAAGTGATATCGTTCCCAGCATCTGGCAATCCAGCGCTTACCCATCTCTCAAACCACTCAGCTCTTGGATGAAAGACTTTTCAAAACGAATCGATAACTCCAGACACTGGCTACGCAATGGTGAACCTGTTTCATATTGGCTACCTGGATTCTTTGCTCCACATGGATTTATGACGGGTATCCTTCAGAGTTTTGCGAGACAATTTACCGTCTCTGTTGACTTGCTCAGTTTCTCATTTCGAATTTTAGATGTGATGGAAGACGATATTACTGAACCTCCACATTCAGGTGTCTATGTTCACGGGCTGTACTGTGATTCTTGGATGTGGAACAGAGCCACTCACACAATGGAAGACTCTCGTCCTTCTGAAATGTATTGTCCGCTCACTGTTGTTCAATTTTTGCCTGAGAAGAATCACACGGTTTGTATTTTTTTAGTTTTATTCTGACTAATAAAGAATGCTCTGGTTGGTTATTCAACAAACAAAAAACAGGTTGCCACTCGCACGTACTGTTCTCCATTATACATCACAACTATCCGAAAGGGAAATATCACTAGTTTGGGAGCATCGTCGAATTTTATTTGTTATATTGAGGTGTGTATTGTAATTGTGTTGTACACTTTGTTAGGTTATTACTGTTCACTTGAAAAGCAACAAACAAACAGGCAAAGACTGACAAGCCAACAGACTATTGGGTTCAGAAGGGGTCGGCTGTTGTGTGTCAGTTGGCTGAGTAGAGACGAACGTCTTTACTTGATCACACTTTGTTTTGCTTCAGGTTATTAATTATATCTATTTATTCTGTTTTTTTCCTTTTTATTTATCCCTCGTCCACTGCCCTTGAGTTCACGCCACTGGAGAACTCTGTTTTTCACAAAGCAGTGCGAATAGCCGGTTATTCTTTTATTTCCCTTTAAACTCCTGTACCCCCCCGCGGCGTGACTGCCCCCGAAGTTCCCTTCTGGAGGGTTAGTCTTTGCCGATGTGAAGAAATTCAACAATTTTTTTTTTTTTTTTTTTTTATTACAATCACCTGCACCTGCGTTTTCACAATTAATGGAAGATGTAATTCAGCAGAAGCAAATGCTCTGTTGTCTTCACTTGTGAAAAATTTATGCGACTTTTGATCAATTTGTGTTGCAGTAGGACCTCAACACTGAGAGATCTGATACGCCTATTCTTATTAATAGAGGCGTCTTGCTCTTGTTTTTTAACTGAGTTCCTATTTTCGTATCTTATGATGTTAGTTTTTTAACAAAAAGTTAGAAGGAAAAAAAAAAAAAAAAAAAATCCTCCCCTACCGGAAAAAAAAAAAAAAAAAATCGGTCAGTTGTGAATAAATACTACCGAGTGATTACCAACTGCAAAAAAAAAAAAAAAAAAAAAAAGTTTTTTAATGTGTTTTAACCAAGATACTTTATTAAACTCACACCTTCTTTAGAGGTACGCTATCTGTCGGAATTGTTGAGGATGTTTATTTATTTAAACTTTTTTTTTTTTTTTTTTTTTTTTTCACAGAATGACTTTATCTCACTCACAAACCCTCACATCTTCTAAAATGATGTATCCTTTTCCTATGATGGGACAGCAATACCGTCCAGCCCAAGTTGATTTTGATGAAGTAGTCCTACGAATCAAAAGAGGACAACGAGCAAGTAATGAATGGAAGCAACGTTGGTGGAAGTGGTGCGATGGAAATGGAAAAGTAAGAGACCCGACGAGGTACTCATACGAATTATTGGTTCAGGCTTTAGCAACCTGCGGTGAACCTCCGAGAGGTCCACCTATAAATGAAAATAAAAAAACACTAACAAAAGAAGGAGTTGTTTACACACGTGACGTTAGCTGTACTAACAAACCTGAATTCAATCAGCTAGTAAGTATTATTAAAGATGGTCAGAGAACTGATCCAGCGTGGAGAGCTTCTTGGTCAAAGTTTTGTGAAACTTCAGGAAAAGGAACGTACGACCCTTCAAAACACCCGTTAGAATTCCTTGAATATGCTCTTCAGAAAATAGGAAATCCTCCAAAAGCCCCTTCACGTCATTACAGCTCTTTGGATAACAGAGGACCCAGTAAAGTCGAATCTAACATTATATCCATTATCAAAAGTCTTCAGAAATCATCACCAGCTTTCAAAGCCGCATACATGACTCACTGTGATAAGCATGCTGCTGGTATTAGGGACCCAGCCCGTCACAGTCATGGATTCCTTAATGAATTTATGGACGTCTTTAGAACTGAGCAAAGCGCATTAAAAAACAATCAAGAAGCGTCGTCTGCAGAATGTTTGATAGAAATACCAGTGGCTGTAGAAGAACAATGGTAGTCGCTTCTTAACTATTTTTCTCTCTATTCCGATGGCAGTATTACTTTTTCCACGTTCTTTGTTATGGTGATTAGGACAGCTTTATGTGGAACTACTGACCAACACATATTAGCCTTTTTCATTTTAATATTGTTTGTATTGCTGTTTTCGGGACCCCTAACCCCCCGAAAAACAGGTCTTGAGCTTGCTTTCGTTCGTCTTCCCTTATTAATTTCTTTTTTCTTTTCTTATTTTTTTCTTTTTGTTGTACTTCAAAATTTGTTTGTTACCTGTTTTAAAAAAAAAAATTAAAAAATTAAAATTAAAATTATTGTTTTTTTTCCCTTTATCGTGTTTACTTATTTTTTTTAAATTTCAAACAGGAAATTATCAAATGCTGTGCTGTGCTGTCTTAAGAATTGTAACTTTTTTTCAATATAAGTTTTCATTTAACACTCAGGTCCCAACATGCATCCCCCGAACTCAATTCTTGAGTTGCCATCGGACCAGCTTTGGTACAAACCTCCATCGCTTCAAAATAAAAAAAGACATTCGAAGTTGTGGAGTAGCAAGAGACTTCGAGTTAATGAAAATAACTTTGAGATTATCGGAGGGAAGGATGGAAAGATTTCATTAAAAAGAGTTGTGAGAGTAGGGAGGATGGCTTTAGAGGAATCCGAGTCTCTTTGTTTTGAGGTATCCAATGGCGTGTTTGAATATCGTTTTGGTACTATCGGATGGTACATGGAGTCGGCAACAAGTCGCTGGAGCTTCGCCTGCCCAGACGATCAAACCTGCCAACGCTGGCTCCGTTGGGTACAAGACAACGTTAAGTACACGAGTATTCCTCCAACTGATAAGGCAGCCATGGGAATGGTTACATCGAATTTAATAAAACGAGCGGCAGATGTTCTCAATGATGATGACCAGCAAAGTGACGCTTCTGCTCCTCCTATTTCGAATCCCAGCCCAGCTGATACCCCGCGTGAACATGTCAGAACACTTTCAGCGCCTTTGTCAACCATAGAAACACCTCCTAGAAATTCAGAAACCTCTTCGGGTGATGTCATTTCAATTACTCCTTCAAGAGGAGCGTACGCTAGCTATTCTCACGGCTTTGGTCGAGGTAGGCGTTCAAATTACACTCATACTCATACTGATGCTACTCAAGCCCCACACGGCTTCTCTTCCCCTCGTGGTCGAGGTATTCCTTTCACAAGAACTCGTTCAGATGATAACAGCAGCACACATTCTATTCCGATGTCTTATGTGATGACTCCTCTTTCTCCTTATGATTCTGTTCCCTATGCAGCTTCTGTTTCTGGACAGTCAGATATACTTGACGAGCCAGTAGTCACTGTCATGTAGAGGTTAACATCACTTCTCCTTCAAAGAGAAGTGGCTTAGCGAGGATTAACTTCTTCGTCACTAAATTAGTTTTCCCCAAACAAGACTCGAATAGTAATTAAAGAGGAAATATCTGAATTCACTGCAAAGCTTTTGAATCTAAAGCTTCCCTATTCCCGGTCACTGTGTTGACCTTTTCTAACCTTTTCAAAGGAAGCGACTCTGTGAACAGTAGACAAGAATCAAATCAACAGACACTACTAATCCCTGCCTGCAACTATCTCACAAACTGGGTGGAGAATTTGTTTTTCTTTTTTACTGAGCAGAAAGCTTGTTTTGGTAATTGATGATGACATAACAATATCGAACACTTCTTCGGATGAATCTTCTGTCGTACGCAATCAAATAATTCCCCCATTTTTTTTAATTTTTATTATTATTATTTTCTCATAGTGACATCAGTCTTTTTATTACTTTACCCATCGCCATACCTCCTTCAGTTTTATCTGATTTGGTACTTCGGCTGTAGAGGTCAGCTTTTGACTTCAGGCACCTCTCTTTTCATGAAAAATTTTTTTTTTTCCTTTTTTCTATTTTTTTAGTCATCTTGCAGAAGTCACAACTTGATGATTGAAATTAGTTCCTTTTTATTTTTTTTTTGTCTGTCCAGTTTTTCTAATTTTATATAAATCTGTAAATATCGACGAGGTATGGCAGTTGTGGATCATTAAAAGCTTAAAGTCGTTGTTCTGACTGACTGACTGTGTTCCATTTATATTATTAGTAAATTGAAATTCAATTCGAGAGCAGCTCTCGTTACTGAGACACATTGCAAAATCCCTGCGTGTGTGTTACACGTGAAAGGGTAAAAAGTGTTTTCGTCTCAGAAATTGAATTAAGTTTTGAGCAGTTTTCACTTTGTGAATTTTTCCTTTTATCGTTTATTGTCATCTTGTTTTGTTTTGTTTTGGGGTTTTTTTTTTTTATTTTTATTTTTTTTTTTCAATCATTTTTTTTCTCGATATTTAAAAAAAAAAAAAAAAAAATCCGTCGAATTTCAAATCAAAAAAAAAAGTAGCTTGAAAACTCATATCACAACGAGATGTGTCCAACTACCACAATCAAGTGATTTCGGATGCGTGTGTGTTTTTATAAAGTGTTCGTGTTGTAGCTACTGATAAATGTGATTCTTGATTGATTGCACTCATCTTATCTCACAGTCTAACTAATTAGAAATCAGCGGTTGAGTTAAAAAAGAAATTAACATTTAAATCTTTTAACCACTGATTCCTAAGGTGGTTCTCCTCTTGTTTTTTTTTTTTTTTTTTTTTTTTTTCGATTCTTGAAATCTGCGTTATTTTTCATGAGAGTGAAGTCCTTGATTCCGAGAGACATCATTCTTGGATGCATTCAGACGTTCGGCGATATTCACATCAATGAGTGACAAAAAAAACGCATATCACTGTCTCCAACGCATTTCTTATTGTTATCCGTGAGTTTTTTTTTTTTTTTATAGGCAACATTATTAGGAAATCATTTTCAAGACACAAAAATAAGAACGGTGGTAGTAATTTAATTCTTTTACTTTATCATTGTCACACATGTTGTGTGTTTTTGGTTTGCTTTCCTAATTTGTTAGTTTGTGGAAGCATCCGTTGTTTGCAAAAAAAAAAAAAAAAAAAACGTTGTGAAAAAAGAAAGTAAGTTGTCTAATGTTGTTGTTGTTATTATTTTTATTCATTTTTAATTTCCCCCGAGAGACGCTTGTTAGAGAAGACGTCTTCTGTTTGTATGAAACGATTTTTTTCCTTTTTTTCCTTTTTTTTTTTTATATTTTTTTTTATATTTTATTTACAAATCCAAATAGTTGGTTTACAATGATAACATAATTATCAACTAGGTGACTAATCTAGCGATTCACGTGGGGGGGGTCCGGAGAAAAAGTTATTTTGTTGGTGCGTGTTTTTTTTAAATTCATATTTCAATAAAGAGAATGAAAAAAAAAAAAAAAAAAAAAGTGATTCAGTTTTCATCAACAAACAACAAGGTCAACCTCTTAAGAAGACATTAGCAGCAAACAGGCATCTGGGGGAAATTCTTTCCTTAGATGTTGCCTACCATTTTATTTTATTTTATTTCATTTTATGGTTTAGTTGATATCTGTTTATTAGATTAACGTCCGAAGGAGGTTGGTTTCCTGTTTTTTTGTTCCAGCCACCAACAGGCTGAGCTGAGTCTTCTCACCAATAATGGGAAACAATTTATCTGGAAAAAATGTGTGTAGTTGTTGTTATTATTTCCCATTGCTTGAACTTGTGTATGTTTTTTTTCCCCCCCTTTTTTTTCATTTCTCTAATTTCCCTTTCATCATTTACGCTATTTCAGCGAAATCAAGTCACCAGAGGAACTGGTAGAGGTATTTTTTTTTTTTTTTTTTTTTTTTGCATTTTAACAAAGTATTGTAAGAGGTAACAGTTCTCATATCTGGTATGAATCTATTTAAAAACAATCATTCGGGAAACTTCGAAGAGCTAGCTGGTTCTCTTCGGAGTGGATATCTCAAAAGCTTAGGCTACGCGGACTATCTCTTTATTCAGCTTTTGGCTGCTTGGCAAACCATCCTTTCACTTTTCTGGTACGTAAAGAAGAAAAAAAAAAATCAGTTTCTATACTTGCGCACAACCAACAGAAGGAACAAGTTTCTTGTGGTGGGTGTTTATTTATTTGTTTTTTTGCGAATTATTTTCATTCACTTCACACACCCCCTCCCTTCCTGTTTATATAAAAATAATTTTTTTGATTTTTGTTTTATTCCCCTTTCTGATTTTTTGCGATTATAAGTCACCACAGACCAAGTATGGTTCTAGTTGAATGGGCTGCTGATAATTAGGGTCAAAATCCATGAACTTTAAATTAATTAAAATACCTTCTTGTGTGTTGTCATCGTTTGTTGTGAGAAAAGATTCCTTCGAGCTTTATGAGAAAAATTTTTCTTTTTGCCAAATACCCTCACTTTGTTAATCCTCTGTGAGCACTTTTCTGGAGTTCGTCTTCCCAAAGAAGAAGATAACTGTGTGGAATCTCTTTTTTTTTAAATTCTTTTTTTTTTTAAATTGCTTCCGCAGGCCTTTGTTTGTCGGAAGAAGAATAAATAAAAATGACCAGCCCCATTCATACCACATTGTCTTAAGTTAGTTAGTTAGAGATGGTTATAAGAGTTAACTTGACTGCTCAAGGAATGAATTCAGATGTTGGTTGTTTTATTTGTTATGTTGCGTTAAACCTATTCATTCAGTCAGTAAAGAATCATCCCCCTAAAAAAAGAAAAAAAAAGTTTTTTTTTTTAAAAAAAAGAAAAAAGGGAACAGAATCACTGTTTTCCTAATACCACGAATATCAATTTTTGGTCTACTTGTTCCTGTCGTTTCAGAGAGACTTCTGAGTCAGTTTTATTTTTACTGATGACAGTCGTCGTATTGAAGTAGTTTATTCTTTAGAGTCAGAAAACGTATAAGTAATTGGTGAATACTTTATTACGAATCTTACAAAGAAATTATTTCATTCAAAAAAAAAAACAGAAGTAAAAATGTTTCACAATGCAGGGGAAGGGTCTCGGAGATCAGAAGATACGCTAGACTCAATGAACTCTTGGACTCTGCCAGCGTCATTGATGTTCGCAGGAATGTCCCTTGCTTTGATCGTCTCAGCAGCAGTAGGAGCATCGCTATTCTTAATTGACTCTTACACTAACGCTGTTGATGATATTAAAGAAACTGGAATGGGCAGCACTGGACAATGTTTTGATGAGGCTGAGACATCTTTAGTGAATGCAGCATCTCATATTCTAGCGTATAGTACCTCAGGGGTCATGGTTCACTTACAAGAGTTCGTCGCAAGACCCGTCAGATATATGAGAGGATTAGAATCAATATTAGTAACACATCTTGACGCTACTAGAAACTCTCCAAAAGATCTCTCCTGGATGACGAGCAGAGCAGTTACTTCTGCGATGAGACAACAGCAACAGGTGTCACTAAATTCAATTGGTCTTTATGTTAATGATATGCATTACGGGATATACATCTCAAGTAGTACGGGACTTGTATTTATGTTATTGAATAATGGAACGACTCCAGGGACTACTGGTCCTACAAGTATTTATGGAACGCCTTCATGTTGTGATCCCTCATGGCCGTATCCTTATAATGCGACTACTGAAATAAGTAGTAAAGGAGAAGTACCTTGTTGTGATATGTGGCCTTATCCATTCAGCATTACTAATGAAGAGATTCCTGCGATTGCAGCAGCGAGAATCCCAAACTTGTATCCTCCCAACAGTTACCGCTGGCCAGGAATACAAGTCTCTGCGGGATTCACTGGTTTCACGTTAACATCAAATCATGATGACCTTGACCCTGATATCCAACATTTAAATCTTGAGATCCAACTCCCTATCGAAAGCGCAGCAGTTTTTTTAAAAGATTTCTTACAAAAAACAAGAAGCACTGATTCAGAAACAAGACTCTATTGCACAATTGCGAAATCTTGGGTAGCCGAACGACTTCGAGAGTTAAACCGACCAGACTGGGAGAAGTACGACCAAACTAATTTATTAGTTGCCGTAAGTGATGGTAATGCCACCACTATTAATGACACCAGTGAGGTACATGTTACTCTTTTTGATAAAATTCCACTCAAAGATGTGGAGGCGACTGATGATTTGATTCGTAAAATCGCAATCACTATCAATTCCACTTACGCTGAAATATCCCGAAATGGTACTCAAAGACTGGTTATTGATCATAAACAGGGACCTGAGGAATTCTTTGTTCAAATTCGTCGAATGGACGACGACTATGGAATGGATTGGTGGATTACAACAGCAATTGATCGAAAGTTTATTATGAACAATTTACAAAGTACCAGGGATGAACTCCTCGCGAACCTGTCAACTCGTTACATTCACATATCCGATAATGTTGGGAGTGAGAGTAATAAGATCGTGGTTCTCGTTTCCGTAATAGTTTTTCTAATCCTGCTTTTAACAGTCTACGCGACATCACTGGTACTGAAGCCTATTAGAGATCTTCAACAAGACATGGTTAAAGTTTCTACAATGAACCTTGAAATGGTTTCTGTTAAACAAAATACTACCAGACTAAGAGAAATTAGAGAAATGCAAGCAAGTTTTGGTCTCATGGTTTCAAACTTAAAAGAGTACAGAGCGTATGTTCCGAATGCTGTACTTGAAGGGAACAGACCTGTTGATGTTGAACCACCCACGGGAGACTCAGCAATCGTATTTACAGACATTCAAGGTTCTCAGTTACTGTGGGTACGTGATGATGCTGCTATGAATATTGCTCTTATACAACACAATGAAATCGTCAGATCAACATCTCAAATCCTCGGAGGCTACGAAGTTAAAACAGTCGGAGATTCCTTCATGATCGCATTCACAACAGCTCTAAACGCTGTTTTCTTTTCTATTAAACTAAATCATTCGCTGTCACAAAAGAAGTGGCCGACTGAACTTGGACTCGACAAGAAGGTGGGGCTACTTGTCCGTTCTGGTTGTCAATACGGAACAGTAATATTAGAACAAAACCCTCTAACTGGTAGAGCTGATTACAGAGGAACAACAGTCAATATGGCTTCAAGATTAGAAAAGAAATCACAAGGTGGTTGTTTATGTGTTTGTGGTAATTTAATGCAATCCATCAGAGAACATATCGCTGATATGGATCATGTTGGATACACAAATAATAGAAAGAGAGAATTGAAGGGATTGGGAAACTTTCAAACTTATTTAATTTATCCAAAAGGAGCGACGGTTACATTGCCACCTCCAAAACCACTTTTTGACGACCACACATCAAACAGTTTCCGCAGTGACAGTAGTAGTGATGCTCGTAATGCTGTCATGCAAATGTCATTAACCTCATTCAGAGAAGGAGACAGTACGACTGCTTCACTTGGATCTCAAACAGTTGTTTTATCAAAATTAGCACTTCCATCATCACTGGCAGGTCAAACAACTGGACTGTCACTCGCATCGAGTAGTGTTACTGTAGCGATCTGTTCGCTGAAGGTACGCCATCGCAAAAATCTTTTCGATGATGTCAACTTAATGGTTTCCGTTGTTGGTGACTCCGCTAGTGAAACAGATGGAGTTCTGGGATCAGTGATGGGAAATAATGCACTCGTTAGTTGGAATACTTCGAAAACAGTCCGTCTCCACCCAACTGCTTCAATGAGATTCGCTGCTCGTATTGAGAAGAGAGCTCGTCTGATGACTGTTGGGATTGCTACTGGGAAGGCTCTTCATGGGAATATCGGAACTCAGAAGCGTCGTTTTCATGCGATCTTTGGACCAACTCTAAACTGTGCACAAGCTCTCTCAGGGTACTCAGATGTGGTTGGATGTTTTTGTATGATGGGTGACTGTACGAAAGATCATAAACTGTCTTGTGGAAGTGGAGCAACTGCTGTCGATTCATTCGTTCGATTAGTTGACGCTTGGCATCTATCAAGTAGTTCACAAACACTTCATGTGTATGAAGTATTGTGTGATAGATTACGAGATAGATTACAACTTGTTGGATTTAGTGTCACTGAGAATGAAAACCGTCCACCAGCAAGAGAACCAAAACACGAAGAACATCATCAGCTAATGAAATCACTTCTAAATGGAGATAATTCAAGTAAAGTATTAATGTCTCTGTCTGACTTTGCTAAAAGATACCCTGAAGACAATGTTCTATTCAACGTTGTTAAGATGTTTCAGTCATCAATATCATCTGAACCATTCCCTGGCTATCGTTGTAAAGTTACTTTTAATCAATTCCCAGAAGTAGTAGCGTTGTGGTCCAATACCACTGATAGTCTGTTAGAACGTGAACCCTAATCTCCGCAACTACTGGAGAACTGCATTTTACTGTTTCGGTTTGATTTGTTATGTTGGAGTCGCAGACGGCTAAAGTCGTTGGGCTCATGACCACCTCTTATTACGATTGCCTGTGGAAGGTGTTTGGATAACAATTTGTTTTGTTACACTTTTTTTTAAAAGTATTTTTTTAAGTACATTCAGAGATTTCATTGTGAGTAGTAACGCTCACACGTGCACAAGTTGTTTGTACTCCCGAGGACGGCTGTTTTGTTTTGTTTTGATTTGTTCCTTTCCCCTTTTTTTTCCCCGACTTTTTAAAGAAACAGAGATTTGACGACAGATTTTTATTATTTCGTATTTATTGTTCGGCTTTGAGAGTTTAATCAACTTAATTACTCAAACGTGAAAGATTGAAAAGCCACTCCGCCGGGGCTAGTCTTGTTCTGATAAATTTAAAAACATCTCAAAACATGTAATCTCTCCCAACTGGCTAAGGGGAGCTCAGTTATTTATTTTATACATATTGTTGATGTTTTTATTCTCTCTTCTTTTCGTTATGCACAAGATGACGGTGATCAGAAGTAAGTTTCTGTGGATGTTACGAGTCGGAAGTCTCTTTCCCCAATTTTTTTTCTCTTTTTTTTCTTTTTCCACTCAAATATAACAGGTGAGGGGAATTATCAGACAAACTGCTGAATTATTTTCCTAATTACAATAAATAAATAAAACGTAGTGAGTAATAGCACTACGAAAACCTGGCAATGAATTGGGGTCCTCGCGTCGATGAGTTAACCCTCAGAATGCTGATTGATTGATCGATTATTTATGTATTAACTGCAACTAACGGCTACGTCATTATAATAAATAAATAACGTAGCAGTGTTGAGTAAGAGCAGTACGTTGGTTACTTTCCATCTCACAATCAGCGAGAGAGTCTTCTTGCAGACACACTTGTCTTTTATGTAGCATCACTTCTTTTTCGGTGTCTACTAGTTTTGAAGTTTATTTTCTTTTTTTGCTCTTATTGTTTGTTTTTTTTCCCCCCTTTTTCCTCAGTATTCCCAGCTAGTGTTGAGCAGCGTTTTCGTTCCTCTTATTTGCGTAACTATGTTGTTCAACCCGATGGAACAGTATTTTGTCTCTGTTGGTAGCAACGTTTTATAAACAAATACCTTTCTGTGTACTGTGATGCTTATCATTATTTGTGGAGGGTGTCTTTTTTTTTTAGTGACATGTTTGTTTTATTTTATGAAAAAAAAAAAAAAAAAAAAAAAAAAAAAGATTATCTAGAACATAATATGGATTGTTAAAGGATGTTTTCTGGATTTTTTTCTAAAACCTTTTTTTTTTTTCTGTCACCAGGGAGTTCAGGCAGGAGGCCTGAAGGAATCGCAAACATGGTCTTCAAAGATGTGATTCAACGAGATCAGTCAGCACCTGCTGACTTTTCTCTTGCAGATCAAGCGTCAAGCGGAGACAGCACTGCAGTGATTGGTTGGGGTGTTAGTGTCAAGCTGTTATTCTTTGCGTTGTCGTTCTTAACAATATCAGCATCCGGAGGTAGTTCATCGACGTTATTTATGATAACATATGAGAAAGCTGTACGAGACACACACCAAGCAGGTGGTCACAGCGTCGATAATTGCTTTACAACGTCTGAAAATTCCTTAAACAAAATAGCAGCTCACCTACTCAACTACAGTACTGAAGGTATCAGCAGTCAGCTTCATGCATTAATAGACATGCCTATCAAACACATGCATGGGTTGTTAACAATATTAGAGAAATATGAAAATGAAACAAAAGACTACGCCTGGCTAACATCTCGAGAATTGCAATTTAATTTATGGCAGCAGCATCAAATAACGAGAGATGCGCCTGCCACAGGTGGGATCGGTATTTATGTGAATGATCTTCATCTTCATTTATTTTGGGATACTGCAACGGGAGTAGAAGAATTCTACATCTTCACACCAGGTGTTGGTCAGAACTCAGAAGTAGGAAGGGTTGACCAGTGGGATATATTCCATCCTAGTAGAGTTAAAGAAGTTGGTGATGGAGTACTTGAAAAGAATCCTTATCACCGCCTCTACATTCCAAATAATGAGATTCCCGTTCTCGAATTAGTGAGAACTCCAAATATGTGGCCCAAAGAGTCATTTCGATGGCCTGGTCTTCAAGTTGCTGAATCTTTTACTGGATACACTCTAACTTCTCTTCATGATAGACCTGAGGGAGTCCTCAACTTAGAAGTTACTTTAAGTTTGGCAGAAGCCACTCGTTTCCTCAGAGTTCTCGTTGAGCAAAGTCGAAATGAAACCGGTTCTGAGACCAGAATGTATACTTCTATAGCTGGGTCTTGGGTAACACAGAAAATTAAGAGTCTTGGTATTGCCGACGCTTGGGCAAATTGGACTTCAGCAGATCAAGAAAACATCTTATTGAGTGTAAGTGATGGAGATAGTACTCTTCGATCATCAGATACGAGTATTCCAACTCCTTTGAGACCATTTCATCCATTGATGGACGTCAATGCAACAGATCCTTTAATTAGAAATATCGCTATCGGTATAAACGGAAAGTACTCTGACTTCCATTATCAAGGAACAACACAATTATCTGTCAACAGAACTGACTTAGGAAGACTCGAAGACTTCTTCGTTCAAGTAAAGTACATCAGCGATGGGTTTGGGATAAGTTGGTGGTTGACATCTGCTATTGATAGAAAATACGTCGTCGGTGAATTTGTTAAAAAACAAAAAATCAGACAAGAAGAGTTTACCCTTCGCTACAAGGAAGTAGAAACTTCCGTAAAAGACAGAAACGACAGAGCTGTTGGTATCGTCGGAGGATTCGCATGTTGTCTTTTACTGTGTTCAGTTATTGTAACAATTTGGGTCTTACAACCAATTAAGTATCTTCAAAAGGATATGCTTGACGTCTCCGTACTAAACCTTGATCACATCACACTAATGTCAAGCAACACAAAGCTTCGTGAAGTTAGAGACATGCAAGCGTCTTTTTATAAAATGGTTAGAGACCTTAAGGAATATCGAGCTTACGTACCCAATGCAATCCTACAAGGTGATAAAAACACTGTTGAACCTCCTACGAGTAAAGCCTGTATAGTATTTACTGATATTCAAGGTTCAACAAGACTTTGGGAACTTGGTGATAGCTCTATGAACATATCAATGGAGAAGCACAATGATGTTATCCGTCGAGCAATTGAACTCCACGGAGGATACGAAGTAAAGACTATCGGTGACGCCTTTATGGTGGCTTTCAATAAACCACTTGCAGGAATATTATTCTCAATGAAAGTACAACTAGACTTACCAAAACAAAATTGGCCAGCAGACTTAAAACTTGGAAAAGGTGGTCTTCGTGTCCGTATCGGCTGCCAATACGGAACAGTAATTCTTGAAGAGAACCCCCTCACTGGTAGAGCTGACTACAGAGGTAAGACTGTGACTACTGCTTCTAAATTAGAGAGAAAGGCTTTGGGGGGATCACTTTGTGTGGCATCTGATTTAGTTGCTTATGTTGAAAATGATTTAAAAGACCAAAACATCATAATACGTGATAATGGTATTCATGAAATAAAAGGACTCGGATCTCATCAAACTTATTTATTAATACCTGCTGGTGCTCCAGCTGACGAAGGAGAAGAAGTTTTTAATGTCTTGGAACCGAATGACGCTCTTGTTATTCAATCACAGTCATCTCCTGAAGATGACTCTCTTTCTGAAGTTGCGACACACGTTACGATATTTAGACCACCTCCTAGTAGTACATCAAATAGGATAACTGGTCTCACTCTTGTTAGTGGTCAGGCGACAATAGCAATCTGTACTCTGCGAGGTCGATACCCTCTTCGAGGAAACCTTTTCGATGACGTGAATCTGATGGTGTCATTAGTCGGTGAGAGTGCTGTTGAAACTGAAGGAGTATTGGGATCAGTGATGGGTAACAATATGTTGATTAGTTGGAATACTTGTAAAGTTGCAAAACTACACACCACAGCATCGATGAGATTCGCAGCTCGAATGGAAAAGCGTGGCGCTCGTCTAATGACTGTCGGGATTGCTACAGGAATAGCTCTCCACGGGAATGTTGGAACTGAAAAACGTCGTTTTCACACAATGTTTGGTCTTCCACTTGGATGTGCTCGTGCACTTGCTTCATACGCTACAGTGATGGGAGCTTTTTGTTTAGTTGGTGACTGCACTCGTAATCAGAAACTACGAGAGCAGAAGGACAGCACTTTCTTACGATGGATCGATTCTTGGAATCTAACTTCAGAATATCAAGCGATGTATATTTATGACCTTCAGTGTAGAAAGTTGATAAGTCAATTAGCTGATGGTTGGGACTCTGTAAAGAGTGATGAAGAAGAGATTGTTCAGAAACACGATGCTGTAATGAAGAAGATATTCTCAAGTGAACCAGGTGCTTTACAAGAACTTAAGGAGTTGAGTCGATTTAATTTAGATGACCCAGTACTAGCAAACTGCCTTAAGATGTTTGAGTATGAACTCGCACATCGAACACCTCTCAGTCGTGGTTATCGATGTGAAGTAGACTTTAGCTTTACTCCTGACACTGTAATCGCTTGGGCTACTTCTGATTCTACTGAACAGATGTCAACACGAGCCTTCCCTTCAACTGAACAATACACGCTTCACACAAATACTAATACTTCGACAATGTTCACAGTAAACATAACAAATACTACTCAAAACACTCAAAACACTCACACTCAGAGTAATACTAAATCATTAACAGATCCTATGGGACTTCCGTGTTCTGTACCCGATCCGTGAGACTGATGAGAGTCTGTTGGTACTAAAGTTATTTAAACAGAAGGTCACATGATGAACTACGCCAGACAAGATAACGTCGTAAAAGACATCTCGTTGATTACTCTCATTGTTAGGACAAAATTTGGAGGAAAAAAAAATAGTAAACCCAAGAAGAATAATAAAAGTATGTTATACGGTAGAGCAATATTTGAATTTAAATCATGTTCCTAATATATTATAACAATTTTTTTCCCCCCTGCTTTTTTTAATCATCCGCTTTCCTTTTTTTTGACTCCCTCGTCGGCTTGACTTTCGATCGTTTTGTCTTCTTATTTGTTGGCCCTGCTTCACTGGCATTCTTCTTGTTTTTTGTTATGTTTTATTGGTTTTTATGGATTTCTTTTTTTTTTTTTATCCATCTGTCCTTTTTGTTTGTTTTTGTTGGTATTCTTCTTCACCGTACACACGAACTGTGTGGTTGTGATTGATATAGCTCACTTTGTGTTATTTTTTATTGCCCTATCAAAAAGACTTCAGCACTTGTCTGTGAAATTATTGTTTTCTTCACATCATGTCTTGCTCGAGTCTAATTAAATATATTGCTGATGATATTCACCGTACAGTCTTCATTCAAACCCACCAATGAGAATGGTAATTATTTTGTCTTGTTACTGTTCGCGTATCAGGTTCTGCCATCTATTTCTGTAAGAGGAGAGTGCCGCTGGTCCTCATGTTGCAGTTTTCTTTTCCTTCCATCTTTTAGAGCTGCTGATGATACTTATCGAGAATTATGTGGAAAAAAAAAAAAAAAAATTTAAAAAAAACGCTGTTTTTTTTAAATTATTTTCTTTATTTTTTTATTGTTCTTTTTTTTTTTTTCCACTGTAATTGACTGCTAATAGGTTGGTCAACGTTATGAGTCAAAAGTGGCTGTGTTTGTGTTTAAAGTTTGAGTTAGTGATAATCAATAGAGACTCTCACAGCGGTCAGTAGCAACTATTGTCATCCCTTTTTTAGTTCAATTATTTTGTTAGCTATCTTCTCTAATTCTTTTTTTTTTTTTTTTTGTTGTTCCATTCACAGCAATGCGTGGACGTTGGTATCACGCATAAATAAAATGGGCCGATCTGTTGTTTTTTATTCTTTTCAAATGAAAAGTTATTTACAGTCAAGTCTTTTTTTTGTTTCTTCTTTCCATTTTTTTTTTTTTTTTCCTTTACAAAAAAAGCAGTACTGAATCTGCGAGTTAAATACCTATAGGGAGCAGCAAAGTTAATTCTATTTTATTGTTTGAAAAGTGTGTGCTAAGCTAATGCTGTTTGTGTTACTTTTGACCCGTCATTCGGAGTATTATTTATCTCTCTGTTTGTTTCCTCCTTTCCTGATAAGGGAGCTAACATGAAAATCTCATTACCTGCTATCAGTTTGGTTTTGCTTGGTTGCCTTGTTTCAGTGTGTTGGTTTTTTTTTTTTTTTTTTTTTTTTTTTTTCTATATTAGTTCTGTACGCGAGACATTAGTTTTGTTTGGTCACGTCAGTTTTAGAATGAAATAACAACCCGAGCTGATCAAAAAAAAAAAAAAAAAGGAAAATAATAATATAATTATATTAATAAATTATAATAATAAAATATGAAGAGAACTTTTTTTTTTCTTTTTTTTTTTCTTGATTAGATCTTATCTGGTTATTGTTTCAAGTGAACATGACATACAATTGTTGTTATCTTTCAGTTAGCTGTTGTGGTGGTGTTTTCATTTTCCGACGTTATCATCATCAAGCATCTTGGAAGAGAGTCGTTTCTTAACCCAGAAGTTAAGAAGCCGACTCAAAGTAACAAATTATTTTGTTTTATTTTATTTTTTCTTTATTCCCCACTACCGGCGATATTCTTCTTCTTCTTCTTCTTTTTTTTTTCCTATCTTCGAAACCCATAGTAAGGAAGGTAGTAACGGAGTCGGAATCTGTTTTTTGGTTATTCTTCATAAACGACAAGTATTTTTAACACGTAAATGTTATAATATTTTACTTAATTGTTTTTGTCTAATTTTGTGATTATGAATAAAAAAAAAAATTGGAGTAGAGGAAAAAATTAATAAATTAAGTACCTTCTTCTTGGTTCACAGCCATGGAATTTAATCGAGGGAGAGATCTACGTGCTGAACTTAAGCAACAGTGATTCTCCCAGTAACGGCGAGTGAACAGAACAGCCCAAGCCTCTGAAAGGTATCGTGGTGCAAATTTAGGATGGTGGTGAGAGTCTCCTCATTTGATCTGATTTGTAAGAACTGGCGATTGATCCCACAGAAGTTATTTAGGTTTGGGATAATTATTTTTTCCCCTTTTTATTTTTTTGCTCAGCAAGCGCGGGTATTTGGCACAAAAGGCTTTTCAAACAACAAATGTATTTCACACTCTGTTATCTTGATCTTCACACGAAACAGTCTTCCTTACAAACATTATTATTATAAAAATTGGCTAGTCTTTAACAACCCTCCTTGGGAATTGACTAGTCGGGAATAACTATCCCTGCTCTCCTGATAACTGTTTTAATGTGCCGTAGTACTCGTTTTCGTCGCTTCTGTTTCTTTCTTCTCCTTTTCTTCCCTCCCCTCCCTTCTTTTGTTTTTTTTCTCTTTTCCGTAACTAGTTGATATGTATTGTGTGAGGAAAACAAAGAATGCTGGCTACGTTTTGCGTGAGGTTACAGTCAAGCCATCCCTTGCGTTGCTGTGTTATTGTACTTCAGTGGGGTTGGTTTTTTCTGATGGGAAGGATTTTTCGTTCTTTCAGCAATTTTGCTTTGTTTTAGTTTTCCTACTTACGTACTTATTTGGCACCTCTTTCCTGAGTGTGTCGGTTCTTTTCTTTGTGATTTTCCTAGAACAGACTGGTTGAGGCACTAATACGAAATGGGTTTCCGAATTTATGTTGTACTTGTGCGCGGAGGTATCGGACACAAAAACGGTTTTCCAAAAAAAAAAAAAAAATTGATTTGATTTTTCACCAGTTTTTTGTTACAAACACTCACGTGAGAACACATTGCGTTGTGTTTAAAAATTAATATGTAAAAAGTGACGATAAATTCATTTTTGCTTTTTACCTATAATAAATCACTATATTATCGTTTCCCCTCTACTTAAGGTTAGTATCCCCGGAGCTTTGACCGACCACGCGTGGGTCTTGTAGGACTCGTCTTACGGTATGAGTAAAATTAGAGGCCTCTTTTTTTTTTTTTTTTTTTTTTTTTTTATGTCGCTTGTTTCTTTCCCCTTCGCTCTTTTTACTTCAACAATTCTCGTCAATAAAAAAATAAGTAAAAGGGAAAAAAAAAAAAAAAAAAAAGTCCAAATCGGAAAATAAAAAGAACGAGGAATATGTCCTTTACAAGCAATCAAGTAACCTCTAAGTAAAGGTGTTTTTGAAAAAAAGAAAAAAATAGTAAAGCAGCCAACCGCACACATTAAGTTCCTATTTTCTGAAGTTGGTTAGGCCATGCTTTCACACCGTATCGCGTATCGAGCAAGCTTTTACACTTATGCTCTACGTGAGATTTCTGTTCTCATTGAGCTTGCCTTAGTGTGCTAATGTGTAGCGTTATTAAAAAAAAATGGTTTAGCATTACCGTTCAAAGTCCGTTTTTGCGCACAAACAAAACATCATTAGCAGTTCATCAACAAGGCAAACAAGACGTAGCTGCTTCGATCTGTTTTCTCTGCAAACCCCAAAAAAAAAGAAGGAAAGTGCAGTTCATTCGTTTTATAGTCACTTGATGCATTTCAAGTATAAATCATAGAATCGTGAAAACAACAACTTGCTTCCCAACTGATGGTTATCTTATACTCTCCTCTATACCCGAACATTCACAACAACAATGGCCTTCAGTAGGCCCTGGCAGTGAGAAAGAATGATCTCTGAGGAACGGAATGAACTGTTCTTCCACTTTTTAACAAAAATGTTGATCTTTTTTACGAGTCGCTTTAGAAGTTGGTGACGAAGATCATCTGACGCCACAGGCGACAAAAATTGGTCGCTGTTTTTTTTTCTTCCCTTTTTTTTTTTTTTTTTCTTGGTTTAATAAAATAACGTAAAGATAGAACTAGTGTTGTTGTTCCTTTCAACCTTTTTATACTGTAGTTGAATATTGTTTCAGACCTTGTGGGGATATCCATAACTGTGCAACACTCATCTGCATGTAAGCCGTTTTTCTTTGGAATTGATTGCAATGGACCTGTTCTGTGTCTGCGGGTGTGCAGAGTAGACTAGAGTAAGGCAGCACCCTGAGATCTGATTATTTGTTTTATTTTGAAGTTGTTCGTACGGAAGGAGCTGATGTTCAAACTGTTGATTTGTATTTGAGTAACTTCAATATAGTCTTTTAAATCATTTTTTTTTTTTACCAACACATCTGTTGTCCTGTTTTTGATACGGTGGCAACCTTAACAATCAATATTCTTCTGTTGTTGTTTTTTTTTTATTATTAATTTGAGCTTCTTTTCTTGGTCTGTTTTTTTAGTTATTTTCCCCCATTCACTCTCCCGCATAAGTTATTTCATTGCATAAGTCGTACGTTAGACTGTCACCACTTCCATTCCCTGATCTCATTACTGAAGAGTTGTATTATATTTGTGTTTAATCATTTCTATATTACGGCAGGTCATCTTAAATGTGTTTACTGTTGTGTTGTTCTAAAGTTTGTTTCTGATGTTACACAGATAAAAACTATTTTCCCAACAGGAGGGCATTGGTTCGCAGCCGACTGACGAAGGCCCTCCCCCACCCCCATCCCCCCTGAGATGAGTGAAGTAAAGTCAAGGCCGAAGCCGCTGGTGGATCCGACGAAGTCGGCTACTAAGAAGCCTGGACCAAAAAGAGTTGTGTCGCCAACGAAGGGCAAGGCGAAGTCGCCGAAAACTGCGAGCGCTGCAAGTCCGAAAATATTATCACCGAAGGTCAGAGGTTCTCCAAAGTTGAGAAAAGCAGCGGCGGGTTCAAAAATCGGACCAACCTCAACATTCGGCAGCCCGCCAACGAGTTCGATCTCCTCATCGCGTATTCGAGTCAAGCCGGCACCTAAGAGGTCACCAGTTGTCTCAACAAGAGGTGCATTGTCGAGAAATGTACCCAACAGTGTAAAGTCCGCAGCGTCGCCAGTCTCTTCACCTCCGACTATGAAGGTCTCAAATATTGAATCGATGGGAAAACTGAAATTATCTGTTTCACCAAAGTCTTCCCCTTCCCCTGTTAGTGATATCAAAGTTATGCATCTCGACGATGTACGTTCTGTAGAGGTAGCCTACGATGATAAACTTAAAAAAATAAATTCTCAATCATCGCACTACTCTCCTGATTCAGAAGATCCATTATCACCTCCTTCAGGTATAATGGGATCTCCTGGAGCAACGCAGAAGAAGAGATCTCTCGCATTACTGCGTCAGGAGTTTAATTCAACAACAGACTCACTAGCGTCGACTTTAACCAGAAGAAAGACTCTTGGAGGAGGAGAGATAGTTCAAGCTTTCACTGCGACAACTGTTTGTTCTGATGATGCATTTGGTAGTGTAAGACTATCATGTCATGCTAGTGAAGCAAGTGAAGAACATATTGAACACAAAGACCCAACACTTGGATACGATGATATTCCTAATTGTGGATCATCAGATGTTTCTGGTGATCATTCTGAGATATCTGACTTTGAAACAACAATTACTAAACCTGTGAAGAAAGTACTAATGCAAGCCCCTACTCAAACAGAAGATGATGCTGATGATTATATTCAATCTTGTCTTGACGTGAAGGGAACTGATCTCGACCTATCGAGACTCAACCTTTCTCGAATTCCTCCACAAATTATAAATTGCACGATGCTGACAAAACTCTGCTTAGAAGAGAATTCACTCGAAGTGTTACCCGAGTCTCTGGGGTTGTTAGTTAACTTAACTCACTTCACTGCAGGTAATAATCATTTGAGAGAACTACCAGCAGAACTCAGTAATTGTAAAGAACTTATTGAACTGAAAGTTGATCAGAACGAATTAGTTGAGCTACCTGAATGTTTTTCAAAGTTGACTAAATTACAGAAAGTAGTCCTTGACTGGAATGACATTACAGAGTTCCCTACTTGTTTGTTTAAAATACCTGATCTTAAACAAGTTTATTTAACTGAAAACCCTCAAATTGAAACATTCGCAGGAAACGACTGGGGGAACTTTAGCAGCCTCGATCTCCACTGCGACAACAATCCAGCTCTTGTTAAAGAAGCACAGCACTTACCACACACGATAACTTTACATTGGCATTGTGTGTTCCCTGACAAGGTTGATCAGTATCTTTATTTGGGATCTTTGAGAAGTGCTCAAGAGATTAGAATTTATAAATGTCTTGGTATCACACGTGTGGCTACTATTGGTAGAGAACTTCAAATAAAACTAGACGAAGGGATGGAACAATATCAGGTCAACGTTGATGATTTAGCCGACACCGACCTCTCAAAATTATTTGATGAAGTTCACGAATTCATTCAGCGGGCTATCGCTGATAAGACTGGTATTCTTGTTCATTGTTTTAAGGGACAGAGTCGTTCTGCTACGATGGTTATTTCATATTTGATGAAAACCCGCACCATGAGTAGAGATATTGCCTACCGATACGTTGCGTATGTCATGATTGTTTTATTTTAACTTCATCACTAAATTAGTTCTAGTGGTCAATTTTTTTTTTGTACCTACAAACCAATTGTTCGGTAGAAAGAGAATTGTGGCAGCGTAACTACCTATTCCTTTATTAGGATTTTCTACCGGTTGCGCACAAACAAAATAAAAGTGTGAGTTAGTAAGTAAAAAGTGAAGTTTGCCGATTCTTTTTTTTTCTTTTTTTTTTTTTTCATTTCTCTCTACATATAAACGCAAAACAGAGATCGACGTCCAATGATTAACCCGAATCCTGGTTTCATGGAGCTGTTGGCAAAATACGATACACAACTACAAGCCTTACGTGCGAAGGAAGGGATAAAAGAATCCTCAAATGAGAACTAAACCCGCACTGTACCCGATCGCTTTCATGTGGAGGATTCCTGCATTGCTCGTTAGGGGAACTTACTTCACATCACCTGCAGTGGTGACGAACTCGCACCACTTTAGATACTTCAGACTGTTTCCTATCAAAGGTGAGAATGAATTCCGACTTAGAAGTAATCCTCCGTTGATGACAATCAAAGAGAGCAAGTGACGAGTCGTTGTTGGTAGAAACGTCTTTCGAGTGGGATCTCTCACTGTTTAGAAGTACACAGAAGTGCGTATTTCATATCCAGACAGTCGTCTTTGGGACTCTGAGAGCATGTCCCCTGTTGGGGATTCCTGTCATTGTGTTTCCTATTTCAAAGCTGATGGTAAGTTTTTTTTTTCTATTTATTCTCCCTAAAAAAAACTTTCCTTCGAAGGAGGTTGACGGAGACTTTTTTTTTTTTTTTTTTTTTCGTTATTTTCTTTTATGACTTTTTTCAGTCTAATATTTGTACAAGCAATTGGTTATCAGTTTTATTAGCACGTTGGGTGGACTTCCTAATTCTCTTCAACAAAAAAAAAAAAAAAAAAAAAAAAGAAAAGAAAGAAAGAAAAAAAGCACCCTCTTCTCCCCAATTACGATCTTTTTTCTGTTCAAATCCCGTTCCCTGTTTTAAGCATTTGAAATATATGTTTAAATTTCGAGTTGTTTTTTTTTTTTTATTTTTATTTTTTTATTTCATTTTTTTATTCTTCTCTTATATTGTATTGTTTGATGAGACCGTGAGCGCTGCCTGTTGGAAGACAGGCGGTCTGAAGGTTGGAATTATTCTCGCGTTGAACTTGCATCCTCACACTCCGCAACTAAGCCTTGAGAAAAGACTAAAGGAGAAACATGATTGTACACATGAAGAGATAACAAAAAAAAAGAATTTATTTCGGAGGGGGGAAAATGAGGACCAAACTGTGAAGACCAAACTGTTAAGACAATAAAAAAATAAAAAAATAATAAACTACTACTAGTAGTTTATGTAATTTAGGGTGAATTTTCTTCCTTTTATTTTTGTTTTTTTATCGTCGCCAATGCTCAGGATATAGGTTCTCAAAAAACGGTACATGGGTCAATAAGAGTGACAATAAGAAAATGAATCAAAAAATTAGAAAAGGAAACCCACGTTGAATACACAGAAGAGTTGAGAAAAAAAAAAAAAAAAAAAAAAAGATTAATTTAATCTCGCTGTCTTCTCCAGTTAGGTTTCTTTTTTTTTTTTTTTTTTTATATTCCTCTTTTCTTTTTGAGGAACTCAAAAAAATAAGATCTTTTTCTGAGACGAATGGATCACTTCAATCAAAAGTAGTTTAAGTCCTGCTTTCTTGTACTACTTCACTTGTTATCTTCTCATTGATATGTAAATCAAAATCACGACTTGTTAGTCTGCAGCAGACAAGCAGTTTTCACGTGTCATTATTATAAATATTTCTGCTTCTCTTGTGAACTTGTTGTGGATGTTGTTGATATAAAAATCCTTATTTCTTTTTTTTGTAGAAAAAAGAAATAAGGAATGATGGTACTACCTCGCTGAGTTATGAAAAAAGAATAACAAAAAATTATTTGGGGAGAGGGAAGAAGCGTCTTCTGAAGAGAGGAAGTTTAATACCCGATCTGTGCGAGATATTTGGAAAAAAAAAAAAAACGGTATTTTTCAGGGAGAAAGGGAAAAAAAAGAAGAAAAAAAACCTAAAGAAATGAATATAAATAGAAAAGAAAAATACAACAATAAAAAAAAAAAAGATAGTTATCTTGCCAGTAAGTCTGCGCTCCTACAATCTCTCAGTTATTACACGTGCTTGCGGGTGCAGACTAGCATAGCACTCCCCACCCCCTTATCACTGACACCCAGCATCTGATTAAACAAAGTAATGATTATTATTCTATAGGATTATTTGGTTATCTTGTTTTGATTATAACTGTTCCCATTATCTGCTTTTTAGACAACATTTTTGTTACGAAAGGTCTATATACTTTTTGAGAACACCAACTCAACTCAGTAATACGTAGAATTCTCTTATAGTGTTATAGTAATTTAAAAAAACGCGATCCCTTTTTTTTTTTTTCTTTATCCTATGAAACTGAGTGAAGAAATCGCATGGAAAAAATTGGCATTTTTACACAAACCTGAGGGGTTAGCATTATCAAAGTATGACTTGTTTACTAATTGATGTGTTGTGTTGATGAAATCAAATAACTAATAAAAACAACTGTCTCTGTAATGACAGTTGTTTCTTGCTTGCGGGAATATTTTATATAGATGCTGAACAATGAACTCGTACGAGTTGAAAGGGGGAAAAAAAAAAACTTATATAATAAGAACGAGTCCGGCCAATTATTCCTTTCTCTCTTTTATTTTTTGTAACATTCTATTGGTGTCTAATTCCCTCTCGGGTACAATTGACAATATGGACTTTCGGGAGTTAGTTTACGTTCTTGTTCTTGATAGGGAGCCGACGAGAGATCAGAGCAAAGTTTTGTAATTCATCTCGTTGAGCAATTTACTTGCGCCCACAAGTCAGACGTTTTGCTTTGTTTTGCGTACGACGTTCGGCAAGTGCGTAACCTTGTAGTTCGGTAACAGAAACTAAATAAGAAATAGTTGTATATCCTCATCCTCAACGAGTGAAACCCTCAGGTGCGGTAGTGTTGTCCATCTCTTTTGTTTTCTTCGATGCGAATGAAGGGAGGACAGTCAGAAAGCGGGAGAGGGGGGGAAAAAATTAAATAAAATAAAAGTAGGAAGCAACAAACAAGAAGGGGGGGGGGAAAAAATAATAAAAAAATAAAACGAGGAGAGGAAATTGAAGAAATGAAAATTCAAAAGCACATCCACACTCCCCAACCCCTTCGCAAAAAAGACAATAAGAAGATATGTGTGAGGCAGCTGCCCTGTTTTAGTTATCTCTAATGGTTCACTCTTATTATAATTGTTTTCAACCAGAAATATAAGCAGCCTTCGTAAGACAAGAATCGCTTCACTTTGTCTCTATTGTTTATTTATATTCCTAGGATCAATAGGGACAAGTCGGGAACATGACTGATGAAGAGCCAACGATAAAAGAAGAAGTTAAAACCGAAGTAAAAGAAGAAGAGAACGTTAAAACTGAAGTTGTGGAATATCCACCAAACCCAACATTGTACATTCGCCATTTAAGTGAGAAAGTTGGGAAAGAGGAATTGAAGAAGAGTTTGTGGCAGATGTTTAATCAGTTCGGTGAGATAATTGACATCTACTGCAGACCTAAAGTACTGAAGTGTAAAGGACAGGCTTGGGTTTGCTTCCGCGATGTAACTTCCTCAAAGGCTGCACTTGGAGCTATGCAGGGGTATGTTTATGTTTCTTGATTTTGTTATATAAATTACAATAGCAAACAGTGTACCTTTCGTAGTTCAGATTAGAAACAAAACCAAACAGGTGGTCGTTTTACAACCAGAAGATGGAAATCTCTTACGCGAAGGCCCGCAGTGATGCTGTTGCTAAGTTAGAGGGAACATTTGTAGAGAGAAAGGTCAAAAGTAAGCGAAAGTCTGACGGTGGACCTGTAAAACGAGTAAAAGAAGATCGAAGACACGGAGGAGCTCCAAACAAGAAGCTACTAGTTGAGAACTGTCCTGAAGGACAAACTTTAGATAGTTACTTTCATCACTTCCCCGGATTTAAGACCGTCAATCCTTCTGAGAAGGGAGTTGCATTTGTTGACTTTCAAGATGCGTCTTCTGCAGCACAAGCTCTTTCAGGGCTTCAGGATTTAGAGATAGGAGGCAAGCGACTGAAAATTAGTTTCGCCACAATGGGATAGCTAGTTCAGCCACACCCTTGGACCGCATCATATGCCCGGCAGTTGATTAGAAGACAGAGAGCCTTTCTCTGACTGTTCTTCTAAAGTCAGACTTCTTAGTAAGAAGCTACAGCTATCGGGGCTGTAACAACTCAATGTTGAAAATTACATCTTTCAGCCTCTTCAAGAATAGTGAGTTGCCGTCTATTTGCTGCTATATGTGCAGTAAGAGAAGGCTCCCAACGATAAGGAAAAGTGTTTTTAAGTAATCCTTCGCGCCTTAAGCCGCCATCGAAATTCGAGTGACATTCGAGTAGTCGTTTTCGAAATATTAATTTCATTATTTCAGTTGTTTGAATAGGTACAAAAAGACATAATAATTACTTCTGAAGAAATGATTAGATCAGGTGATGTGTTCTCATGTTTAGTAACCAATAAGTCTTTACAGATCTCACAACCATAAAATGATGAGTACTACTTACTGGTATGTCTACCCCATCAACTGGTAGTGAAAGAGGAGGATGACTGTTAAAACCAAAGTATTAACGATTTAGACACAAAGAGAGTTCCAATTATTTGAGTTTCATTCACATTATTACATAAAGTACAGATACACCTTACACTGCAGTGAATTTGAATCTTGCTTTTCTATTTGAAATGAAAAGACTGCTGGTGATATTCCTTTTTAAAGTTATTATTTTTATCAGCTGGTATAAACATAAGCTATGCAGGCAACTCTTATAGGTTGCGTTTTCGCTGCTTTGGGAGGGTTTTGGTTTTCGAGGAGATGCAGGCAAGTTCGAGACAAAATAAAATTAGAGAAATTAGGGATTCGAGTAGTCTGCATCAGCGACACTCATGGAAAGCATCGCAACGTTAAAGTACCAGATGGAGATGTGTTGATTCACGGAGGTGACTTCACTCATTTTGGTAAAATCGAAGACGCAGTAGATATGAACGATTGGTTAGGAGAACTTCCACATCCTTACAAGATTGTAGTAGACGGAAATCATGAAGCTAACGCGAGTTGGAAAAAGAAAACTCCGAGTATCTTGTCGAATGCAACTTTTCTTAGAAATGGAGTGACTCAACTAAACCTCGTCAAGGAAGGTAAGACACGTTCTATAAAAATCTACGGCTCAGGGTTTAACTGGCCCATCTCTGCAGGTAGCGTCTCTCCTTTTTCTTACATTCCTTTTGATACAAATGTTTTAGTTAATCATGTTCCAGCTAAGGGACACTGTGATGGTGGTGGTGGTTGTGATATGTTTCTTGAGGCAGTAAAGAAAACTGTCGGAGCAAGGTTAGTTGTCGGTGGTCACATTCATTCAGAGCATCGCCAGATGACTTCACAAGGAGTTCATTACGTCAACGCCAGCATGTGTAAGAATGGATACTCGATAGGATGGGATCCGATTGTTATTGATCTTTAAATGTTTATTTATTTTATTTTTTATCAGGCTGATGATAAGTGTTTCTGTTCTTGCCTGTTGTATACCAACACCACTTTTCTCTGCCTGCCCATTATTTTTAACTGTTGACAACCCATTCGTTGCAACTCTAGTGTGGAAGCTTTTATCTGAATCGACAGTAACCTTCTATTAATTGAAGTTATGTAACAACTCTGAGTAAATGATATTAAAAAGAGTGTTCTGTGTAGTATTTCGTGTACATATCCCAATTTTGTATGTTCACTTCCCAAGCACTGAGAGAAGTACTCCTTTCTGTTACATTATTTTCGCCGTACTTCTGTTTTCACTCCTTCAGTTTGTTTTTTACGTATACTAACTCACCAGTCACACTGTTCGTACTGCTGAATATGAGTACGACGATGGATTAGTTGCGCTCAAAATTCAATTAGTGAAATTAATATCCCCAACCAGTTCTTATAAAAACAATAAGATGGCTCACACAATGGAACTAGCTGTCGACTCCACATTGGAGAAGAAATGGGCAGACGAAAAGGGAGCCTCGAATATCCGATGGCTGAAAGTTGAGATTAAAGACGAGAAGCTCACACTGATAGGAGACTCCAAAGAAGGAAGTGGCGAGGCGGCGATGAAAGATCTGGCAGGTGGGTGTGGTGACGATCCTTTTTACGGAATCATCAGAGGAACGGATGATAACGAATGGGTTGTCGTTGCATTCATTCCTGACACAGCAAAGGTAAAATCTAGAATGCAATACGCAAGTACTCTAAACCACTTGAAGAAGGTACTCGGAGCCTCAGTTATCGGTGACGTCCGCTGCTCAGAGAAAGATGAAATAGTCTGGTCCACTGTCGAGGAAACAGTTGCTAAGAAGAAGGGAAAGACCTGCAACCAGGACGCAATGACTGACAAGGAAAAGGAATTAGTGGCACTGAATGCTGAAGTAGCAGCAGAAATGCAAACAGCAGACAAGCACAGCGCCATTGAAAACTGCGCATTGAAATTCCCAATCACCGACGAGGCAAAGTCAGCCCTTGAGAAAGGCTCAAAGAATGAGGACGGCTACTCTGTTGTCATCCTCGACACTGAGAATGAAAAAATAACATTTAGCAGCAAGCACGACTCATTGCAATCTGCAGTTGACACCCTCGGTGATGCCTCGCGCTTTATTTGTTTGAATCACAAGAATGAGAATGATGATAACAAAAACTGTCATGTCTTCATTTACTACGCCTCTGACAGCTGTCCATTTAAGAAGCGTCTTCAGTACGCGTCGAGTAAGTCAACTGCCGTAGAGCACGCATCGAATGCGGGATACAGCTTTGCCAAGACTCTCGAGCTTACTGAGAAAGCAGAAGTATCGGCCAAGGAAGTTAACGAGGCACTAAAGCCGTCTTCTGAAGATGATGAACCGAAGAGAATTAAACCTAAGGCACCTGGTAGAGGTGGAATGCGTATGCTCATATAGCTGTTGATTTCAACTTTTCCCTTTCATCTCGCACAGGTCAGCCAGTCTTTTTATTAAGTCAGTTGACGTCCAACCGCGTGATAGTTTTATTTTTTTGTTATATTTCTAAAGGAAAAAAAAAAAAAAGATTTTATCCCCGTCCGTCCATTTTCCCCCAACTCCCCATTTCCCTTCCATCGTGGCTTTGCTTTGCCTACTGTGAATTGATCGTTTCTCTACTGCGTAGGTGCCAATGGCCCTTGTGGAAGGATAGCGTGTACCTATTAGCGTAGCCATGTATAAGGTTATGTGTACCTCTTTTCTGATGTATTGGTCGTCTACACAAGTTACCTATTCTACTGGGCGGTAACCGTCCCTGGTGGTGATGCGACACAAACGGAAAAGGTTTTTCTAACAAGAGGGAAAAAAAAAACAAAAAAAAAAACTAACAAACAATGATGGGTACTATTGAATGAGAGTGAACGTATTCTGAACAGCCTAGGTTAAGAGAAGAGGAAAGAAAGGAAAAAAAAAAAAAAAAAAAAAAAAAAAAAAAAAAAGCAAAACACGAAAAAACGGGGGAAATACAAGAGCTAGAAAGAATAGACCGTACTACTACTACGGCTCTGCCTTCAAATGTAATTCACAATATCACCAAACTAGTTTACAAATTAATTTATCAAAAGTTTAAAACCATGTTGACGTCTGGATGTGTTTGGGAGATGTGTTGTAATTTCTTACGTTTCGTTGGAATCACATCAACTTTTTATTTTATCTTATTTTATTAGTAAACAATTACACGACACACAACAAACTTAAGAATGACTGACACTGATCACAAATTGTATTTATTTCTGGTAACACTACTCGAGTTGGGATGGCTACTTCCACAGTTGGGATGCAGGGCTGTGGCATACTGGTTGCAAGGATACTTTGCAATAAAAAGAGAAGAGAGTAGAGCACCGTTAGAGTGGTGGATGGAACCTCTGGAAACTCAGCCTCGTAAAGTTGTTGTTCGATTTGCTGATGGAACTCATCAGGGAACTCCACCAAGGATTCCACTGCGACCGAAAGAGAAAGTGTCTGATGGATGTTTCAGAACTCGCTGTTCTTCAATAGAAGCCGCACGTCTCATGACGGTTTGGCAAAATTCTGGTTTTGCCAGAGCAACTGCTGGAGGGTAGTCTACGACATGCAATTTGTTTTCAACGAATATTTGTAGTTTTCGAGAGCACAAGATTAATATTTATATTACTCACTCACCCGACGAACGATATGAATCCTATCCCTATTAAGAAGACACATCAAAAATAGTGTCGATTCTTGTTTTCCCCCCATATTTCGCTATTAACGCTTCACGATACTTGACTATCTTATATGTTTTCCTTTTTTTTTCTTATTTTTATTTTTGCTTTTATTTTTTCAACATGTTGATCTCTTGAATCGCAAGCTCATATTACTCACCTAAAGTTTTCAAAAGTTTTGAGTGACGAAAGGAAGGAATGAAATGATATTGCGGGGAGAAAATAATACTATGGAATAATGGTAAAGTTTTTTTTTTTTTCTTCTTCCTTCCTTTTTTTTTTTTTTTTTTTTTTTTCCACACTGAGAGATTGGTGCCACGTGAGCCGAAAAGTCTCTTTTCCTTTTTTTTTTTTTTTTTAAAAACATACAATCTCTCGAAAGGCATCAAACCCAATGTTGGGGTCCAACGATTGGATTATTCAAAAGTTTCTATTTCACATTTTATTGCTTCGTTTAATTTTATTTTAACGAACAATGAATGTATTTTTTTTTTTTTTTTTTTAAATCTTTTTTTTTTTTTTTTATATTGATCCAGATTATTAGTTTCTAATTATTTTGTTCAGGTAAAAGTAATCGTTTTTACTCATTTAGTTGGACAACACGATTACAACTTCCTCTGTCTTTTCTGTTGCCTGCACTGCGTCCGTGTTGCGCATTCTTCAGTATTCTCGGTGGAAGAATCCCATTTTGGTAAAGTACTCTTCTTGTTCTCTATAGTCGTAGCCTTTTAGCTGCTTGTTACGCATCCACTCCCGGATGCATTGCGCGTGGAGTTCCTGTTTCTTTCTTTTTCTGATCCTTCTTAACTTCAGTTGGATAATTCTCGATTTGATGATTAGCGCAGCCTGCGTTAGCTGCCTTTGTACTCAATGAAATACACCACCCGCACCCGAGAAAGGTATTGGTAATTTAATGCTTTGTTGCCAACTACAAACTAATTGATATTCAGTGCGCATTATATGGTTGGTCACTTTTGTTATTATTTTATTTTATTTGCGAACTTCGTTTGTTTATGAGCAAGCAATCATTTTTTTTCGTTTTTTTTTTTTCAATTTATTGCAAATCAGTTCTTCTTTGTTGTTAGTTTTCTTTGAACCTTTCTATTGGTCTGGTGGGGTAGACTGTTTTCCTTTTTTTTCTGAAATCCCTCTCAAGTTTGAGATACTTCAGTCTGGTTCGGAGCAGTTAGTATCTCAACTGTCTGTGCTTCCCTTTGTTATAATTACTCGTGTTGCCCAATTGGTGTGGTGCTTTTATACCTTTTAATAAGTTTCTTATGGTATTAATGTTTGGGCTACGTAGTACAGGTCCGGTATTCCGGATTTTGTTTTTTATTTTATTGTGTTGTTTGGTGGCATTAGACACGCAGTGATTATTTTATGGAAGTAGAAAAGATATTTTATATATTTACTCCCCCCCCTCATTATTTCTGTTAAAACTGTTAGTTCAAATCTCTGGGCAAGGTAGGCAGCTGAGAGTCGATCCTTCCAGCAGAAGCCATAAAACACAATCTCTGGGATTGGCTTGGTCAACTAACGAACTATTTTAATATTGTTTTGGTACTGATTTCGTCTTATCCCATCCATTCAAATCCCTCATATACACGACCCTTACACGTTCGTCCCCTCGCCTTGTTCTTTTTGATTATTGATTGAGATGTGACATCATTGGAATCATTTATCGAAAGTTATAAATACACATCTCAATACTATCCTGTGAGAATACACAACTGATTTATCTAATTGATATGTTTGTCATGAATGTGATAAGTGAATGTAATACCCGCCCTCTCTGCATGTGTGACATTCCTGAGTTCTATTCGTAACAATGGAGAGCAATATTTTATTTCGCTGCCGCAACTTAACATATCCCCCGGCTGCGTTGATGGTAATATTTTGCTGAAAATGGAAGAAGTGGGTTGGTTAGTGTGTTTTACTATAATAATACTGTTTTTATGTTTCTATTTTTCATCTACGACGCCTTATCGCTCCCCCCACTCCCCTTATACATATATTATTTTATTTTATTTTACCACAACGAATAGTGGAAATTATTGAAGGAACATAGCAATGGTAACCTCTTGGGGCTCTCTTTGTTAAATGTTGCGGATACATCGGAAAACAGGAATGGTAATTGCACAGATCACAAAATCGAATCCCAACACAGCAATGAATGCGAATATTTCTTTCAAGTATGGGTTTCACGACACCTGTTAAGGATGTTAGCTCCATACAGCAGCTATCGTGCTGTTTTTTTATTTTATTTATATGATTATTAAGGAACGATCTTGTGTGTTATGCACCAACCAGACTTTTACGTATTTCGTTCGAGTGTCAAGTGTGCTGGTAATTTGATTTATTTTTTCCAGGTAGATGTTTATGCAGTTGAGATTATCGCTAAGTTGATTTCAGATTGTCGTTAAAATATTTTTATGTTTTGATTTAGTGCGCTATCTTATACACTCTTATTCTAACTAATTGTATTGATATCAGTCTACACTATTTTACGATCATCAGGTTAGTGTCCTACAAAATGTTTAGAAGAGCAGCAGTTCTTCGTATCTTACAAACCAGAAGTGAATGTGATGCCGTGAGAGGCGATAAGATTGTTCGAATGAAGTTGGTACCCAATCCTGTCAGCAGCTACACAACGCTCCCATTTAGTTGTAAGGCAGCTCTGGGTTTTGGAGACAGCCAAGAGGAATCGGAATATAACGACAGAAGGCGGCAGCTGATGAGAGATCTTTTAAGAAAGGGTGAGGCTGAACAGCGAACTGCTGGTTCCCTACTAGAGCAGCTGAGAAAGGAACACGCGACGAAGTCACTCAGTTTGAGAGGTCCAATCGATATCGAAATCATCGCCAGGGGAGGTGAGACCAGAAAGATTGCAACGTACGTTAACTTTGCGAATGAACCTGAAGAAGCAACACCGTTGGGAAAGTCTGCTCGTCTTGGACTAACGGATCTTCAGAAGTTAGGAGTTACTTACAACTATTTAACTAACCATATTACATTTGATCAGCCTCAACTCACTCAGCAAGTTTCTCAGGCGGTAGACATCGATGGGAAACCTCTCTCACCTGAGCTCGACCAGAGCCCGAACGAGAACCGATTGCCCGCATCGGAAAGAGGACTCGCTGCTTCAATGATCCCTGACAGGCCTCCAATTATCGAAGCCCCTGTTGTCAACCCAGAGTCCCCTTTATCGTACACTGACTAGATGGAACTCAAGCAATTAATGATACACTGCAATGGAGACTACAGCTACGTGTTCACCCGGCAGAGAGTGTGAGGCTTCTGAGCTCAAAGTCACACTTCTCTCACTGAGTTACTGAAATCACTTTTGATGTTCAAAACTCAAATGGTTGTTAGCGAAAAGCTGCTATTCTATCAAATCTGATTTGGTGTTCCTTTCAATTACTTGCTGGTACTACGGATCGAACGATCACCTGAGTGAGAAGATTTCAGCTGGCGGATTGTGTTATCATTTCTTTTTCAATGACAGGACGACTGAAGAGAATTGGAAAACAGAATAAAATATGAAATAGTTATTTAAAATCATCTTTCACAGGGTGTTCACAATGCAAAAAACACCACACACCTTTACTATGGGTACGTACTCAGGTACGGTACATCAGTGGGATAAGAGAGGCTATGGGAGGATTCATTGTGATGAGTTCCATCAGTTGCTGTTTTGCCATCAGATGATGTTCGGAGGAGGAAATCTAATTAAAGGAAGAAGAGTTGTTTTTGATGCCTACAAAGACCCGACAGGAAACAAGTGGAAGGCCGTCAACATTACGGGGCCAGCAATCATTGCCGGTAGAGTTAGAACGATTGAAGAATTAGAAGCAAAAAGGCTTGAACTTGACACGGTTGCCAGAGATGGAAGACGTGAGGAAGTTACTATCAGACATATGAGAGAAGCGAGGAGAAGATTTAAACAGGAACATGCAAGGGAATTACGCGAACAAGCCAGTAAGAATATGTGGATAAATGACAAGCCACGTGGTCGCTCATTTAGTCGCGATCGAAAGGAACGAGATGATGGAGATCGTTCCCGTAGACGTGACCGCAGTCGCAGCCGAAGCCGCCGTGGCCGTCGAGACCGCAGTCGCAGCCGCAGCCGTGACCGAAGAGAGCGAAGCCGCAGCCGTGACAGAAGAGATCGTTCTCGCGACAGGAAGCGGAGCCGCAGCCGCGACAGAAAAGAACGAAGCCGCAGCCGTGACCGCAGAGATCGATCCCGTGACAGACGTGATCGACGAGATCGCTCTCGCAGCCGCAGCCGTGACCGCAGAGACCGATCCCGAGACAGACGTGATCGACGAGAGAGACGTGACCGCAGCCGCAGCCGCAGACGTTAGTGGCCCAACAGTTGGAGTACTGAATGACGAAGTTGGCATCACTTCTTGTAGTAGTATCTTACTGACCAATTTCTGTTGCTTTACTGAACAACTGAACGAACCAACCTTCTCTGTGGAATCATTTTTATTACACTTTGAGCAAAAACATGTCTTCTTGTTCGCAGAATTCGGATCTGATACAACAGAACTAATTACCCGATACTCGGATTTGATTGAAATTACTCGTTATCGAATGGTGGGAGGGTATTGCAATCACTTGTCTCAAGTTGACTGAGAGAATTTTATCATCAGAACTCATTTCTGAGAATACCAGCAGGCGACTGATGCTGTGATCTGTTGCTTTGTTGGATTCTTTTCAGTTTTGAGTGAGAACCCTAATGTGAATGTTCTTCTCTCTGTTGCCTGCTACAGGTAGTCAGACTGTACTTCGGCTTGTGATCTTTTCGAACGTAATTTGTCGAGTCTTTGTAATGATGTGGATCTCTTTTCTGAGACGGATTACCTTCTTCGTGACCATCTCAGACTAACAGATCAGTACGAAGTAAATAACAATCACAGATGGAGATGTTCACATTTCTTACGGCTTGAGCATTTGGTGTGGTCACGTGTTCCTCAATTCCTGAAGACTTCATATAAAAAGGATGCCTCACATCCGTTGTGTCTATAAAAAAAGAACTACTTGAGGCTTTAGTATTAGTAAAGTGTAAAATAATAAAACTGGCATCATTTATGGAAGTGTGCTGACGATTATTCAAATCCTCTTTACAGAAAGCAACATGGCCTACTCAGGTAAGGTACAGCGCTGGAACCCTCGTGGGTTTGGTTACATCTCATCGGAAGACTTCGCTGAGGAGTTGTTCTGCCACTTCACCGCTTTCGGTGGAGGTGATTTGGAGGAGGGAGGTACCATTAGTTTTGATGTTGAGGATGACAGCAAGACAGGAGGAAAGAAATGCGTAAACGTGAGCGGACCAGCCGTAATGGAGAAAGACCCAAACAGAATGCCACCATCTCGTAGAAACGACTCCAGACACGAATCGAGACGCGACTCGTACGACAGAAGAGAGAGAAGAGGAGGAAGAAGAGACAGCAGAGACAGAGACAGAGGTGGCAGAGACAGAAGAGATCGCTATGACTCCCGTGACCGCTACGAAAGACGTCGTCGCGATGACTCTCGTGACCGCCGTGACTCCCGGGACCGTGACTACGGAAGAGACAGGTTTGTTATATTTGTTTCTCAAAGCAGCTTATATTATTATTCTACACAATATTTAGTACATTTTACTGTCGGGCACTAGACAGAGTGTGTGAGGAGATTGATGCAGTAGAAGTTAACTTTGAAATTATTAATGTGACTAACAACAAGATTAACAATTAATAAATAATCACAACTACAGAAGACGGTACTAAATCTCTTTGAGGAACATGACGTGGCTGTGTAAGAAAAAAAAAGAAAAATGAAAATTAATAACAACCGCTGGTGAGGGAAGCCAAGGCGAAAAAGAAGTAAAGCTGACAGTTGGCTAATTAATTCATCCGCAGTGTTCTAATGGAAAGAGTGTCGCTACTCGGAAGAGTTGTATTCAGAACACTTTAATTATCATTTTAACTTGCAGGTTCTATTCCGTGGGAGGATAGCCGCTTCAAAATCGGAAACTTTAACTTCCAATGTTGTCTAATGGTAAGCGGATGAAAATAATACACCGACAGTACTTCTTTAGATTAATTAAATTTATATTTCTTTAACAGGAGTTACTTAGTAATGAATTGACTAGTCTCATACGTTCTCTTTGTTCCGTGTGAGTGATGATTTCTATTTTTTTTTCAGATACAATCTCCACATGGCGCTCTGTGCAGAAATCTCCAGAACAGAAACGTCGATGATGGTGTCGCATAGTGACGAGGATCGATTCCTGCCAGAATTGAAACGACTTTCTAAAACCATGAAGCAGATAATGGAACCCGAGAATTGGTACGTCCAGCTGATGATTCGAATAAAAGTTCTACTGAGTCGGTTAGACTTCAATGGTCCAATGGGAAGGATGATTCACTTGATTTCAATAAAGTTTGGAACTTCTGTGTTGGGATACTACAACTTAGCTAAGTTGGTGTTTCGACTAAATTTATTTTTATTTATCTTCTGGTTTGCTTTGATAATCCTACCGTGGTTTAAGTACTGGAGTGGTAGAGACTGGAAAGACGAAACCGGTCGAAACGTTATCGACGAGCAGGAGTTGATTTTGAACTTCTTTGGTGCGAATCCTTCAAACAGAAGTACAGACAAGACTTGGTTTTTTTATTCTGGCTATCCTCCAAAGTTCGACAACTATGAGATGGGTTCGATCTACGTATTGTGTGCATTAGGAACTTACGCAGTCTCATTAGTACTTGTAGTCGGTGGTATTGGTAGTGCTATTCAGAGCTCCACATCAAACAATGCAACCGATTCTTTTTCACTCCCCTGCTCGCTCTATGCTATGGACTGGGGAGTTGTTGACCCTCAAAGTGTTGATGAAAAGCTTCTCGGATCTTGGATGTCAGTACAGGCTGACTATTACAGTTCTATACGAAATGCTGACTTCTTCGTCGGTCAGAAAGTTCGCTGCCTTGAAGATGAAAGTACCAAATGGAAAGCAGGAACTATTACAAACCTTGAAGGGACAACATATACTATTTCTCTGACTTCAGACTCTTCTCTTGTTTATATTACAAACGAAGAGAAACTGGAACCTGATCTCAAATGCGGACTCAGACCGCGCACAATTAGAAGAATAATCGGAGGAACACTTTCTTTCCTACTCTGCTGCGCTTCCTTCGTAGGACTCTACTTCTCCGTCTTCTATCGCGAGGACATGGACAGATCGTTTCCGCTAACGTCATCGATTGTTGTGAAAACAGTTAATATTATTATCCCGAAAGTTCAGTCAGCTATCGTGTCACTTGAAAATATTAGAAATTCAGCAGAAATTGTAAAACAAGAAGTAGCTCGTGTATTTGTAATAAAGATGGCGGGTATTATATTTATGTACATGTCTGTAAGAGAGATGGAGAAATCTGCTTCTGCTGGAGATGCCTGTCCTGAATTTCTAGTTGGTGCAATGTTCGAACAACTTTTAGTGACGGATGCTATTGTTGACGTCTTCATTACCATCGCAGCTGCTGTTTACGCTAAGAAGTCGAAGGCTGACAGAACTGAATTCAAAGTCTCAACAGAAATCATAAACACTTTATACAAACAAGGCCTAACATGGATTGGTACTTTGTACTGCCCGATGCTTCCATTAGTATCGGCAGTTTGCACTGGTGTGGTATTCTTCGTAAAGGCGAAATGCATGTTGTTAGTGTGTAAACCTCCTTCACAACCAGTTTCAAGTGAGGGTGCTTCTGCTACTTACAGAGCGCTTCTGTTGATTGCTTTGTTGGTTGCGACGGTTCCTTTGTTCTCATTCGTAAATACAAAGAAAGAACATTGCGGTCCTCATGTTGAAAGTCTTACTTGTCAAGTAACAGGTACGTGTGAAACACCAATTGAGAGTTTAAATGTTTACGTCAAAACAACAGGTCTGACAGCAGCTACTAATTGGATCTTCAGTGCTGTGGTTCTGTTTGTTGCTGTCATTTGTTGTTTAATTGTAATATACTTATTAATGATGTCTCTTATTGCTCTTAGAATTCGTTCATCAAAACAAGCGGAAGATCTCGACTGCGAACTGAAGGATTTTAAGGAACAATTTAAGGCCATCGCTCAACCGAATGCGGATTCCCCTTCTCGCTGTGGAATTGTTGATAACGATCCGAAGTACAACATTTTAATAAAAAGAATACTTCCAACGATATCTGATGAAACAGCTAAAGCTATTCGTCCATTCATCAGCATGTCAATCCTCTCTGATGCTGAGAGACAGATGAAATCCGATGCGATAAAAATTGAGGAAGGGAACCTTCCGGGGTCTTGTCGCCCTCTCTGAACTTTGATCAGAGAAATCAAACTTTTACCAATTGCCAATCTCCCCTCTTTTGATACGACCCATAATGCTATATAATCATACAGTATTATATTGTATTTATATTATGAATATGCTCAAAACAGTTATCTCCTTTTTGAACTTCTTGTGTCTTTTAAAGATCTGTCTAATCACCCGAAAATTATTATTTTCTGCGTCAGAATGCAGAGTGAGTAGAGCTGAAGATAAGTTAATGAAAAAGAAGTGTTTTCAACTATCTCGGTAAACTTATTTATGTCTCGTTAGTTATCCCTTTTCAGGGAATTAAACCACAGGGGTACGGAATGAGAATTGTTATTTTTTTTTTTTTTTTTTTTTTTTTGTACCTACAAACCCGTTGTCCAGTAGAAAGAGAATTGTGGCAGCGTAACTAACCTATTCCTTTATTAGGATTTTGTAAACAAAAAAAAAAAAGGTGTGAGTAAAAAAGTAAAAAGCGAAGTTTGCCGATTATTTTTTTGATGCAAACTTTGTTTTTTTTGTATTTACACGAAATACTTCAGACATTTACACAAGAGTCTTCCAGTTTCAGATCGGAAGCGTTGTTAGTAGTTCAGTTATTACTAACACCTGATGAACAACAACTTCTATCATAACATTTCATTCTTTCTAAAGTTATACACAAACCTAAAGAGATGCCACACTTTGCGTACGATGTTCATGCAAGTTCTGACATTAGCGGACACAACTTTTCCGTTCAAACACACTCGAGTCTCTCCAAGTGCCTGAGGAGTTGTGACAACAACAGCAGATGTGAGGGTATTTCATACTCTCAGACTGCTAGTGGTAATAACTGCTGGTATGTTAGTGACGGACTTTAGAGTTTCTGGCTTATCTTTTAATTACAAAATCAAAACAAACAGGCTACAAACCAAAAACCCTGAGTCTGGCATCCGCAAGGTATCGTCAGGCCAGTGGGATGTCCTCATCAAGAAGAAGTAATTTCCATACATAAGTACGCCGTGTAAAAGGGAAGGTATTAGAACACTTACAATCACCTTAAAGTGAACAACCTGCTAATAGCATAATTATGCACATTTTTTTTTTTTTTTTTTTTTTTTTTTTGCTTGACAAAAAAAATTAAACAAAAAACAAAAAGATTAACACTTGTCTCTAGTGACACTACACAATACACGTCCGTTGCTCAAGAGATTTGTTTCCGGTCGATAATTCTTTTCTTTTTGATATAACAGTTTGTTATTGCGGTGTCAATATGTAATGTTGTACTGAAGGGACCGTATGAATTACTGTAGTTACCGATTAGCGATTAGATGCCTTGATCCCACAGACGGTTATAATGTTTCCCAAAGACTACTAAGCCAACATATTATTACTCCCCACAGCTTAACTTTAAAACTTCAAATGAGAACTCTCATCGTTGCTACGCTGCTGTCTTCGGCTGCAGGTGTGGTTATTGACTGCGTTCCAGGCTGTGACGCGGCAACCCAAAGCTGCGAGCTTGGCGTTTGTGAATGCCTCCCTGGATATAAGAATCAAATTTTTGCAGGACTTCCTTGCGTTGACATCGATGAGTGCAATGAGAACCCTGGTATTTGCGGTAGCAACTCGATCTGTACAAACAAAAACCCTTCTTACAGTTGTGAGTGTGATACTGGATTTGAGGATGTCTCAGGTAATTGCGTTGACATCGATGAATGTGCAACTGGTGCCCACACCTGCCCTCCTGCAACTGACTGCCAGAACACGTCTCCGTTATACGATTGTGTCAGCCAACCGTTAAACTGCCCACCCGGTTTCTTCGACGCTGGTGGATCCTGTCAGGACATCAATGAGTGTTTATCTAGTACACATCCGCACAACTGTTTGACTGGTTCCACTTGCGAGAACAATGATGGCGGATTCACTTGTAATTCCTCTCCTTGTCCACCACCTCAGATTAGGCACATCGTTTTGGGATGTTTACCACCACCAAGCTGTCCAATGGGTCACTCATGGACAGGAACTATGTGTGCTGATATCGATGAATGCGCATCTGGAACAGTGTGCTCAGTGGGTGAAGTTTGCCAGAACAACATTGGAAGCTATTCCTGTATCCCTGCTCCCCCTGCTCCTCAGTGTGTTGATGTTGAAACGAAGATTCCGTCTGTCGTAGCGTGGCCGTCATCCGCCGTCCACAAGCAGGCTTCTCAACACTTTCACTTCAACTCCTTCCCGCAGTACCTCGATGGTACTAAGATGTACATTCCAGATATCACTCAGGGAAGTGATCTCCACTTGACTTGCTGCAAGGATGAGTGTCAGTTCTTTGTTGCTATGTACAGATGCCTTCCTTGCTCGTCGATGCACTCCGGCGGATTTGACACTGGGCTTTCTTCGGCTGCTTGGGAATCAACCTCTTGCGCTCCTGCCTTCAATGTGGTTGGCAGAAGCGATGGACCAAAACCGATGGTTGTCTTCCACAAAGTGCTTCAGAAAGGAGAAGCACACACTTTGTCGCTCGCTCCTGCGACCTCTGGAATCCCCTTCATTGCTGTCTTTCAGAAGGATGTTCCTGACGCAGTCTCTTGTCCTCTGAACAGGGGACCGTTTGCAGCACAGAACCCAAGGGACTGCAGCGTCTGTTAGAATTTTCTTTCGTCCGCTTTCTGCTGTGACACCTCCTCCTCATTTAACTTCTTTTCTTTTCTTTTCTTTTCTCATTTTTATTTCTTTCTCTCCATTTTGATCCTGCTTGACCAGTAGAATTCTTCTATTCACAAGAATAGGAGAAACTCTGATTGAAGAGGAAAAGACGATGCAATGTTTCTTCTTCGGTCCCTTCAATTGGATATTATTTCTTTTCAACTCCGATCTCGTTGGTGAAGAGGAATTGCAGAACGATTGGTTTACTCCCTTCACGTCCCTACAATCTTTTAATGTTGACAATATCGATAGAATCACAACTGGTCTTTTAAAGAAAAAAATAGCCGAAATAATGGCGCAGCTGTGATGTGATGTGATGTGAATCCTTTTTGAAGAAAAAGGCAATCGCAAGTCACGTCGTGTTCCCTTTCCTGATGACATCTCTGCAGCGGGTGAATAGTTAAGTACCCGGTGCTATTATGCTTTTCAATCGTTGCATCTCCCCTCCATTTATGAGATTTCATTATGAGTGCAGTGTTCCCAGGTGTTTCAAACATTTTAGAAGGTGTGGAAAAAGTTTGAGTCACTAGGCGAGAAACTGCTAATCAAACAAAAACATGAATCTGCGTGTGAAACCCACTCGAATTAGAAGATCAAAAACACAATAAAATCACATCAGATTCTCAGACTCCCTCTCTGCAAACCCACAACGGATTAGTCAACAATTTTTTTTTTTTTTTTTTTTTTTTTGCAAATTTTCTTTCTTTTTAAACTTTGGCTTAATAAGACAAGGCGAATTATTTTTACAATTCCGTTTCGGAAGAATGTAAAATATAAAATAGAAGCTGCAGCAACACCTCATGATAATGATTCTGTGGACTCGTTACTCCTTCTACCGCCGTCACTTATGTTTTCTCTTTTTTCTTTGTTATCAACAAATCCATTCTCTGTTAAAAAGAACTTTTTAGCATCCCGCATTCGAGCGGGTCACGAAAAACAGAGCAATAGTTTCTCTCAGTTGATAATGTTATTTCTTGTTTGGTATTCAAGGTTCTTACACACTTTTATTGTCAGGTTGGGAGGACATGAACACCGCACACGGCTGGCCCGGCTCCAGTTTGGAAGTCCTCAGCGTCGATGAGCTTCGTCTTTTGGTAGAAAAGTTCTTTTTTTCTGGGAAGGTCGCTCAGGAGCTTACTCAGGAGGAATTTATCGATGCATTCAGATCAGTTGCATCAGACAAGAGTCGAATAAATGAAGAGGATTTACTCAAATTGTTCCTGCACATCGATGCCAATGCCTCGGGCGCTATTGACTGGTGCGAACTAGCGGAGTACTTCAGTGCCCTCACTAGAAATGAGGGTGGGTTGGCGAGTACATTGAGCATTTCGATTAACAAACATCTGAAGTCAAAGCGTCAGCAAAAAGAAGTTTATCACAAAGGAAAGGTAACTCGAATAGTACCACATCCTGACTTGAATGTTTATTATTCAGCTGCTGAAGATGGTGCAGTCAAGGTATGGGATGCCGACACACTTGAACACACGGGTACACTACACAACGGCTCCGTCTGCTGTAACGACATTTGTTACCTTCCAAGGAGCGACGTTCTTGCCGTCAGCACGGCAGACAATCTCGTCACACTCTACAATTGCAAAACTGGTACGTACTTTAGTCATTTTATTACAAACCGTTAACGGCATTTACCTTCTATATAAAACTTGTGACCACAAACAGGAAAGGTAAAAGTCTCTTTAAAGGGCAAGAAAAGGCGTTATGGCGCACCGCGTAATTCGGAAATCACGACCAGGAACCAATTTCGTGTACCATTGCACACGCCGGCGACAACATTCTTTGGAAGACAGCCAATTGGACTTGAAGGAACTCGAGTAATGCACATGTTGGAGAGGCGCGACAATACGTTACTACAGCGGATGTGGGCAGCTGAGAAAGTTCGCGACAAGTTCTCGGTGACGGTGGCTCCAGAAATGGGAGACCCGGCATATGGACTCGGTTGTTATCAGTGCGGTGAGGCCAATGGAAGAGAATTGTTGCTGATGGGGCTCTCTGACGGCCAAGTTCAACTTTACAACACAAATTTTGACACAGACGTGCAAGTGCTGAAGGCAAAGTCTCGCTGGAACATCCACTCTGACGCTGTTACTGTTATTAAAGCATTGAGGGATAGGGAGTGTGTGTTAACTGCTTCACTGGATTCGAATATTCATGTCGTCCATGCCGAAAAGGGAGTTGTTCTCAGAACACTACATGGCATGAGAGGTTCATCAGGAACACTTGAGCCCCTATCTCGACATCAAAAAGGTGTTCTTTCCCTCGACTACAGCCCCGATTTGAAAATGATAGTGAGCTGTGGTTTGGAGCGGCACGTTTTAGTTTGGAACCCTTTCGTAACATCTCCCTTGGCTTCATTACCTGGGCACATGGATCGAGTTGTGTCAGCAGAGTTCAACACTCGAGACAGTCAAATAATTACTTTATCTCAGGATAAGATTATTAGAATTTGGGATGTCCGCACTTATCGAGTTATCCAGCAAGAGAAGGATCGGTGTCTGGAGGCAAACTGTCGGGTTTCACCAGGTGCGCTAATTTTCGATCATAAACGAAATAGAATTGTAATGTCTAACACCAGGCTCTATGTTAGACAAGTTGGTCAGGGAACAAGTGGATCAGGTCCAACTCACATCACCAGAAAGGATCCAATAACAATGCTCTGTCTCACAGTTAATGTGGGTTCACTCCTTTTTAGCTCCGACACTCACTTTGTCAAGGTTTGGGATATGTCTAAAGAGAAGGCGATGATCGCATTTCATGTTGAAGGGGGTGTTGCTGGATTCTGCCTGGACACCGAAACAGAGAGACGGCTCTTTGTTGCAAATTCCGAGAACTCCGGTGCCCAAATCTGGAACTACGGATCCGGACAGCTCTTAAGAACTTTCACACCGGCCGAATACAACAACAGCGCGTCCAATGAAGCGGGTATTGTATTTGCACAGAGACAAGATGTTCGTCTTGTGATACTAGCTGGTTCAACGTCTGTTCGTATCTACCGCGACTCTGACTCAAGTGATGCAGTTTGGCTGACTCTCCCGCTGACGAACATCGGTGGCGCGACAACGATGTCGTATTGCGAGCCTCATTCTCTTTTAATATTCGGAAATTCTCAGGGTGGGTTTGCTATTCTACACCTCGGCAACATTCAGGTTTCTCCGAAAGGTATGCTAATACTCTTACGGTGTTTCTAATCTCGTTATCTTAAAAAAACAAAACAAAAAAAAACAGGCCGACTGGCAACAAAACTTCCTGATTTGGTTATTCATAAATACGTCTCTCTCATCAATGGACCGCTGCATCATCCTGTGGCGGGATTCATATTGAAGGCTGAGAGAATGATTGAGACGAGTAATTTTAGTACTCCTCACTTTAATCCTCCTCCAGGGAAGTCACATCACCTCCCTGCAATCAATGGATCGCTTCAAAAGATAAGTCAGCGTAACGAAACTCTGAACATTGTTCCTTGGGCGCCCTCTTTTGTATTTACGACTGAGGGAAATGGGTTAATAAAATTGTGGTCTGCACCGAAGCTTGAGCAAGTATTGCAATGGTCAGGTGTGCATGGTGAGAATGAAGCAATCTTTGCTGCATCTATCGATACTAAGAACATGTTGTACTACACTGGAGATGAAGTCGGATATATTCAGACCTACGACATCAGCAATGTGGTTGATATAAAGAAGGTTGATGTTGTTCCGGAAATGATTATAAAAGTCCACTGTTTTCGATGTTTTGACGCCTGTATCACAGCGCTGACTTGTTTGCCTTCTAAAAACATGCTGCTCGTATCGTACAATCCTACAATTGCAATGGTTTCACCGAAGGGGTTTATAATTTCTATTTTGGGATCTGGAGAACGCGGCTTCATGAAGATTCGAATGAAGCACACGTCGGCATTTGAAAGACAAAATCATCGAATTCGAAAAGAACTTCTCCTTTCACTACTCGAACAAGCAACCGATTGTACCTTGAACGTCAGTAGCCTGGTGTCAGAGGCTCGCAACTATACCGATATTTTCGGTGAGGAAATCTGTGAAAATCCAATTCTTCTCAATGCGGCAGTCCTCAGCACTTTGAAGGACTTAAATCCTCTGGAACCAGAACTTGATGACGCTCGATTGGTCGAAATAACACCCGATGGAAGTTATCGATTTCTCGAACTTAGTGACAAAGCATCCAGGAAGATACGACAAAACACGAAGGGTGCAGGCCACGAAAATATTCTCCACTCGTACAAGCCTCTTGCTGTCTCTTCAGACAGAGCGGTAATGGATCGCGTGAAAACTCTTTGTAAAGTAAAGACTCTGGTAACTCAACTAGCGAAGGATCACAGTTCCGTATCCGCACTTTCACGCTTGAGAAAAGGAGCGACAAAAGTAAGAGCTGTGGCACAAATGAGGATGGGGCTCTTGCGAATGAAAATTTCCAAAAGTGAGAAACAGGAGATAGCTGGTTCACACGAAAAGATAACATCCGGTGGAGATTCTCTCGTAGGTCTTGAAGCTTTAGAAACCAGTTTTCCGAGAGCTGCCCGCAGGGTTACTTATATTCGATCGTTGTCTGACTCTCAAAATGATGACTCTTTACCAAGTGTGTCGAATTCAAAAAGAGTCTCTCAGCAAGACATTCCCTCGGAGGAGCTCTTATCAGAACTCAACGCGCAGCAAATATCTCGCGAAGAATCGGAAGCCCGTCAGAACCTCGTTTTGCATGTCAAAAGTTGTCGTCTTCAAGGCACAGATTTCTATGAGTTCGTATCCAGGAATGTCATCGAATTAAGTTTTAGTGTCCGACTGTTCCTTTTAAAACAGGCCGAGAAGACGCGTATCTTGCAGTGCAACGAGCATTCCGGACGATGGGAAATACTTCGAATATTCACTTCGATGTCAAATAAGTGGGAGAGAAAATTACGAAGTACTTTGGCATCCATAAACAACGAATGGGAAATGCTCTCACCCTGTGACGTACCATGTTTTATAATTACTACGGATGGTGCTAAAAATGATTGCAAAGAGTGGAAAGTAGGGAAATATCGCTGCATGTCGACACCTGCCGCGACACTCACGAAGAAGTCTCACCAAAAGATTAGAAAAGACCCAAAGTTACCAAATATGAGACGTTCTCGTAGTCTTCCCACTACCCAATACGAGCTGATGACAGTCTCTGGCAGAACAAAGTTAAAAAGACCGATGCGATTCAGTACATTGGGTGAGAGACTAAATTGGAGGTTTCAACGAATTTTGGACGTTAAATGTAAACCTGAAGAGCAAGCACTACTGCTACGTAAATTATTCGACAACTTTGGGGGGACAGCTTCAACTACAGCGCTGCAGCTCATTAACGAGGCCAAACTCCCTTTAAAGGGCAGAACTATTGGTTCTGTTCCTTGTAGTCGCTACACCTACCTTCGTGATGGTATTATATACAAACTTGTTACTAATGATTCCGCCATTAAAGCACACGGCGGATCACACGTCAAGGCAATGAAGAGCGCTAAAATTGAATTGAAAGCGCGTTCGTTGGTGGCCAACCGAAAAGTTACGAGGACACCACTAAGTTGTGTTGTGACGTATAAAGAACATCGAGTCTTTGTGAGTTGTATTGTTTCGGCAACTCGGGACCCCAAAGATACGAAACCAATAGCGGGAGGGGAGATTATACCGATTCAGCAAGAAATTAATTACAAAGGAACTCAAGAAAGTGTAGAAATAAATGGGAAAACTGTAATATCTGTGAGCGAACCAACGATAGAATCATTACCGACAACTAGTCGGAAGTCATCTGTTATTAAAAGTGGAGTATCATCTCCGAAGTCATCATCAATGTTGTGTACGGTATCTGACAACACACAGTTGTTGACAACTTCTTCTACTTCTGATGACAAAGAGTTTCCACATCACTGGGGCCTTCGTTTGGTTTTGAACGCTCCCCCAAAAGCAAATGCTATCCTCCGAAGGCTCGCAGACTCTCTCCATCTCTGTCCGATTACTGTCTCGTACTATCAAAACGGATTACTGAAGCCACCCGTCCTCGTGCAAAAAAATAACTTCACCCACATCGGACCAACTGCCAACTCGCATTGCGAGATTCTGAGCAAGCCTCATTTCAGTTCTCGATCTACAGGAAAACATCTCGTTGTCCCCTCACAAGGACAAAGGAAGAGCAAACGACAACAATATACTGCTTCAGGTGTGTTATTTAATTATTTGATGTGCACGGAGAACAATCCAACGAAATCCAAACAGGAGTATATGAAATCATCGCTTCTCCAGGTATTCATTTGTATACCCACAGCGAAGATGGTGACCAGACAAATGAAGAATATTACGTCTCAAATGCGACATTTTTGCTACCGTGTCAGCCGCCTAATGCAAATGACACTGTTGCTGTGAAGCGGATAGCTGGCAACGTGCTGCTTAATTTGAAGAATCAAACAATTACGAGTCTGGGATATTCCAATGTGTGTCCTCTTAGTGTTAGGGGATTCGCAGACAGACAAGTTGCAAAACTGTGGAAGCGGCTCAGTGCATCGACTGTGTCAGACGTTGCTAATGAACTGAGCAGATGCAATCAAACACTAAAAGAACTCGACGGGACGGCTCTCCTTTCGTTAGTGAGAAGACAGGGATTGACTTGTGCACATCTCGGACCTTTGGGACAAGAACTGGAAAAAAGGCTTTTCTCATCGTCTCACAGTAAAACATTCCCAGTATCTAACCGAAGTGGTGTTCAGTACAGCAGGGGAGTTCGTGTCGGTCGTAGATGTGATGGTGATGTGAAGAGAAGTTTTTTAGTTAGAAGGAGCTTTTCATCTCCTGAAGCTTTGGATGTAGCTTCTCCTGAAGCATCAGAAACTGGGAAGTCGATCCCTTCGGAATACAAGATGAAGGACAATGCACAACAACGTGGGGCCGCTGCAGCAACAGATCTTTTGAAGGAAGAAATCCTTGGCAGAGCATGCCGCGATTACTTAATCACAAAGATGGCATCAATGCCAAAATCCGCAACAACAGAGGCCGAGAGGATTCTTGTGACACTCAACGACGGTACTTCGTCACTTGCTTCACAACAGTTTTTTTCTGGAGAGCTTCTTCCGTTGCTCAGGCAAAAGTACGAAGCGACTCCCGCAGACGTCCGACAAGGATTTAGCCGATCTCGGTTGATTAGAAAAGTGTCTCGTTTAGTGGGAATTAGGTACAATATTCACAAAAAGAAAATTGCAGTAGCGGGTTTTTACCCAATCGTCAAGCACATGGCGATAAGATCGATGCAAAATCAGATTTATCATCAGGGAGAGGAAACTGCGGAATCCAGGATGGAAGATGACGTTGCATCATTTTGCAATTCTTTCACGGAACCCTGTTATTCCCCAAGGATGCCGGGAAGCCCTCGAGGGGGGGATAAAATGTCTTCATTGCGGCAGCATTGCGACTCTCTCGAGGAGCACGCATCAGCAATACGAGGTATCAAAACTGGAGATCCTCTTGCATATCAACGTGCCGTATCGATCTCTCACAGACATCAATCAAAATTCACCCTTTCAGCATTTGCATTTCATCATCCCAAGAACACCATTTACACTGAAGAACATATATTCACGTTGACCCTCTTTGTGAGAGTAATGTACCTTGAGAAGCCACAGCAGTGCGCCAAAATCCTCGAAAACTCAAAGAAGCCTCGTCTGCAACAGAGATACACATCTCTGATTGAGGCCAGCGAGGAACTGTTCGGTCCGTTAGACTATCGAGTGATCTCTCTTTATGAAATATTAGGAATATGCAAGGAACGAATAGAGTACTACAATGAAGCTATTGATTGCTTTAGAAAATGTCTTCTGAGACTGCAGTCTCCATTTATTGACAAATCCCACAGTGACACGCACGGTATTTTCTCTGTTCTGGACAGATTGGTTCAGGTTTACCTTCTTTCGGAGAAGTTTACTTTCGCACTTGAAGCTGCGCAAGAGCAATACAACTGTTGCTTTTCTTCTAAAATTCATCACCTGATCCCACACTCTCTTTGCAACATCGCCCGTGCGAAGATGTGCTTAAGCCAGAGTGACTCCGAACCGAAGATGTTTGGTTCTCCATCTTATCCTTCTTCCGATACTTCAGTGATTTCAGATTTCAAGTATGTTCAGGTAACTTACAGTGCAAAGTATCTATTTCGTCTGTTAACAAAAATAAAAAAAACAGAAATGCACTCGATATCGCATGCCGCCACTTTGGAGAAGAATCCGTGATCCATGCAGAAGTGCTTACAGTCATTGGCAGCTACCACGGCGCTATGCAGAATCATGACACTGCTGTGAAGACCTACGCCAAGGCACTTTTAATTTACGAATCGTTGTATGGCAGCAACAACCCAGAGAGTGTGAAACTTCTTTGTAGCATCGCCTCCGTTTGGAACGACAACAATTCCTATGAGAGGGCCATGCCTGCTTTGACTGCCGGTATGAGTTACTTCCAACAATATTTTATTTTGCTGCATTTTGAAATTCAAATTCCGTTTCAAAGGTAATTCTTTATGCGCTAATTTGTTGCAATTACTTAGAAGCAAACAGGTCTGGAGATTTCTTTGAAGTGCAGCGGACCTCAGTCAGAGTTAACAATTCACTGTCAGGAGCTGCTTGCCCAACTTCACACTTCAATAGGAAGGGTGGATAGCGCTATTGATATTTACCAGTACCTTCTTGATATTCGCGAAGCTTCTTTGGGAAAGTACCACCAAAGTACAATTGAAACATTATTTGAGCTGGCTGCGCTATTTCGAATGCGAGGATCTTTTGAAGAAAGTTTGGCACTTTACCAGTTGTGTGAAAAGTTATACAACCCAACGATGGCTTGTGGGAATCCTCGAGTGGCAAACAGTCTCAAAGGAATCGCAATGTGCAAAGCAGAGCTTGGGAACTCTAGCGAGGCAATCAAAATATTTAAGCAGGCTTTGGATATCTATGAGGCAGATATTCAAGCACCTGGTGTTGCAACAGAAATGTCGCAACTTCTATTCAGCTATGCAAGTCTACTGCAAAGGTGTGGTCAGTTTGGGGAAGCGATTTCGATTCTTGAGAAATCCATTGCTTTCGATCGTGAGCTTTCTACAGATCGACCTCAAGCTGCCGAATTACAACTTCTTGCAGACTGCAGGCAGCAGAGGAGGCAGCTTTTAGTCACAAGAACTGAAAAAGAAACAAATCAGGAGCGCCAGCGAATGCTTCAGTCTTGGTTACAGGGTGTGCAGAATAGACTCTGCAAGCCGGTCCAAAGATTGGTTGGTAAGAAAGGAAAAGTATTCTTGCTGAGCGATCGCATTGGTGATGGATTAACAACTCTGTAATTAGCACTGTCGCACCATTTACACTTATTATTCTTGGTCCGTTCGTTCTTGTCAATCTGCTATTGGTTTCTAATGTTTTTGAAAACAGGAAGACATAAGTAAAATGGAACCGATAAACTCAATTTGTTTCACTTTGTTCCCTTATTCCAAACGGAAAACAATGGGAGTCTGTCAGACAATTACTGATTGGACTCGTTCCCAATTCAACACGAAGTTCTTCGCACCAACGTTCGCAGTTAGTGACCAACTTACCAAAGAAGTTAACCAAAAGAAGGCAATTCGAAAGACTTTGGGTGACAAGTGTGTTGTTTGTAGAATGCCAGGTGATGAGCAAGACACCCAACCCAGTTACTGCTGTACAGACATGTAGAAATCATTTTATCCACAGTTTCACCTTTCGACCCACAACAATGGCTGCACAGCGTGGAGAGGACAAAGAGATTGTTGACAAAGTCGAAAACTTAATACAGGTCATCCAATTTTAATCTATTTCCCGCAGGCAACACACCTAAGATGGTCGTGTGATCTGATTACGAACTTCCGTTCCGGTGCGATGATTCTGCTTGGTGTCTATGTGTTCACCACTCGCGAGCCACGGTAACCTGCGGGCACACCTGCGTATACACCACAGCATTTCAGGAGGCCCAAATAATCGGGAATAACTCATGGAAACGTCACAATCAACCTGCGTACCCCAAAAAACCTGGAGCCCTTCTAAATATTTTACTGGTGGGGCTTCAGCTGCTTTTCCCCTCCTCTTTTTTTCTAAAACTTGTCGAACGTTTTACTTTCATTTATAGTATTTACCATATCTGTGTATTCGCTTGTTACCTATACTTCTCTACAGCAATACAAGTAATTTCGGAAATGAGAACAACTAATACAACAAAAACGACTCGTAAAGACATAATAACAGAGATATTGGTCAGTGAGTAATCCAACGTTATATCTGTTTGCTTACAAAGTTATACTACAAGAAAATGTTTCGAAGGGTTCTGCCTCTTCTGGGGGTATTGTCGTTGTTGACGGGTATGATGGCTGCTGCGGTTGAAGAATTGTCGCCATGCCAAGTTGCAAGAGGCACACACACGGTGTACCTCGACCGACAGACGCCTTCGTGTTCGACTGGAAAACTGATGAATGGGTTGCACTTTACGGACTCTGCTTGTACTTGGGGTTACATGCGGTACAAGTCGTACTGTGAACCCAGCGGAACAGCTGGTGCATGTCGAAGTGTCTCATCAGACTGTTTCCCAGTAGGGTGGGCCACTACGGACGTGTTGGATGACCAGCGAGCGCTGATCGATTGCCCTGCTGGCCAAGCGTTGTCGAGTTTTCAATTAGTGCATTGCTCTGGGGGTAAAATGCGTTACTCTGTTTCCTGTTGTGATGCCTCTCAATATGAAACACTAAAGGAGCAGGTTCGATACACGTCATGTCAATACATCGACAAGACACCAATTGACTACCTCGACCGTCACCTGATCAAATGTAATGACGACGAAGTACTAACGCGATTGAGAATGGTAACCGACGGATGTGTGTCTCCAAATAAACGCTTCGAGTACTACTGCGCACCACCTAGCAATGCTGTTGCTTCTGTTGAACAATGGGGATCGTACTGTCAGTTCGCTACTTCTTGGGCTGTCTACCTGGACCGCCATAAGGTCGAGTGCTACACGGGAATGATGAATGGATTTTACATGTCTTCTCTTACTTGCGCTGCCAATCACTACCGATACAAGGCGTCGTGTGAAGTTTCTATGACGGGTGGCAAATGCACAACTCACTACACGGGATGTCTGTACATTGATGGAGCGAAGGGAATCGAACACCTCGACCACACGAGCTTCGGAGTGCAGTGCCCTGCCGGAAAGGCGGTGACGGACTTTCAATTAATTAGATGTTCTGGTGGTCATCAATATAAGTTTAATTGCTGTGGTGTACCTGAGTATGATACATCACTTTCATCGTATCAATATTCTGCCTGTTCGATTGCTGAGGGCCGCTTTGCTTCAACGATGGAGCGCCACTATGTGAAATGTAATGACGACGAAGTATTGACTGGATTCCATCTATCGGGTGGCTGTCCCGTAGTAGGGGATAGAAGGTATCGCTTTAAGTGTGCCCCTCGCAGGCCATTGAAGTATTATGGTTGTTATGAAGATGGTCCTACTAGAACTCTTCCTTTTTGGGTAACTCCTAGCGGAAGTTCTTCAATGACGATTGATACCTGTGTGAGTGCCTGCAAGTCTCGAAACTACTTGTACGCTGGTCTTCAATACTCGAGCTACTGCTTCTGTGGTAACTCTCTGCCAATCGTAAAGAAGCCGACCTCCGAGTGTACGATGGCGTGCAGCGGGGATGGGTCTGAAATTTGCGGCGGTGGATACCGAAACTCTATCTACGACTCAGCGCCACCAGCTACGGCGTCTCCGCCAGGCGCGACACCTGCACCGATTACTACTCTCAGCAATGGGCTGATTGTACACTACGAGATGAATGGAAATGGTCAGGATAGCAGTGGCAACAACCTCCACGCTACGATAGTGGGTGCGGTATCGACTGTGGACCGTGAAGGAAAGGCTGATTCCGCGTACTACTTTGATGGTGCAAATGATTACTTTGGGTTGGGCACATCAATCACAGGCAAGGCTGTCTTCTCTATGTCAGCCTGGATCAATATCGACAGCTATCCATCAGCTGCTGCTTCTATTGTTTCAAGTCGAGAGATGGCTGATGGGAGACGTGGATGGTTTGTACAGATAAACTCACAGGGAATTCCCCAGGTTGGATTCAACCCGGCATTCTTTTGGACGCAGTGGTTGAACGGACAGACCGCGATACCAATCGGCGAATGGGTGCATATCAGTGCCGTGTTGACAGGAAGTGGTGTGCTGCTGTACGTGGATGGCGCAGAAGTTGCAACCTCGTCTGTTTCTGGGACAATGGTAACAGATGAGAGCTTAGCAGACACTTCTACAATTGGAGCAAAAAGTACGGTGACACAAAACTTCTTCCATGGAACAATTGATGATGTCAGGATATATGACAGAGCACTTAACCCGACAGAGGTATTAGCGACGAAGGGAAATGCTGTTATTTCATCCGGGTTGGTTGGACAGTTTGACTTCTCTGGAAGTTTGACTGATGCATCTGGAAACGGAAACGATGGGAGCGGTGTCGATACCATTTCGTACTCACGAGGTCGAGATGGTTCTGCTAACACGGCGTTCTCCCCTAGCGGATCCTCTCATGTGGTTGTATCGGCCTCCTCGACAGCCACTTTTACCATCGCAACTTGGGTGAATCTTCATGTCAACGGGGGAAGCATCTACGAATCAAAAAGAGGAAACGCTCTCGGTTATGAAGTAAAGCTTAGCTCATCGAATGAACTGATTGTGTTATTGATGGTGGGTACTCTGCATACGGAGAACACTGGTGTTAATTTAGTATTGCATCAATGGTATCACATTGCCGTGTCCTTCTCGGGTCGTAACCTGTTGATATATGTGAATGGCGCTAGGGTGAAGCTCACTTCAATCCCAACTGGATCCCTGTCGACTTCCTCGGGAGATGCAGTCATCGGGCGAAACCTCAACGGGTTGATTGACTCGATTAATGTGTACGCAAATGCACAGGGGCCATCAGTGATCGCTGGCCTCTGCGCACCTGTTGTGTCAGCCGCGTCAGACGATCTGATTGCGTACTACCCATTCGCTGGGTCTGCTTTGGACATTATCACAAGCACCACTGCAACAGTGACGACTGCAGCACTGATCGAAGACAGGTACAATGTTTCGGACTCTGCTTACGCGTTTAACGGTCAAATGGGATCGATTAACGGTGGAAGTAGGACACTAACGACATTCTCGGTATCGGCTTGGGTAAACAGAATTGCTGTCGAGAACAATGGTGTGGAGACGATTGTTGCTCACAAGAACACCGGGTTCGCGATTGGATTTGATGTGGGTCGTCCTTTTCTAAAGGTTTACAACCAGGCGACTAATACAATGATGACAGTGACATCGGCAACAGCTGTGCAGTACAGCGACTGGCACCAAGTGACCGGAACATTTGATGGTTCCGCAATGAAGTTATACGTAAATGGCAGTCGTGTGGCATTCGCGGTAAACAGTGGAGGACCTCTGAGCAACGCCGCTGCAGACCTCATCATCGGGGCGAAATCTTCGCAAGACGGTGACATATGGCGAGGAATGATTGACGAAGTTCGCGTGTACGGCGTGGCACTCACGGCCGAGCGGGTAGCTACTATGGGGAACGGATTCTACAGAAGAACGCAGTGCATTCAATCGCTATCCCAGGGTGTAGATGTTAGCGGAGAGCAGATGAAATGCACTTCGAACGAAGAGGTGGCCTCGTGGTCATTCTTTTCGGGATCGTGTGCAGCTGACAACTACGTTTATGAATACAAATGTAGTGAGTTCTCGTCTCCTGTAGGCTCTACATTCACGAGGGAAAACGCTGATTGTATCTACGCACACAGTTTCAATTCTTTCTTGGATCACGTTAGCAGAGAGTCGGCTTGTGCCACATCCGAGAAGATGACGGGCTTTGAGATTATTTCAACGGCCTGTGCAACTCACATGTTCAGGTTGCGGTATTCTTGCTCATCATCAGTAGGAAGTGATGGGTTAATGGCATTCTACGGGTTTGATGCGGCATCGATGACCGACCTGAGTAGCGTAGCTGGTACGGGATTGCTTTTTGGTGGAGTTCAAAATGTAGCTGACGTGACGGGTACTGCTAATAAGGCTATCGATTTCGGTGGACGTGCCTATGTAGATATTGGAAACAACATTGATGCTCCATATTTTACTGTCATGGCTTGGGTAAAACCGTCACGGTTGAACACGGGACAAGACTTGCTCACTATTGTAAGCTCTCGAGAAAATGAAGACGAAGGATTCGTACTGAGGATGCGGGGGAATCGCTACGAGGTATCAGTGAATCCTGCGAGGAATGGTTTCTCATGGCAGACGGCCGGTGCCACCAGAAATGGAATTTTGGATTGGGAACACATTGCAGCAACATACGATGGTAGTACACTGAAGCTCTATCTGATGGGTGTTTTAGAAAAGTCGTACTCTCTACCAGCAGGTCCGCTCTCTGTTGTGACAGGTAAGACTGTAATAGGAGCAAGGTACCATTCAGTAAATGGATTCCGTGATAGATTCCCTGGGATAATTGATGATGTTCGTATTTACAATCAACCTCTGGATGCTGCACAAATCCTAGCTCTGAGAGGGGCGTTGCCGGCATCTGTGGTACGGGCGGGGGCCGAGCTGGTTGTAGATCTCGAAGCCACTTACCTGATGTGCACTCGTACTGCAATTGATGAAACACCACCGGGGTTCTGTTGGCGTAAAATTAATGAGGATTGCTACACTGGATTATCTGATTGTGGATTTGCAGCGTGCAGCTACAGTACCTCATCGTGTGTTTTAGAAATAATTGCAATGACATCAAAGGCATCAAAGGGTGTAATCACACTTGCGTCAAACTTCGTAGGACCCCCAACCGTCTTATCATACTCAATGAACAAGTTAATTAGTGCTGGGTATTCAACTAGTGTCGCAATGGTTGACAGTGGATTCCAGAGGGCTAAGGACTACTGGAAGAATACTGATCCTGCATTTTTACCAGCTCGTGTCACATACGCGGTAGCAAAAGTTAAAGAACTGATGCCGTCTGACATGAGATTGAGATTATCTGATCAACAGATTACTGACACCTGCACTGCTGCCGTTAATCAGGTCCATTGGCAGATGCGTTCTAAGACTTCTGCAAGTAGGGGGATGTCATTTCAAGCTGCTAACTCCTTAGGCATTGCATCGATTAAGACTGACTGTGGTCGTGTGGCTCAGGGAAACCCTACTCCAAATGAGAGAATTGCGTGTGCAAAAGCTGCTCTCAGATTAGCTGAATTGGTCGATCCTACGGGATTAGCAGCAATTGCTTCTGCGTTCCTTCACCCAAATTGTCCTTAACTTCGATTTGATACTTCTTACGACTTTAATTTGACTTTGTCATTTCCCTCTTTTTTATATCAATTTTAGAGGCATTCTGTTGGATGCCCTGATGTACGAGTTACAGTAGACAATAGCAAGTTGTTGTAACTTCGCTTTTTAAAATTCATAGTAATCAATGTTGAAAATAGAGGCACTTACTACAAAGGAAACGATTCTTATAAAGTTAACTTTGTTGTGTGATGCCCCATGTACGTGCTGTGAACTCTTTTTTTTTTTAAAAAAACTTTCCCCTCCGAATTCCCTTTTCAATATTTTTTTTTAAAATCGTTGTTGTTGCAGTCATGTGTTGTCCTCCTGAAAATAGAAAACAGAAAACAGAAAATAGAATTTTTATTTTTATTATTTTCTTTTACTATTTTTCATCGCGAGTTCAGCAATTTAATTTTAGAACCGCAACTATCTGATTTGAATAATCATTAATATCACGCTGTGCACTTCAGTGACTGGTGTAATCTTCCGTCCCTTCTGTTCAAGCCACTAGACTGCTGTAATATGAGTTATTCTTGTAAGCAAAAAAAGAAATCCAACGAGTTCATTTTTTTTTCTCCAATTTTTCACAAGATTCCTTGTGAAGGAAAATAAATATTCACTCCACGATTTTCCCCCTTTGCACAAATTCACGAGAATAAGTCCTCACAAGAAATATTCTTTTTACGGTATTTCACTATTTGCATTTTTTAGTAGAAAAAGTGACGTCTCCTCAGCATTCCATAGTAAAAACATGGTTTTGCTGTATTTAGTACATCACACGATATATAGGTGTATACTCAACGCCTTATAATTAAATGAGGTTCTATAAATGAAAAGAGATTGGCTTCCCTCGATCTCACACCCCACCCAAATGGTAAATACTTCCTCTCTGTTTTCTCTACTAACTTACTTATTGATAATAAGCTGCCGTTATATTCGATTTGTGTCGTCTGTTTTGTTGTATGAAATATATTTTCTTAATACAGCCTAAACAGTTTAATGAAATAAATATCTGAGAGAGAGGAACTTACTAAAATAACTAATTCTTTAAACAGTCAAAGACTATGAAGGAAACTGATGGTCGTGGTACCTGAAAGTGGGTCTCTACGACATGCTGTCGCATACTGAAAGCAGCTCATGTGCGGAGCCTATGTAGATCCTAAACGGAATAATTAAACAAAAAGGAACATCAGGAGCGTAAAATAGACAAGACTTGCTGAAAGAATGCTCTGATTGCTCTGTCAACTGGTCTGAGTATGTGTAATAACGCATCTGAGAGTAGTCGACACAAACTAAGTGAGATCATGTCACCGTCCCTCGACAAGAATTGATAATATCACTTCACCTACTCCAGAACCTATCCACGCTCCTCCTACAATCTCAGTCACATCACTGTTGTACACATTGACGTACTTGCTTGTGTCTGATCCAGTGGCTCTGCGTATTTTCTTAGTGTGAACCTGTTCCTGTCCTTCTTCACTTATATTGTAGCAGACTAGCACTACCTAGAGTAGTGTCAGTTGATCACGACTCTGAATCTGTCATCAACGATTCGCCGACATTGTGTAAGTCAAATAATCGAGTGAGAGTTCTTCCTGAAAAAAATAAAATCGGTCAGAGTGGAGAAATTGACTCTGCTGTTGCTGGTTCCTCATCAGGAGCTTCTCAACAACAGCACAGAGAACAACAAAATAAAAGATCACTAATAGGCAACTCCAGCAAGCATCTAAACATCGTCTGCATAGTTGTAGTGTCTGTCCTTGGCGTTACACCATCACCTTTTCTTCTGGCATGCAGCACATGGTCATTCACCTTCCCTCGTTCTTCGAGTTCACTCTGCTAGCCATTTTACTACTTGCTTAGCGATAAGAGCTGTGTTGGGGGGAAATAATAGAAGTAATCTTTGACTGAACAACAGTTTTTTTTGTCTGTTATTTCTTAATTGGAAAGTTTATTGGAGTTGTGGCCTTTCCGTGAAATTGGGAACGACGAATGCTCACTCGTAATTACGGATCAGCATTAGTCTACTTTCTGTTTGACATTTGAAATAACGGAATGAAGTACTTCTTGTTGTTTTAATTATTACGTGAAGAAGTAACATCTGATTGTTTCTTCTGTTTGACAGGTCTTTGTGTATCTTGGAAAGGGTATGTAAGGATCTCGTACCTGCTCAAAAAAGAAAATTCTTTCGTCGATAAAAATAATTATGATTGCCTGTTGTGAATTGTTTCCTTGCTTTTGATCGGTTTCTGAACCGTCTCATTAAATGATTAGTATCGACACAGAGACTGCTACATGTCCTTTGAAGTTAAATTATCTGGGTGCCGCAAGTAATAATATAAGACTGTTGAAAGAATGAAGTTAGTTGGTGAGAGATCGCCAGCCCCCTGTCGTGTCGTGTTTCTTGTCGTGTCATCTTCTTCAGCTTCTTGACCATCCCTTCGTGTTTGAGTTTCTAATTCAGGTTGCTTATGTCATTTATCATTTCTTCCACAGAAAACAATCCCATCCCTCCAAAAAAACAACAACAACACAAAAACAAATGTCCACCTCATCCAATGTTCAGCCGGACGAACAAGTTTTAAATTGGATATCTGATTAATACAATTCTCAACAGAGTAATAAATCAAAGTTGCTGACTTCGTATGGAGTGAAAGGTACAGGCAAAACAGCGGTCATACGAGCAATGGTCGGATTCGAGGAGAAGCCAGGGTGGATTCAGGCAACTGACCCAAATGCAAGGGCTGTGACATCTTCCTTCAATGAAGCTGGTGACAGCGTTAGCAATTTCAGAAATGATTGCAAGAAACTAGGTTTACATCGGACAGACACTGCATTCGGTAGGCACATCTTAAGCTACAACGGAATGCGTGAAGAAGGATGTTCAAAGGATTGGTAGCGATGATGAAAATGATGGGTTTTTCTTGAAAACATGTGTATTCCCTGCTTCTGTGGGTGTTTGCTTTGTTTTCTTCCCTTTCCGTTGAATATTAATTTACACTATTCTTTTCCTTTTTCCTTTTATTTTTCTTTCTTGTGGGTTGTTGTTGTTATTGTTAACATTATAGTGCACAACACAACACAACCCACAAAAACACATGCTCTCTCTCCTTCCTGTCTTCTTCTTCTTCATGTCTTCTCATGTATGTTGAAGTGTTAGGTTGGAGGGAAATCACCATCTGGCTTCTCGTTCTTCGTTTCCTCCGTTTTCGGAGTGGTTGAAGGAGAGGCGATTAATCCTTTTTTTAGGCTAATGTCCTTGTTTTGAGTTCTGTTTTGTTTTGTTTTTTTAGTTTTTTTTATTTTCATCAGTTCAGTTTATATCGAATATTTGATTGTTAGTTTTTGAGAAGTAAATGTGTTTTGAGTGATCTCCGTTGAAGATAGAGATCGTTGTAAAAGTGTTTTCTTTTTTTGTTTATTTTACCGTTGATGTGCCTTTCTTGGACAGCTTCGGGTGCATACAACCAACTCCTTCATTTTTTAATCTTCTTCAGCAATACCCTTCCTTTTGTTTTTTAATTGTAGCCTTACATTATCATTACACCAACCTCCCCAGTTGAAGCATTGCAATTTTTAATTTCCAAAAGAATATCTGAATCTGTGAAAGTGTGTTGGGTCCTTTTTTGTTTTTATTTTTATTTTTATTTTAATTCCATCTCTTTTTTCCTTCAACCGTTTATCCTCGTTTTTCTCTTTTCGAGTACAGGATAAAGAAGGAAGTGAAGTGATGGCGATGAGGCAAGGAATAAAGTGTTTTTCTTAAAAAAAAATAAAAATAAGGCAAGTAACATGGGGGAAACTTCCCTGTGTAATCTTCAAAAAAATAAAAAAAAAATAAAAAAAGGGGTTCCACTCCCCGCTAATCAATAAAAAAAAACAACCAAGAAAAACAAAAATAATAATAACAAACAAAAAAATATAAATAGCAGGGGAACCTCCCTGTGAAAATAAAATAAAAAAAAATACAAAAAAAGGGTTCCACTTCCCTAATAATTGATGTGTCTCAAAACGTTTGTTGATGTTGTTCAGATTATTGTATTCTACAGGTTCAGCACTTTTAATGAAAGCCACAAGCTGGAGTTCGCTCTATGTTCCTTTTTTTTGAAATAAATCACGCTGGTGCCAACCTGTATATAGGTTGGTCTGCCCCTGCAAATCTTATGACTTCGTTCACAATGGATGAACTGAACCTGGTGTCGGATTTGAACGTCCACACCCACAAATAGTGATAGCAATAGTAGTAGCTGAAACATTTTGAGATGGAAGTATGTGTAGTATGTTTTTGGTCATTGTTGTGTCTCAATGGATGGGTTTTATAGAACGTCGTTCTTTAGCAAAACCAATCATGTATTTCCCGCAAACCCGCAAACCCGCAAACCCGCAAACCCGCAAACCCGCAAACCCGCAAACCCGCAAACCCGCAAACTGATCCTAGAATTGTTTGGTTCCTCCCCTCCCATCCCTCCCATCCCTCCCATCCCATCCCCCCACCCCCCACCCCCGAGAACTATGATCCACCTCCACGCGGTTGTTCTTGGATAGTCTCTATCTCGAGATGAACTAATCGATCCTTTTTATTTTTCTTTTAGACTCACTTCTTCCTCTCATTTTTTGATGTTAGCTGGATATCAGCTTTATGGTTCTTCTTCTTAAGACCGGCTTTCGCATGTTCTCTGTTTGTTCCCCGTTCTAACTCATTAACCGAAAACGTCTTTCGGCGGGGGTCCTTTTCTGTATCGCTATGCAAATAATAGATGCTTGTCTAGACTTTTCCCAAAGAGGAGCAGTGCCTGACTGAATGAATGGATGCGAAATGTTCAGCAGACCCAAGTGTTCTGATTACTAGCATGTACATGACTCTATGTTGAACCCACCTTGACCCTGCAGTTCACACAAACTATGGAACTGATACAAGCAACGAAACTGGAGGAGCAAGAGAAAGACTACACTTCGATTGATTCAAACGACGTGATGTGAGAGTCAAATATTAAATGAACATTCCCATGCTTGTTGTCATTTCATTTCCCCACAGATAGCCCCAGCAAAAAAAAGCTATGGAATCAACCCATACCAGACAATGTATATTTTCACACACGTTTCCCACAGGCAACACCACCCCAAAAAAACAAAAAAAAAAACCATGGCATCTTCGTCAGAGCCAGAGTTAAGTTTCGAACAGCAAGAAGTACGAAAAGTGTCAGCAAAGATTGAAGCAATCGAAGCGAAGATTGAAGCAATCGAAGGGATTGCGATAGTAGAAAGTGAACAGAAAGACCTCAACCCAACACAAAAACGTATTAAAGTTGTGGTAGACTTGAATGGTGGCCTCAGCAAGTACTTAGAAGAACTGAAGGTAGAGAAGAACAAACTTTTTGATTTGTTGAAGAGTTCTACTGAGGTATACCTTTTACTTTTTGTTTGTAACGCATTTCGGGGGAAACCTGTCTGAACGGGTCCAACCTTTTTTTGTATTGGTCACAGTACAGCCCTTCGGACTTCTTTTAAAAAAAGAGCCAACGGGGGGGGGATCGGAAAGGTGATTGGACAAAGTGAACCGCCATTGCCTGCCCGTTAAAAATACACACCTTCACCACCCAAAGGGTGAACAGAATAAAAGAAAACACCACCAAAGATAACGAGCTCTTCAGTATCCTTTCCGTATTTCTTTTGAAGGGTAACCATGTTGAACATCGAAGCTTTCGGTAAGTAGTCGAAAACCTTTTGATGTCTCGTAGACTCAATACAACTCTCAGAGACATCCTTTGTGATCATGCGACGGAGAGTAGGTTTCTTCCAAAAACAGATTTGAAATCGGCTAAAGAATGCCCTTGCTAAAACTTTGTTGACAAGAATAAACGAACAGACTCTCACGTTCTAATTCACGCTTCAAAGCTGCTGACAACAAAGAGATTCAAAAACCTACTTCTCCAAAGGTGGCCGTTATCGCCTACATGATAACAGCGATGAGATCCTCAAAGAAGTAGAATCAGCAGTTGATGATTTCATCTCATTGCATTATGATCACAGCAAGTTTACTAATCTTGCGATGTTTCTAAAAACAACCCTGAGAGGTTACATCAGTAATATGCCACCATTACAAAACAATAATGAACTGCAAACGGTACAAAAAGAGATTACTAAAATCAAAGAACACATGGGTTTTCTCCAGATTGACAAGACAACACACGACCTAGCTCTGTGTTGTAGACATTTGTACCAACAAACCCTCAACAACCAAATCAACGGTTGTAATGTCTACAAAGAATACAACATTGAAGAGACCAAGGAGGAAATGATTAGGTTAGAAAAACTTAACAAAAAACACGGCTTCAGACACACAAACAACTTACCATATCTTTATGGTAGTCCGAAGTTTCACAAGAAACCGATGAAGTTTCGTTTCATAGCTGGTTCTTCCTCAAAAACAAACTTCGATATTCAAAAGGAAGGTGACAACTGTTTGTTTAGAGGCAAACCTCTCACTGCAACCACAGAGATGTCAAAAGAACTGTCAGGCATCTTAAAAACGCTATTGTTTAGAATTAAAACGATAGAAAAAGAAGAAGAAAGGAAAACCGGAATACAGAAATATTTCATAGTTGACAATGTTGATGAGGTAGCGAAGTATATTAAAGCTAACTACACTTGTCTCAGCTATAGAAATGTTAAGTCCTTTGACTTTAGTGACATGTACACTAATTTACCGCACAAGGAAATACTTGAGGAAATTAGTACTATCCTGAATCAGTACATGTCCAATGATGAGACCCTAACCCGAAACGAACTCAACACTCCAGGGAACGGTTTCGCATTTTCAAATAACGAAGATGCAAAAGACAGATGAACCGCAACCCATGGAGTCACCGAGGATCAAACACCTAGCGCCTCGTACACCAGAAAAATAGGTGACGAAAACATTTGAAAATCCTAAGAGTATTCTTAAAACTCAAGGTGCACCTCCAGAGCTAAGTCAGTTGCCATCAACACCATGAATACAGATTACAAGATTCCGACTCCTACTCTGGAACCTGTACTGCCACCACCAACTGCAATCAAAGGTTGGAATATACGACAAACTGATGAGATTATGAAATCACTCAGAGATAGTCAGAGTCCAACTAGAGGCAATTCAACTACACTTCCACCACCAAAACTCCATAAGCCTTAACAACGAAGACTAAGGAGAACTATTCCGAAGGTGGATGAAAATGAAGCAACCTCAGATGTGGTATACCAAGACCCAGCTTCAACAAGAAGTGAATCGAAACGTCTACGGACTACAGGGCATAGGACGCTCAACCTGTTAGAACGTGGCTCCCGAATTACCAGATTCGACAACGTCTTCTGGTCAGTAAGACATAAAATATAGTTTTCTCTTTTTATGTTTTCTTTTTTCTAAACGTAATTTTCTTTGATTAACAACTACAAATATTTACCAGTCAAGTACTTGATACTAATTTGTTTTTAATACCTAAAGTTGTTACTGTTTTTACATTGTCAAAGTTTCACGGGGTGCCCTGTAACACAACAACCTGAAAAGCAACTCATTTAAACACTAACAGGCGGCAGCCGCACCATTTGAGAACTTCTTCGATCCAGAGTTTACACGATACGGATCAACAAAAAAGCTCAGTTCATCAGGGGGAAAGCCATCAGACCTGAAGTTAGCTGTGAGTTTAACCCTTGGTAAAAAATGTATGGTGTGTGGCAGAAATGGCGGTACAGTTGCACATATCTTCAGAAATCCAGACTTTTGTGACGAAGCTAATGTGCGGTGGGTTGATGACACCTTTTCCAACTTTCTGATACTGTGTGGGACACGTGACTCAGCTGAAGACACTTGTCATAAACGATTTGATCGAAATGAGATGGGCTTTTTGCATTGTAGAGATGCTGAATGGAAAGTAATTGGCGGTGGACCCACCCGTCATGGAAATCTTGTTGAACTTACGTCACGTCCTCACAGATGTGCTTTACACTCTCACCTGGCACGATGCCGCCGCTTACGGTCGCTTGATATCCCAAATACACAGAAAATCCAAGATATTGAAGACTGGATCAATAAAATCTCCCTGGTCCTTTGATCTATCCGAGTTAGGTTTTATGTGTCAGGTGTATGACTCTAACAACATTAATAAGATACCGAAAAGGTGTTTTATTAAAGATGGCTCCAAAATCATGGAAAAAACCATAGACTTTGAGCACAAGACCAATGGAAACAAGGCATGCTTTAACGCCTCTCAAAAGATCAAACATTATCAGATTGATCCAAAAAAGAACAAGGACCCCTTTAAGAAAGCTCAAGTTAACCCGAGTATTTCATGGAAGGATACATTTTTCAAGAATGGGAATAAAAAGGTTACGATGGATAATTCGAATATTTCAAAGAATGTCACCAATAAACCCAACGAAGATAAAGTCAACTTGAAAAAGAAACATGTGACTAAACCTAAGAGTAAAACAGCTTTGCGCACTGGTCTTCAAGGTACTCCAAGAAAAGGACCCTACAGAAATACCTCTTCCGAAGAGGAGGACCTCTCTATGCCGCTACACTTGAAAATGTCAACCGTAACCTGGAACTACCTGTTAGTGTTTTTAGAACAGCTGCAGGTACCAACCTACGACGAAACTGATGATGAACTTGAATCACACTTCTTTCTCTTTCCGGATATCCGGTTTCTCCTAGTCGATGTATCGACAGCCTTCTTGGGGGCCGACCTCTTTGCTGACTTCTTCGGGGTCGACTTCTCGTTTAGGGGGTTTTTGCACGTAGTCTTATTGTGGCCCACCTTATCACAACGACTACACACGTTCTTTCCCTCCCCTTTATGGGCATGGGGCGCTCAACCTGTAGTACGTGGCCCCCGAATCCCCATATTCGACAGCACATATGGGATTTTTTATCGATACCAACTGTTGATTTCTTGTATTGCAACCAGGTTTGGCCGAACCCTATTCTCGTTTTTGCCAGTTTCAAGTTGCTTTCCATTTAATATTAGTATCAAGTTACCTCCCCTTTAGAAGAAATCCTCTATGAGACTGTAGAAACCTGTATGACAAAATTGATTGTTCAAAACCAATACACCACAGAAAACACACAACGAAAACGAACGCGAGGATGGTACTAAAAGACCGAAGCTTCAACAAGTTGACAAAATGCAAAACCTCTTGAATGCAATGAAAGACTCATCAACAGAAGCTGGATTAACGAGACTAAAGTTCGACGATGATTTCGACATGTGGAAGGAAGCAAAACTTATACTGGAACGTAAATGTTACATTACTGCTTTGGATACGATTGCAGATAAATTTCTAAACCGTGATAAAAATACTGAACCAGTGCACACAATCACCGGAACTCCAGGCATCGGCAAAACAACTTTCCGTTTCTGGATACTGTTGCTGTGGGTGCAGAATAGTAATAAATTCTTGATGGGATTTTCAACCATTCTCTTTTCTAATGGTGATAAACAAGTCTACACCATCACAAGAAAAGATGACTCATTCAGTGTCAGTTGTGCTGATTACGATCAGTATGTGTTCGAGGGATAATCAAGAAGCAGATTCGGTGTGCTTGAAATGCCAAAGGAGTTGCCCATTGCTGACAAACAACTTTTTGGGATGGAAGTACTCATTCTTACTGGTTCACCCTCACGATTCAAGCAGGGGTGCGAAATCTTGAAGGATAATACAAAACTTGGTTCTGTTTGCTTACCTCTTTGGACATGGGACGAAATAAACTGCCTACCTATTCAAAACTTTTCACTGGAGGCAACCGATGAAACTGAGAAACGGAAAGAGTTAAACTACAAGTTTAAGCAGTTTGGCGGAGTACTCCAATTTCTAGTGAAACCATTTAAGGAGGCTGAAGGATTAGTGACTGAAGCTCTGGAGAACGTGACAATTGACTTCATTCAGAATGTGTTAACTGGCACACCCCCGCAAGGGAGTAACATATCTATTCATCGACTGGTTGCACTTGATGGAAAATATGATTATAAAGTCAAAGGGTTCATTAGCGAATGTGTCTTTGACAAATGCGTGCAATATGTTGCAAACCAGCAACGTCTAACAGTGGCAACCTATATCAAGGGTCTCTCTGAGGGGGCTAAGAGATGCTTCTTTAAGGCAATGTTCTACCGTGATTTTAAAGAAGAATCTGGGATGGTAATTAAGTATGAAGTTGGCAATCAGGTAAAAGAACTCACGATCTTGACAGATTCTAGTTACACCTCTGATAATCTGCTTGATAGTGATATCCTGTACAGACCAACAAAAGCATACTTTCACGGGCTGGACTTCTTCTGCATTAAGAAAGCAGAAACACCTGAAAAATATAATCTATTCATGCTGCAGACAACTGTATCCGACAATGGACACAATTCCCTAAACCTCAATCATCCGGACATTAAAAACCTTCTGAAAGATGTAAAAGCTAAATTCTCCATAAAGAGCTGTATTGTGATATATGTTCTCCCCTACAAGAAAAGAAGTTTCACAATTCCTGACTTGGATAATCCCAATAGGAGTGACTGCGTTTACAAGGGGTGGACTGAACCAAGTGTAAATAGATTTGAACAGAAAAAACAGTAATAGTAGTAGTGACATTTGAGATTGAAAACAGTAAGATTGCGATGAATGATTACTTAAAAAAGAAGCAGAAACTGCGTGTTCGAAATAATAAAAAAAGGTGAATGACCAAAAGAAAAGCTTTTCAGGTTTACTGCGACTAACAGAAACCATTTTATTCATTCCACCAAAGAAGTTGAGCTGTAGTTGTCGAAGTCTCTTATGTGGCTCTGAACGTTTCTGTTGTAACATTTTGAGATGGAAATATGTGTAGTATGTTTTGGTCATTGTTGGGTCTCAAAGGATTATGGAACGTCGTTCTTTAGCAAACCAAGTATCTACCCAGTACGAACCTTCTCCTGTTTTTAAAATTTGACCCGCAAACCTGCACTAGAGATACCCGTTCAGGCTCGCTTCGCTCACGCAAAGTTATTTATTTTTTGTTTTTATGAATTAAACTTGTTTTTCCTTTGCCTAAGCTAGCAAAAATGAAAACGATGGTTAGGTTAAAGTGGGTATGGGGCTTATTTCAAGTTAACCATTTTTATCTTTCTGAACAACCTTATTTTTCAACCAAGTCACCTCTGTTTTTATTCCTTGTATCAGGCTTTTTAGCCTTTTATCTTTCCCCAAACAAAAAACTGCCTTCAGCGGGTATTGCAAAAGTTATTTATTTTTTGTTTTTCTGAATTAAACTTGTTTTTCCTTTTCTTAAGTATGCAAAAATGAAACGGCTAACCATGCAAACAAGGTTATAGGTATGAGCTTATTTCAAGTTACCCATTTTTATGTTTCTGAATCAACCTTATTTTACAACTAAGTCACCTCTATTTTTATTCCCTGTATAGGCTTTTTGGCCTTTCCTTTTTTTGGATGTCCAAACAAAAAACACGCCCGCAAACCCGCAAACCCGCACTAGAGATACCTAGAATTCATTCAGGTAATTTTCCACCAAGCTTAGCACCGGAAAGAAATAATCAAAGGAATCAGACAGAAAAGTGTATGATTCCGAAGTTGGAAAAATGAACAAAACAGCAGACATTTTTATATATTCTTTAAGTTGGAAAATTTTTATATCAATCAAAATTTTATTTCCTTACCAAAAAACACTGTTTTTCCCCCCACTGTATGTTTGGTGAAACTATAAGATTTTCTCTCGATTTTTTTTAGATTTTATTTATTTCTTTCCGATCTATTAAAATACGCAATTCCCGGTCTCGTACACTGGTAACTTGTGTGCTGTTTCACATTTTTCGACGATTCACCCGATTTTTTAAAATTCAGGATGTAATTGTCCTTCCATGCTTTGCACCTGTCGAAATAATAAAACTTAAAAACTACACACCAATAACAAGCGATTACACTAGAACACGCGATTGCAAGAACACCCTGGTTCAAGGTGGCTCGCTGCAGTTTTTTTTTTTTTTTTTTTCTATTCTCACACCTGGCCTTTGATTCACTGCCAAGTAGTGATTCTCGCAACAGATATAAGTAGATAAAAACGTTTTCAATTAACTACAAAAAAAGGTCACTTTTTTCGTAGTAGTAGCAGTTTTCGGTAAGCAGCCTTGGCTGACAGGTAAAAACAAAAAAAAATATAGCAAACGGAAAGAAACCATTCAGATAAGCCTTTTTATATATTTTGTTGATTTCGCAGCTAGTTTTACTGGCGGGGGCACAGGGAAATAGATAACATTTTGACAATAATAAATAAACGGGCTCTTAATCTGAATAGTTTCTTCTCCGACTTCGTCGGTGCAAAAAAAAAAAAAAACGTCCTGCAGTCTGTGGATACGTTGAACGAAATGGGAAAAAAAAAGCTTCTCTGCATTCAGGTTGCGGAATGTTCACGCATTCCCTTTCGGCAAACCCGCACAGAAACACAAGTGCTCCCATGACGGCTTTGAGGCGAGCAATTACACCTTGCCTTAGGACCGACTGACCCGTGTCCAACTGCTGTTGACACGGAAAACCTTCTCCACTTCGGCCTTCAATGTTCTCCATTGAATATTCGCTACTACAACCAAGATCTGCACTCATCCACGCTCCAGAAAGGCTCACGCCAATTCCTTCGCGGCATGGATCACGCACTCCTACTCAAGGCCGGCTTTTGAATACCGGACCTCGGCCGACTATGGGTGGATCGCTTGAGCATCATCCATTTTCGGGACCGGTTCATTCGGCAGGTGAGTTGTTACACACTCATTATCGGATGCCGACTTCCATGGCCACCGTCCTGCTGTCTAGATGAACCGATACCCTTTGTGGGATCTGATGAGCGACCACTCGGACACCTTAAGTCAGCTCTCGGTTCATCCCGCGTCGCCAGTCCTGCTTACCAGAAGTGGCCCACTTGGAACCAGGATTCTTCGTCGGGGTTCAATTGAGCAACCCCGCGTTCACGCCCATTTAAAGTTTGAGAATAGGTCGAGGAAACGATATCCCCAATGCCTCCAATCATTCGCTTTACCTGGCGTAACTCCTTTTATGGTTCCAGCTATCCTGAGGGAAACTTCGGAGTGAACCAGCTACTAGATGGTTCGATGGGTCTTTCGCCCCTATACCCAGCGCGAATCAAGTTGGAATTGGTATTGTGGCTTATTGTCAATGGTGGGTAATATGGGGAGGGTAACCTTGTCAAATTCGACAAGTCTTTTAAGGGGTGTGTATCGACACACGGGGCCGGACGAAACATTCGACTTTCCACATGCGGGCTTTGAATATGCCCATGTGATAAGCAAGGATGTGTATTGGGATGAGTGGTCCAAAAGGTTAGTTCTAGAAAATGAACAAAAGATGTTAGGCATGTGCCAAAAGGTAACTAATTTGGAATCGCAGGTGGCGTCATTGTTATCGCCACAGATGCATGGTGCGCAACCCCAGCCACAGATGCATGGTGTGCAACCCCAGCCACAGATGCATGGTGTGCAACCCCAGCCACAGATGCATGGTGCGCAACCCCAGCCACAGATGCATGGTGCGCAACCCCAGCCACAAATTCAACAAGAGAGTGGTATGATGCAACAAATGATGGCACTATTATCGCAAAATCAATTATGTCAGATGCAGTTGCAGCATTCATCGGAATTATTAAAAAAGAAGTCAGCAGATGTGTGTCAATTGTCACCAGAGAACATCGAATGTCTGGATTTTGATCTAGCGACGGATGCGACTAACGTGTTACAATGGCGCGATATTTTGGCGCAGGGTGGATCAGAAAGGTTGCTGGATAAACTAGAAAACAAATACTGGTCAGTGCACAGGGGTAAATTGGCCACGAGGGAGTTAAGGGAGTTGAAGGCAGCCTTTGAAATTGTAAGAGATAATGTGAGGGTGGCAAGTACTAGATCAGCGGACTGGATTACTTCCAAACCATTGGTTCGGAGTATGAATAAATCATTGGAGTCGCTGATTATGAAATGGGAGTACACGACGAAAAGGATTAGCTCTGACGATATTGAACGAAGGGTCAAATCAAAGGTATTATTCCTCCATGCGCGTCCAAATCAGAGTTGGAGAAGGCCTGACGCCCACTATCCCTTTTGAAGTTGGTGTCTTTCAAGGCTGCGTTTCCTCCCCAACCCTTTTTAATTTGGTATTCCAACTACTGCTCTTTTCCTTAGCAGTTCATCAACAGGAAGCCTACGAGTTTAACAATAAATCCCTCCAACTATTAGTTGCAGCTTTTGCTGATGATTTACAACTTACCACGTCATCAAAGGCGGGGGCAAAATTGCTAATCAAGTCGCTCGAACAGTTTCTTTCCTGGTCTCGTGGTATGAAAGCGAAACCCCAGAAATGCATTGCCCACAGCTTTGTACAAGGGAAACCAGCTAACCCGGACCTGAAGATTAACAATGTTCCGATTACGAATCTCCAGGAAGCTGGAGAGTTCAAATACCTCGGGCGTTGGTTTGAGCCGAACGCCAAAGAACAGAAATTGCGAGAGCGCCTGACCACTTTTACCAGGAATTTTTTAAAAAAAGTCGACGCCATGCCACTATATGGGTCTCAGAAGGCTTGGTCTGTCCAACACTTGTTATTGTCAAGGTTAACATGGGGTTTAATGATCCATGACTTATCTCTCCCTTTTGCCAAAAAAATGGACAAAATTATTAAACCTTTTTTGAAGAAATGGTGGGGATTTGTCCGCTCTGCGAACACAGTCATCCTTTTTACCGGTTCAAAGAACACTGTTGGTCTCAGACACAAAAGAGTTGAGACGCTATATAAACAAGCGCAATCAATTAAACTAGACATCCTCAGATCCTCACAGGACTCTGACATGCACGGTGTCTACAATGTTATTATGGAGAAATCGTCCAACTGGTCGAAAAAGTTTTCAGCTTCTGCTGAGTGGGAGCGCCTTATTAAGTTTTTTTCTTACCGTTCTCTTGCGAAGCAATCAGCTGGTCTTGGTCACGTAAACCCGCAAACCCGCAAACCCGCAAACCCGCAAACCCGCAAACCCGCAAACCCGCAAACCCGCAAACCCGCAAACCCGCAAACCCACCCGCAAACCTGCAAACCCGCAAACCCGCAAACCCGCAAACCCGCAAACCCGCAAACCCGCAAACCCGCAAACCCGCAAACCCGCAAACCCGCAAACCCGCAAACCCGCAAACCCGCAAACCCGCAAACCCGCAAACCAACACTCAGACTGGGAACTGCACAAAAGGCAAGTGAAGTACGATATACTCTTATAATATTTTCCTTTTCATTGATCAACATTAAATGTTGTTTAAGTATCATTTTTGTTCTCTTATCATTATTTCATTGTACTCATTTATTCAGGCTAGGAAGGGTCTTAACGCAAAGCGTTTTTAAGAAAATATGCCGGATCATTATTATGATTTTTCGGTGCCCGCTAGTATCGCCGGGAAGGCGAAGGCGATACTAGGGGAGGTGGGGCGCATGAAGGTGTCCCTGGAGGCAAGGAACCGCAGGTTCCAAGAAGCGATGGGGCTGTCCGGTGGGGACAGCATTTGGATGCCAACCTGTCGGGACGACAGTAACTCATCCCGCAGAGCTGACAACGACAAGTTGTTAGCTCTGTGTCTCGACATCCCGGTGGGGTTGGCGAGAACGCTGTCGGCAGGGACTGTGTTCGTGCTGTTGACGGGCCTGGTCGAGGTCAACGCCGATGCGGTGAAGGAGAGGATGAGAAGGCTGGGGACGATGACGGGCTCGGCACCCTCGGTTCCGTCGCCGATGACGGGGGGGAGGTCGACCCTCATGGTGATGGAGGTGGACTCGATGGAACAGGTGCCACCGCCGGTTTTCGCGGAACCGGTTTCGGGAACGAACCCCAGTTTGGAGGGGTTGGCTCGCGCGGGAGGCATGGCCTACCGGGAGCTGAAGGGTCAGGCTGTGGCCCACCAATCGGTGACGGAGCAGTTGGCTGCTCGCCAAGCACAACACACGACGGCCGGGGAGAACCTGGAAGTCACCGTGAGCCGGGTGGCCCAGGTGATCAACGAGCAAGCCCGGAGGCAGGTGAAGGCGGAAGAACACACCGCCATGGTTGAAGGTGCGGCCGAAGAGGCTTTCAACTCCGTAGCGGATAGGCAGGAAGAGCTCGGGGAGGCTGTGATGCAGATGGCGAAGGAAAAGGCCAGACAGGACGGGGTGCTGAAGACCGAGCAGCAGAAGCGGGAGGAGTTGCGGCAGCGACTCGAGCTGCAGCAAAACCTGCTGGACCAACAGAGGGAGGAGCAGGAATTACAGAAGCAGCAGCAACAAAAGCAAGAACTGCAGAGTCAATTGGCACAAGAACAGCAACAGAAGCAGATTCAACAACAGCAAGCTCAGCAACAACAGTTCCAAGAGGATCAACGGAAGTTGGAGGAGCAGTTAAGGCTTCGGGACGAGCTGCTGAAGCAACAACAAGTGCAACAACAGGAACAGCAACGCCAGCTGGACCAGCACAAGCTGGCGGAACAAGCGAAGAGCAACGAGCAGCAGCTTCAGCAGCAGCAGCTCCAGCAACAGCAGCTGCTGCAACAGGAGCAGAACAAGTTTCAGCAACAGGAACAACGGAGGTTGGAGGAGAGTCTGAACGCACAGCAACAGCAGATGACTCAACAACAGCAGGCGCTGCAGCAGCAGGCGCTACAGCAGCAGGGTCTGCTGCTTCAACAACGGCAAGCACCGACAGCGCAGGACGGGCTGAGCACGGTGTTATCGCAGATGGCGACAACGCTCCACCACCTAGTACCGAAGACGAAGGTGGTCGCTTTCCCGGCAGGTATGTGCAGGGGATCGAAGGTGAAGCGCGGGTCGGACAAGGGATTCGTGGTGGATCTCGACGGTGTGACCGGGGAGGTGGTCCTGGGATTGATTGGTAGGCGGGAGTCATTCTTTGTGCTCACGCCTGAACAATTTAAAGAAGAAGGTTGGCTGTTGGCCCATTGGAATGCGGAGGTGCCTGCGGTGCAGGTGCCATTGGAACAGGCAGCGGCGCAGCATACGTTGTGGGCTGGCTACGGGGGGCGAGGTGACGTGGAGATGTCCCTCCTCCGGCGGGCGATCACGGAGAAGTTCGGAGAGGGTGGTTCGCAGGTTGCGAAGCAGATGGTAGGTCTGTTGGCGAAGACGGTGGAGGCGACCATCAACGGTGGGGAGGAAGTGACCTTAGGGTTGCTTCACGAGATGCTGGAGTTCCAACTGATTCGGGGGGAGCACGGGAGCAGGAGTGGCGACCTGTACCTGAAGGCGCTGGCTGAGAGCTGGGAGGACCCCACCACCGCTGCGGCGAGGAAGGTAGCGTTGAAGGGTAGCAGGCCAGCCGGTTTGGTGAGGGGGACGACAACGACCGGACAGCAGCCACAACACTTTCCAAAAAACGGGGGGCGTGGTCGGGGGAATTGAATCCTGGCAGTAAACAAACCCGTAGAGGGCGTCGCGGGAGGAGGGGCGGCAAGTGGGCCGCGGCCTCTCCTGGTCGGCGCGGTGCCAGCTGGAATGCGACGTGGGTCAACGAGTGTCGTCGCACCGGAACCTTGCGCGAGTTCGCAAGAGGGATTCCGAAAACGAAGATGCGCTGCGCAGGTGGAAGTTCCGTCGGTTTTCGGGAAGGTGGTCCTCGAACACATCCGGAGGGACGATCGACACCGTGGAGACACGATGGAAGTAAGGGTGGACCACGACACAGCGTTGGAGCGTCTGGGGGTGGTCGTCGCGTCGATGTGGGCGGACGAAACCTCGTCGAAGCGCAGAAACCTCTGGGGTCGGTTGGAACAATGGGCGTTGGCTCAGCGTCTGCCAATGTCTGCCGAAACAGCTGCGTTGTTCGTGCTGGCCACAGACGTGAGACCGCAGGGACAGCTGCAATACGCAAAGGCGCTGTCCGGGATCTACCGGCACCTTGGTCTGGAAAACCAACCGCTCCTCAGCCTGGCAAGCGCGCTGAGGGCAAAAGGGGCGGCCGTTCCGCGTTCGCAAGCAGTTCCCATGTCAAAGGAGCAGCTGTTGGGTTGGGCGAGAAGTCTAACGGGACGTTTGAGGCTCGCGGCGTTGGTGTGTTGGAAGTCGGCTTCCCGGTGGGGAGAAGTGCACGTGCTGACGTCGGCGCATTTCGTTCTGGTGGAGGACGCGGAAGTGATCGTGGACTGGGGGACGTCGCCAAAACACCGGAGAGCAAACCCGTTCGTGCCGTCCCGTTGGGCGGTCTTGCGGGGGGATCTGGTCGGGGAGATCGCAAGCTTGTTTCGGGAGCTGGCTCCTTTCGATCGGCTGACGGACGTCACCACCGAGCGGTTGGCAGAGTTGTGGCGGGGGACTCCAGGAATGCGGGGTTTTACGGGCCACTCGATAAAACGAGGCGCCGCCGCGGCTTTGATGCGAGCGATGGCCGAGGGAAGGCTCACAGAAGGGTACCTGGTATCACGACTGTTGAAGCACGCCGAAGACGGAACCAACATCTCTGCAACAACGATCAGGTATTCGTCGGATTTCGTGGACACCGCCCGGGCGCTGCAAACGTGGAAGGTCACCATCCTGCTGTAGTTGCGGAGGACGTTGACGACGAAGGTGAGGCGATGGAAGCGGTGGCGCGGCTGTCTCCGTGCACGACGCACAGCATCATCAGGAGGGGCAAGCGGACAAGACTGCCGTCGACGGCGGAGGAACGTTCGTCGCCTTTGCATGTGAGTGGCGTTGAGACGATGGATGTTGACGGACTCAGAAGTAGGATGACTGATGTTGCGAGGGATAGGTTCGATCAGGTGTGGAACTTGACCTTTTATCCGGAGGTGGGGAAGTTGAGTCGCTCGTCGTCTACTTCATCTTTCGCTGGGAGGCACGCTGCGGAGTTGCTGAGGAACGGGATCGCGCGAGCTGCGAGTGGACCGGGGAGAGCGGTGAACGTTCCATTCACCGTGGTGGAGGAGAAGCCGGAGGGACTGCGGCAGCGGTTCATCCTTTGGACGAGGGATGCGAATGGTTGGGCCGAAGAAGCTTACGAAGCTCACGTCCCGCTGTTCCACATCTCAAAATATTTGGATCGGGTTCTGACCGAGGTTGGCTCGACACGGGATTTCAAGACAGGTTTTTATGCTATTGAAATCCCGGAGGAAGCGAGAGATCTCTTCCGATTCAAGACGACGGAGGGTGAATGGTTCGAGCTGTGCCGTTTGCCGATGGGGCATGTCTGCGCGCCGGAGCTGATGCACTCTTTGGCAGCGGCGGCTGCGGGGGATCCAGCTTACGTGCGACGTCAGTGGGCTGCCAGGGATGTTGGCGTTGACGTGTTCATCGACAACATTCGGTACACGGGGACGGAAGGCGCGGTGTTGGCGGCGACGGTGAATCTCGATGCTGCGGCGGCGGACTTCCGTCTTACATGGAAGCCGTCTGACTCGAATACGGCGGTGAGCAAGTACACGTTTTTGGGTGTGGACTTTGACCACGAGGCGTCGTCGGTCATGCCGTCAGCGAAGATCCGGCGGAAGTTGGCGGCGGTGGACTTGTCGTCTGTGACGGCGAGTCAGTTGGAGTCGATGGCTGGGAGGCTGATGCATGCGTCGGCGATCGCTGCGGCGTCTCCGGGGAAATACTGGTATGCCTTGAAGTTCTTGCGGAGGTTGTCGAACGGTTTGAACCGCGGGGTGAGGCAGGTGCATGATGTAGTGTCGGTCCCTGTTTCGGTCGCGATGGAGTTGCGCAGTTGGTCGGCTGCCGCTGTGACGAGGAGGGTGGTTGCGCGGGAGCCAGTTCAAGATGAGTTCACGACGTTCGTGGATGCGTCGTTGAGAGGTTGGGGTGGAGTGGTTGTGAACGACAGGACGGCCGAGGTTACTGTCTTGGGGGATGCGTGGGGTCCTTCGGAACAGTCGCTCCACATCAATGTTCTCGAGGGGATGGCGTTCAGGAACACGGTCTCGGGGATGCCGGTTTGCTGTGATGGCAAGCGAATGTCCATCTGGATCGACAACACGTCAGTCATTGGCGTAGCACGGAAGAAGATGTCAGTCCGATCGCAACGGCTGAACGATGCGGTCGTGCAGGCCATCGATGTGCTGGCAGACAGAAAGGTTAGTTTCTGTATTGCTTATGTGAAGTCGGCGCTGAACCCAGCAGACTTGCCATCGAGGGTGGATCCAGGAGTTATAGGCTCATCGGAGCATCAGCGGGAAGTTGAACTTGCGGTGAGGGCCTTTCTGACTCGCGATGTGGTGGTGGTGTGACGGTGCCAACCTTTCCCCCGGCCGATTTTAGGCCGTGGTCGAACATGCAATTGTACAAGCATGCGGTGCCGTTTTCCCATTACCCCTTCGTGAATGAGTTGCTTCGTGTTAACTTGGTTCTCCTTTGTCTTTCTCATCATCATTTTATTCAGCTGAGAAAATGGGAAAGCTAAGACGACATGAGGCTTATGATGCTAATATCTTGTTATGTGGTTAATTCGTGTGATTGTTTTTATCAGACTCTCCTTTATGACTTTTCCTTTTCAACAGTACTTCACTGAGAATGCCGAGCGGTTCCCCGCAAACCCGCAAACCCGCAAACCCGCAAACCCGCAAACCCGCAAACCCGCAAACCCGCAAACCCGCAAACCCGCAAACCCGCAAACCCGCAAACCCGCAAACCCGCAAACCCGCAAACCCGCAAACCCGCAAACCCGCAAACCCGCAAACCCGCAAACCCGCAAACCCGCAAACCCGCAAACCCGCAAACCCGCAAACCCGCAAACCCGCAAACCCGCAAACCCGCAAACCCGCAAACCCGCAAACCCGCAAACCCGCAAACCCGCAAACCCGCAAACCCGCAAACCCGCAAACCCGCAAACCCGCAAACCCGCAAACCCGCAAACCCGCAAACCCGCAAACCCGCAAACCCGCAAACCCGCAAACCCGCAAACCCGCAAACCCGCAAACCCGCAAACCCGCAAACCCGCAAACCCGCAAACCCGCAAACCCGCAAACCCGCAAACCCGCAAACCCGCAAACCCGCAAACCCGCAAACCCGCAAACCCGCAAACCCGCAAACCCGCAAACCCGCAAACCCGCAAACCCGCAAACCCGCAAACCCGCAAACCCGCAAACCCGCAAACCCGCAAACCCGCAAACCCGCAAACCCGCAAACCCGCAAACCCGCAAACCCGCAAACCCGCAAACCCGCAAACCCGCAAACCCGCAAACCCGCAAACCCGCAAACCCGCAAACCCGCAAACCCGCAAACCCGCAAACCCGCAAACCCGCAAACCCGCAAACCCGCAAACCCGCAAACCCGCAAACCCGCAAACCCGCAAACCCGCAAACCCGCAAACCCGCAAACCCGCAAACCCGCAAACCCGCAAACCCGCAAACCCGCAAACCCGCAAACCCGCAAACCCGCAAACCCGCAAACCCGCAAACCCGCAAACCCGCAAACCCGCAAACCCGCAAACCCGCAAACCCGCAAACCCGCAAACCCGCAAACCCGCAAACCCGCAAACCCGCAAACCCGCAAACCCGCAAACCCGCAAACCCGCAAACCCGCAAACCCGCAAACCCGCAAACCCGCAAACCCGCAAACCCGCAAACCCGCAAACCCGCAAACCCGCAAACCCGCAAACCCGCAAACCCGCAAACCCGCAAACCCGCAAACCCGCAAACCCGCAAACCCGCAAACCCGCAAACCCGCAAACCCGCAAACCCGCAAACCCGCAAACCCGCAAACCCGCAAACCCGCAAACCCGCAAACCCGCAAACCCGCAAACCCGCAAACCCGCAAACCCGCAAACCCGCAAACCCGCAAACCCGCAAACCCGCAAACCCGCAAACCCGCAAACCCGCAAACCCGCAAACCCGCAAACCCGCAAACCCGCAAACCCGCAAACCCGCAAACCCGCAAACCCGCAAACCCGCAAACCCGCAAACCCGCAAACCCGCAAACCCGCAAACCCGCAAACCCGCAAACCCGCAAACCCGCAAACCCGCAAACCCGCAAACCCGCAAACCCGCAAACCCGCAAACCCGCAAACCCGCAAACCCGCAAACCCGCAAACCCGCAAACCCGCAAACCCGCAAACCCGCAAACCCGCAAACCCGCAAACCCGCAAACCCGCAAACCCGCAAACCCGCAAACCCGCAAACCCGCAAACCCGCAAACCCGCAAACCCGCAAACCCGCAAACCCGCAAACCCGCAAACCCGCAAACCCGCAAACCCGCAAACCCGCAAACCCGCAAACCCGCAAACCCGCAAACCCGCAAACCCGCAAACCCGCAAACCCGCAAACCCGCAAACCCGCAAACCCGCAAACCCGCAAACCCGCAAACCCGCAAACCCGCAAACCCGCAAACCCGCAAACCCGCAAACCCGCAAACCCGCAAACCCGCAAACCCGCAAACCCGCAAACCCGCAAACCCGCAAACCCGCAAACCCGCAAACCCGCAAACCCGCAAACCCGCAAACCCGCAAACCCGCAAACCCGCAAACCCGCAAACCCGCAAACCCGCAAACCCGCAAACCCGCAAACCCGCAAACCCGCAAACCCGCAAACCCGCAAACCCGCAAACCCGCAAACCCGCAAACCCGCAAACCCGCAAACCCGCAAACCCGCAAACCCGCAAACCCGCAAACCCGCAAACCCGCAAACCCGCAAACCCGCAAACCCGCAAACCCGCAAACCCGCAAACCCGCAAACCCGCAAACCCGCAAACCCGCAAACCCGCAAACCCGCAAACCCGCAAACCCGCAAACCCGCAAACCCGCAAACCCGCAAACCCGCAAACCCGCAAACCCGCAAACCCGCAAACCCGCAAACCCGCAAACCCGCAAACCCGCAAACCCGCAAACCCGCAAACCCGCAAACCCGCAAACCCGCAAACCCGCAAACCCGCAAACCCGCAAACCCGCAAACCCGCAAACCCGCAAACCCGCAAACCCGCAAACCCGCAAACCCGCAAACCCGCAAACCCGCAAACCCGCAAACCCGCAAACCCGCAAACCCGCAAACCCGCAAACCCGCAAACCCGCAAACCCGCAAACCCGCAAACCCGCAAACCCGCAAACCCGCAAACCCGCAAACCCGCAAACCCGCAAACCCGCAAACCCGCAAACCCGCAAACCCGCAAACCCGCAAACCCGCAAACCCGCAAACCCGCAAACCCGCAAACCCGCAAACCCGCAAACCCGCAAACCCGCAAACCCGCAAACCCGCAAACCCGCAAACCCGCAAACCCGCAAACCCGCAAACCCGCAAACCCGCAAACCCGCAAACCCGCAAACCCGCAAACCCGCAAACCCGCAAACCCGCAAACCCGCAAACCCGCAAACCCGCAAACCCGCAAACCCGCAAACCCGCAAACCCGCAAACCCGCAAACCCGCAAACCCGCAAACCCGCAAACCCGCAAACCCGCAAACCCGCAAACCCGCAAACCCGCAAACCCGCAAACCCGCAAACCCGCAAACCCGCAAACCCGCAAACCCGCAAACCCGCAAACCCGCAAACCCGCAAACCCGCAAACCCGCAAACCCGCAAACCCGCAAACCCGCAAACCCGCAAACCCGCAAACCCGCAAACCCGCAAACCCGCAAACCCGCAAACCCGCAAACCCGCAAACCCGCAAACGCCGCAAACCCGCAAACCCGCAAACCCGCAAACCCGCAAACCCGCAAACCCGCAAACCCGCAAACCCGCAAACCCGCAAACCCGCAAACCCGCAAACCCGCAAACCCGCAAACCCGCAAACCCGCAAACCCGCAAACCCGCAAACCCGCAAACCCGCAAACCCGCAAACCCGCAAACCCGCAAACCCGCAAACCCGCAAACCCGCAAACCCGCAAACCCGCAAACCCGCAAACCCGCAAACCCGCAAACCCGCAAACCCGCAAACCCGCAAACCCGCAAACCCGCAAACCCGCAAACCCGCAAACCCGCAAACCCGCAAACCCGCAAACCCGCAAACCCGCAAACCCGCAAACCCGCAAACCCGCAAACCCGCAAACCCGCAAACCCGCAAACCCGCAAACCCGCAAACCCGCAAACCCGCAAACCCGCAAACCCGCAAACCCGCAAACCCGCAAACCCGCAAACCCGCAAACCCGCAAACCCGCAAACCCGCAAACCCGCAAACCCGCAAACCCGCAAACCCGCAAACCCGCAAACCCGCAAACCCGCAAACCCGCAAACCCGCAAACCCGCAAACCCGCAAACCCGCAAACCCGCAAACCCGCAAACCCGCAAACCCGCAAACCCGCAAACCCGCAAACCCGCAAACCCGCAAACCCGCAAACCCGCAAACCCGCAAACCCGCAAACCCGCAAACCCGCAAACCCGCAAACCCGCAAACCCGCAAACCCGCAAACCCGCAAACCCGCAAACCCGCAAACCCGCAAACCCGCAAACCCGCAAACCCGCAAACCCGCAAACCCGCAAACCCGCAAACCCGCAAACCCGCAAACCCGCAAACCCGCAAACCCGCAAACCCGCAAACCCGCAAACCCGCAAACCCGCAAACCCGCAAACCCGCAAACCCGCAAACCCGCAAACCCGCAAACCCGCAAACCCGCAAACCCGCAAACCCGCAAACCCGCAAACCCGCAAACCCGCAAACCCGCAAACCCGCAAACCCGCAAACCCGCAAACCCGCAAACCCGCAAACCCGCAAACCCGCAAACCCGCAAACCCGCAAACCCGCAAACCCGCAAACCCGCAAACCCGCAAACCCGCAAACCCGCAAACCCGCAAACCCGCAAACCCGCAAACCCGCAAACCCGCAAACCCGCAAACCCGCAAACCCGCAAACCCGCAAACCCGCAAACCCGCAAACCCGCAAACCCGCAAACCCGCAAACCCGCAAACCCGCAAACCCGCAAACCCGCAAACCCGCAAACCCGCAAACCCGCAAACCCGCAAACCCGCAAACCCGCAAACCCGCAAACCCGCAAACCCGCAAACCCGCAAACCCGCAAACCCGCAAACCCGCAAACCCGCAAACCCGCAAACCCGCAAACCCGCAAACCCGCAAACCCGCAAACCCGCAAACCCGCAAACCCGCAAACCCGCAAACCCGCAAACCCGCAAACCCGCAAACCCGCAAACCCGCAAACCCGCAAACCCGCAAACCCGCAAACCCGCAAACCCGCAAACCCGCAAACCCGCAAACCCGCAAACCCGCAAACCCGCAAACCCGCAAACCCGCAAACCCGCAAACCCGCAAACCCGCAAACCCGCAAACCCGCAAACCCGCAAACCCGCAAACCCGCAAACCCGCAAACCCGCAAACCCGCAAACCCGCAAACCCGCAAACCCGCAAACCCGCAAACCCGCAAACCCGCAAACCCGCAAACCCGCAAACCCGCAAACCCGCAAACCCGCAAACCCGCAAACCCG